>CM021731.1:11467410-11549037 GCA_011075105.1 Heteronetta atricapilla
AGAAGAGAAAGAGAGAAAGAGAAAGAAAGAAAAGAAAGCAAGAAAGCAAGAAAGCAAGAAAGCAAGAAAGAAAGAAAGAAAAAGAAAGAAAGAGAACCTTTATAACTCTTCTGATCTATTCTGTTTATCCATTCCTTTTAGGTGGAGATTTCTTTTCATACTCAGATTCCTCCCACATTCTTCTGCATTGCAGAATCTTTCTAAGTTGAGCCATTCTTTGATATAATGGGGAAAATATATTTTCCAAGGAAATTCCTTAAATATATTGTTCCAGTTATTCAGGTTGCCTAAGTATTTTCATAGGAAAAATGCTCATGTACTTTCATGTTTTTGAGGGCAGAAATGAAGAGCTCCTGCTTGCTAGAGGAAACATTACAAAGCTCATGCCATAGGAGTTACGTTGTACCTCTGGATCATGAGATACTTTCTATACAGTCATTTCACGCCATCTTCCCTTAATTACAGATCCCATGGATTTCAGACAGGGTAGACTCAAGAAGTGGTTCTAGATGATACTGTTACAGCAAAAACAATACTGAAGATGAATCTGAAGTTCCATCATTTACAAAATCCACCCCACACCCAATTCTAAAGAGCTGAAAAGGAAAGAAATAAAATTTAAATGTGAAACCAGGTTTTGCTTAAAGAGAACAATATCTATCTATTACCTTGGAATTTAAAATAAGCAAAAAAGTGATGAATCTTCAGAATCCCTGAAATATGATTTAGGTAAGGAATATATGCTGCAGATATCTTCTTGAACGACTTCAGGAACGACTTCATTCCTCTTTATTTCAAGCACTCACCTGAGGGAGTCAGGTTAGGAAAGAAACTGATATTCCATTTCTTGGGAGAATACTTCCAGAGGGTTGCTTAGCTTTCAGGTGGACTCCAAAGAGCACAGATGACAACAGAGCAAGCATGGTCCCAATTAAAGTAGGGTATAACAAAACCAGCCTCCTACAATAAGATTCAGTGTTGAGATTTGCTGGCAAAATGGTGACAATTATAAGGACTTTTCTTTTTCCAGCTCTGAAGATGGGGCTGCAGTAGCCAGAAAGAGCAAAATGTCAGGGTATGATTCATTTCAAACCACCAGAAATATGAGAAAAATATGTGGCATAATTTACAATGTAATACCAATCTATTGTTTTACTCTGCCCGGAACGTTTTCTAGTTCATTCTTAAGGAGGGGTGTAATTAAATGTCGTCACATTTTGTGCTAATGGAGACAGGGGACTGATTAGATTATGTCTCTGTGTTTCTGTTAGAGGCAGAGGCACAAAGCCAGCAGGAAAAATATTAACCAAAATGCAACAAATCTGAAGAGCTATGATACTGTACAGGCATTTCTGGCATGAAAAACATCCTTGGCACTGCCTGGAAAGAGCCTAAGAACCACATAGAGGGGAGCGGCTTCTTGGCTTTGTTCCTGCTGTGTTGGCAGAAGCAGGGTTTTGTCTGGAATTCTGTAAACAGGCAAGTTTTCATTCAAAAGCAGATACTTCTGATTATCATTTTTTCATCTTCATGGAAATAATCCCTGAATCCCCCTGAATTTTGGTAAAATTGCAAGGACAAAGGAGGTAAAGTATCTTCCTATTCATGTATGTCTAATTACACATCCATACACTTTACATTTTATTGAAACTGCTACATCCATAATTTATTTTAATCTGTATACTTAATACAACTAAAATGCTATTACTGAATCATTTCCTCTGTAAAATTTAAAACCCTTCTACTGTTACTTTTTAAAGCACATACAGGCCCAGGGCACTGTATCATAACCTTTAGATTTCTTTAACACATTCAGATGGGAATTTGAAACACTTTCATAGCTACATATGCTGTTAAACACTAACCTAATATTATAGCTGAGTATATAAGTAGCTACAGAGAATAAATTTTCATGTGCTGTTTTTTGAAGAGGATTATTGTAAGAAACAATTTGCTGTTAAGGCACAGAGTTCATATTTATAAAGTAGATATGCTTACAGTTATTTATTAAATATCTTAGCAATAAAAATAAAATGCTGTATTATTCCCATTGGCCTATTTCACCATCATATTTTACATAGTGTTTCTGTAAAATAGTCTAAAATAAAAAGCTTCACTAACAGACACAAATATATGTAGCAACATCTGGTTAGTTATTGATGTTGTTTGATCTGGTACAGGTAATAGGAGCAAGATGAATGAATTTTTAAGCAGTTTAGTACAATTACATTGCCAAAAGCATCATATGTTATAATAAGGTGAACACTGAGAAAAATTTATGTTAAACTCAACAAATGCAGTTCAACATTGGTACAGATATGATGTAGAGTTCCATCTTTTAAGATAAAAGTATGTTACATTTCTGATTTTGAAATATACTGAAATAGTACTGGATGCATTTTATCTCATGTTTCAATATATTCCTTAGAAATGGTATAATCACTCAGAACAGTGTCCAAAACATTAGGCAACTTTGTTTGCTAAGAGGCTGAAAATGTAGTATAGGTTGCAAAATGAGCTGTTTATTTCCCATGAAATCCTTGACTATCCGGGGAAAACACAACCCCATTCGCTTCCAAACCTCCCCAAAGTACACTTCAAATGGGAAATAGGCTGTGGTGCTTGACAACAGGCGCAGCTCAAACTGAAGTGCTGCATGGCTTTATTATCCCTGTCTGCTTAGCTGCCATGTGGGAATTCCTAAGCAAACACATCCACCTGATGCTGCCTGACGCTGCCAAGTGGGAAGGCTGGCATGGACAGATCTGCCATGTGACACTGCAGACAAATGCTCTTCTTCTCTAGCTTGGATCTACACCTGTGGTGGCATTGTAAAACATGATCAACATTACTGACTTCAAATCTAGCAGTTCAGTCCAGGTAAGGGTAAAAATACAGAGCACTCTATTGGCTCAATGGGGCAGCTGACCCAAAACTATCCCTTGCAGAAAATACCCTCACTTGTGCTGGAAGCATTCTGGTGGTGCTGTTGCACTTTGCTGAAGAAAAAAACAAAAACAAAAACAAAAACAAAAAAACCCTCTGATTTCCAACTAAATGAGAACGCTTTACAAGGCATTTCTCATTCATGGTAACAGTAGGAGAGAAATCAATAGCTTATTCACAGCTGATCCCCAGCAGCTCACATTCTTGTTCCTCTTAAAAAAAAAAAAAATAAAAAAATAAAAATAAAAATTGTCACGCTGAAGAGTCCCTTCGTCTGGTAACTTCATTATCCAGCACTAGTCCCAATTACAGAAGGTTTAAAAGGTGAACAGAGCCCAGTCTCCAATGCCACAGAATATCCTGTTCTCCAGTTTATTTCAGTGAAAGTCAGGGATGTTGAACACTGCATTTTTAAGCCATATCTACTGTGAGGAAGTGGCATACTACTAGCTTAGTAACAGTACTTGTTGGTTATGCTATTAGCCATCCAATGTGAGGGTAGGGTAAACTTTGATGCTCTTTCCTAACATTTACCTTGCAAGTGAGTGTATGTAAACACTACAAATCATTGTGTCCATACTAAGATGTGAACTTATGGTAGCTAACACATATTGTCTTGGTAAGGACAGGCCTTATTTTCCCTTCCTGTTTCCCAGTTTTTGCTGCTTTCCCATTTGTAGTTATGATCCCTTGTAGCCCATCTTCACCATTAGGGAGTCTGGAACTCATTACTATACAATACAACAATGCTTCTGCCAAGTGCCATTGCAAGAGAAATGTTACCACATTTCTGGTTTGCACAGAAATCGAGTTCTGCTAACAGTGGGACAGGATAATTTTTTGAGAAGCCCCAAACACTAATTATCCGTGTGTCCTCATGCATGCAGGGTTAATTTCTCTTTCTGAACAACAAAAGCACAGGTGACATTGCTCACCTCAATGACTCATAGTTTTCTCTGCTCTCAGAGCACAGACAGCTGTGAACTGATAAAACAGAGGAGTTGTGCTATCATTCTCTTTTACACAATTTGATCTCAGAGCACAATGTACTGATATTATCCTTTATATCTATTATGGTACATAGAAAATGATTATGAATATCCATTCCATAGGGTGCTTTATAGCCCCTTGTAACATATCCCTGTCCATTGAAGCTGAAAAGCTTAATGGACAAGGGAAAATTGTATCTCCAATTTATAAAAGAACCAAGTTACAGAACAGTTAAGTAACTTTCTAAGCTCACATTTGAGGACTGGAGTTAGCCTGGAGAAGAGGAGGCTCAGGGGTGACCTTATTGCACTCTACAGGTACCATAAAGGAGGCTGTAGTGATGTGGCAGTTGGTCTATTCTCCCACGTGCCTGGTGACAGGACAAGGGGGAATGGGCTAAAATTGCACCAGGGGAGGTTTAGGTTGGATATTAGGAAAAACTTCTTTATGGAAAGGGTTGTTAGTCACTGGAATAGGCTGCCCCGGGAAGTGGTTAAGTCACCATCCCTGGAGGTCTTTAAAAGACGTTTAGATGTAGAGCTTAGGGATATGGTTTAGTGGAGGACTTGTTAGTGTTAGGTCAGAGGTTGGACTCGGTGGTCTTGGAGGTCTCTTCCAACCTAGACTATTCTGTGATTCTGTGATTCTGTGATTGACTGTAATAGGCAAGAAGCTCTAAACTCCTGTTTAAAGCTTCTTGCTCTAAAGAAATATCTTTTATTTTTAAGAAAAATCTTCTGCTGGGGGATTTGGCTAGTTGAGTGATCCAGATTTAGAGAATTTCTAGATGAGGTTTGTTCTCCTCTAGTGGTAAAATTTACAGTTTATGAATACAGGGATGCATGACACAGCATCTCTCACCATTACCTTGCAGTTCACATAAAGACATTTATGTAGTAGAGAGGCTGAGCAGACTCAACAAAATTCAAAGAACTGTGATATGGAATGAAGACTAGCAAGAGAGGAGTGAAGAGTTGTTAACTATTTTTAGAACTCTGTAAACAACTTCTCTAAGCTTTTCTCTTTCACTTAGAGAAGACTGAGTTGGGATCTTAACAATGAATGTAAGTACTTAAAGGGAGAGTGCAAAGAGGATGGAAATAGGCTCTTTTCAGTGGTGCCCAGTGATGGATAAGAGGCAACAGGTACAAACTGAAATTCCAGAGATGCCATGTGAACATCAGGAAGCACTTCTTTACAGTGCAGGTGAGTAAGCACTGGCACAGACTTCCCAGAGAGGCTGTGGAGTCTCCCTCCTTGGACATCTTTGAAAGCCACCTGAACATTGTCCTGGGCAACCTGCTCTATGTGTTCCGTACTTGAGCAGGGGGGTTGGACTAGATGACATCAAGAAGTCCCTTCCAGTCTCAACCAGTTTGTGATTCTGTGACTGTGAATGAATAGACCCACAGAACATGATGCCACATACAGATGCAGACAGATGCAGAGTAGCATCCAGGACTGAATGTGCCTGTTTGGCCCAATACAAGGCAGCAGAACACCCTGTGCTCAGACAGAACCAGGAAGCTCTATTCTTCCTGCCATAGGAGAGGGATATTTTCCACTCGGGCTGCACAGGAAAACATGATGGCAACAATTGACACTTGGAAATGTAAGAAAACTGCCTCGACCTCAGGTAGATGGTCACTTCGGCTGCTTGGTGAAGCCCAGGCACACATGAGTACCTCTGGAGGCAGTGCAGCCACTCACTGTTCCTATGTGGGACAAGGGCTGAGTCCATGCTTCAGGCACCCAAGATGGGAGCCCAGGAATCAAGGAGTAATCAGGCTGCTGAGAAGCTGTAGGGCAGCCTGGTGAGGCTGATATGGCTGTCCCCTTCTTCCCTTCTTCCACTCCAAGGACAGCCCCTGTACATACACTGCCCCATCCCGCCCCTCTGCCAGTCTTGTGTTGCATTTGCCCCACCTTACCCCTCCCCAGGAGCCACCATTTTGTAAACTGCCACATGCCTGTGCCCTCAGGAAAGCCTGTGTTTGGCTGGCAGGATCCAACACCCTGCCCACTTCACCCAGGTGCACTCAGAGTAGGCACCCCATCCCGCACGCCACATGTGTTTCCGTGATGCTCTGTCTTTCTCTGGTGGGCAGTTTTTGGAACCAACACACCCAGTGGAGCTAAGGCCTCCTTCTGGTTGGCTGCCCCCTTTCCTTGCACTGGGAGTTTCTCCCATCTAAAGATATGTCCATTTACATATACATATGTATTCGCTTTTCTCCACATAAATATCTATAGGCACATTGGTGAGAAAAGAAAGGCCAAAGACTGTACCCACTCTGCTAAATGGTGAGGGAGAACTGGTAATAACAGACATAGGCTGAAATATTCAACAGCTACTTTGCCTCAGTCTTCACTGAGGCTTCCCACATCTCTGAAAACGTCATTTCCCTGATCCCATAGCTGGAGGCTGGGAGCATAGTCCCTCCCACTGTAAGTGAAGAGCAGGTTCAAGACCACGTGATACAAATGAACAGGTACAAGTCTATGGGATCCAATGCCATGCATCCCAGGGTCCTGAGGGAACTGGCTGATGGAGTTGCCAATCCTCTCTCCATCTTATTTGAAAAGTCCTGGCAGTCAGGTTAAGTCTGTGGTGACTGGAAAAAGAGAAACATCACTCCCATTTTTAAAAAGATATACTAGGGACACACAGAATCATATGGAACATATTTTAACTATTTATTTATTTAATCGTTGTACATACTCTGTTATCTGGAGGTGGATGCCATGCCAGGGCTGCTGTGGAAGACAACAGATCCTAACACAAAGGCCTGCATAGGCCTCTCTAGTTTGTCAATCAGTCTTAGAATATACTTTTATCAGCAGATTTTCACAATCATTCTAATGACTGAAACAGCATTCCAAATTATTTTAATGGTCTAATGATAAATTATTGGAATGGCTTATTTTTTCATGTTATGAAATAATATTTATCCAGCTGTTACTAACAATCTATATGAGTGAAGATACAAACCTCTTACAGTTTTTAAAGTCACATTTTAATGATTTAGGTTGTCTGAGACAACCTCTGGGATGGAATCATGTACAGAAAATAGTTTTATTCTTATTAATGTGATATCATTAAGAATATCTGTCTGATTCTTGCACAGCTCAGTTTACCTCTGAACACTCCAGCTTTCTTATAACAATGGATCTGTGGAACTGAATTTTCTATTATCTTTATGGCACTGATCACTATGCTGCTAATGTCAGGAGAGAGTCAACTTCTGCTCCCAACCATAAATCTGGCATGTTGAACGTGGATCAAGATCTGTATCTGATGTCAACTGATTTCTCTATTATAACCAGTAACTTTCTGATTTGCCAGTGAGATAACCCTTGATAATATGTAGCAGGAGAGTGAGTGAAAGAGTATTATAATTCACAGAAAAAGCATTTACAATATTATTTAAAAGTAAAAGAAAATATTTTTTCCATTACTCAGTAGATTTCTTTTTGTCTGTCTTGTCAATGGCAAGTGTCTCTTTCCCATCCTCTCAAACTTTTTTCCAGTTTTTCATGGATAAAAAGGGATAATGTACAATGAATAATGTACAATCAGAAAGCAGGGAGGCACACCATAAAGCTCATGAGAATACAATAAAATAGATGGAATATGAAGATCAGATCAGATTAGAATTTATAGACAAAATGATTGCATAGATGGAAATGAATTGTAATATTCATTTGCAATTCTGTGCCAGGAAAGTGGAAAATTTATAATATAGTGCTAAATTCTAAGAGGTAACACCAGAGGCTTGGGGACTTTTGAGAAGAAAACTTATGAATCATTAGATGTAGCTGTCATTTTTTGACAGCTGGTACCAAAGTGCCTACAGTGTATTAGAAATAGAAGCCTGGGAATCTTCTTAGGATGTGGAAAATTTTAGTAAAATTGCTTATATTTATATGAATGGAGGGAGAATGTGAACACATGGTACAAAATATCAGCAGGAAAAGGACTATAAAAATTACATGTGATGTGGAAATCTGCAGTAACGGGTCATCAAGACCCTAGCACACATCTACTTGCCATTTCTCAGGACAACCTGATATGAAGCAGAGACGGTGACTAAATTTTGATGACTCAGAGTGGTGGGGTGGAACTGTTAACCACATCAGCTCCTGAAGGGCACAGTGAGACATATCTGAAACTAGCATGTTCCTAAAAAGAACCTGATAGGTGTGGCGTGGGGCTCAAAAACGGATGGGTCTGGTCCTCTCTAGCACAGGAAGGGGATTCAGAAGCAGAATGTCCTGAGGGGCCAACAGCAACTGGCAAAGCCCCACCAGGGTGAGGAGGCACTATGATCTCAGCTAGTAAGTGCTGATGGCCTTCACCAGCCTCTCTAATAACTCCTACCTGCCACTCTGCTGTGCCCCTTCCCCTTTCCTTGTCTGTGCTCCTGGACTGTAACATGAATAGTGCACACCACTGACTTCATCCTATCTCAGTCAGCCCAGAGTTTTGGAGCTCCCTATAAGGTTGCTGTTGGCCCAAGGAGATGGAAACACATGCAACACCAAGATGCACCCCATGTTAGTTTCATGGGGAGCTGGCAGCTCCCCACAACCATGGGCAGAGAGATGTCCACCACCCACCCTTTGTGCAAAATTCATCTGGAAGTGGGGTTTCTGAATCACAGGTCCATCTGCCTGCTCTTCTGGTCCATGCGGGCTCTTCTGGAGCTTTTTATTACTGTCCTCACACTTTTTATTTCTGTTGGTATTTTGTGCTGGATTTCCTTGTCTTGACTTTGTCTTTCCTTTCCTTGACTGTGGTACCTGTGCCTGGCATCCCCGAGCAGAACCCCAGGAGCTCCACAGTATTCTTTGGGGTGGGTACCAGCAGGGCCCTCTGAGGCCTTGGAACTTCTTTGTCCATCCAGGAGTTGTGCAGGGCCTCTTGGTGGACTTCTGGGACAGGTCTGCAGCCCTGGGTCATTTCAGCTTTTATCCATTGTATACCTACACTTTTAAGGATATATATATATATATAGAATTTATAAATGTTTCATTATGTTATATATCTAAATATCTAAAGATATAAAATGTACACACAAATATAATACATATCTATACATATTTGTACATCCACTTCTATGTGAGTTAATACGTGAATATGTACTTATATATTTATATATTGAAAAATAAATATAGATGTATATATAAATAAACATATTTTACATAAGAACATTTTATTGCATGGAAAATAGGCAGACAATCAGACAGTTTCAAAAAAAATGTGACCAACCAATCACCAACCATTAAGAGTATTTGGGATATGAGGTGCTGGGCATGGTGGTGCACTGGGCAGTGCCCCTGCCACATCTACCCTAAGCACACTGGGATGTGCTTGGAGACTCTTCCATGAGACCAACCTGTGCCCTGGTATCAGCCCTTGGCAGCTCTGAAATGCAAAATAAACACTCTCATTATTCAGCCATCTCTCCAAAATTTCCTGACACTTAAAAAGCCTTAATTTGCTTGATTTTACTTTGCAAATATTACATATCTGACTGTAGTAAGTGATCCTGCAACAGGCCAATCACTGTAATTGCTTCTGTCAGTTGTGTTGCTTTCTTCATCTGCAGTGTCTGTCTGGGGGCTAACCCTAGATGCCTCACATAAGTCAAGGGAAGCATTTATTAATGCTTGGAGGTTGCTGCATACCGCTTCTTGGCCAAGACAGGAAAATTAAGAAACATATTCCTGTCTGTGGTTTAGATCTCTCACTGGACATGCCTGAACTGCAGAGCCTGCTTTTGCTGAATGTTGATGTGTTTTATATGGAGTTCAACACTGCCAGGAGGAAACATTATTTTTTAGTCTAAAAGTAAGGAAGTTTTCCAGTTACATGAGGGAAGGAGATTCAGATCAGACAGAAAAGTATATCAAGTTGTTTGCTTGAACTCTGGATGCATGTGACCACATCAGGGATACAGACAACAAGGTGTAAATTGGGCTCTGTCTCCATTCTTTATTTCTTTTCCTTCTTGGTTGTAAAGCAAGAATTAACCTTGAATTTGCTGCTTAAGAGATGGAAAATGGACACAGCTGCAAATTCCCAAAGGAGATATCCATGTCCACCTAGCTGAGGTTCAGCGTTCAGCATAATTCATGAGTGCAGTAGCTTTACTGCTGCTTGATTACATTGCTACCTTTTTCTTTGTATAACAAATGTGTTAAATGTTTTTCACCTAGGATATTGTTGGGCACTAAACATTTTCAGGTGTAATGAAGAAACCCATTGAGGACTATAAGACATGAAGACACGTGAAAATCTCTGTGGTGTTAATTACTAGAGGCTGGGAGTTATTTGCCCTGTTCCTATGCACTTCATGACTGCTGCTGTCCAGTGTCAGAGGAAGGGTCCCAGGCCAGAGAGAGACCTGGCCAATTACAGCAATTCTTAGGTTATACAGATTTGTCCCTTTCATCTATATGGCATTAGTTTTAAAAATAGTTATTTTATGATGCCTATTCTTTCCAAGTAGGTATTCATCATGGTAGTATTTCAGTAAAAAACAACACAGCATCATATTTATTTGCATATTTATTTTTCAGAGCTTCATTCACATGCAACAGTACCATGTCACTGCAGCATTTAAGTTTTCATTGGCATTGTGATCCGATGAAGATAAGCTGTAACTCCTGATTTGGTTTGATTTATTGTGTTGAGCTATACTTTGTTTCTGCATGACCATGAGGAAAAACTTGTTAAAGTGAAGACATGGCACAAGGGACGTGTCAGCTACCAGGCAACCAGCAGCAAGGGAAATTCCCCCAGCTTTGGGTTCTCACTGCCTGCTTGGAACATAGCCCGATACTATTAGTCCTGTCAACAAATATGGGCCTGATTCATGTCATATATAAAACCCATGTGAAACTAATTAGATTCAAGTGAAATTCAGTGGTTGTGGTATGGGGGATAGTTAGAGCTTGAAATTCAAAGTAGAATTTAACAAGTTGAACATACATGCAGAGAATGTGAGAAATAATTGCATGAGCTACTGTCTGCCCAAACATAAGCTTTCTCAACTTGATTTTTGAGTCCATCCCCAAATAGATATGCATTTGCTTAAGGCATTACATGTGAGAGTCTCAAATACGTTCTCATCTTGTTTGACTGCATAGTCATCATTCCTTTCAGTGCCCAGACATTTTTGAGTGGGTTTGCTCTGCTATATTGATTTCTGCTTGACATATCTATACAGTATACTTCAGACTTAATGTATGGCTTAAGATCTTTAATAAAAACAACCTTTTTCATATGTGACCAAAAACTGAGCTTTATGGTATAACTAGAAGCTTCATTTTCTAAAGTAACTTGTATTTCTTCATCTCTCTAGCAGCTCTATGATCCTAGCTCATCCTAAAGCTTTCCTAACAGAAATACTTAACTATGAAACCTATGTGTTTTGATACCATAGAAACATAGAATTATTTTGGTTGGTAAAGACCTTCAAGACTGTCAAGTCCAACATATATCTACCACTACAAGTCCACCCCTAAACTATTTCCTGCAGGACCACTTCTACACATCTCTTAAGTACCTCCAGGGATGGTGACTTCACCACCTTGCTGGGCAGCCTGTTCCAGTGCCTTGACCAACCTTTCTATGAATAAACTCTTCCTAGTATCCAATCTAAACATCCCCTGGTGCAACATGTGGTCATTGCCTCACATCTTATCATTTGTCACCTGAGAAAAGAGACTGACACCCTCCTTGTGACAACCTCCTTTCAGGTACTGGTAGAGAGTTATAAGGTCTCCCTTCAGCCTCCTTTTCTCCAGACTGAATAGCCCCAGTTCCCTCAGCTGCTCTTCAGGTGCCTTAATTTCTAGTCTCTTCAGAAGCTTAGTTTTCTTTTCTGTACAAGCTTGAGCAACTCAGTATCCATCTTGTAGTGAGAGGCCCAAAACTGAACACTGTGCTCAGGGTGCAGTCTCACCCGTGACAAATACAGAGGGACAATAACTTCCCTAGTCCTCCTGGTCACACTACTACTGTTGCAGGCCAGGATGGGATGCTGTTGGCCTTCTTGGCCACCTGAGCACACTGCTGGCTCATATTTAGTCATTGCCCAATGCCTCCAGGTCCTTTTCTGCCGGGCAACTTTCCAGCCAGTCTTTCCCAGGCCTATATCACTGTATGGGGTTGTTCTGCCCCAAGTGCAGCACCCGACATTTAGCCTTGTTGAATGACATACAACTGGATGCAGGCCATCAACTTACCCTATCCAGATCCCTCTGGAGAGCTTTTCTGCCTTCTAGTAGATCAACACTCCTGTTTAATTTGGTATCATCTGCAAACATACTGAGGATGCACTCAATCAGTTCATCAAGATAATTGATAAAGATACTAAAGAAAACTGGCCCCAGTACTGAGCCTTGCGAAACGCCACTTGTAACCAGCTGCCAACTATATTTAACTCCATTCACAACAACCCTTTGAGCCAGGTCATCCAGCCAGCTATTTTACCCTGAAAACACTACATTCATCCAAGCTATGAGCACCCGGTTTCTCCAGAAGAATATAGTGGGAAACGGTATTGAATGCCTTGCTAAAGTTCAATTAAATAACACCTAGAGCCTCTTCCCCTTCCACTAAGCAGGCCATCTTGCAATAAAAGGAGATGAGATTAGTAAGGCAGGACCCACCTTTCATATATGCATTCTGACTGGGACTGATCACCTGGTTGTCCTGTATGTGTCGTGTGATGGCACTCCAAGATGATCTGCTCCATGACCTTCCCTGGAACTGAGGTCAGACTGATAGCCCTGTATTTTCCTGGATCCTCCTTCCTACCCATCTTGTAGATGGGAATCACAGTCTGGAATCTCCAGTCAATTGGGACCTCCCCAGTTAATCAGGAGTAATACCATCATGTGCATGATTGTCTTACACACCTCCAACTAAAAGCATGAGCTGGAAATTAGATTCAAATAAATGTAAGATTCAATAAAGAATGTGAAAAGCAGAAGCATCCCTTGATTAACAGAGCTTTAAACTCTCAGTATGCTTAAATATTTCCCTATTCTTCTAAATCTTTTATTGCTTCATTGCTGCCTAGGTGGGAAGAGAAGTCTATTTATGACTCTGAAATTTCAGAAAATTCTGAAGCTTTCCAAATCAGAATTTTATTTCAAAAGTTTATGCACAGAGAAAGTCTGCACACAAAGGTTGTAATATTAATGGGCATTTTCAATGTCACTCTGATTTGCATGAAAATAGGAAAGTAAGTCACGAGCAAAAAAATATAGACTCTTCTGAAAAATAGACTCTGGTTTCCACATTTACTAGGAAATAGAAATACTCATGTTAAAAATCTGAAATACTTAAGAGATAAAAGTATTTCCATCAAGATGGGAAGTAACCATTATGGAAAATATCAAGGAAAATTGCTTCTGTGTTACTCTGTCAGAAGGATCAAGACCACACACATGCTCTCTCCTGCTGCGATGTTCAGTAACTAAGGGATTTTGAAATAATTTGATGTCTTTTGTTGTCTCCATGCTTTAAAGTTGCAGAACAGTTTGCATTGTCTGCATGGCAAACCAATTATACTAGCCATATTTGTTCCACAGACACTTTGAAATCCTGAATTGTGAAGATATTTCCATTCAAATTATTCTAGTTCTTCCTTAAGATAGAAGTTTCTTGTTACATCCCTTAAAAACTTACCAAATTATTAATTTTCTCTGCAAGCTAGTTCCTTCTGGATGAGAATACCTAATAGCAGCTCCAAATCTGTCAATTAACTTGTAAGACTTTATGGATAACTATAATATTCACTTTTTATTTTTACAGTGTATTTTAAGTAATAAGTCTTAAATAAATCAGCTATAATGTGACTGGAAGACAAGCATAAATCTTCCCAGTGAACAACAGAGTATTTAAAGTATAGTTCCACCACTTTACATAAATTAATATACATTTTTATACATTTCTAGCAATGATATTTTGGGCGTAGCCTTGCTCCAAATGTAGGTAAAGAGGAAAGATTTTAAGTGTCATTATGGTTTATCTGTGGAAACACAAACTGATCTATGAAAAGCAAATGCCAAGATTACCTGCCATTCTCACACAGCAATATTGAGCCAGTCAGGACAGGGATATGATACAGCCTGAATCAGATGAGAAATCAGGTCATAGTAGCAATACAGTAGCATGAAATAGCACACATGCACTTTCATTTTGATAAAATGAATAGACCTGTGCATGAACAAGTTACTAGAAAGCAAATCAAATGCCTGAAGAGCTGTGAAAAAATTGGGAAGAAGACTTTCTGAATAACTGCCCACAAATCATTCATACAATGAATGAGCTCTACATACAATGCACAAAAGTAGATGCAAAATTCCCCTGCCACTTATTGTACAATTTATTTAAGCTTGTTCTTATGATGTCAGACATATGTCTTCTTTCATCAGATAATTGAGGCTGGGACTCCACACTGAGCTTCAGAACTTCTGCCAATGTAATTTCTGTGCTTCAGGTGTATAATAAAGTGTGCAAATGTTAACAGCCCCAAAGTGCATCTGCTATCTGGCATTTATAAAGTTCACCAGGAGTGCTTAAACTTTTTCATCTGAGATGGGATGGTACGACATTCCCCGTGAATTACAAGAGCCATTTATCAAGACAAACACCTGCTGCAACACATATAGCAGCCAAGGTCACTATTTCATCTAGTACCCTGCCATATCCCTTGATTTTCGAACTTCTACTACCTTTCTACAGTATCAGCTGAAAACAGCTTTTTTCATTTTCCTTCATAACTATGCCTAATTCACATTTCCAGAAGCTATATCACAGGAGGATTATTCTCGTCCACTTTGCAAATAAGCAGGAAATTCTCCCATCAGTGTCTGGGGAAGATATACCTAATAACTTACATTAGTATTAATAGAAGTTGCCAGCATGGATCTCCATGCATTTTATTGAGGGAGCAGACTTCAAATTGGACTCTGAAAGTTTTCGTTTATTCTTAACTGTGAGAGTAAACCCATCCAAAAATCCAATGGAAAAATTACTCCCTTTCTAAACTGTTTCTGGATGAAATGGTAGCACCTTCCTAAGGGAATAAAATATGAGTCAATATTTTGAAGCCAGATACTTTCCAATAATAAAAACTACGAAAACATACTTCAATACAAAAAAGGAAAAAATATGAAAAAAAAAAAAAAGAAAAAGAAAATGTTGTTAGAGCTATAGAAAGCTCCTGTTTTTAAATTATGATATTAATTGTTAAAACAAATGGTACATTTTTAATTTACACAATTTCACATATCATTATAATCTGACCTGCCATAAAGATTATACTTTTCTGGCTAATACAAAATGTTCCTGTCAAAAAATACATGTTGCTACCCTGATGATTAAAATGTATCACCTCAGTTATGCCCTTCAAACTATCTTCCTGACAAAGTGAAGTCATTGTCACACTTCCCAATTGTTTTGATTCATTCGATGTCCCTTGTACATTGGAAGCAGTCTGTCAGCATTGTGAAATGGCTGGTGTGATACTGACGGCTTGTCAGAGACATTCTGCAGACACAAGTAAGAAATTAATTGAATAGTGTTGCCGTGGGTAGTGGAAAAACTGATTTTGTGGGTTTTTATACTTACTGATTTATATATGGACCTCTGGAAATATCAAAGTAATCGGCAGAACAACAAACTACTTGGAAAGTTTAAGACTTTGAGAGGAGGGCCATGAAGTTTATCAGAGGTCTGGAACCCTATGAAGAAAAGCTGAGAGATCTGGGGCTGTTCAGTCTACAGAAGAGGAGGCTTCGGGGTGACCTCATTGCAGCTTTTCAGTACTTAAATGGGGTTTATAAAAAGATGGAGAGCAACCTTTTTCTCAGTCAGATAATGACAGCACAAAAGTGGATGGTTTTAAACTCAAAGAGGGGAGATTTAGATTAGACATTAGGAGGAAATTCTTCACTCTGAGGGTGGTGAGGCACTGGCACAGGTTGCCCAGAGAAGCAGTTGATGCCCCATCCTTGGAGGTGTTCAAGACCAGGTTGGATGTGGCCATAAGCAACCTTATCTAGTGGGAGGTGTCTCTACCTATGGCAGGGGTGTTGGAACTTGGTGACCTTTAGGGTCCCTTCCAACCTGAAGGGAAATATGTGTGTATATATATATATATATACACACACCTATATATATATATATATCAAGACACATTAACAAATCACCTACAGCTAATATATATATATATATATATATATATATATTAAGACACATTAACAAATCACCTACAGCTAACATCTGCAATTTAAAAATGAAGTTAATATCACAAACAAATACCTGAAATCATTTACTACCTTTTTTGGTAAGCAACATCAGCCATCCTCCTGGGTTAGAAGGATGTTTTGCTTTTTCCCCCATGCTTTTGCAGAGGCAGCTGAGAGTGATGTTTGCACTGGCAGATTGGTTTTATAAGTCTTTGCAAGGTGCTCAGAATGAAGAAGCAAGCTGAAAATTTAAACCATTATGGTCAACCCAAAATGCATGAAATGAAGATAGGTTTGGCCTGATGCTCTATAATTAAAGAACTGTGGGCTTTCAATCAGAGGAAAATGTCATCTCATTCACTTATTAGGTGCAGAATAACTTAGCTTCATTTCATGGTTCTTGCACATAAATTGCACTTAGATTGATTGGTATGGAGAATTTCTTCAGTGTGGTACATAGCAATTTATGTCTTAGAAATTCCTTTGGGTTCTAAGGAGAAATAGAGTCATCTTAGTTGAAATATAATCACTAGGTATACCATGGCTATGCTACACCAGTCACCTTCATTTTCAGGTGCATGCTATATGGTTGTGAAATGCCAGGGAACAGGCAGGTGGATGGTTCACAAAAGTTTCATCCTTTCTCTTTCATTGGTGGGGAGTAGAGTCTCACATTCACAGTGCATATTGAGAAGTGGGAGGAGAGGGGGTGCTATTTATTGTTAGTGCCATTGTGGGAAGAGTAAGGCAAACAGATGGGCTTTGCTGTTTTGACATGAAGCTCATTAGATCTTATATCATTTGTCCATCTTAAGGAAGGCACCTCTATGGTCAATATTGGGGTGCCAAGATAAGGTGCCAAAATAAGCTTTTATAAGAGTTCTCAGAGGTAGACACCTAAATTTCACACATAACATATCGGTAGACTCCTCAAAGAGGAATCCATTTAAATGTATCAATTTCCTTGAAAATTAAGGCTTTTGTATTGCTTATTCAGGAGCTCAAGAAGTTAAATCTGAACAATGAAATCTGAAAATTATGTACAAAATCTCCAGTTCTCATAAATCCTTTTGAAATCTCTTGGACATCTTTAGCGCTATGTTCTGCAATTAACATGAAAGTGTTGGTTGTGAAAAGATAGAATGCCAACAAATATTTTTGTTATAACCATGTGTCATAACCTAGACAACAGAACTAGAAAATAATGAAAATCTGCTGTGCAAAATTCAGGCAGAATAGCTAAGAGGAAATGTGTTGTCTTAGCCATATCTGTGGGTAAAATCTGCCACAAAGTTCTGTAAAGTTCTCTTCTGTAGAGAGGAGTGTTCACATCAGTCAACTCAGGCATCTGCCTCAGGTGAAATCCAGAGCAGATAAATCTGGAAACCCAATTTTCTTTGAATTCAGTAGTAAGAAAATAGGTGCCCCTCTCAAAGGCAACTGTCTACCCAAATCTGATTCTTAAATCCAAGTTATGTCAATGGCTCTGTATAATCTTTCGGCTATGAAAGAGATTCAGGAAAGATACTGGAGGAGGGAAAAGACATCTCATTCTTGGATATAGAAAAAATTCTTTGCCTTTAGCCCTCTCAAAATATCCTAAATCAAGAAAAAAAAAATGTCCAAAGTCTATACTGACTCCTCTGCAAGACCTCATTAGTAATGATGAATATGTGGTTATGACATCTGATAGATCAGTGGCATATTTTTTGTTAAAGTTGTGGGTTAATACACAGAGTAAAACCATATTCCTTTAGTTAATATTGCAACCAGTGATTTTACAGTTCATTATAAATCATTAATTTAATCAGTATGGTTTTTAAATGATCATTACATTCCCCTGTTTGCTTAAACCCTGTTTGTTTGTTTGTTTGTTTTCCTTTTACATATTTATCTTGGGATAGATCTACTTTTCCTCAGAGGCAAAATGGTGATTAAACAATAACTTATAAGAAAATTATCCATATTCTCAAAAATTACACAAATTGTATTCAGTTAACATACTATCACTCTTTTTTTACTCTGAGATCTCTAAGCTTATTTTCATTTCTTTTGGAGTAGTTACTTACCAGATTAAGTATCACTGTTGCAGTAAAGGTCTCAAAATTTAGTTAATTATTTCTTGTTTGCTTATCATAAAATGGATGCTTGGTACTATATTTTGTGCAGAATATAATTATATGCCATAGCTTCCATTTAGTTTCATATATATTTCTATTCAAATTAGTCTGTGAACTCTTCTACTTTAACAAAATCTGTCAAAGGATTTTAGGTGAGTCAACTCAAATTTAGCCACTGAAATGAAAACTGAGAAAGTCATCACTGGTAAAACTTGCTTCAGAAAGTAAAATGGGAGAAATGTGAATATTTTTGGTATTAAAATGCAGTCTAATAATTGAAGTCCAGATGAAGTGTTTTCACAGAGGAATCAAACTGTGTAAACTGCTAAACTGTGAGCAGGTGCTCATGTGTTGTTTTGCAGGACAAAAATCTCTAAAGACCTGACACATTAACAGAACATCTGAGAAATGAAGAGGTAAGGATTCAGTCCAAATCTCCACTCCACAAGCAAAATCTTTACTCTATATCTGCTTGATTTCTCTGCTTGATCACAGAGAACTAGCTGCTGATCTGCCTCAGAAGCGATGCAGAACAATAATAATGACAGAGCAGATCTGGAGAGACGTTATGGTTGAGTACAGTTCTGATTCCTGGATCCTGGATGGGACTAGCAGGAAAAACAGTCTTCCTCCCCTGGAAATTTTCTATAAATAGGAGAACAAGATTTTCACACAGTTGACAATTGATCTGGTTTTGCACAGTGAGTTCAACAGGTCTAGAGCATGTCTGGCTCACCATCTCACAGGTGGTATCTGTACAACAGGTGTGCTTGCATTTCAATCCAGGAAAACCCAGGCAGAAACATGAGGACCCAGTTCCAGGCCTCTTCCATCGTTTAGAAACATTATGGAGAAAGTCAGTTACCAATGTGCTTCAAAATGAGTTTGTTACGAGGAAGTTTTCTAGTTATATAAGTTATGTCAGAATTAGATGTGGGGAGATTTGTTTCTTGCTGAGATATGTCACTGTCACACATGTGATGGACCACTAATTTGAGTCCAGTTGAGACTAACTATTTCCATCAAGTCTCAAAAACTGTTGCCAATATTAACTTTACTTTTCATGTTATCACAGATAACCCCCCACTTCTACCTCTGTATCTCCTCAGTCAGAATTTTCTTGAAATTCTTGAACACTGAGCCACTGATCTTGCTGGTTAGTGTGTTATGCTTTGGAACAGTGTGGTTCAGTGCAGTTTTCTATCCCAATATTCCCACTTGTGTTCATAACCCAAGCTTGAGATCTTACTAGGCCGCAAGGCAAGAGCAGCATATTTCATTTTTTTTTTATTTGTCTTTTTTTTTTTTTTTTTTTTTTTTTTTTTTCCTAGAGAGGCCCCTGTGAAGAACATGTGAGAGATGTGTACTGTGGGTATTTTTCATAAACAAGTTGTGCAATTTTGTCTGTTAGATTGGTTTCCAGTGCCTTCAGGGACAGAACTTTAGCACAGCCATCACTCAAAAAGAACTAAAAGAGATTAAATTCCTGAACAAATTCAAAACACATCCAAAATAAGCAAATCATTATGGTTCTGGTGCAACAACATTTCAGGTTTTATTTTTGCTATCTTTTAAACAGAAGTTAACGAGAATCACAAGAAAACAACACAAATACTTGTAGATTTTTTCCAAGCAACAATGAAGGAGGATTCAAGAATGAACTGCAAAACTTTGCTTACTGATAACATCAGCACCATTTTTAGATGGACACTTGAGCTGCAAAGACCAAAATTTAGTGCAAGCAATACCTGTAGTGCTATATTCAAAGGATGAGGCACGTTAGGTTTGTAGATAGCTGACAGATAGACTTGTATACTCTCTGCCCACTTCCAGGAAAATGCTTGCCTGTGGATGCAAATGAATACAGGTGAACGTTCACCTGCTGTGCTGAGAGTCTACCAGAAACAATATAGCCTTATCTTGTGGTAAACCTCATGACTATCAGTGATAATCGCTGTAGTCTGTACTCAATACATTTATGATGGCCCAACATACTACAAAAATGTCTAATGGGAAATGTTGCCTAAACCCACAGAGGCTGCAGTCCAAACCCACAAGCACTGTTTCAGGATCCAGCTTTTGTGCTTTGGTAATGGGTTTTTCATAATCAAATGATACTTTAAAGCCAGTTTTTAACACATTGGTATGATGCAATTGCACAGCCATTGCAAATATTTTCAGAAGTTAAAAAAAAAAAAAATCACAAGAAAAAGATGAACAGTTTTTGCTAGGTTCAAGGTAACAGTGAAAAAAGTGTGAGGACATACTTCATAGAGACAACAAATATCTTTATTGGTAGTTGTGAAATACTTGGAGGTACAGGACTTATGAAAAATGAATTTTTATCCTTTCTATTCTCTTTGCTAGCCTCCTTACAAACAAACAAATCATTTGATAATGGTGATTTGTTTGAAGTGTCATTTATTATGACTTACAAGAGTTATCCCAAAGTTTCCAGGCAGGACAAGAATATAGCTTTCATTTCATTAAGATGGGCAGAAATATTTGGAAGGAACAGAAGAAATCTTGTATAAAAATATTTTACATGTTTCTGAGTTACCAATCAGTTTGCTGTCTTGTTTCTTAACAGTAAATTGTAAAGAGAAAACAGTTCTTACAATGGCAGCCTTTAAAACAATGATACCAATTACAATAAATTAAATATATAATAGTCATCTAATTACTTTCATGATAAACTGGTAGAGAACAATAATATAAGGTATACATTCTTTGGGCAAATACATCTACTACAGTACTTCACCTATTAGAACTGAACAATCTATTTGATTGGATTGATGGTAACATCTGGTATACATACCTGCTGTTCTGTTTAAAACTGTGAATAAGTTAGTTCTCAGTTCTACATGCCTTTTGTCTGACTTCAGATGGCTTTTGCTGTTGTAGTTAACTCTGGTAAATGCTGAACTCTCGTTGTATATGAAAACTTATTAATCAGCTTGTACAAGTAAGTCTCACTTTAAAGGTGTCAGACAGTTAATGTCAATCTTGTACCAAGCTATTTAACATTTTCCAGATTTAACTTCCAAGTAGCCAGTGGCTTTACAACAGCCTCAGTACAATTTCTCTATCCTGAAAAATGATTTGTAACCCAAATCATACCAGCTAGTGAGTTCATGGTCACCATCAGGAACATACTGAGAGCTTGAAGAATATATCTCTTATGCTGTGCCCAAAGTCCTAGATGAACAAGTGTGTCAAAGGGAAGGCTTCCAAAATTGCCAATGGAAGGATAAGATTTAGCTGTGCAACTGTGCTTCTGTCTTCATTTTTTTTTTTCCTTCTTCCTTCTCTGATATTTGTAGGAGTTACATGCTGATCTTTTATCCTCACCAGTACACGAATGGAACTCTGCTTAGGAGCCAAATCAACTGGTGGCTGAAAGTGAAATCTCAGATAGTAGAAAAAGTCCTGTGATTTGAGGCTTTGAATTAAAAGACAGAATTCCACCCCAACAGATATCAGGGGTGGATCTGTCACCTGGGCTTCAGAAGGAAAGTACAGAGGTACAGCGAATTCACGAATTTCATTAAGATTTAGAACATTTCCAACTATAATTAAAAGTTCATCCAAAATCACACCCTTCGTTATTGTACTATTTAATTGCTTTCTGCAGCAACTTATATGAATCAGTCATGATAATGATAAGCAGCTCAATTACCTGTAAACCCAGCACTTGCTCTCTTTACCTTGTAAGATAAAGCCTCTCCAGTGTTAATATGAGATCCAAGCTGTGTCTCAAAGTCTCACACATCTTTAATGGACTGCAGTGTGCTGACAATTAATTATCAGCAAGGGAGAAAGTGTAGTCAAGCTGAATGCAAATGCCCACCAAATTGCAGTCCAAAGATACCATAATAATATCCTTCATGATGGAGTTACCAGTGATTACTGAGTACCACAGGTACAATCAACTCAGCCCATTACTGCTGAAGTATAAAGCAGAAGCGTGATTATATTCATAGAAAAATCAGTGGGAGGAGCAATTTATTTATTTATTTATTTATTTTTCCCCCACAGGCATGCCCCGTATCAGTGAGAATTTATAACATATCACTCTTAGAAAGCAAGTAAATGTTTAAAGAACCTGAATCAGAAGATATACAAATGTAAAAATACTTTATGCATTTTATCTCCTCCCCAGTCTTATGAACAAAAATGATCTGATGAGTCCCTAGAGTAACTGCACCAGCTTCCTGAAGATACACAGAAGATAATATTGCTCAGTATGCTGAGGTGGCAAAACTAAAAATGAACTGCTCTGAAAGTCAGTCAGTTTGCAAACCACCAAGTGTAAGCTTTAGCTATCATTTATTCAGTGTCCTGGTGTTTGGTAAACTGTGTGTGAACAGGTCTCACCTTCCTCCTCAGCTTCTGCTTACCAATAAATGAAGTACAAAGTTCTGAAAGCAAGAAGATCTCATATAATCTGAGATTAAAACAAGGTTAAAATCAGAGCCATCACTAGCTGAACTTCATTTAACTCCTGCAAATGGTTGTCATCACTGTGTCTAACACAATACAGCAAGAACAAGTTTTTCAGTTAAAGTCATTTCCCTGGGGCTTAGTGCTCAGGTAGAGTGCTTTTGCAGGTGGCAAGCACCTAAAGACAGCACATTGTCTGACATTACAATAATAGCAAATATTGAATGTGCTATTATATACATGTCCTTTCAGACTGCCAGCTTGCAGTGGCTGCACGGTGCAGACTGGCAGTGATATTTTTAGGTGGCAGCCACAGATCTGCTCTACAGCTATAAGCCAGGAAATAAACTCATTGGACCTTATTAGGTCTTGTCTTATGTTATCCCTATATTGTGTTTTCTAAAACTGGCAATATACTTTTATTTGCACATAATGAATATTTTGCATTAATATTTAGTTCCACAGAACTGAAAATCTTGCATCAATTTTGGTAAAATACTCAATATAAGTAGAAAATCATAAGGATACATTCTGGATACATTCTTTTTCCCTTTTTTATTTTTTATTTTTTAAAAAACAAGTTTAGAAAAAAAATGACTCAGGTGAGCAATTGGCTGTTTTCCCACAAACTATCATTTTAAAATAATCATATGGCTTCTCTGCAATTTTCATTCATTTACTCATCTGTCAGAAATATTTACCATAAGTAGCAGAAGGCAAACTATCCAATTGCTATTAATTCATTTTAGAGCTAAGCAAATATTTGGGTTTCCTCTGAGAACAATCACAGAGCCAATTTTTGTATTCCAAATATTTGTTCCCTTTCATTATATGCATAAATTTGAGTACTCAGATTTGGAAAATAAAATACTTCCATCTCATAAAATGTAGATAGTAAGTTAATTAAAGTTAAAAAAAAGAGGGGAGGGGGAGGAGAGAATATTTTAATTGTTTGGCAACGGAAGGTCATGTAGCAAAATAGGTAAGTAGCAGAGCTCAAGGAGAACACATTAATATTAACTAGACAGTGCAGCAGAGGATAGGTTAATTAAAAAATAAAGAAGCAAGAATCAATCTTCCCAACTCAGAGTCTTGTCAGCTTTTGCAAGTTAAGCAGAGTCATGCCTGGTAAAGAAATGGACATCAGAGCTCCAGTGAAAACCCCTGTTCTTCTGGATGTGATGTTAGTATTTTAGACCTCAGTCCAGAAATGCCCTTAACTGTACTATATGGGAACCTGATAAAAATATCAGGGCAGTTCTGCAGAGCATAGTAAGGTCATTCATATCACATGTACACCTGCAAATTCAGATTTCAATCACATCTGCAAGAGGAAAGATTGAATTTCAGAAAGCAGTGAATCAGAAAAACATTTTGATTATCAACAAGATATATGTTCTCAGTATGAAGTAGTGTCTAATACAGTCTTTGGATGCATAGACATGTGGGGCTGTCTACCCATTAAGGCATCCCGAGTTATCATTCAGAGCTGGGAGCAGCATGTCAGAGCGTAGTGCTGCAAGCGGACCGATTGGTCTCACTAAGTGACACAGCCCTCAGATGTGCTGCTTTAAACCTACAGGAAAACAAGTCCTGGGGAAAAAAGAAAAAAAAAAAAAAAAAAAAAAAAAAAAAAAAAAACCCACAACTCACCAACTCACCACCCTCCTACACAGCATTGGAGAAATTGTACACAGCGTTAGAGAAATCAGATGAAATGCCATACACATTCTGTGGTCTCTGATCATCTTAATTAAGATTAAGATGAATGACGGAGTCATGGTGCACCAGCACAAACTCCCAGCCTGTACTATTCACTGTGGCTGGGCAGCTGTCTGACCCAGTAAGATCTGTGATTACTGTGCTGTTTTGACTATAGATGACATACCCATGAGAAGTGCATACGAAACCAGGGTGGTAACCAGCTCCACCTAAATTTTTGAGGTGTCTACAGCATAGTGTCTGCAGACCAGTCTGGGTTATCAACCCACACGACAACTAATGAAGATCTAATGAAGTTGATACAGTCCATGAAACAGGGCTCAGCTGCCTAACTATAGATATCTAGGTGCAGTACATCTCCACAGGACTGGACAATACGGCCCCGTCCCAGTGGGAGACCAGTGTCTTGCTGGAGCAGCAGCTGGAGTCCTTGAGGACCACAGCATCTGGCACCAGACACCAATGTTTTGGCAGCTGAATCTTGCCACTAGAGTTATTTTTCTCATCTGAGAATAGACAACTACATTGGAAAGCTGAAAAGTTCTCTGGACTCACTTACTATGCTGATTAAGTTTCTATTGTCTATAATTGTCTAAGCCTATCACACACACAGACACCAGCTCTGTAATGACTAAATGTGGTGTCTATATCTGGAGCTTTGTTTCTGACAATCAAAAAGATACAGGCTGTGTGCTGGGTGGTGCAGCCTTCACACTGCTGAGGCACACTGCTTCTACTGTTTTCCAAAGGGCTATTTAATTTAAATAAATTAATTTGGGGAATGTAAATTTTGTTTTCTTCCAGCTTCCCAAAAGACCTATTTTCAATGGGTGGTCCCAGAGCTGGAAAATTTCAGCACACAAAAAGATAGAGTTTTGCAGGTGTGTGAATGCAGTCTATTAATACAGCAAGCACAGCTGTGCTGCTGTCTCCCTTTGAAACTCCCGATTTTATGGGCATCTATGCTTTGCTCACACCTGCAAAACAAACCTGCCTAGTCCCAGTTCCTTAGGCAAATGACCTGAGGCACATCAAATGAAGTTTATCAATCAGAATCAATACAGAAAAATCTGTTTCATGCTGTGGAGCATTGTACATATATCTAAAGTAGCACAGATCCAAGCATGTAACCAGCAGAGTGTGCAATACCTTGCAAATATGCTAACATGGATCTGGAATTAATAGAGTTCATTTATGTGGAGCTGTTCATAGGGTTTAGCTACAGAAAAGCTCAACAGCTAGTGAGCAAGGCTTGCCATACAGGTTTAAACTCTTTCTGCACTACTCAACACTTCTGAATCTGAGGTTGCTGTTCCCATTCTGTTTGCAGTGAGCCAGCTTCAGGGCTAGTGATGAAGCCATGCTGGCACCCACACATCCATGTTCCGTGAAGTAGCCTCCCATTGCAATATGTAATGGAAAACAGAAACACCTGGCCACCTCTGTACAGGGGGAAGAAAATGCCACAGTCATCAAAATTTCCCTGTAGGAGGAAATCGATTATCAGGTATTTTGTGTTCCCTCTGGCAATGTGCTGATAAAAAGAGCATAGAATTTCAAATCTATCTCAAAAAACTTTTTTTTTCATATATTTGAGTTTATGAGATAAGTCATAATTTTTATTATAAGCAAGAATAATTTTACATTTTAAATATGCTGATCTTGTGACTAAAAGTAAGGTGTCCAAAATCCTAAGATTCCTGAGTGTGCCCCAAGGAACCTTTTCAGATTTTTTTTCCAGCACATTTGAAAATGAGCTTTTCTGCCTCTATTTCCCCTTCTGAGAGACTGGAAAATAAATATGTATGTATATATATATATATATATATATATATATTTAATTATTATTTATTTATTCTTCAATTAAGACTGTAAATGAAGTGCAATCAAATCTAGGTATTTTTGATATTTTGAATAGGTAAAGCTTTAAGATAATAAAATAACTTTTTCAGGAATCTTATTCCATTAAAAATGGAGATTTGTTGACAGGTGAAATGACACCTTAACCAGTCCAAACTATCAAATACTTACAGAGTCAGTGCAGAACAAAGTTATTTGCATAGTCCTTTTGCACTAATAAAAACCATTTTTACATGTTGTCCCTATTCAATTTCCTTTTACTCTTTGTCTCATGTCTTAGAACAGTATTGATGACCTACAACATATGGTTAAATTGTTGTCCTTTCATTTTTCAGACAAGAAAACTGTCTCTTGCCTCAAGCAAGTCTTGATAGTTGCAAGGCTACACCAGACACTAAATAGGTATCTGGCAAGCTTAGAGAAATCTGCCATTTGCTGACTCTGGTTTAGGCTAATGGCCAGGAAATCTCTTGGCCCAGGCATAAGGCAGAGATAACACAGAGCGTCCCACAAGAAGCCCTCAGAGCACAGAGGGGCTTACACACCTTGGCAGGCTGTGCAGTGGAACATGGATGGAAGAGATAAATTTTACATTTCTAGGCCTTTTGGATACACTGAGAAACAGTGATAAAAAATGCAATCGGACCATTATCACATTGACAGAATATCCACTTCAATTATAAATCTTGGATGGATAATAAATATCTATATGTAGCCTTTGGCCCATATTCTGCAGCTTTTCTGTGTACTCAAACTGCCTTTGGCTGCAAGTTTCAGACGGACAGCAAATTTCAGGGCCAGAAGAATATCATAGCTACAGGGTGAAGCTTTTCCTGAATGAATTTTGCATGGCAGAGCAGAGGAAGGGAGTATCAGGTCACCCCTCCTGTCTCTCCAACTTGCTGCCCTTTCTCTGGCTCCAGCCTATGACCGTGCACAGGGAAATTCGGCTCCAGACTTCCTTCTGCCTCACAACTGTCCTTGCTGCTGGGTGGCACTGGAGTGTTGAGGAACTTGGTGAGGAACCACTTCTTCTTGAATTTACACAAGCTCTTGCCTATGCTAAAAGAATCCCAACATCTCAAACTATGATTAGCTTCATTGACACCATTGTGATGGCTCTGGCCTCAAGCTTCACATCTCTTCACGCCCCTATCATCAACCTTCATCAACCACTTACATTAAACCCATGATCAGGGTTCACTCTAAAGGCAGTGAACTTGTATTCCAGATAAAGAAAGTTGTGCTTTGTCTACTACTGAAGGTATTTTCACCTCAAAGTTGTCTCTCATCAGGTATCACAGAGCTGCTCACACCTGTGCTGCTCTGGGCTGCACTCTCTATGATACGCTACCTATGTCACACTGTTTGGCCAGTGCTCCACTGACCACCTTCACTTAGTGACACTGGGCCCCTAAACTTTTGTGGTTTTCACTTTAAAGATCTCAGCGTGGTGCTGGTGCTACCAAAGTTGCCACATGCTTATGCAGTGGTTTTGTAGTGTAAGCCTGGGCTATGCGCTGTGCACTAGAGACAAGCATGCTGTGGGGTTCTGGGGACAAGTCCTGCTGGAATAACATGAAATAAGTGCAGAAAGCAGCAGTTAAATATCAGTGGCATCAATGGACAAAAAGGACAACAGTAGTGGCAATGCAAAAACTATTGAAGTGATGCATCTTAGCAAACTTGAAAAGTTGTGTGCACCCAATTTGTGGAATCATCTGTGCAAACACAGACCCATTTCATATAAGTTAATGATGATCACTTATTAGTTGCTGAAAAAAATAGCTTGCTTCAAAACCTCTTTCATTCAGTTGCAGAGGGTATATTTATTTGCTCAATAGAAGTTGTGAGTGTCCTTTCCTCCAGCAGAGAGCAGCTGCAGAAGCCTGTGTTTCTGTACTAGAAGAAAGGGGATTTCTGACTAGCCTGATTAGGGTGACAGAGTAATTTATTTGCAAGCAGAGAATGCATGGTAGTGTCATTTCTTGCAGCCAACCACAGAAGTAAACTGTATTTCCTCCAGAGTCCTCAGCTATGAAACATTCAGCACCTCAAAGGATCAAAAACTTGGTTTACCTATCATCACACTGAGCTGAGCATACTGTTCCTGAAGAAGTTTAAGCTGTTCCTAGTTTACAGATATAGGAAAATATATATATATATATTTCCTTATATTTCATTAACAAAAGTATTTACCATTCAAAGGACTGAATTTTGGGATAAATTTTCTTCAGAAATATATGAATTCCTTAAGGATTATTAGCTCTATCATATCATTTTTCTCACTTATGTATGCAAATGTAGTGGTGACCTATGAAGAACAAAAATCACAGAATCACAGAATTGTAGGGGTTGGAAGGGAGCTTGAAAGATCATCGGGTCCAACCCCCCTGCCAAAGCAGTTTCCCTACAGCAGGCTGCCCAGGTAGGCATCCAGATGGGCCTTGAATATCTCCAGAGAAGGAGACTCCACAAACTCCCTGGGCAGCCTGTTCCAGCGCTCTGTCACCCTCCCATGAAGAAGTTCTTTGCATGTTGGTGCAGAACTTCCTGTGCTCAGTTTTGTGGTCATTACCTCTTGTCCTGTCCCCACACACCACTGAAAAGAGGTTGGCCAAATTCCTTTGTCTCCCACACCTCAGGTATTTATAAACATTGATGAGATCCCATCTCAGTCTTCTTTTCTCCAGGCTGAACAGACCCAGGTCTTTCAGCCTTTCCTCATAAAATGCCTATAAAGAACAAAAATATGTTACATCCTTCTTTGCTCTTATGTGATGAATAAAAAAATACTCTATTTTTCTGTTGAAAATTATTTTCACTGTTGTGCATGTCTGTGTCAAGTACACTTTCCTGTTTTGCAGTAATGTCCTGTGATTAGAGAGCTACTGGATGTACAATAAAGCTCTAATTCAGATTGTACTGTCTTAAAATGGAAAGAGGGTTTACTCACACTCTGTTTCATTCAAAATTACTTAAGAGAAAATAACAATATGGTTCATAAAAGTTAACTTTCAGAGAGAGGAAAAAAAAAAAAAAAAAGAGAGAGAGAAAAAGAGAGCTCTCATTCCTTTTCTTTGATATAGCAGGGCATACAGCATGGGACTGATGATCCCAGAGATGCCAGCTTCAATGTTTCTAGCCAACCTATCTCTCAGCTCCTGAGGATTTTTGAAACAATTGGCCAATTTCAACCAAATTTGACATTGGAGCCTATGGCCTAAAAATAATTTCTCATAAATTTCATTTGAAGTGCTAGCTCTACAGAGGGGGAAAATTCAAATCAGCACCCATACAGTGGAAAATCTGGACTATTAGGTAGCAGTATAGACATCTATATCAGCTCATCATTCAACACAACAAGTGTTGAATTCAACACAACACAAACAAGTTCCAATCTGACAGCTGGAAAACAGAGATCATGTACAGAAGCTGAACATTCTTTATGGGATATGTTAGGAACACAGAGATATTGGAAGGTTTTAGGGAACACAGAAAAAAAAAAAAAAAAAAAAAAAAAAAAAAAAAAAAATGTTGCACAAGGGATCAATTCTTTTCTTAGCAAATCATATTCAAAAATAAGGGATCTGGGCCAGTTTTCTCTCTGGTACTTAATCATCATACTTAATTACAGTAGCTGATTATCTGGCCACAATTGCAGTGCTTCAGAAAAGGGTCAATAGCTCATGAAATAGATTCTTGCCACAGCAAATTCCTTATACTGCATGTCCCTCTTATTTCTATTGGAATGTTAAATATTTCATATTTATATTGCATTGGATATTGCTGGAATTCTGTTCAAATATTAATTAATGATTTACCACAATACCTCTGTGAATGAAGTGTATATGCCAATAAACCTTGGTAATGATAATGCCATGGGGGAGATTGAAAAACAGATTGTATTACTTGCTCCAGAACATGCAGTGAGTCAATTCCAGAGGGAGGACAAGAATTCAGTGGATTTATGCATATTCCTTGGGAGTACACTCCACCAGAACTGCTGAAGACATAGACATTGAGAGACCCCAAAGCCCTATCCCAAGGTGAAGAACTGAGGTTGAAAGTGAGGTCAGCAGTCAGTAACCTGAGCAGAGCAATGCCCTTTTATTGCCCTTTTACTCCTGCTTAGCATTAGATAAGCTGTCCATGTTATGCTCATACTAGACATACTGAGTTGCTGAGTATGTGATTTGCTGGAGAAGTTCAGCAGTCTTTAACTAGAGCATCTCTTAACAGCTTTTACTTCATTAATCAAAAGAGCAGCATCTGCATCCTTTCTTCCCAATCAATTTTGTCAAATTTTCCTTTCTTTATTCTGGGATCTTCATCAGCTGCATCTCCTGCCAGCCTCTCCCTCATCCTCTATCAGTTGCCACTGCAGACAATGATGCTGATTTCTGCTGTGTGACAGCGTCTTAAGAAACAAAACCTGAGTGGTTAAGTCTAAATTGTTGGAGCAACAGCCATGACTGCCCCAGCAGTGATCTGAGCACTTAAATTTTCTTCATACTGCAGAACTGACAATGCAAATCACATGCTGCAGTGACCAAATCAGCTAAAGGAGCTGGCAACCAGACAGGGTGTTGCTGTGGTGGGGGAGGTATGGAAGGAAAAACTCCTGTACCAGTAGAACAGACATGTCCATGTGGACCACCTGAATCAGAAAGACATAGAAATTGTTTGAGAGTTAATGCTGCAAACCTTCAAGGCTAGAAAGCCACTACAAAGGCGCTGCTGGAATGAGAAGGGTTTTTTTGGCTTCTTCTACTGCGTGCTTAGTTCAGGCCAAAGGATAGAAGATGAATTCTATGATCTGGCAATAAAACTGCATAGCAATACTTTGCTTCTCAGTTATAACTTTCAGGGGGGTTCTCATTAAAACTGCACTACTGCATTGCACATATACACAGAGCTCAGCTTAACGGTAGAGCCAACTGCATAGCAGTCCACTGTAATTCTCTTTACCGACTTTGAGCAGGATGTGTAAAATGTGCTTTCTTTTTATTAACACCCTGATTCCAGAAGACAGAAGTTGCATGTTTAGGCCCATCCCTGCGAGAACTGCTGATATGAACAATGTCTTTCCAATATCAGGCAGCTATATCTCACTATAGGGACTGTCTGGCTAGAATTTTAATGACATGAATGGACTCTGAAGGAGTTGAAACAGGGTGCATTAGGACAGATAGGCCAAGCAGTTCCTAGACGGCAGCTCTGAAAAATGCATCCATTGGTAGAGAGGACTGAAAGGACTTCAGTTTTGTCCATCATAACCTTTGGTTTAAAATGCAGATATCTACAATAAAACAGCTACACTACAGAAGACTCCCTTTTCAGGCAGGTAGGCACTTTCTATGCAAGTTGCAGATGAAGGAGAAGTGATACTGAGAACTCATAATTATGCAGTCTTGACAGATATTTGACAGTGAAGATTGTTTGCAGGCTTTTTACCCTGGGTAAGTCATTGGGTGATTGTAGCCATGTCACTTGCTTGCCTAAGCTTCCTCACCTACAAAATGAAAGTAATAATGTTTAAATACAAAATTCAAACTCAAATGCTTTGTCAAATAGCCCTTTGTTACATGTTACACACCCTGTGCTGTTTCAAGGTCACTCAGGCTGTCAGCACAGAGATTGAAAGTGCCTGATAAGAGTTTTCTCAGTATTTCACCCAGTCTGAAATGAAAACTACCTTGAAGTCATGACTTACATTTCTGTCTATTCCCTGAATGTGTCTCTTGTGTTGTGAAACATTAGGGAAAATGATTGCTGAGAAAATGAGTTTCTACTTTAAATGATACCTACCCTCTTAAAACCGGCATGATGCTGTTAGAACATCATGTGACAGGCTCACACTGAGTTGACCTTTTACTATTGCATATTCACTGCTTAATCAGATGAAAAAATGCCTTACCACCTCTTGAAAATGTGGTACCATGAACTGGCTAATCATCATATATTTACATATATTCAGGCAGCTTCTGGCAGGCTGCACATGTATTTATCTGTTAGCATGGTAGATGTCTTTTTCATTCTCAATAGAAAGGTCTTATAAATTTTCAGTCTGCTGAAGAATGCCTCCTAGTATTGATTTGCAGTGATACATTCAGAAATATCCTCTACAGTTTAGGATAAGTTGCATGTTTTAAATGATGACAAAGGTACTATAACTTATCGACACCAGGTGGTACACTCTGGGTGATATTTATGTGATTCATATTCTGGATCATAGCTGTCTGTATTCGTAATGCATTCAGGGAGAAGGCAATTGAGTTTTACTACTTCTTTTGTTTGCTCTGAGTCTTCAGCTAGAAATTGCAGAAGGCAATTTCTAAATGATGCAAGTTGCTTGTCCCTTGAAAGGAGTTTTCCACTGAGCTTCCCGGTATGATAGACCATGAAAGCAAGCTCCCAGACTCCTTCACTCACTGCTTTTCTGAAAGGCTAATCACACAGGTTCACTTCTTGTCATGGCATCACATTAGCAAATCATATTTCTAAGAATAGACATTTAAATTCCATAGACAGAGTGCAAATATCTCATAGCCATAACATCATTGATCAGCACTGCAAGTTAGGAACCAGCCTACCCTAGAAGAAAATTTTCTGGAAGGAGATAAATTTTTAAAAAGTTTCCAAAAATATGCTTATGAACTGCTGACAGTGCAATTCTTTTAATTCATTTATCTCAACCCTTATTATTGTCTCAGACGAAATATGTTTCTAGTGTCACTTACTATAGACTACTGTTATAGTATTTAGCTCACAATGTGATCACATTCTGAATAGATACACAAGTTTAACACAGCAACACAGCATTAGTATAATTAACAAGAAAGATCCCAGTTCAGTGATATTTGCAAAGGAAAGCCAATATACTGATTTTTTTTTTTTAATTATTATTATTATTATTTTATTTTTTTTACCAGTTGTTGCTCCTGTATGTAATAAAACTTAAGAGAACTATACTCTTGTTCACAGCCCCAAGTGAAATATCAGACTGTATGTTTCCAAACACTCTTTATGAACAGTTTGTGTCATGGCTGTATGTTAATGTGTAAATTCAACAGCAAAGACCATTATTGAACTCTAGTATTTTAATAGGAAGATACATTTTCCTATCAATTAAGAATGGAGATATTTTAGTTACAGGCATGTTTGCATTACATCAAGACAACATCAAAACCAGAGAAAAACAAAATAATTTTTGTATTGTTCAGCTGTGTGAGCTGAATGCAGCATGTTTTTTTGTTTGGTTGTTTGTTTTTGCACAGCAGAGTACTGAGTTCTCAGTGTCTGGTATAGAAAAGCTGGAGCGTAATGATAGACTGTTTTGCATTTATAAAGTTGCATTATATATTTGTATAAGGCAAAGACAGACAAGATCACTATAATCTGAATGTCCCCATAAAATAAAGAATTGAATTTTCCTGATAAAATTATACATGCAGCACAAACTAGGGGACTAGACAGCAGTTTTTAAATTTGCAGTGATGGAGAAGCTATCTACCACAGTTCTTGTTAAACTGTGATTAATGTCTTTTTCTATTAATAATGTTTGCTCTTATTGAGTAAGCTTCTTTAGGTTTTATTTCAAGCAATTGTATCTCCTTATACATGTCTCTGTGGAACAGATGTGCCTCCTTTGTTATCAGATTTGTTTCACATGCAGATGCTTGAAAGGTGATTGGATCACTGCTTGTAACTGACTTTTTGATAAACTTCTAAAGTTACAACCAATATTTCATTAGTTCTTTGGCCAAATAATTGTGTTGGAGACAATGTTCAGCAGATTATCTTCTATAGTCTCAGAAAACCCTTTTCAAAGCCATTTTTTGATGTAGACAGAGCTACCCAAGCTGTAAGCAGGTTCTGTATTCTTTCTTCCTAAATTTGCAGTTGATTTTATTAAAGCTCAAATTAATTTTTCACAGACCAATTTATCAAGTAATGTTTATGGTTTGTTTATTTTGGAAAACCTATACTCAACATTACTTACCATTATCATTACTTGTGTCTTTTGTGAACCTTGTTAGCAGCAGTTTGAGATTTTCTTCCAAGTTAGCAATGTAAGGTAAAATACATGAAGCCAAGGACCAATCTCTAAAAGATCCTGATAAAGGTGTTCAGAGATACTCACTCACTTATAGTAGGATCTTGAGACATAGTCGCTACTTTGATTCTAAACCATTCTAGGTGGATTCCGGATGCTTAGCAAAAATAGTTACTGCTCTCAGTTTAAATATTTTTGGAAGCTTTAAGTGTTCAAAACTGACCCTTTCATTAAATCAAACGTAAAAATAGTAACAAGTTCATTGAAGAATTTTAGATATACCCTTTTAAAGTTAACTTTAAGCAGCTAGTTTATTAAAAATATGTTAACAGTTATGACATTGTGTTTAGGACTGACAGTTGAGATGATGCCACCAAACCCCTATCTACACAGTACAGGACTGCAGCTTCTGCTGCCAGACACTTGCTGTTTCAAAACTCAATGAAAATCAGCTTCAAGGAGCTAGCAAACTCCTTGTCCATCTCTCCTAAAAATATGTGGATGAAAGTTAACCAAAGACAGTAACTGAAAACCAAGATTCAGTAGCTGATGCTTATCATCCTGAGCTCCCATTGAACTGTTTTTTTTGTGTACTCTGAATGTGCCCTATTGTTTCAAAGTATTTATTGAACATGATTTCTATTAAAAGTCACAATCTGATTCAGCACTGGTCATTAGAGTAATGAGTGCAAAATTATACCTAAGAGCAAATCCTATGTTGATATCTCTTTCATTAATCTATTGAGATTTTTCCTCTTTCCCAATCTTGTTCAATTGTTGAAGAATTCCAGTAGGTAATGTGCTAAAACTGTACCCAGCTCCATTCCCACCCCAACTGGGGTGGGAATATATATTGCACTCTTTAAGTTCATATTTTCTGACACTTCATTTATGACAAGGGAATTTGTTCACTCTTGGGCACTCACATTTCTAAAGGTTAATTGAGCAAAACAAAAATAATGATTTTTTTGTATCCACTACTACTGTCTTTCAACTTTGGAATCAGAAGTATGCATGTCTGTCTAGTGGTATCTTTACTGCAGGAAAGGTTCCAATCATTGTTTTGACATCCTATAACACCTGTCACTTATACTTTTATTTGGGTGGTCATACATGTGTACTGCATGATGGATGACCTGAATTTCTGCCATTGGTTTTGTAGCTTGGAGCTCTAACCAAATCGATTACTAAAACAGTCCATCTGGTCTATATATGGCATGAATAGCATCATGAAAAGGAAAGCTATTGTTAAAGTATAAATTATTTCAATTTTTGTATTTTTTTCTTTACTGCTTATTTTCTTCATTTTTACAGCCTATTTGTCTTTTAAAAATTATGTAGCACTAGAGAAAATAAAATCTTAACTCTACCTCATTATTGCAAAAAAAATCATTACAAGCATTAAAATCAAGAAAACAATGTTGTCTGTAGCAACAAAATTTGAATTCATTTGCATATTAATAATCTTTTTTTTTTTTCCTTGAACTTACTTGATTATCCATGCTCACTTTGAATTTTTGCAACAAATAAAAAGAATAAATAAAAGGAAGAAAAATAGTTTACTGACAATAACAGATAAATTCAGGAAGAGACAAATGACTGCATCTTAACTGAGTCAGTGAAATAAACCTGTCTGTTTTAATGGCAGTAGCCATTTCTGGAGGAATAAGTTCCTCCAGTGTGTAAAATTAAAAAAAAATGCAAATTATTCATGTATGATGAACAGTTCAGGGTACACAAGTCTTATGATGTGCTTGAAATCTCCTTCTACATGTTGAGAGAGATGACTTCAATGGTGATGTTGCAAACCTGTGTGTCATGACTTTAGTCTCTTTAATCCTTCAGTAACATCAGTGTATCAATTCTGTGTCACAGGCCAAAATATACAGAAGTCTTGTAGGCTAATTTTAATATCAAGCAATAGCTCATGAAGCTTCTGTGTTTTACGCAATAAAGCAAAAACACATCTCTCTGAAGAAGACTGCCTCTTAGAGTCATAAATAACTTTTTCAGTCTGCTTAAAGAATAGGCAGAAGATGTCAGAGATCTTGCCACACATCATCACTTAGGCAAGACAGGAAGATGTTGACTAAAGGAAACTAAACACGATAAGTGTCAATGGGTTAGATAATGGTAGTGAGAGAATAATAATCAGTGTTCTGTCAAAATGGAAAGCATATCAAATGACATTCCTCACAGTTCTGCTGCGTTTCCAACACTATTCTACATGTTGATCAAATGACTTGGGTGATGTAATATAGAGTGCTTTTATGTTTTTTTTTAAAAAATTTATCCAGGTTAATGAGGTTGATAGGATATTGTAAGTCTGGGCTTTAGTTCAAATGACTTTGACAAATTAGAGAAATAATTTGGAATATTCCAGATACAATTCAATAATGAATTTCTATAATTTGAGAACAATAAGCAACAGCAAAAATACAGTTGGTGAAATTATTAATCAATGTAGAAGCTCAGCAGTATCAGATAGTGTAATAGTGTATCCCAAACTGAAGAGAAACATAATAGATTTGCTATTGCAAGTCAAACATTTATACTTGAATCTGAAACAGCACTGTCACATGAAGTGATTTTCTTGCTTTTTTTTAGCTGTGATAAGGCTGGAGTCCTGTGTTTAATTTTGGGCATATACTTCAAGTGTAGACTGCTTGGATAAAGATTAGAGAACAATGAATGATCACAGCTCTTGGATATATAACCTGCAGACAAATTGTGGCTAAACAAGAGTTATGTATTCTAGAGGGGAAAATTTGTATTGTATATCTGTATAACAGTCTTCAAATATATAAAAATTACCTCAGAGTAGAAGGTAGTAAACCATCCTAAATATCTCCTGCTAGCTGGGCAAGTAACAGGTGTGATACGTTAGCACAGCAGGTTTCTTAGGAGTATTATTGGATCACAGTTATTTGAAGTTTGAAGTTTTTGAAATATATTCCAGCCAGACATCTAAGGCATGGAGAGGAAGGGCAGGTTAACTGGCCCTGTCTCATACACAGAGAGCTGGATTCTGAGCCTTCCAGCATCACTTGGTGATTCTACCTCCAGGTCAGATATCTTCCACCATGTCAACCAGCAAAGGCTGCAGCATGTCTGTGGGGCTCTGATTGCAGGAACAAGGGTCATTACTACCAAGTAATGCTGTCTGTTTACTGTGTTGCAACAGAGCTGCTCTGTACCTATCACATACCTTTGCTGTCTAAGGCACCTCACTGCAGCCTATAGAGCTGGAATTTTTTTTTTCTCCAGCTCCTGCTGGCATTCAGTCTTATGGGGGTGGCCATTAATATGGAAGCCTAACAAAAGGATGTTGTAGGTGCTGGAACTACCCTGGGTATTTATTGGCGCAGACCCTGCATGTCTGCTGCATGTGTTAACCTCTGCCTGGGGCACAGCAAAGCCACTCTGATTAGCACATTTTCTTTCTGAGCTGTAGATCCTGGTTCACAGCTATAAATCTTGACCTACAAATCAAGGTCATTTGGACTGAATATATCAAGAGAAGTTGTCTCTATTCAGGAGGACCTAACATTGTTCAACAAGAACAGTTCAGGTATGTTTTGGAGGTTCTCTGTAGCAATGCAGTGTCTTTGTTCTTGGTATAAGTGGTCTCAAAGGGTATAGTTAAGAACTGTGCCTTAGTTTGCATTGGTTGATAACCAGTTTAAATATACTGGTTATATCTCTTTTAAAAATCAATCTGTTTGTTTCTGGAAAATTAAAAAATAAAATAAAATAAAATAAAAATAAAATAAAATAATAAAATAAAATAAAATAAAAATTGCACAAGATATGTATATACATATTTAATGGATTTTGTAGTTTAGATTTGTTTAATATATTTCAATTTAAAAGTATGCTTATTTTCATGATTTTTAGTGTATACTGAAACCATCATTATTCTGACTTTTTGGCTCAAGTTACATCAATTCACTATTATTTGAATTCTTGACATTTTTCTTTTCAACGATAATGGTGATCCTTTTCAAATCAATGCATTTCTGACCAGATTAGACCGGTTTAGAAGTGCTGCCTCCAACGACACTTCAATATATCATAGAATAAATATAGTGCTTGGGAAAAAAAAAAAAAAAAAAAGGGTGGAGAGGGATTTCTTTCCTGGTATTGTAATGATTCTTGTGATTGAAGCAAGATTATTTTATTTTTATCCTCCTTTACGAGCCAATTTAAAATCTTACCTTTATTTAACAATCAGAGCAATGCAAGTGTCTTGGCAGGACAATATTTTTGCTGTACCAAAAATATTTTTTTTAACTGTAAGCAGTAAGTCTAGGCACCAGAAATATTGTTTTCTTGCTCATGATATGGTAAATATTTAATCATTCATTGTCACTGCTGAGCACAACTTTTCCTCGAGTTCTCTCTACAGTGTGACATGACTAACTACTCTTGCCATTATGTTCTCATTTAATAATGTCACCATGAAGCAGTAGCTTGTCTTCTTCATAATGAGATAAGTGCCTGGAAAAAACAAAGCAGAGTAATCAAGCATCATATTTGCCATAACAGACGTGCTTGGACAAGAAAAAGCTATAATGGATCAGCAATGTTCAATACCGAGAAAGAGAACTCCAGAAGCAATGAAAGAAAGGTAACATTCTCATATGAAAGGAAGATTTTTTGCACCATGTTAGCAAATTCTAGCCCACGTTCAACTCTGGCATGAAAGTAAGACAATGCAGACCAACTGAAATGAATGGTGATATTCAGTTTACCTAGACTGACAATTAAGCTCATATATAGCTAACTATTATTATATGTACTATATATATAAAATATTTCCTCCCCCAGCAAGGGGAAGGAAATGTGAAACAAAGGAAGAGACTGTCATAACTCTTGGCAAATATCTTCTGTGGAAGCCCTCAGAAATGCAGGGCTGTCTCTACTCACTCTACAAAACTTTGACAAAGCAGAGATCAAGGCTGATTAGCCGTACTGACTGAGAATCAGTATGGTGAAAGTAATACAATCAACACACTATGCACCCAATTGCTCAGTGGAATCATTGGCTGAGATGAAACATGAGAAAACCCTCCACATGCAGTGTATAAGAAAGCAATGAGCTTTTACTGAGCCCTCTATATGATGCACGTGGCCAAGAAATAGGTCTTTGCAGGTTTAGAAGAAGAGGATAAATACTGTTATGGCAATGGTATGGGTTTTTCCTTTGTCTAAGGAATTCCCCCAGAACTCTGTAGTCATAGGCAGCTGGCAATTTTGCAGGCTTTCAAATAGTGTAAAATATTATGCATAAATATTTGCGCAGAGTCCTGCACACCTTGATTATGTGTGAATTAATTACTAGGATTTTCAAATAACAATTACAATATTAATAACAGAAGCAGTAACAGCATTAATATGTGAGAATTTTTGTTTCCTGTCCAGGAAAGAAATAACATCAGGACGATGTCATTTTGCACAAAAGGTAGTGAAAAAAATTAACATGGAAGCAAAGCTTAGCAAAGAATTAAACCATAAAAGAAGGCTGGGTGAGATGCTAGTCCAGCTGGACAACATTTACATTCCAAGCAGCTTTCCCATGGTTTACTCTGAACACATGGTGAGGTCATGACTATCAAATAACTCTACTCCAGATTCACATAAATTTGTTCCTGAAAAGAAATTTGAAGGACAAAAGAGTAAAAAGTGGTCATTTAAAGAAGTGTTTTAATATATTGCAGAAGTGCATAACATCTTCAATCTAGGAGGATTTTCAAAATATTTCTGTAGAGAAATCATTTTCTCCTTCATTGACTTTGCAAAGATATTCGATATGTTGGGATGAAACTGAAGATGAAGTTCCCATAACATCTAGTTGAATTTTCATGTAAGCTCTGGTGTAGTAAAAATGTTTGTAAAAGCTGAAAGCACAATATTAGAGAGCTTTGTCATTACAAAAGACATAAAGCAGCGGTATATATTATGAAGTCTTCTTTTTATGTATTTTTATCTATTTATTGGCCTTTTTTCAAACAGAAAAAAATAACTAAAACAGGGTAAATAAGAAATGATAGGAAATTTCAGTGCTTGTAAAATTGTGTGTAACAATTAATATTCATATGGTCCATTTTTGACTCAAGTGGATTCATCTCCACAGCTGCTCATTATCAACTTTGTGAACTTAGTCTCCAGTTCCATTCACTCTTCTGTACCTTTTCCCCATGATCTACTAAGTGTTCTTTTTTTCACATATGCTTAAACAACTGACTTCTTCAGTTTCTTTCTTGTCTGATTGCACATGATGATTTCCCTCTTTTAATTGTTTCAGTAACATCAAATTTCTCTAGTCACTGGATTTTTTTTCTATACATTTAATTCCAGTAATTTTCAATAAGAAGTTGAGCATTTTGTAATTTTTAGTCTCATCTTCCTAAGAATGAAGTTCTCACAGAAAAAATGTATGTTATATTTAAACAATTTCCTTCAGAGTTTTGATTATAAGTTGATCCTTCTATTTTTTTTTTTTTTTGGATACTTTTGGTATATATAGTGTGACTTCAAACAGCCTACTCATACCTGAATTCATTGCATCTGATCTTATATAAGTGAAATTATTTTGTCTCATATTCAGACTTTTCCCATTCCTCCATATATATATATATTTCCTGCCATTTCTTTTGGCTATTGTTTTTATCAAACAGAGATTAACTGATGAACTGATATGCTTTTTTTTTTTATTTTTTTTTATTTTTTGGTTACATGCAGCCCATTAACCAGATTCTTCAGGCAATAAAAGCCAAAAACATATTTACTTCACATCTTAAACTTCTGAAGAATCTGTTTTTTACCTTAGGTCTCCTCTAAAATCTCCCAAGATTTTGCTTATCATCGTTAGAATGCAAAATTCTGATCATTGCCAATATTGAATGACGAGTAGGAATCAAACGGCAGGTAGGGACTAACTTCTGTGAAGTTACATGGAAATTTACTGAGAAAGAAGAAAATGTTGAAGAAATAAGAAAAGAGCCTAAATGACTTGTTGAAAGAACTGAATGCAAAAAGAGAAGCCTAGCAGATGGACCTAATCACATATCCAGAAGCAGAGTTTTAATAGAGTTTTGCAAGCCATGAAAGAGTTTTGTCTTCTTAGTAATAATAGAGTCAAGAAATACATTTTGTGGCAAATCTTAAAAGTGATACTTCTATTACCACATTACATTATCTAATGGTTTATTATCAGTTCCAACTGAAAGAGAAAAATGCTATTCTCTGAATTGCCAGAACGGTATACTGCAGCATTATGAGGGATGGCACAAACACATAATAACTAGGAAGTGCTGAAAGATCACAGCTAAATGAATTATGCTGCAGTCTTAAAAAGTTAACAAATTAAGATGTGTTTGATAGGCACATGAAGTGCTAGACCTTAAATTTTGAAATAAGCTAGTAATGGAAAAATATAATCAGATTGATATGTTTATGATTACCATTTGCTATTTCTGTATCAGCAGGCTTGTTGCCTGAGATGTAATAGGATTAAAGTGGACAATTAAGCATCATTCAATTGCTATAGTCATTATGCTTTTGGAGTATCACTCAACTTATTAACATTCAGGTTTCATTAATCTAAATTTTGCAGTGGATGAAGCCAGGCTTTATTACTATTATTAAAAATGACTATTTTCCTTATGCTTTCTGACTGCATATACAACATTTTAGACAGACTGAAATTTTTTATTTTGGACACACTGGTAAAAGCTGACATCAACACTGAAGTTCAACTGAGCTTTAGGATATTCTACTCATGATCACACTCTCGACTCCTACTTACTCTGAGATCTAACTCCTCTTTCCAATGTACGGTGTTAAGAAACACTGTGTGTATATATCACAGCAAGGTGATGCTAAATTTTGTCTAATTTGGGACTCCTGGCATAAAAAGAGAGGGAAAACTGGTCTATCTAGAGCAAAGAGTAGAATCAGAGTCTCTTACACTTTTCTAAGATCTTCTTCTAGCAGCCTGCGTCCTGAAGGCAGTTACTGAAAGCCTGTCCCTTGTCTGCAGCTCCTTACCCTATGCATGTCAGAATTCCTTCCCAGCCCTGTGGCTGTTGATGAGCATGTACCAGTGGCTCATGCACTCCATTATTTATGGTGAACTAAGTCAAAGGGGACCGTGTCAGCTTTCCTGGCTGCTTACCAATGGCCAAGCTCCTAGGTTAATATAAACTAAATATAGACCCTTCTTGGCATCCATAGCACAGTAGTTTCAATATAAAATCTTGCCCTAAAGGTACAAAGTGTTCTAGTGACTCACCTGGGGGATATGGGATATTTCCATTCTCATTTTTTCAGCTGATCTAACAAATCTTTCAGATGAAAATCCAGTGTCAACATACTCTCCATGACTACAGCTCACCAACACCGTTTTTTTCTTCTATGCTCTTCTGTTTTAAGTGCTTCTTCCATTTGCTAATTATAATTAATGAAGTGCTTCTGAAATTCTTGTGACGGAACATGATAACATTAGGATTAGTTTGCTATAACAATTATACCATCTTCAATTTTTCTATCTTTTTTTTTTTTTTTCCGCTTTAACAGATAATAAAATATCAAAAGTTGTTCCCTGGGTAAACATCAGCATATTAAGTTTTTCTAATGTTCTGCAATACACAAGTGAGTGTTGCACTGAAAAATAGCTGCATTAATTCTAAATGTTTATATTGAATTTTCTATATTGAATTATTAAAATGACATATTAATTATTTATGTGCGGCATTGATGTACTCCCTAATAAGAAAATATATGAAAAAGAGTTGTCAAGTATGAAAGGAGGGGAAAAAAAGTTAATATTCGCAACAAAGAGCTCCCTGCTTCTTCCAGGCTAAGCAGTAGTCAGTACCTTATCCATCAGAGGTTGCCACTAAGAGCTTTTCACTGAGATGTATATCTATAGGGACATCCAGATGACTTCTGCCTTTCCACATTCACAATATTATGGATCAAAGAACTGCGTGTGCTCTAGATTCAAAAGAATAATTGAATATTTCTATTCCGATAGTAAAGCGACAGAATATTTTAAAGGTTGAAATATCACACATTCAGATGAGTGGTGAAAACAAATTCCTTAGCAAAAAGGGTTCATGTAATGGCCATTTTGGAATAAGTGATTAATTATAAAGTGTTTTTTTCTCTCTCTCTACTCATATTGTAAGTAATGAAAAAGATAGGTAAAGAAAAAAAAAAAAAGGGAGGAGAGAGAGAGAGAGAGAGAGAGAGATGTTCCAAAACTAGAGTATTCCACAATGCACTTTGAATCTCACTAATTGCTATGGAAAACTTGACAGTCCTGTCATCAACAGGAGACATATACAAAACCAGCACTAGGTCTTGCTCTGTAGCAGTCAACTGTGATTCTCTGAAGACAGTATTGGTTGAAGTGACACTACCTTTCCTCTCCCTAGATATGAACAGCAAACTCTCAGTACACCAGACAGGACAGCTGACTTAAAATCACACAAAATTAACCCATTATGACCACAGTGCTAGCAATAGGAAGAGGACAGGATACAAGGCTGTGATGTGCTGACATAGGTCCCACTTCCTTATTCCCAGGGCAGTCTGTCGCAGGTGCTGTCCTTGGTTTAGGGTTTATGGAATTTAGTAGTAAAACCTACAGAAATCATGATTTTGCAGGGAAAGAGGTTGTTTGATAGCCAGGTTTCCTACAGAAAAGAGCCAAAACTATCTGAATATGCAGTTATCCACCTGCTTGCTGGGCCACCTAAAGACTTTTTGGTAACTCGGCAAATTCGCTAGTGATAAACAAACAAACAAACAAACAAACAAAAAACCTCAAACACATTAAGTTCATAAAACCCTTATGAAAATAGAAGGGACAAGCTGTAAGCAAATTAGAAAAAGCATGTGAAATACAATATGAGCTCACACACATCTGAAATATACCAGAAGTTATATTTTAGCACACCAACAATGGAAGGAAATGCAATAAGAACTTGCACTTACATAAATTCATGTAATGACATTTCAATGTGCTGGAAATGAGGCCTCATAAGTAACAATTTCAAGAATAATATGCTTGATATGGTAGGAAATTCTAAAAATATTGTGGAAATATACTTGGGAAAATCCGCACTTTTCTTTCTGATTTTTTTTCTTTATGTTTCTTAATTTTAAGTTTCTCTATGACAACATAAAAGGGCTCCTCAACAGTAACATCTGCCAGTTGCCAAGTGGCCTACAGTAGTTGAGCAAGATCTAGATTATTTCTGAACTGTAAGCATTCTGTAATAGTCAAATACAAGTGCTGAAATTTAAATTTGTCATTTAATGATGGAGGATACGATCACCCCAATTTTCACAGCACACCGTGAAATAATGTAAAAAGTTAAAGACAGTTCAAAACCACAGCTGATCTCAGAAGAGAATTTTTATCTGCAGAAATGTTCCTATTTCAACATTTAGCTTTGTTCTAACTTCTAGCAAGTGGGAGAGTAGAACAAAATATTCTGAAATATTTTATTTAAAATAAAATAATAATAATTTAAAAAAAAAAAACACAGACCATCTCTGTCTCCTTTAAACCATAATGCACCATAATATATGAGATTGAAGGAAATATTAATGAACCTTTCTATAGTAAGGCATATAGAATTTTATTTATGAGACTAAGATTTTGCTTTTCTTTATCTTAATTGCCATATGATTGTTTTCAGAATAACTCAACTAAAAGCACATTTCAAACTTCATTTATAGCTTATACTTGCAGTTTGTCTCTATGTTTTGTACATATCAACTCTACATTTCATCTAAGCATTTCACACACAGACACACACACAAAGTGTTGATAAACTAATCTCTACAACTATTAAAGGAAATAGAATAATGATTTGCATTTTATATTCAGCATTTAATATCTTTATCAATGGCATAGTGGGATGGAGTGCACCTTCAGTAAGTTTGCTGATGACATCAGGCTGAGTGGTGTGGTCAGTACAACAGAAGTAAGGGATGCCATCCAAAGGGACTAGGACAAGCTTGAGAACTGGACTCACGTGAACCTAATGAGGTTCAACAAAACAGCTTTCTTGCAGCTTTTCAGTACTTAAAGAAAACAAACAGAAGCACTCCTCAGGTCCTGCGTGGGCTCCTCTCCACAGGCTGCAGCTCTGGCCCTGGGCCTGCTCCTGAGGAGGCTCTCCATGGGCCGCAGCCTCCTCCAGGCCACATCCACCTGCTCCACGGGGGGCTCCTCCATGGGCTGCAGTGTTGAGATCTGCTCCATGTGGGACCCATGGGCTGCAGGGGGACAGCCTGCTCCACCAGGGGCCTCTGCACAGGTCATAGGGGAACTGCTGCTTCATGTCTGGAGCACCTCCTGCCCTCCTTCTGCTCTGACCTTGGGGTCTTCATGGCTGGTTCTCACTCCTCTCTCCCAGCTCCAGTTGCACAGCAGTTTTTGTTTGTTTGTTTGTTTACCCTCTTAAATCTGCTCTCACAGAGGCACAAATGATATCACTTTTTGGCTTGGTTTTGGCCAGTGGTGGGTCCCTTTTGGATATGACTGGAGCTGGCTCTGATCTGAGATGGGGCAGCTTCCAGCCTCAACTCGCAGAGGCCACCCCTGCAGCCCTTCCTTGCTCCCAAAACCTTGCCACGTAAATGTAATACAATGTCCCATCACTGGAGATGTTCAAAACTGATTTGGAAGTGACCTTGGGCAACTTGATTTAGTGGGTGGCATCCGTGCCCATGGCAGGGGGTTTGGACCTAGATGGTCTTTAAGGTCCCTTACATCCCAAGCTACTCTATGAGTCCATGATTGGTAATATTGCAATTTATCAACAGTAATAATTACGTATCCAAGTACAACAAAATCAGTAAAGTTTTAGAAGAAAAAATGTGCCTCATTATGCGTGTAAAGCATTTGAAAGATGATCCACTCCACTGAAGACTTCAAAAACTGCAATTATTTCAATAAATTGGACATATTAAGAGCAGCCAATACAGTCAGCAATTACATACCCTTTTAGCTCAGAGGTCAGCCCTAAAGAGAGTTCTATATTTGTTACAATGTGATGTGTAATATATGTATATGATAAAGAACTATTTGTTGCTCCCTGAAGGTTATTAAAATATCAATAATTTAAGACGTTCATTTTTCTCTTTCATCTGGAAGAGTATTTATGTTCTGCTACAGTTTTTAATAAAAGATTGCTTCACTTCTCAAGTTTAGTTTCTGATTTGAACAAGCTTCCCATGTACTGTGTGTGTGTCTGATTAGATGTTATATCTATTATTTGGTTTGCTATAGCTTTAAAGTAATTCTTAGGAAGGTCCATCACTGTTAACCAATCTATTAATATGGAAATTTCTAAGACTTGGACTAAAGAATGGAGAAAACCTACTCTTCAGATTCAACATTCCTTTTAATGATGTTGCCAGGGCATGAATGTCAGTCATGGAATATGCTTATATTATTGAGCTGATCTTGATTTTCCAAAAAGCTTTGCAAAGCCACGTTATAGTTTCCACACAGCTTTCTTGGAGAATCATAAAATCATATAATGGGTTGGATTGGAAGGAACTTTAAAGATAATTTAATTCCAAACCTCCTGCCCTGGACAATCCCAACTCCCTCACCCTGTCTTCATAAGATAGGGTCTCTAGCACTTTGATCATCCCTGTGGCCCTCCTCTGGATTCATTCTAATACTTCCATGTTCTTCTTATACTGGGGGCCCCAGAGCTGAATGCAGGGCTCCAGCTGGAGTCTCACAAGAGCAGAGTAGAGGGGGAGAATCACCTCCTTTGACCTGCTGGATAAGTTTCTTTTGATGCAGCCTAGGTGCATCATGCAAAACATGGTGGGTTTTCTAGGTTGCAAGTGCACATTGCTAGCTCATGTTGAGATTCTCATCAACCAATACCCCCAGGTCCTCAGGACCACTCTCAATCCATTTTCCACCCAGCCTGTATTTGTCCTTGGGGTTGCCCCATCCCAGATGCAAGAACTTGCACTTGGCCTTGTTGAACTCCATGAGGTTAATACAGGTCTACAGGGAAGAGTTGTCTGATTTCACCTGGGAGCCTTTTATCAGTTACAGGAGTGTTACCAGACACTTTTGTGGTTCAAATCCTCATCTCCGCAATGGAGAAGGGGATCGCAGGAACCTGAAATATGCGACATCCAAATTGACAAACTCTGAGTGGGAATACTCTTTCCTGCTACTCCAAAGTAGGTGCATGTCAGACACTCTTTCTGGGCTTTTACTGTTTCTTTTTATTTGGCCTGTGAAGCATCTTCAAAAACATTGGTTTCATGCAGGTTGCTCAAAGCCCCTTACAGTCTGGCCTTGAATGCTTCCAGGGATGGGACATCCACAGCTTCTCTGGGCAACTTGTTCCAGTGCCTCACCACACTCAGAGTAAAAAATTTCTTCCTATTGTATAATCGAAATCTACCTGGTTTTAGCTTAAAACCATTACCCCTTTTTCTATCACTACACTGCCTGACAAAGGGTTCTTCCCTGTCTTTCATGTAGGTAGCCTTTAAGTATTGGAAGGCCACTATAAGCTATAAGACCATCCAGGTCTGTCTGAATGGCATCCTTTTTCTTCAGTGTGTCAACTATACCCCTCAGCTTGGTGTCATGATATGAACAATAACAATCCTTGCAAACAAAACTCAGCAATTATTTGTGCAGTCCCTGACTTGTGCAATAACACACAAGAGATTTCTTAAATGGTGAGGAAATGTTTAAATTTGGTCTACCAAGACTGGAAAAGTTACTGAGGCAGCTATACTCTTGTATTTTAGAATGGGGAAGATCAGTTCCCTGAGGAAATGGGACCTTATTGTCCATTTCATCATTTTAGTTACAATAACTTTGATTTCAAACTGAGTGTTTTCTAAAACTTAGACCACAATATCATATCATGGACTGCTAGAAAGAGCAGACAAAGCAGATAATATTAGGCAACCTCTGAGGCTCACTGGATTCTAGATTCTTTGAATTCCTTGAATTCTTTTTCTATGATGCCAATTCTCATTCTCCCTCACTTATTATTTCATCCTGCCCTATTTTTGCTAGTTTTCCTCTTATCAACTCTTAAATTAATTTCAGACATAACCACATACAAATCATTTAAAATTCCAAGATTTCCATAAAAGCTCTGGGGTCAGAGACAGTGAAAAAAAGAAGGAGAGCTGCTCAAGCAAACCAGTAGTATTCGTGGCCTATGAAATAAATTGGTGTTCATGAGGATAGAAAGATGAAATGCACATCTTTCATATTCTCTCTCCTCACAGTAAGCTGTGAATAGAAATTTTCCTTTTCTTTCCTGTCCCTCTGTTAGCTATGCAAAAAGTAATAATAGAATTGTAATTAAATAAAACACACAAGCCGATTTCCATTTTCTTGCAATATAATAATAATAATTACAAAAATTAAAATAAGGGAGAATGTAGGGTAGAATTTTTAAAAACATAAATGTGAGTTAGAAATCAAAAGCCCATTAAGGAGAAAATTAGGAGAGTCAAGCAGTTTTAGTGTTTTGATCCAGAGGGTATAAAACTAAAAGATAAAATAAAGAATTAGGTGTTCTTAGACAACCATGAAAAATCTTTGTATTTGTGGTTTAAAATTCTCCCCTTCTCACAGCCTATCTCCTTTTCCTTTTTAATTTTGTCACCTTTGGAAAATATTATTAGTACTCATAGAAAAAGCATATGAAAATAAAGAAAACATCTGTCTCATTGATACACTGAAAAGATTTCTACAACATGTTCCAGTTCTCTCCTATTCCCCAACAACAAATGGTAATTGATCATTTCACTATTTATTCCTGTGAATTTTTATATCTTATTCTGTTCCTCTGTGATGTGCTCAGTAAATGAAAGCTTAAAACAATCGCCATGGAGTTTTTGCTAAGGAGAAATAGGCAATTAAATTTCAAATCAATGTGGATGATTGCAATGTGAAACTAACAATTTTCTTGAAAATAATACTGGAAATGAAAAGCTGTGGCAAAGAAGTAAAATCAAGCTTCATTATTAAACACCCTCCCACCATTTCCACAGAACTTAGATGATTAATTCATGTAAGAAAGTTACCACATTCTGATTTTTCACTCAATGTTCCTTTCCTAAAAGTGCCTAAACTCAATAAAAAGATTTTTGATAACTCTTATAAGATCTGAATTGGCCCTTTGCTTATCCAAATGCATATTCAAGTATCTCCTCACCCAGATTTATAATACACAGAAATTCCAGAGAAACCACTGTGCTTCTGTCACAGATGACATTTTTACATAGATCTTATTTAGCAGCAATTTAAGATTTGTTCATTCCTTTATGGTAAGTCACAAATTAGATTGTATGATTTTTTTCCTTAGTAGCACTTAATCATTAGTTAATCATTAGCCCATGTAGCACATTCATTCAATAGTGTTTGCTACAATGAAAACAGTGACTTAGTTAAAGATTCGTAAATGATAATGTTCGTACAAGACTTACAACAAGGTATCTCTGTACAGCAAGGTATTGGGGATTTCTAAAGTCAGTTGCACACTCAGGAACCTTGAACCTTGAGGAGTCTGCCCTAAGAGGCGTTCTTTCTCAGGGGGAGATCCTAGGTCACAGCCAGCTGCAGTCCCAGGCAGCCCAAAGGGACTCTTTGCTTATGACCAATATTTATAGGACCTCAAGATTTTAGTCAGTATTTTTCCATATGACTGTAGTACCTTCCAGACTGTGCAGCTCTGGGTAGCAGAGTTCCAGGTGCACTTAGGGAGTGCCTAAACATCCCAACTCACTCTGCCTGTAACTGTGGCAGGAACATAATATGAGTTTATGTTGAGATTGTAGAATGTTCTGGTGAGGTGGGGCTACACCACCACAGCTTCTACCCTCTTGGAAAGAAGATAGTCTTTGCCAAGGAAAGAGTGTGGTATGAGCCCTGACAAAGAATAATTGGTACCAGCAGAAACTGTTGAAAACTCTTTTAATTTATTTGACTAGAATTTATGTCAAACTAAGGCAAGAAGAAATAGGGATCAAGTAGTCACAGAGGGCATATTGTTTATCAGAAATGAACATATGCAGGCCCTGACTGGCAACGTATTAAAATAGATAGTAAAAAAATGTCTTTTTCTTGAAGACCTTAAAATCTATGCAGACAAGGTGAATGGGCAGATAAATAAAGGTAAAAAGTAGTCAAATGGCTTTGTCAGGGTTAGTGACAGAGCTGGAATTAGAAGTGAGTCTCCTAAATCCCAGACAAGGGATTTCAAATCTATTGTGACTTCAATGAAGTTTTAAAAATTATCATAAAGGAGATATTTGTTCATGAAAAATAGTCTGGCTGCAATCAAATACAGCTTTTTCATGGAAAGCTTATTTCTTTTCTGCCTCCTCCAAGGGAAATTTAGAAAGAGGCAGAAATCAAAATAAATTTTGTTAAAAAGATGGAAATTCTCATCTGCTGTTCCAGCATATTTTACAGATGTAAAACAAGGAAAAATAATAATGAAAAAAAAAAAGTCAGAAAACTAAATATACGTCCATTAATTAGTTTGAATTTATTGCACCTCACTCCAATATGACGACATAAAATGGTTTAACAGAGGAAAAAGTGAGGGACAAAGATTAATAGAAAGTAATATAATACTTTGATACAAATTTCCTTTAATGATGTGTCTGGACATGTACTTGCTTTCTCGATTTTTCTTAACTGTTACTGTCCCAAAGGCCAGATTAGATCACACTATATCACACATGTACTATATCACACATCTACACTACATTAAAAAAGTGCTCAATTCTCAGAATTCCACTTTCCAAATCTTATTTCTTATTGATTATTTCTTTAAAAAACATTTGTTAGTGCTTTGTGTGTGGTTTTTATCTTATTTATTTATTTATTTATTTATTTATTTATTTAGGCAAAGACAACATAGAGCTCAGGAAATTCAGGGAAAAAATTGTTTAAATGATCCCTGACCATCAAAAAATCACAGCTTCCTGTAGAATGAGTCTATGTCACAAAACGATTTGAGCCATTACAAGATATTGCGATTGAGAGTAGCAATAAGGCAGCGAGGGAAGGAGAACCACATCTCTTAGCTGCTGGCTCAGCCACTGCAGCACAAGAGGCAGATGCTGCTGACAGTTTCTTGCACATGTGGTATGAGTGTGAGCAGGTGTATATGTGCATGTATGAGAATATGTCAGAAAAGCTGCCAAAATTCATTGCAGGAACATGGCTAAACAATATTTTTACTTAAACCTTTACTTATACCTAAAACTACAAGTGCAATCAATAAAGGAGAACAATTTATTTTTCTGAACATAGATGTGACAGTACCTAATATGGTTCCAAGTATTTGGAAGAGAAACACACTTTGAACGTCTACTTTGAACAACCATTTTAGGCAGGGATGATTCATGCCCTAGAAGCATTTATTTTTCTTGAGGTGTCTCAACTGTAAATCTCTGAAGAGAAGGGTCTTTTATATTACATTTTGTGACACTCCTAATTTCAGTTCCCAAAAGGAATAACCTGTGAACAAGTATAAAGCAGAGATAAAACACAATAGTTTAAGATGATTCTGAGCAGCAGAAGCTTTAAAATGAGTAAGAGATGTATGTGGCACAAATGTGGAAAGACAGCCTTGTGGACTTGACTTTCATGACCCTGGTCCAAAAACTGTGTTCAGATCTGATGGAATAAATCACAGCTAAGTACAGTGTCTTTGTCATAGGATGAAATATTCCCTCACAAATCTCCATAACCTTCTCTGTAACCTGACTTTAAACTTTATATCTTTGAAGTAAATTATTAGCTACCACTGTCAGTGTTTTCCAGCTAATATAATGGAGATGAGTAACAGCTTTACCAGCCCTGAATAATGAGTGGGTATTAGAACTGAGAAATAACACCTTACCATGTTTGATTTCAGACCACTAGGTTTACTACAGTAATTTTTCACTAAATTTATCTAATACCTTGCAATCCTTAAATTCAGATTGTTCATGCCTTCACAAAAATTCTTTCCTTGATGCATTGACCTATTTCATTAAAGTAATAGGAAAATTGTTTAAGAACTTATAGCGAAAGGAATTCTAACCTTTTTTTTCTTCCCGAGTCTTTCAAAAGGACCATATATACCACCTAATAGCCTGCTCCAGCTTCCAATGAAGTTAATAGAAAGATTCCCATTCATTTTAATGAGGGCTAACTCAGTCCTGTGTTTCTAGTAATTTAAATGAGTCCCCTGGTTTTTAAAATAAATGGCACAATATTACCAGGAAAAAGCATGCATTCAGTAACACTTTATTTTTCTTTTATTACTGACTTGACATTTTTTCTCATTCCCACTTAATAGCTGGAAAAGGTAAAGGATAAGAATATGCAATCCCAAAAGAGGATATAAATTCCTATTTTAAGTCTTGACCATATTCCCAAATTTAGGCAATGGCACTGTGCCAATCTAAGCTCTCCTTCAGAGTTGATGACTTATGATGTTTCGCAGTGGGTTATGGTCAGCTCCTTTTCCTAGCTTCCAGAGCTGCAGCAATGCTAAAAGGTTCCACCAGTCATAAGACTAAGGTCATCAGACAGCTAAGGTGAGCAGGTGATCATATTGATGCCATGTGTGTAATGAGAGAATTCAGACAGAGAAAAATGGCAAACACAGTTGTTGAAGTAAAGACTGATGCAGGAAACCACTTAGCTAAATCCTTAGGTGAAATAAACTGGCCTATTTCTTCTGAAGGCACCTGATGTCACGTTAGTGGATATCAGCTGCAGAACTGGCCCAATGTCACTACACACACTGTATGGCCTCCTGTTTCAACTGTGCCCACCATTATACTCACACAACCACAAGTGGCTTTACAGCTCCACTTTGTCCTCTGGGCTCCCATTAACATCACTACAAGAATGCAACAGATTTCTTGCTGGCTCTGCTACAGACATGCTTCTACAATACAATTATTCCCTCAGCAGCTAGAAGGTGTTCTGTGCTAGGTATGCCAATTCAGTTGTAAACTCATGCAGGCAGCAATCCATATTTATCACCACTGAAGGCATGACAATAGGCATATTGCCTAGAACTTGAAACTTTTGCTTCCACTCTTAGTCTTTCATCAGGCTATTTAGGGAAGAACAGGGAAGTGGTATCAATTCGATGCACCAGAGCTGGAAGCACACAGTGGACACCATACAGAATTTTGGAAGGCTTTGCTCCTTCTCATCCCCATCAAAGATAGAGACAGCAAAAGTCCTGGCAGCAATGTGTTGTCTCTACCTCACATTTATTTAATAGATTGGAAAACCTACAGAGCTTGGAAGAGTGAGACCAATACCTACGGCAACTTTTTATTTCATCTCTTTGTTGTTTCTTTATGGCTATCTTGGATCAGTCACAGAGCTCTGCTCACTTCTGAGAATTATCACTTTTTTCCTTATTTTCTAGATTTCACCAGCTGATGTAACATATTATACTGAAAATAAATAAGCAATAACACAAGGAGAAAATCTCAGAAGCTGTTGATAGTAGTTGCTTTCCAGGCAAAAACAAACAAACAAAACAAACAAAACAAACAAACAAACAAACAAAAACAGTTTATCTTTCAAGATAGGATTTCAGAGTTGATTCTCTGCTGTTCTTGTAGACATTATTTTTGTAGGCAGTTCTCTGACACCAGTGCCGCTAGTCTGAAGCTGACTCAAATGATGCAGAAGCCTTTTTTTATTTTTTAATTTTGGCTATCTTTTCAGGTATCTAGTGAAATTAAGGGGACAACTGCAACTAATGTGAAAGACCTTGAGTCTGAGCTTACTGAATCAGTAAGAGAGCTTTGATTTTGTATACTAGGCTTATTAATAAATGTCATTGCTTGAGATAAAAATGTAGTGGAAACTATGGCTGCTGATGAAAAACATCCAGTCTTCTGGCTTGAGTGATTTATTTGCCAAAATTTCAGATCAACATTTAGCAAATATATTATAGATAGTTCACATTATATTATAGATAATTATTATTTCATATCATTAACATCCTCATGTTTAAATAAGAACATTTTTGTTTTGTTTTGTTTTTTAATATTAATCTGTTCCCATAAGGTTACTCATGTGCTTAGGACTCATTATAGCCATAAAAAACATCTGTTTTTTATCTGAAGGGTGCAAAAAACAAAGCACTATATGCAAATACAAGATAAAAGTTAAAAAGCACAAGAAACATGGGAGAGAGGCACTGATCCTACATTAGTTAGAACCCAATAGCATTATTGAGCAGAATGAGTGGGACAGTGACACTTAGCTAAGTGTCATCACCATATGGAGGTCTGTATCATAAGTCCACATTTTTATAAACTTTGGTCATCTCTGCCCATCCCCTTTCCTCAAGCTGTGTAGCATATGCAAGGAGTGGGCACAGATTTTGTGTTTCCGAGAATTATATTAAGCATTTATTGAAACTTGTGAAATCTTCTGAATTAGTCCTGAAGAAAAATCTTGGAATTATTATTTATTTATTTATTTATCTATTTATTTATTTTTCTTTTTTGGTATTTTATGCAAAGCCTTGCAGAAATAATATCACAGCAATTTTGTGTATATACACATGTACAAGAAGCAGGCTGGAAATGTTTAGATTGCAGCATGGACCTTTGGGTACAGCTGGCATGCACTAAAGTTGCTCTGCAATGAGGTTCCCACTTTTACCCATGTCTGTAGTTTTGTATTTTGGGCTATTAGTCTTTAGGCCCCAAAGAAGACAAGATAAACTGACAAGAAATAACAGGCTTAAACTGAAGTATGAGATATTTAGGTTATATGTAATGATAATATTTAATGCTAAGACTGGTAAAGAAGTAAAAGAATTTAAAGAAGTAAAAGAAGTTAAAGAATTAAGGAAGTTGCAGAAACTCCATTGATGGCAATTCCTCAGGACAGGTTGGATTGACATGACATAGCTAAGCTTGCTTGGGTCCAAAGACCCAACTGACTATTTGGCCTGTTTTTATTTCTACCTAAATCTATCTGACTGGCTATGCGAATATTGACCTTGCAATGCATATAGGAAAGGAGATGAATCCCTCAAAGATCAATTAAATTAATGGCTTCTGTTTATGTAGAAATGCATAATCTGTATGGCGTGTATCTCCTATATTATAACAATGTTCATCTCCAAAACACTGGAGGCATTCAGTCAGCTGCCAAATTCAAACAAATGGCAAGGTTGGAATGAAAAGCTGACTGCAGCATAAAATGTATATATATGAAATTTACACAATAGCCTGCAGAAATTTGTTGCAGAAATAAAAATAAAAAAAAAAATAATTAAAAAATTGTGTTCCTCCCTTAGGAAATACTCTAAATTGCTGTGAAATATAATCTGTGATTTACTTTTTAGAATAACAACTTCAGAATTCTCAGTTCTGAACTACCTGAATATTTGTTCCAGCAACAACACAAACAGGTCTCAGCTGAAAATCTCTCACAGTTGAAAAAATAGCAACAAGTGTTCCTTGCAAAATCTTGAGATACTTCAAACTTCTAACTTCTGCATGTTAAAAACAAACAAACAAACAACAACAACAACAAAACTTAAGAAAATACTTTAGTTTTTCTGGACTTTTCTGGACTTATTGAAAAGTTTGAATTTTAATCTGGAAATGAGAGTATATTCTTCAAGGTGATTTGCTCACTTAAAATCTTGTCAGAAAAAAAAAAAAAAAAAGCCTACTTTAATTATTATAAGAATACCACTTGTTGAAATGATAGAATTTTAACTGAAATGTGTCTTCACAACTAAGACTTAGGAAAAGATCTTCAGTTCTGCTTCCTCCTTCTGACAAGTCTAAATTGGAAATTCACACCACGATAATGAGCCTGCTGTTACAAAAATAGTCCTCTTGGTTATTAATAATAAATAGGGTTGGACACTGATTAATTCATAACACCTATTATTAAAAGCATTTTATGAATTACTCAGAAAAAAAAAAAAAGAATGTTTATGATTAATGAGTTCTCCTTTTGAACTGTTTCCAAAATCAATAGATAAGGCTTTAAACTTTCTATGTCTAAGGCACAACTTGCTGGCCAACAGCATCTTCTGTTCTCTTAACCCAAGGGCTACTACCCAGGCTCCCAGTTTGCTCTTCCTGGAATGTACCTGTCCAGCTACCAAAGGTGCTACTCAACTCTGATTTTCCCTATTTTTTGAGAAAGCCAAGGCAGCACAACAAAAGAACAATAGAACATGTAGAACCAGAAACAAAAAGAACAAGGGGCATGCATTTGATATTATGTCCACTTGACCTTCACATTCATTCCAACTTTTCTTTTAGATAGTATTCAATGTTCAATTTAGCTGTAAGTTCAAAATTTGCTACCTCAGCTTCTGGTTCAGCTCACTCTAAAGAAACAAAAATCCTATTAACTTTTATAGAAAGAGGGTCACGACCTCATGATCACTTAGCAGTGTTTCCTCTTTCCTCTAAAAAAAAGAATATCTAGAAGGTACTAGAAAAAAAAAATCCCCCTAAAGGAAAAGAATTTACAGTACTCCTGCCAGGGCTTAATGAGGAAAGGCTACTGGGAAGCTTTAATGCCTTTGCATACAGAAACCCAGAGAGATCCTCAGGAGCAACTCTGTGCCCCTTCCAAAAGCAGTGAGTCCAATCCGCTCTCAAACATATCTCCAATGGCAGAAAAGTCTGAACCTCTGTAAACAATCTATTCTAATCTTCTGCTGTATTACCATGAAAACCCTTACCCCTAACATCCAACTTTTTTTTTTTTTTTTTAAGGTGTTCCAGAATCCCTTCATCCTTTACTACATTAGGCTAAACAATTCTATTTTTTTGGTTAATCCTTGCAGGTCATGTTTCCTGGATCTATGTTTGCTCACACTTCTATCTATCTCATGCTTTCACTACTTTCTGTAACACAAATAAAGAGCCAAGGAAGATCTGTGAGCAATATAACCTAGACAATAATGAGTTCTTACTTACATGTTAAAAGAATCCAATAAGCTATGCTGCAAAAAGAAAATACTAGTATTTGTTCAATGAGAAGCAAATTAATAATATAAGTAAAGTATTGGACAAAGAGGAGTCAACAAGATAAAGCCAACAAAAAATCATCAGAGAAATGTCTTTAGGATAAATGGCAAAAAAATTTCATGGGTGAAGGAGTGGGCAGTAAACAGAAAATAAACTAAAAATTCAACAAATTCATAGCAAAGTCCATTGTGACTCAGAGCCCAGTATTGTTTACTGTACTTATTGGTGAACTTGGAGAAGGACAAAAATGCCATGCTAAACAGGGTTATCTGAGATAATCGTATCTCCCACCAGGCCTCTCTCCTTTGGAGAACAGCAGCATGAACAATTTTAATTCTTTCAATTATTCTTATTCTGTTTTTCAAGATCATGTTTGTTCCCCTTTAGACTCTCTACAGCTCACCAGTAGGTAACCCCCCACCCCCCCATGAATTTAGCTGATCCTCTTTAGTTTCCATGGTGCATTATGTCAATATGTTCCAGAGTTCAGTGATGTACTCTCTGAAAAAGGCTTTCCTTTTATTGTTTTAAACGTACTACACATTATTTTCTTGGCTGCCCTGCTGTTGTTGGATCGTGAGAAACAGTGAATAATCAATTCTTATTCACTTTCTTAAGGAATTTATAGACTTTAAGCCAAACTGACTAAATCATCTCTTTTCCAATCTAATTGTTTTGGTCTATTAATCGTCTTCTTTTACAGAAGTTGTTTCAACTTTTGATCAGTTTTCTTCTACTAAATCCTTTCTGAGATGGAGTGTCTAGAAATCCAATAAGCATTCATGAACAGACATGAATCATGCTTGGATGCTACTTGCTTCACTATATTCTACAGAAAATATAAAGGTTTTTATGTGGTCCTGTATTTTTCAAAGTGCTGAGTTTAAACTAATTGTTAGATTATACTTTGTTTTTCCCTGTGCTGTGTTTTAAAGAGAAAAAAAATAAGATTTAGCGTGTGAAACCTTACTGATTGTTTGTGACGTCTCTTATTTAATGTCTCTCAGCAAAAATACTCAATAATTTTTAATGTCTAATAAATGTAAGTTATTTAAAATATATGTATATATATTTAAATATATATATGTAAATATATATTATCCAGCTTGAATTTAATTTTTGTCTGTTTTATTTGTGTCAGCTGGCTGACCACAGCTGTCTTTTTTTGGGTGAAGACTTCTGTTAAAATAACAAAAACGTTTCTGCCACCTTGGTATATTGATGTGTTTATCTTCCACACTCAGTAGCCAACAGATTCTTCCCTGGGTTCTTCCTTTCTCTCTTAATGAACTTACAGAATGTTTTCTTCTCCAACTTAATGGCCCTTTCAAGCCATTCTTCATTATATATATATATATCAAATATATATCATATATATATATGATATATATATATATTTGATATGATATATGATATCATATCAAATATATATATCAAATATATATATATATATATAATATATATATATATTATATATATATATATATATTTGATTTCTACTATTGTTGGTGGATGCTTATATTTACTTATCTGTCCCTAACAATCTGGCTTAATTTCTTCATCTCTAGACTTCTTTCCTGCATTGCCAGCTCCTCGTCCAGCTACAGCAGTCTCTTACTGCTTTTCATCCTCTGCACTGGCACAGGTTGTAGTTGTGACTGCACTCTCATTTCCTTAAGAGAGCTACCTATTAGCTCATACTCCATTTTATATAGATTTGCTTTGGATGGGAATGCTCTGGGTTTAATGAAGCTGTCATTTTTGGAGTCTGCTATCACTAGTTTGCTGTTTTGTCACCCTTACAACCATGAAGTCTGCTTTTCCATGGTCACTCTCATAAGGTTTACCTTCTGCTTTCACATTCTCAAACAGCTTATCCTCAGAAGACTCCTTCTCTCTCCACTGTCTGCATGAAAACAGCACAACACAGGGATGGGACAGACAGCCCCAGTTCCAGGGAACTCCTTCCTAAACAGGTTTCTGTTTTGTTAAAGGACTCCAATGCCTCCACAACTTGTGATGTGTCTAAGTTGTCTGCCAATCCACAGAAAACTGTATCTACCTCATCTTCACAGTAGAGTTGTCTATAAAAGTGCCTTGCTATGGCAACAGCCATTACTATTGTTTAAACAGTTCATATCAGTCCATCTATGTATGTGCTCAAGAACTCAAAGTTTACATATAAATCTTTGATATACATGGCAAAAACTTCCTCCCCTGAAACAGGGTATTGTAAAAATAAAAGTTATTTGAGAAAGATAAGGAAAATGAAGAAACTATATGACATTTCCAAATTACACAGAGGGACTCTTAACTCCCAGACTTACACTGATGACAAAATTTCCCTTGTGTGGAAGCTACTGGAGAAGGGTCTTCTCACTGGTTTCACTAAGATATCAGAACTTCTCAAAGCTACTAAAAGGCTACAGATGTTACAGCATACATAGTACATTAACCCCTTCTAAATCAGTACCTTAGAAAGAACTGCAGCATCTCAGTGTCTAGTCAACCAAGGTCCCAGGATCTTTATATTTCTAAGTGGAACATTTTCTTGATCTTTATAGCAGAAATTAGCTGTTCAAGTCAATCTCCTGGTTAATTTTATTTTACTTGATAAATATCATTTTTCCAATATCTATCAGTCAGATCTGGGATAATCCTGCAAGAAACTGAGTTCAACTAATATCAGCAATGCCATATATTGAGCTCCAGGTCATTCAGCTAAATGGTATTACCTTTAAAAGACACTGCTCTATTTGATTACTGTCCTGGTTTTCTGGGGAATGTATCATCATTGTCATTATTCAAGTTCTCTCTCTCTATTCTTTGTGAGATTTCTATAGCCTTTGATAAAAGTCCTTTCATTTTTATGAGCGTATATGAATTGTTCTGCTTCTCTATCTTTATTGTATGTCACATACAATAGCATTGGGACTTTTTGTCTCAGCATTTTGATGAATTGCCTGTAAAATTCTGAGGTTTTCTTCCAAGCTTTTTCTATATAGAAACTTTTTGATTACATTTCAAAACTAACATAAATGTTAAAATCAATCCCAAAGGTAGTGTTTTTTCCTCCATTTTTTAGCATCAGAAATAAATTCTGAAATTTTTCAACAGTTATCTCTTTAACTCAATGCTCATTTTTGATGTAATGTTATATTCTCTTACATTGTTTTTCAATAATCCCTTCTTCCCTAAAATCTATAGAACACATTTTTTTTTCCTGAGAAACTTTTCAAAAACACAGTAAATTTTCTTGTCTTTAAGCAGTTCACATTCCAAGTCACATCTGGAGGAATTAAAACAGAAGAAAATAATAGTTTATATGACTGTAATGAAATTATTATTATTAATAATAATAATATCAAGTGAAAGGAAAATTCAAAAGTCACCAGTAATTAAAACTCATCTTTAAAAAAAAGAGGGAATGCTGTTTTATTGTTTATCTAAATTACATTCCTGGATAAGATGTTCTGTGTCAGCATTTCAGGATAACTTTATAGGAGTGTGAGCTTAAAACATATTATATATACTTTTAGCTTCTAATGCAAAGATCTTATTATTATTATTATTATTATTATTATTTTCAAAAGGAAAAGTCCAGTCTCTGCCACTGTGTAAGTTAAATTTTGAATCAGCTTTTCAACATTAATGGAGAAGAGAATCACATTCCATATTCATGGGAACCAGAAGTGTCCTCTGATGACAAATGTACCCATAGTTTACTGTTTTGGGCATAGTAGCAGAATTTATTTGACTTGATTTGTAAAAAAAAAAAAAAAAAAAAAAAAAAAATTTACTGGTAGCCTGAGTACATTAAATGAAATCAGTAGCATAGGCAATAATCTAGGAGAACCCAGATAACAAAATCCAAGGTTAACAACAGAAGCAAAAGTGGCTAAAAATTTTTTACACACCATGTACCTGGACATGGCCTCCTTACTATTATAAAAATTTTGTGAGCACTTGCACAGACATGTTGAAAGGCAGTAAGTGGAACAATCTTGGCAGTGCATATTTGTAACAGTGTGTTTAAAGAAACTAGTAAAGGTATCTCAGGTACATATCAGTGGACAGTTCTCAACTGCACACAACATTTTCATGACATGGGATTCAGTCAAATCTCAAAAATAATCCAGAAAAATAAACAAATAAAACAAACCAACCAACCAACCACACAAACAAAAACAAACAAACAAGCAAAGCATCATGTAAACCCTTATGTATCTTACTTAAACTTGCTAAAGAATAAATTTGGCTTATTCCATACATTATTGTGTTTTTAATCATTACTTTGTCAATTAAAATATATATATTAACTCTAGGAGCATATTAAATTATTACTTTTTTTTTTTTTTTCTAAATGTTGCTTAATATCAAAAGACCAATTTTTAGATTGCTGCATTTATTCATCTACAACATGGACTGAACTTTATTTATATTGGCATTGTGTTGATTTTTTTTTTCCCTAGAGCAGCTTGTTTTACCTTATATAGTGAAGTCTATTTCAGACTTAGTTTTCTCATTTAGATGTGTTGTTTTGCCTTTAAGTAGCACTGCAAGTGCTATGGCTGTTCTGGTTTTAGGATCAGCCAACTACATTCAGTTACAGAGTCTCATTTCTAGACAGAAGTGTTTATACACAGTCAATACTCACTGCTCTGTAGCTCCTCACATACCCATCTGTGCATTTAACACACGTACTACCCATACTAACCTAACTTTTGAAAGGTCCCTTTTATTATTTGCCATGTCAGACAATATATTTTACTCTTTTGTAATACTTCATTTAACAAACAGAATTAATCTCTGGGACCAGACTGTGCATGGAATGTGCATGGGAACGCAGGAGGGTTTGCAGATGTCTTTTCTCCATAGACCGTGCAGTTTCAAAGATAGCAAATGGGGCCATCACTGCCCTCACTCTTCCTAGGAGGGACTGAGGTAACCGAAAAGCAGTAAGGCAAGTCTGTGAAGCAAGGAAACCTAATATTAGAGCAGAAATTATTTATGGGCTTTTTATTGTTGCTTCCTCAGCAGCCCCACACAGCTGGACACCTGAATGGCCCATGGCCAGCAGATCAGTTAATACCTGTGGTCACCTGGCCCAGAATACAGGGATGCAGCAAATAGCTGCTTCTTTGCACTTGGTCATGACATGCCAGGAATGTGAGGGCAACCAAAAAGCATGAGCTATGTTTCTGTACTGCCTTATTAGTTATATTTTCATATTAACACTGGGATATATAGCTGCACTCATCCAAGGATGAATCAGATAACTGAAGCTCAGCCATACAAAATTCAGCTGCAATAGACTTATGGGAGATCAGGTAGAGGGAATTAGGTGATTTTTCAATCCCCTCATAGTAATTCTCACATATACCATGCATCTGTGTATCCTGGTATTAGGACATTTGTACCATGTATAACCCCTGACCTGTTGACTATACTCACCTGCTCTAGAGGCAAAATCCTCCCAGGACTGCAAATCCTCACAGGGCTGGCAAAAGCAGTTTCAGCTACCTTGGTCTTCTTTCAAAGTCCATCAGACTTCATTCACTTGAAAATTCTGTTTCTAAAGTCAAGCTATAACTTTTCAAGTTAAGGACCACTTCTGTGAGTAAGGCTGTGCATTTCTGTGTTAGCAACAAAATTCTAGCCTGTATATATCATTTGCCTAGCATGGCTGCTGGAATGAACACTCCCTGCTAGAGCCCCGCAACCTAGCAATTCCCTCTCCTCTTTGGCTCACCCCAAACCTGGTGAACTGCAGGGCTGCAAACCTAATTTTGTTTCCCAGATTTATTTCCCAATGTATTATTATTTTTTTTTAACAGAGGAGGGAAGTGTAGGAAATTAGAAGGGTGGGAAATGTTGGAACAAGAACTGTATTTGTGCTCCTGAACTGCTGAATTTGCAGGTAAAGTAATCACAGAATCATAGATTAAGGTTGGAAAAGACCTCCAAGATCATCTGGTCTGACTGTTCCTCAACCACTAATATTACCCACTAAAACATGTTCCTAAATACCACATCTAACCTTTCCTTAAACACCCCAAGTATTGTGACTCCACCACCTCCCTGGGCAACCATCCCAATGCCTGACTTCTCTTTTTGAGAAGAAATGTCTCCTCATTTCCAACATGAACCTCCCCTGGTGCAACTTGAGGACATTCCCACTAGTCCTATCACTAGTTACCTGTGAGAAGAGGCTGACCCCCAGCTCCCCACACCTTCCTTTCAGGTAGGTGCAGAAAGCACTAAGGCCTCCCCTGATCCTCCTCTGCTCCAGACTAAATACCAGTTCCCTCAGTGGCACCTCATAGAACTTGTGCTCCAGGCCACTCACCAGCTTTATAGCCCTTCTCTGGGCACATTCCAGGGCCTCAATGTCCTTCTTGTACTGCGGGGCCCAAAACTGAACATAGTACTTGAGGCTCAGCCTCACCAGAGTAGAGGACAGGGGGACAATCACCTCCCTGGTCCTGCTGGGCACACTATTCCTGATACAAGCCATTGGCCTTCTTGGCTACCTGGGCACGCTGCTGGCTTGTGTTCAGTCAGGTGAGCATTGACAAACACCCTCAGATCCTTCTGCACAGCTTTTGAGCCACTCTCCCTCAAGCCTGTAGTGTTACATGGGGTTGTTGTGACCAAAGTGCAGGACCCAGCATTTAGTCATTGGCCTCTGCCCATCAACCCCTCCTGTCCAGGTCCCTTTGCCTTCCTACCCTCCATCAGATCAACACTTCCCCCCAACTTGGTGTGATCTGTAAACTTATTGAGGGTGCACTCAATTCCCTCATCCAAGTCATCAATAAAGATATTAAAGAGAATGAGCCCCAACACTGACACCAGGGGAACACCACTCATGACCGTTCACCATTTGAATTTCACTCTGTTCACCACCAAGAGAGTGGTATATATTTAGTAGGCATCATTTAAGTTAATATAAAATCACTGTTCCTTGAGATTACATTGGGAAGAAGTTTTTACTACAAATGTGAAGGAATGAAGGCACTAGTGTAATAGGCAGAAAGCAGCATACGTAGTTATTTCTACGTAAGCAGATAGCTATCCTAATATATAATCTCATTAAAATATCAAAGCAAGACCATTGAGGCTCCTGAGAAGTTATATTGTGATGCTATCAAAATGTGAGATTACTGAAAAAACACCACATCACTTTGCCAACAAAACTCATTTCCACATACAATAGCATGGAACCACTATGCCAAATAGTATTACTGATTTTTTTTTTTTTTTTTTGGCCTTTCTGTACCGTAAGTGTACAGATACAGGTTTCTGCTATTAGGTAGCATATCTACATGTACAGTTAAAATACATCTCCCATTTTAATTGCATGCAAGACCATTTTTTCACTATTTTTAAAATGCTTTGTGCTGTGTGTGTGCTTTTCAGCTTCACTGTGCCTGAATGTTTTATTGGAACATTAACTCAGCTTACTTGAGAATTACTGGGTAGTAAATGCACTAGAGAGGGAATTTAGATGTGTTGTTTTATAATTTATTTTTCAAATAATGACCTGTGGTGCAACTTACAGTTATTTTGTATAATTATTCTTGCTTGAAGGCTATTAGTCATACTTTGGTACCGATTACCCTTGCAGATTTTAAATGTTTTTAAATATAAATTTGTGATTTCAGGAGCGGGACACAAACCTTTAAGTTATGCATGTGCCAAATAGTAGAAATTATTTTCACACATTCTGCAGTTTTGTTCCTATTTATCAATTTGAATGGATTTTTGTTAAAGCTGATCTCTCCATTTTAATGAGTCATATTTGTAATTTGCTCTTAAACCATGATGGTCTCCTGTTCATATTCCACCTACATCTAGGACTTCCATATCTGAAACCATTCACTGGCCACAGCTTTTCTGCTTTCACAGTAGATCTCATAATTTGAAACACATTTTCATTAAGATAATTTCAGTCTTAAAATTACCTGTGTTAAAACTCATGTCACAGGTTTTTACCAGTTCAGGGATACTGAGCCACATACACCTTGCACATGGGCTCATATGGTGTTCAGATTATCTTCTAAAGATGTATAAACAAGTTGTTCCAAGAAGCCGATCCGTTGCATCTGCTTTAAATACCTGAGATCCCTATCCCAACTAATGGAGATACTTCTTGGAAGGAAATTCCAACAGCTTTAGGATGGCACCTGTCTGTCTAGTTCATAGAGAGTACGTATTCCCTAACAGGGCAATTCATCTTCCAACATACGCAGCAAGGAATGGCCTTTAACCAGCCCAAAAAGGAGAACAAGAACTGCTTGGTCTAAACTGTGATCAGTCACAGCCCTGCACAGAGCAACTCAAAGAACAGACTTATAGCACCAGAACATTATCTTAGCTCAGGTTTTTCCAAATGTAGGAGACAGAGGTAGTAATGCTTACCCATAAGAGATGTGTGGTCTTCAATGCATCTTCAGCTGATGAGAGCTGGGTAGAAGGCACACCAGTTCTTACAGAGGTCACCAGTGACAGTTCCTCTCATTCCCATGAACTGAATTCCATAGAGGCTTTCTCATCTCACTTTAGGTGATATGAAACAATAGTCTGATTATGGATCAAGGTTATTTAAACAGGTTTGGAATTCATTATCATAGGTCTACATGTATATACAAGCACTGACTTCAAACACATCATTTTCTTTCTTCTCTAATGTGCCTAAGTGCTTTTCCTTTCCTGTTCTCTGAGCAGACTTGGGGCTTTGTGCAATATCTAATTCTTTATTACGTGAGTCTGCGGCTAATTCAGGGACCATCTGTGTGTACTTATAACTTAAATCATTCCTTTCAATGTGCATTATATTGTGCTTGTCAAAGTTCAGTTTCATCTCCAGTGGTGTTGCCTGTTTACCTAGTTTTGTTCTTTCCCAATGGAGCTCGTCACATTCCTTCTGAGTTTGCGCGTAAATAATCTTGAGACAGCAGCACATCTTGCACATCTTACAAGATTTTTGCCTTTTGGTGAACCATATTAAAAATACAGTTTCTGCACAACTAAAGTCAAAGGATGCAGCATTGGGTTGCTGCTTTTTTTCCCTCTCCTTTCTCACCACTGCACCATGAAGCACACAACTGCAAAGAGGAATTTCAATCCTAAAGAAAGATAGGGGGAAAGGGTCGGGCTCACCTCAGCCTCCATGGTGCCCAAGCATCGTAGTTCAGATGAGTGAAAATGACCAGGTGTCTGGCACAGCAGCAGGTGGTATTTTAAATAGTCCAATGAAGATTTATGTGACATACCCAGCATCTTCTGATGGATTATTTCTTTCAGCCAGAGTGTGACTATAGCACAGTAAGAGATAATTAGTTCTGTTAGCTGTCTTAGGTACCAAGAACAATGATGCCTGAGGCTTCAGTGGAGCTATACAACTGTTTGCCAAAGATCGTTTTGCTGTGAGTGCTCTGTTATTGATATCTAAGCCAGCTGGACTTAAGCTACTGCAGGCATATAGCTGCAACCCTTATATACAGGCATGCGAGTGCTCTTTAACTTGCTTTCTGTACATTCGCTGTCTTTTCAGAGATGTCAATAGGCCCAACCACTCATGGGAGGTATAAAGGGCATGTGTTTCTCACAAGGGATTTATCTCCCTGAACTCCAGCTCTCAAATCCATGCAGCTGGAGCTACAGTATTGGCTGCCTGTTCTTCTGCACCCTGCTCTACATTGCCAGCTCCTTGCATCTTATCATGAAGCTTTGCAGACTTTGGTATTTTTCCAAAAGTCCTAGTTCTGTGACTTTAAATTTTTCATAATGTGAATATTTCTTTGTCACAAGAAGAGCTAAAAAACGTTAAAACAAAGCTGCAAGCATTGGAAGAGAATGAAAAGACTGTATATTTTATGATTACTAATGCCACGTGATTTTTAAGGCCTTAATTACAATTATCACTGAGCACTGCTTAATGTAGCCCCAGATCTCAACTGGAGACAACGTAGGCAGACAGCACAGCTGTGTTTGCTGTCAGAGACCAAAGTGCAGGGATGCCCCTGTCTTCTCACACTGAATCCTTGTCTCCTCTGAGAAAAGGTGCTGCAGAATTCACCAACATCCCAGTAAACTGCAGTTAGAGAGAGGGGGAAATAAACAGTAAACAGAAGAGGAAACAAAATGGCTCCATGTCAGCTGTGAAAACTGAAAAATGTAGGGAAGGGGAAAATAGAAAATCTTCAGGTGCTCTGTGAAATGGGAGAATGTAAGCAATGAATAAACATGGTCACAAGGGTATGAGACAGGGAGAGAGGAGCATGGAGGAGCGGGACAGACAAGGCCCTGCTTTTGGGCAGGATCATTAATTACTGTGCAGGTTCCCAGCTGTTTTTTGTCCTCTCCCACACAGTCATGCTGAATGGGGATCCGCCATATGATGATCCGAGGAAAAGGGAAGGAAAGTATCAACTCAGGGGCATTTTGCACTATGAGAGAAGTGACATAAATAATTCTTGGGGGAGGATGAAAGGAAATAAAGGCAAGGATTTACCTGGAGCATTACTTCTCTCATCTGTTTAGACTGTGCATACATTGCAGCAGAATCTGTGCCCTTGCATCTGTACAATTCCTAGCAGGTTTTAGCAGCTGCGGTGGAATACAAGAAAAATGGAAGTACAATGAGAAAATGAAAGAAGAAAGTATCTTTTCTGTGTGTCTAAGAAGATGAAGAATCCTAGTGAATGATAATTTCTCTAGATTTAAAGGTTTCATTCTTCCAATATGTTCTTCAACTGTACTAAAATCTGAAAGGTGATTTCATGATTTTAGATTTTTTTAAAAAAACAGTTTTTATTTTATTTTATTTTATTTTATTTTATTTTATTTTATTTATTTTATTTTATTTTATTTTATTTTATTATTTTTTAAGGGTATTTTAGGCATGTAAATGTGTGATGTGTGAATGCCACACCTGCATCTGGTTTCATTCAAAAGTCATTGTTTATCTGTTGTGCAGATTTCCTTTCCTGGTGAGAGAGAAAAAACTGACAAAGGCAAGCCATGAAAGGCAGAAGCAAGGTATAGGGAACAAATGCACAAAGAAAGGATAGAAAAGAGAGAAATGGAAAATTATAAGAAAAAAAAGAGAGAAAGAGGGAGAAAAACATAAAAAAGGAAGTCCAAGCCCAATCAGAACTACTCATCTATATACAATTAAGCATATATGTAATCATATTTTTTCTAAATAAATAAATAAATAAATAAATTCCACAACAATTTTACATTAAAATATGTCCTGATATTGCACTGTTCTACCAGAGGGCTATATAAGCCTGCTAACAGTATTTCTCTTCTGTACAAATCCATTCTTAAATGTTATTTTATCTCAGTCAGTGCAAACCATCAGCAAATCGTGAGGTACTTTACTTAATACATCTTCTTCCAGCATGTGAAGATTGTGTTTATACTATTTCTTTAGAACTGCTAAGCCTGTGATCTGGTATTTCGTCATTAAAACAAAACTAGGAATATCGGTAGTATTTGCTGCTATATTGTAAAGCAAATTTGTTGACTTAAACATTCTGTCTATAAGAGCCTGGAGTCAGCTTGTAAATCTGCTGTTTTCTGGTGATTCTGACTGCCAAACATGGCATCCCTGCCAGACAAAGCTTTTCTCTCTCTGAAATGTGCAGGACTATTAAGGCTTCCAGGCTCCCAGAAATGTTTAAGCATCATAAAAAAAAAAAAAAACTTCCCAAATTAGTGTATGTGTATTAAAGGAATGATAATCTGCATAAAGCTGGAGGTGACTGCAGTGTCTTTTCTGGAGTGATGCAATCCTCTCTAGAGGGACTTTAAATCCTAATTTCATTCATTTTTCAGCAATGAAAAACAATGAGGAAAATGTATTTATGAGTTGTAAGTTGTAAGAAGAGCTTATAATATTCAGAGTTAATGTGCAGCACAATTCTGATTATGTGGTAAATGCTTATAATTTACAGTACACTCAAAATGCCACTATTTTACTCTGCCTGTTCATGTGAGATAATTACAGCAAATGGGAGAGTTTTTCAGGTGAAAGTGGTGTTCAGCTTATCTCCTTTTAGTGAATGGCTATAATACTGACGTCCATGTGTCACATTTTCATCTCATTAAATAAATCAGTAATAAATAAATAAATACATTACTGACATGGGTTGTAACCTTAGGGAAGTTCCTGTAGCCTTTACTTTTCTTCTTATTTTTTATCTACCATATCAATCTCATTAGATTTCCAAGGCAGGGATTATCTCACTACATCTTTTGCTCCCAGCTATGGCTCAGTAGAAAAGACTTTGATCTCATAGTCTGTTCACTACTGTAATATAAAATAATGTTAATACAGAGTTCAAAATAGTATCTCTATCATTACTATTGGAGTGATTCTATAGACCAATGCTTCTCACTGAAAGGAAGTTTTCCTTTTCCATGTTTTATCACACCTCTTTCCTTTGCACAACTCTGTCTGTTCTCAGCTGTTCTGTTGAGTGCTGTCCTGAATGCTCTTTCCCTACTCCAAAAGTCTACTCTCATGAAATATTTATAAATTGGATTAATGTTTTCATCACCTCTTAACTTAAATACAGAGATTTCCTTTCCTAAATCCTCCTTCAAAAATCAAATACCCTCAGCCCCTTGACTTCTTTTTGTGCTTTGCCTTTGGCAATTCAATGTTTCATGCAAAGCTACCCTTTTTCTTACAGACAGTACAAACAGAATATCACCAACGTAATTGATGGGCCTAAAAACTTGCTTCCCAAAGGACTGAAATAGCAAAGTGTTCTTATTTATCCTGAATGTACTGTACTACAGCAAAGTAACATGGTTCCCCAGTGACAGACCATAAGCCATGTTTCTACCACTTTTAATACCTTTCTTGGAAGAACAGCTTCCACATTTAAAGTTTAAAATAACTATTTGATATTTAAAGCAAACGAATTCCATTTGCCCTTCAGATGCTTGGCTGGTCATAAGGCACAACAGGAACTCCTTTGCCAGCACTGACATCCGGCTGTCATGTGGCTGGTGCCACAACTGATTACACTTTACAGAAATATGAGAAATGCTAGCAGCAGGTCCAGGAAGGCTGAGCCTCTCCCTCCCTTTTGATTCACAAGACATAAGTGTTTTTTTCCCATGTGTATATGTATTTAAAACACTATGGCAAGCAAAAAAACAACAACAACCACAAAAAAAAAAAACAATAACAACAAAACCACTTTCCTTTTGGGATATGAATATAGAACATATTTTTTCAAATAAAATACCCTAGAAGTTTTTTAAAGTGATAGACTTATTTTCACACAAAACAATTTCTCAAGGTCAAATCCTGTTCCACATGAAATGCAGGAAATATTCGCAATTGACTGCAGTGAGTTCAGGACACTTTATTTAAGGATAGGTTCTCTCCTCAGTTTTTAGCTCTGGTGTGTGCAAAAAAAATAAGTGGTCAGGTTTGCAGAAGAACTCAGCAGAAATTGGTTGTGCTTGGAAAAAATGATCTTGATTGTGTACAATAAGTACTGCATATGTGACCACTAGCAAACTTTCTTATGGCTCCTAGTATTGCTTTTGTAACTCTAAATATTATTTAGAAGAATAGGAACAAATTCCATAAGAATCTAGCTACCTAAAATATATAGTGAACAACAATCACAGCCTATCCAAAATGCAAAAGCAGCTTCATTTTCCTAGAGAGTCATCTGAGTCATTTTTATTCCCTGTTGTTTCTGTTCTATTTTTCTTTTCTTCCTTCTCATTTCACATCCTCTACATCCTGTTTTTTCTCTCTCTCTTTCCACTCTCCCTGCACCCTCATTTCTCTAGTCTTAATCCTTATATAAGTATATAAATATCATTCTGCCCAGAAGAAGATACAAAGCTATCTTTTGTCTTCTGAGGCACACTTCTGCTGAATGACACTTCTGATACAGTTGAATAATGGCTTTTCATAGATATTATCTTTGAGATTTCTTGAGACTTCAGTTCTGAACCATTTCACCTGGAGAATTCCTATGCTCATGATAGCACTAGTAACTGGGAAGGCTATGAAAGCAATCCTGTCTAGCCAATTCAGCTGTCTAGCCATAAATGCTTAATGATGTATCTGAGATGTCCACCCAGAGGTGGCAGACATGACATACAAACCCAGTATTGTTCTGTCCGTATCTGGACAATAAACTCAAACCCTAAGGACCACCAACCATGAGAGGTGAGTTGCTATATAGGCTCTGTTCAGAGAATTAAGTAGGTCTCTAATGGTTATACAAGGAGCTAATATGTCACAACAGTCATATAGACACGTATAGATATATGATTAGATTTAAAAGTCTTAGTTTAGAGCTGAATTTCATTCATAAGGTTTTGACTGACAGGAGTGGTGCTGTGACCATTTTCATATAATAATGTTCCCTAAGGATTTCATATTACGTGGTGACAACTTTGATGCCAAAACAATGTAGGCTTTGAAGGCTCTAGATATTAAAAACAATGAAAAAAAAAAAAAGCAAAAACAAAAAATATCTTACAAACTCCAGGAAAAGAGGGTCTAGATTTTATTTCAGTTTATAGATACACAACCAAAATTATACCATATCAGACAAGATATGGGAATCAGCTGAAATCTTCAGTCTGTCATGCTGAAATCTACAAAGAGAGTGATCTTCATCCAGGCCAAAAAGCCTCTCTTACGGCACAACATGAATTATAATTCTGAGCATTAGTAACAATAATTTGGTGCTAGAATAGTGTCATTACTATTATTCTTGTGCTCAGTATGTGGAGGCTGCAACACGCATGGGTTTATTGCTCTACTGTGTTTGACACAGGACTGTAAATAGTCTTTTCAAAAATAAAATCTCATGATTGCAGTTCAGAATCAACTGACTGGCTTTAAAGAACTTTAATTGAAAGATTTTTTGGTTCCATACACCACTTAGATCATAGCAAAGCTTGTTTGGAAACATTGGGTTTTGTCAATACAACAGTGCTGGATGAAAATCAATACTGTAACTGATGTTATTTTTCAAGAGGAGAAGAATGTAGTTTATCTATTACATACTGGAGATCAGCTAGCTACACACTTTAATAGCAACCAGACCAGGAGCCCTTGACGTGCAGCAAAACAAAGTCATGATTCTATCTCACACCGCTATAGAAGATTCAAATGACCACAGATTCCAGAAGGATCTCAAAGCTGAAAAAACAACTTCCATGTTTTATTACAATATGACCATTTCTGACTCTTCATGACAGAGTCAGCTTTGTGACTCTATGTTCTTGATCCCACCAAGTGCTGAGAAATATCAAATTATGTTTAATCAAAGGCAGCAAGGAGTGCTTATAATTTCATCTGCTTTTAATTTTCCTGCCCAAAGTGTTGGAAGAAAGTCCGTGATATAAAATGTTGGCCAAAGCTGATGCAAGAGCAACCTCTTCTTCAGGGAAGTAGAAACACATGGCACTCATACGCAACAGGAAAAAGGCTCTTCTGTTCATATAAACCACTGACTCCAGTATTTTATGAAAGCTACTACTTTGCTTCATCCCACTAAATTCCTCAAGATTGAAATTATACAGCAGTATTCAATCTGAGGTACAGCAAGAAAACTTAAATATTTAGAATTTAGGGTTTTTAAAATAGCAATGGATTCCTACTTTTCTCTTACATCAATGTTTTTTAGTGTCGTTTATAACGTTATTTACACAGCATAGGATCATATCAATCAGTAGAATTAATACACTCATTATTTTGGGCACAATCAGATGCTGTACATTTAGGAGGAAAATACTTCTCAGATTTTGTGATCTTGATTGTGTGAGGTGCTTTCAGTGTCTAAAGTGGGACGTTTCAAGGAAGCACCAAAATGAAATGTATGAAATGTATGAAATGATTTCGGGTCCAGAGAAGGGCGACGAAGCTGGTGAGGGGCCTGGAGAACAAGTCCTATGAGGAGCGGCTGAAGGAGCTGGGCTTGTTCAGCCTGGAGAAGAGGAGGCTCAGGGGCGACCTTATCGCTCTCTACAGATACCTTAAAGGAGGCTGTAGTGAGGTGGTGGTTGGTCTGTTCTCCCACGTGCCTGGTGACAGGACGAGGGGGAATGGGCTTAAGTTGCGCCAGGGGATTTTTAGGTTAGACGTTAGGAAGAACTTTACTGAAAGGGTTGTTAGGCACTGGAACAGGCTGCCCAGGGAGGTGGTGGAGTCACCATCCTTGGAGGTCTTTAAAAGACGTTTAGTTGTAGAGCTTAGGGGTATGGTTTAGTGGGGACTGTTAGGGTTAGGTTAGAGGTTGGACTCGATGATCTTGAGGTCTCTTCCAACCTAGAAATTCTGTGATTCTGTGATTCTGTGATGTCTAGAAAATTTCATGAAATGTGTTTTCTTACAGAGAAAACATGGTTTCTTCGTGACTATCTGATTTGACACCACATCTAAAGTGACTTTAAGGCAACCAGTAAAGCTTTCAACTACATAAAGCTAGCATAGTCTTAAAATTGGAACTATCTTGATTAAATCATCCTTCAAATCAGCTTTAATTTATTGTATCTATCTCTACTGTGTTAGTATCTATACAATTTTTTGAGTCTTAATTTCATCAATAAATTGGAATTGATCAAAAGTCTATTTTGATTAAAAACAAAAACACATTCAGACACCAAGACTATGTGAGAGATTACCATTTAGAAATTCCATTAATGGAAGCCAGTGTAGCTGAATCTTTGGCTAAGACAACAATTAAAGTATAATGAGTATAATGTGTGTTCTTTTAGGCTTTCACACAATAGAGGTTGTTATCAGCACTCCTTCAATTTTATCAGATAATTTACAGCAGAAAAAAAAAAAAGGAAATTGAGAAACAGTTAATAATATGGAAAATGAGATAGTGAAACCAAAATACTTAGGCTTTTTGAAATCACAGGTTCCGTAAAAATGTATAATCACAGCATCACTTTTGATCGCAACAGACTTGCAAATACACAAAGTTTCCAAACAGAATCACAGAATCACAGAATTTCTAGGTTGGAAGAGACCTCAAGATCATCGAGTCCAACCTCTGACCTAACACTAACAGTCCCCACTAAACCATATCGCTAAGCTCTACATCTAAACGTCTTTTAAACACCTCCAGGGATGGTGACTCCACCACTTCCCTGGGCAGCCTGTTCCAATGTCTAACAACCCTTTCGGTAAAGAAGTTATTCCTAACATCCAACCTAAAACTCCCCTGGCGCAACTTAAGCCCATTCCCCCTCGTCCTGTCACGAGGCACGTGGGAGAACAGACCAACCCCCACCTCACTACAGCCTCCCTTGAGGTACCTGTAGAGAGCGATAAGGTCACCCCTGAGCCTCCTTTTCTCCAGGCTGAACAAGCCCAGCTCCCTCAGCCGCTCCTCATAGGACTTGTTCTCCAGACCCTTCACAACAATAGTTTCACAAACAATAGTTTCACTATACAAACAGAAGTGAAGGTAGGGTAACTCAGCTTCTTCTTTACTCATTGTGGCTATGGGGGTCCATACAGCAAGCCTAGGGTGCAGCATCTGCTATAAAGACTATGTTTAATAAAATCATGTATTACATTCCATTGAATTGATGTGGGTCAGTGAGGAGCTGGCTGAAATTCACCTCAGTATACAGAGAAGAGCAGAACACACAGTGATGAAATCTCAGCCTCTAACTTAAGGCTTGTGGCCCTTCTTCAACACAGGAAGATGCACACCAAAGATGGTTTTAGACACTGTCCTTCAGCACATATTGTTTGTTGATCTGGGTACAGGGTCCAGTTTTCTATTCCTTCAACACAGAAAACAGGTAAGTGCTCATTTTCTTTATAAGGTTTCTTTAAACCTTGCTTTCTTTATCTCAGCCACACACACCTTCAGAATAGATACCTGAAATGGGGCTAAAGGTTGCATTACATGGGGCTTCACCACAATGCCATGATGCTGGAAAAACTGGACAGGGGCTTTCAGTGACAGCCCAGCATGCTTTTGCTTACAAAGCAAAAGGTGCCTCATGATCTTCTGACTTTTCAGGATGTCAGGCTGTGAGCTCTGCACTTCTTGAAAGGCCAGAGCACACCTGTTTGAAAAACATATTTTTTTTCTTTGGATGTGCTTACAGGCTTGAGGTTAGCTGAGAAAGTCTAACTGATCTCCTTTCATTTTAAGAGAAAGGCATCATTAGAAGGGCATTTTCCATGAAGTGTGGAACTGATATCACAGAGCTGCTGCAAGATCTTCTCACACTCTGTAGAAATTATTGATCTGACAGCTCTGGGGGAAACCTTGCAGTTATGGACAGAGGGAGAAGCAAATCTGAGTTTCTTATGTTGCTTTTCCTCATTGCCTGGATGACAAGCATTTATTTATACCTGTTGTTGTTTTGTTGTTTTTACTGTTTTTGTTAGTTTGATACTGTGTACACAACAACTGTAATTGCAGATCTATAAACTTATAGTCCATGGAGTTTTTACATTGATATTTTTATTGTAATTTAAATCAAAATAACTGCTGATCCATGTAGTTTTCTCAACTACACAGTTAGGTTGTGAAATCCAGCTAAGTTCCCATAATGACTTTTTTTTTTTTTTTTTTTTTTCCTACAATCATGCAGGATTAAGGAAGTGAGAATCAAAAGAAGAATGATGCAGACAAAAACACTGAAAGTTTTTATTTCTTTGTTTATCTTTCCTTCACAAGTTTCACATCTGAATAAAAAAGAGGTGAATTAAAATATTTAAAGATGAGATTCTTGATTCATCTTAGACTTCAATCCATAGCGAACAGGAGCATGAAAGATTATTCTTGCAAAGTCAAAGATGCACACCATAGCTGATGTCTTTGTTGATAGAAAAGCACATCCAGTTGTGTATTAATTTTAGTTTCCTCCCTGCCTCCTCAACTCCCCACCTATGTATCACAGATTTCAGTAAAAAATATTGTAGGATTGATTTACTTGTCCTGATTCATACTCAGAAATTTATCATTAATTCTACAAAGGATTGCTGTGCTCTGATTTTTATCAAACAAAATATTTTAGTGGAGAGGAAGGTATATTAAATGTTAATTGAATATGAGTGTCTGGTCTTTCACCATAATATTGATCAGGTGATAGTGTTCTATAGCTCAAATTTTCTTGTCTCTCTGTTTCAGAGTTTCCTTTGTTGTGACAGGTGAGCTCTGACTTTCAAATGGAAGGTGCTAATGTGCCAGTCACATCATCCCATTTGGTTAGTTATTTCATAAAACTGTTTTGATGACTAATCACTTTTACTGTGTCAAAATGAATCCTACTCAGTTTGAAAGCTACTGTACAGACATAGTAGTAATGGATTAAAATTACATGTGGATAATGACTTTAAAATGTTTAAAATGCAGAAAGAAACATTAGTGCTCTGCAGAGTTTGTAAACCACACGCATGCCTATGCATAACAAAAAGGGAACACAAGATTGGCTCCTGAAGTCTAGTCGTTAATATCTCATATTGTACTATTATTTTCATAAACCAATATAGCTCTATCTTAGAGTCAGTTAGGTTTTATACCCTTACTTCTCTAACTGGAAGTCTGTGTCAGAATTTAGTTTCTCTCACAGTTAAAAATCTCCTTATATCTAGCCTAATTGCATTCAGAGCTAGTTTATATGCATTTATTCTTGTGTCAGCACTGTCCTTTACCATAAATAGTTTTTCCCTTCCTGATGCTCACCCATCAAGGATCTTTATAGAGAATTCAAATTCTTTCTGAGACTTCATCTGACAGACTAAACAAGCAATGGTTTTTTTTTTTTTTTTTTTTTTTTTTTTTTTTTTAGTAACATTTCATAAAAAGTCTCTCCATTGCATTGATCATTCCAGTGGCTATTATGTTTCTGATCTGGTTCTTGATTAAAATTTTTAAAATACAACCAGAAAAATGTGCAATGTTTTAGACAAGTTTTCTCCAGCACCTTGAGCAAGCACTGTTACCTTTATGATCCATTACATTTTAACATTGCATTTGACTTCTTCCTGTTTATTGCTTCTTATGACGGTTTATGTATTGACTGGCACATGCCAGTCTCTGCTGTTCCTCAGACTTTCTCCATCCATTAGTTTGTACACAACTGTGCTTTTCTTAAAATCAGTAGCACTTATGTTATTTTATTTTTTTCCTGAGTCACAAAAATCAAATATAGGGTATCTGTTACAAATCTCTTAGTACTTGATTTATAGATAATTCAGCTCTGCACTATCTGAATGACAAGAGCCCAAAGAAATATTATTTCACACTTTTGTTCCCAAGATCCCAAGTTCAAAGCTCCTGGACTTCACCAAGAAGACTTAGTAGTCTATTAGAAATAATTAAACCCAAATCCAAATTTTTGAAGTCTTAAGGACCTTATCATTATCATTACTTCAATCAAAGACATGAATACTGATCCTGTAGATGAACTCTAGCAAGCTCTGGTAGGTCACCATATCATGGGAATATGGAGTTCAAATGGCAAAATCCACCTGATGCCTTGGGTCAGCAGGCAGACATTACTGAAGGACATAATGAGACACAAATATTCCTCTCCGTCTTAGAGACAGAAAATGAAAAAAAAAAAAAAAAAATGAATAAAGTGAAAGCAATGTAGAAATACTTTTAGGCATCATACTTCCATTAAAATTCAGTGAGATAGGCATCTGACCACTTTAAACACAAAGAAAAAAATCCAGTACCAAAATTAAGTCAGGTAGACAATATAAAAGGTATGTCAGAAAGATAAAATCATTTACAATTTGTACATACATTATAGCTTACATTTTAAAAGAATGTTGCAATTGGAGAAATAACTTTTGCAGAAAATATTTAGGCTGAACAATCGAGCTAGACCTGAAATGCCTAAACTGCAATGTGCCCTTGGGCCTGACTCAGTGCAAAACAAAATCAAAAGTCATTGAAATGCTTACAATTAAACTGAATGCTTTTGCAGTGAAGCTCTTCACCACTGTGTATGCAGATGATTACTTCAAGAGCTTTGTCATTCTGAATGGATTCACAAGCATCTGTCACACATCTTTAGCCAATGTTTCCCCGTCACATAAAAAGAGTTCTGTCACCAAAACTGGAATGAATGTCATTAGCAGTCATGCAAACTACATGGACTTCTTGTAATGTTTTAAAGTGAAATTTCTGTAATATTCCTTGAACCCATGCAGGATGGCAGCCTGGCACTATGTGCTAGTCTGCTGATACTCAGGACAGGTACAGCATAGATGCTTTTTCCCAAACAGCCTTGCAAAGAAGCACAGACAGGTTTTACCATGGTGTGAGAGCCTCCAGGAAGAAGGATGAGCCTGAGGCAGCAACAGAGGACTTGGCACGGAAAGAACAAAACTGTATTTTTACTTCTGCTGTATACTCCCTATGTGAGAATGGAGACGGCTCTTATCCAGACAACTCAGAACTCAGACAAGGGAGTTCCTAACTGTCTAAACCTATCTGTCAGACAGAAAGTCGCACACCTAAGACATGTTCAAGGGTATTCCTACATTTGCTTCCATTATAAATCTGACTAATTGTAATATTTTGGGGTTTTCAACTACTGTGGTATAATTAAAATGGTAAAACTGGCTTCTAGGACATACAGAGCTATGCAAAAATGAAAGTATAGCATTTTTTCTTTTGATGAAATGCCACTGCAAAAAGAAACCCACCTCACGATGGTGTAAAAAATATCTCTTTCACTGGAATACTGATGTTTAAAAAAATCATACCTTCTATAATGTGGTCATAACATTATCCTCATACACAAACATGGCAGACTATTCCCTTTCTCACTGATTTCCCATGAAAGGGTTCTGAGGGGCAAAACAAATTAATTTTGTAAAAGTCAACTGCAACCACAACTGTTCTCCTTTGGATTAGTGAACTTCCATCAGACAGAAATGACAGAACTAACTTATAGTAATAGCTTTTCTCTAATTCTGGCATTTTCAAAAACATATTAAGGCACTGCACTCCCATTGGTTGTAGAGAGGAACAGGGCAAGGAAAACCGTAATCTAATCTACCATCTCTCTTATTCTATGTTATAAGACAGGATTTCCTAAAAGGGAGATTTTCCTGTGCTTTCCTTTTTTGCTAGTTTGCTATAGACTAACATTGTCTTTCTAAGTTTGAAGAGGTAGATATACATCAGCATTTCAAAGCTTTTTCTGTTCTGCTTCTGAAAACGTGTGATGCATTTTTTGAGCATCACAATATGTCTATACAGACGTTGTAATTACAGCAGGATAGACTGTAAAATTTTAAAATCACATTGATCTTTGGCAAATTGTTTCTTTGACACTGTCATAAAGTTCAGCCTTCAAGCAAGGTAAACCTCAAGGAAACAGTTTATTTGGGGCAAACATTTCTTCTGTGCTATAATTAAAACCTAGTAATTAGGCTTATGATACATAATTATTTCTGCTTTGAATCTTGATCAGAGCAATATATTCTTCACTGTTTGATCTTTTCCTTTCCTGTTCTAAGCAACAGTAACCACAATAGGCAGGGGATAAAATCTCCCCATTTTAGAAATTAAAAACGCAATGGGAGATCCCTACATGGATTATCAGAGAGAAGGCAGTACAGTGACGGGGAAAACAATAGAGGAGACTGGGGTTCTACCTCTGTCTTCCTCCAAGATAGTTATACCACCCCACTGCAAAGAAGGGAAGTGAAATATTGAAGTACTTTATCTCCATTCATTTGTGTGGCAGAAGCAAGCCTTTGGCACAGGTCTTTAGAAGAAGTAGCTATTTTCTGGCTGTATATAGCAGTGTTTTTGGTTCCCAACATTTGCACAAATGAATAAGATGAAAGCTGCACTGATAAACTGGTAAGATGTGAGATAGCATCTTTACAGTTACAGAGTAGCAGACCTCTGATGGAGTTAGGTTACCTTGTTAATTCCTGCCCATCACTTGGTCCACTACAGTAAGATAGTCACTTCACCACTTAGTCTCATTTTTTCTTAAGGTTATCAAGTCCTATGCTGTAATAATTCTTATCTTACATATGTGTTATCACTCAAGTACAGTAGAGGCACCTGGACTGTATAACTGTATATTTCATTAAACTATTTTTAAAATAATTTGAAATTAACTTAATCCCATGCTTTTTATTTTATTTTTTATTTTTTTTAAGATGCTTGGCCAATGTGGTTGAACAGGTGAACAGGTTAAGCACATGTATTCCTTTGACGTTCTTTGAAAATCATGACTGTGAACTTGTGAACTCCAAGGTTGAAAGAGCCAAAGGACCCTGAGTGCTAGGCTCCTACTGCTGATCCATGAACAGATAAGGTGCAGACAGAACCATCCCTGAGAAGACAAGTGAAAGTGGTTCCTGCTAAACATATTGTGTATCCTTCATTCATAAATTATAGCAATCATAAAATATTTCTTTTGAGAAAGCCAGATAAAATACAGGAAAGGAAAGTGCTTTGCAAGAGCTCTTTGCAAAACACTGCTCTTGCAGGTCTCCTAAGTGAAACTGAAATATGTGCTACTCATATCAAACGAAAAAAATAAAAATTCCAGCCATGTACATGACCAAAATCAAACCAGGGGAAATGCCCCTTTTATTAAAGCACCAGGCCACAGACTGCAATTCAAGTGGTGGTCTGTCCCCTTACAGGGCCTAGAAAGGTGGACAGCTGGAAGAACCTGTGAAATGACACAGCCTTTTGTTCAGACTCACAAAATCTTTCTCTCTGCCTCATTGCTGACCTAATCATAAATTCATGACTGCTGTAAAATCTCAGGCTGTGAGCTTTATTTACCCAAGCATGACATGCAGCTATTCAGGAGGGAACAATCTAAACATCTTGTTTCATTTTCTTTCATGAAGCCAGGAGCCCATATCACTTTCAAGTTCATTTCAGCTTTCTTGTCTGCTTCAGCAGAAAACAGCCCACCAGGTACACTTTGGGTCCACTAAAATTATATGAAATTTATCAATGCTGAATTTCACAGAGTATCTAAGGGCAACATTTTATAGTTAAGCATACAGCAATACAGAAATGCATCATGCTGAGGAAAAAGAATGAAGTGTGTGTGTGTGTGTGTGTGTGTGTGAATGAAGTGTGTGTGTGTGTGTGTGTGTGTGTG
>CM021731.1:11549592-11589995 GCA_011075105.1 Heteronetta atricapilla
AAAAAAAGAAATGGGGGATTGTGAAAAGTGTTAATATGATTCGTGTCATGTATGAAACAATGCTAAGGCAGCATGATGAAATGGAACTTTCTATCTAAGAAAAGCAGAGTGATTAGTGTACATAGTTCTTGTACTGTGCAAAATAAGAGTCTAGCAATTCATGTAAATAGAGGACTTGAAGGACGAACACTGAGACTCGAGTCTGGGAGATAAGAGGACCAAGGAGGTTTTTTTTTTTTGGAAACTACTGACTTCTGCATGAGATGCTGCCCAAGTTTCTGATGTTTGGCAAAAGGATCCACCAAATAAGGAGAAAGGGGGAGTTGAAGGACGACTGAAGGACAAAGCCTGGGAGGAAGACTACGAGCCTTCAGCACAAGAGACCCCCAGAAAGACCACCAGAGACTGATACGCATGCGTCCGGAGAGGGTTTGGATTCTGGGAACTGATTATAATAACCCTGCCTTTTCTAGGAATAGTGATGAATATGTATTAGTCTAGGAGCATAAAAATCAGCCTCCTGATGTAACAGGTGTGCATCTGGGTGGAGCAGAGACTCCTGGTGCACCCAGTGCTGTTTGCTTGCCTCTATTCGCTTAATAAATTACAAACTTTAATTTTAATCCTATTTGGGACTCAAGCATTTATCACATGAAACTACCTCACTTTCAATAGCAGAGATTAAGTATGTACCCTTTCATCCTGTCTGTTTGTGTGGTGTCACAGGGAGTGAAACAAACAGAAAAAAATAGCTTAAGGTATTCGAAATCAAGCTAAAACTGAAGAAATGGAAGGATGGGGTTGGTACAGGAATTTCTAAACATATATATGTATAAAACTTGGAATTTCCTTTATTTTATTTGGAAAATCTCATCAATGTCCTTTCACACAAACATTCAATTAATAAATCAGTCTTACTAGAAACATATTCAGTTTCCAAGAATAACTAACTGTACATTTCTTTTATGACAGAAGCACCAAAATTCAACTAAAAATATTTTTTTTCCATTGTCTACAATAAAATCATCTTATACCTACAGCAAAATGAATAAATAAATAAATAATAATAAAAATAAAATATTCCCAAGCAACAGGTATTTGACACACAGGTATTTTAAAAGTTATTGTGAACTTGGGTTGCATGTTTGCTATTTGAATGGCATTAAATTTTTGTGTTTAGTTTAATTCACTTTCAAACTGAAATACATGAAAGGAGATTAAATCCACTTGAATTCTGAATAAAAATGCCTAATCAAGTATGTAATAATATTCATCTTCTTTACATTTGTATTTTATTTAATTTGGATTAATGTCTCTGAGAGTTCTCAGGCAAAGACATTATGAGTTTGGCTCACTGAAAAATCAAGTTTTCCCAAAGTGGGAAGTGGTGGTAAGCAGACAGAAGTGTTTTCAAAAGGTGATATTAAAAACATCTTAAGTATTTGTAATATGCATATATTGAACATTCAGACTGATAAAAGATAAGGTTCATTTTAGTAGACAATAATAAAGTAACAGTAGTTGAATTCAGCAAGAGAATTGTCTGCTGAAGACTTGTAAGATCAAGTCAATAACTGTTAACACATTAGGAGAGTCACTTTCAAGTGAGCAACAGGGAAACCTCTTGGAGAGTCTGATCAAGTAATGGGCGTCCAATAGATTTTGAAAGCATGATTTTTTTCAGTCATCTATCTAGGAGAAATAGTTATGTATTTATTTCTCACTGTTTTTTTTTTTTTTTTTTTTTTTTTTTTGCTCTTGCTCCAGTGGTAGCCTTGCTCAGAACAAGCTTCTTCCTGTCATGTAAGAAAAGACTCCAGGGTTTCCACATAAAAACTAGAGCAGAGACTGCCCACCCCCCCCCAAAATGGAAGCTGATTTTTCTGCCAGGACGCTGAGTCACAGCCCCTAGAGTATCTATCCACCTACATACTTGGCTTCCCACCTCCTATTCCATCCCAGGGGCTGTTGTTGGCCCCTGTCTCAGTGGGGCTGTGGGATACCATCTCCAGCCCCACCACAACCCTGCCCCGGCCTTTGCAGGCCTCAGCCCAGCCCCTGGGCCTGCCCCTCGTGCCACGTGGCTCCTGGATGGGGAATTCTGTTCCTCAGCCCCCCCCACAATGGTGTGCAGAGATGGAGCAGGGTGGTGGGGCGAAGGGGGATAGGCAGCCCTTAATAATGAACTAGCAATGACAGTAAATCACAGTCTATCAAGAGATTCAATACTTACTGAGCAAAAAGGTAACAGGGGTTCTCCCAGATTGCTAATAGGAGGGAGCAGTTACCAGCTCTCCTTTATTTGGAGTGAGAATAGCAGATGAAGCTGACTCATATAAAATGTTAAATCTAATGCTGACCTACTACGCCCTCTGTTACAATTACTATGTCTGTACCAAGAAAGTTATGTTCTCTATACAATATGTTTGGATTATCAAAGTGAAGAACATATGCAATCCTAAACACTCAAGTTGACTTTCAGGAATATAGATACAAATGCATTCCTGAAACTATATGATATATATAGATAGATAGATATGACAAAAATCTCAATGAAATATTTGCATATGAAGTCAGATTGTCTTTTTAGCACACAGTTCAAAGTTAATTGCTTAAATCAATACTGCCTGAAATGTGATTGGAGTAAACACACAGATGTCCAGAAAATTCAGATCTGTGCATGTACAGTATATTTGTGATGTCCAGAAGGCAATATTTCTTCATGAAGATTTAAAGCAATGAGTTGGAAAGGACATCAATTAATCTTTAGCAAAGAAGTCAAATGTGGAAAGTCATTTTTGCTTAATGACAATCTCTCTGTCTCTGAAAAAGAATACTCAAAATAATGAGCTTAAAAATAGTATTAAATTACCAAGAACATTTTTCTGATATAAATTTTCAAAAGTATTTTTTTAAGTAAAATTTGTTATGTTTTCAGGAACATAAACATTTCCAGGATAACAAACAAATGAATAATAATAATAACAATAATAACCACCTACATGTATATTTGTTTGTAGGCAGTAAATGAAATGCTTCTAAGTCTTACATGATCAAACACCAGGATTTTTTTTATTCATAACAGGGATTTTGATCACTGCTACCCAGCCAGCTCTGGAGCAAAGCACTGCCATTTTGTTCTACAGCATTCTTCACTCCCATGCAGAATGTACTACAAACATGCCCTTAATGACCTTTCAGCTGCAAGGGATCTTTCTTTTTTTCTTCTCTGGCCACCCTAACTTATTTCTTTGATAATCAAAATCTGAACAGAAAAGAACTCACCATCAAGCTGACAGATTGTCACATTTCTGACCTGATTCTTCACATTCATGTTAAATATATCTCCAAGCAAAAGGATTGGGATCATTGTTTTACAGACAAATGTTTCTAACTGATCAATAATCTCACCTCACCAGGCCATGAAAAGTATTTACTTGCTCTCAGTGATTTCCAAAATTCCCTGTCTAATTCAATAGGCTAGCAAATGAGGACACATTAAATTGCTTTCCTGCATGTATATGTCTATTGACAAGAGATTTCAAGCTAATCTCCGTTACACCACCAAATTATTTTAATGGATGAATGCTTTGGCCTTTGTCCGTGCTGGGTAGTAGAGGTAATCATGCTTTCTCTTCCATAATTTCTCTCTCCTACCTGCTTGTGTACACAGAACATTTTCTCTGTAAGTTTAATGGAACAACTTTACTTTTTAAAGGAAGCGTATTTATTAATAATAAACAGAAAGATCCTTAAAGTCAACACTCAGGACTGGAATTCTGCATTTCATCCAGCACCATGGACATATCAAACATAATTTCAATATCTTCCCCATCTGCCAGACCTAACCTAAGGTATGTTTTCTTGGTACAAGACTTTGTTAGTTATTCCCCAAGATTTATATATGTGACACAGGCTTAGAAACAGTATTCTGACAGCTACCTGATCTAAGCTGTCAACATTTTCAAGAGTTGTGTATATATCTAGTCTGGAATTTAGAACTTCATAGGAACCTGACACTACTGTTTCTCCCAGACACCATGGCTTCCCAGATGTCAGAGTGGAGTTGGGCCATACATTACTTCACTGCCACTCCAGTCCAAACAGACTGTGTGAGAGGCAAATTAACCAAGATGAAAAAGATTTCATTAACAAAGTGTGGTGTTTTTACCCTGGTAGGCAGCTGAACACCACAACTGCTCTCTCACTCCCTCTCCTCAAATGAGGAGGGGAAGAAGTAAAGGAAAGAACAACTCACAGGTTGAGGTAAGGATAATTTAATTAAAGAGAAAAAAATATTATTAAGGAAATATTATTATTAATTAAACAATTCAACTAAAGGGAAAAAAGGGAAAGGGGAAGAGGGAGGAGAAAAGGGAATAACAATACAAAACAAGTAAAGGCTATGTGGAAGTGCAGAGGAAAGAAATTACTCTCTACTTCCCACAAATGGGCGATGCTTGACCACGTCCTTGAAGCAGGACCTCAATGCACGTAGCTGGTGTTCGGGAGGAGGACAGATGTTGTCGCAACAAGAGCCCACCCCTCCCTTCTTCCTCCTTTTTGCACCTTTTATTGCTGAGTGTGACATCATATGGTATGGAATATCCCTTTGCTTGGTTTAGGTCAGCTGCCCTGGTGATGTTTCTTTCTCACTTTTTTGCCCATCCCCTAGGAGGGTTAGAGGAAGTCCTGATGCTGTGCCAGCACTTCTCAGCAGCAGACACAACACCAGTGTGATACCACTGCTGTTCTAGCTACAAGTGCAGAATGCAGCACTGTATGGGGAAAGTTAACATCAGTTAACTGCAGGGAAAGTTAACATCCCAGCCAGACTTCCTGGGATGTTTTCAGGAAGTCTCATCCACCATGCTAGAGACAAAACCTTCATAACAGATCTAGACAATATTTTGTCAGGTCAATGCATAAGTTACATGGGGCAGGACTATCTATGAATAATAGAGCTGTAACATTACTAGATGTTACAGTCCATGAGAGGGACTTTACAAATGTATCATATCAGATTATTTGAATTCACAGGTGCATAAATTAATAAAATTAATATAAAACCTCACTGAATAAGTCATAAAACAGTTAGCCATATGTTCGTGGTCAACAAAATACCATCCTGACATCTTATTCACTATTGTATTCAACCAGAAAATAGAACAATGGTTTGTTTTTTTTTTTTGCCACCCACAGAAAATATTTGCTGCTCAACCAAGCCAAGGTCAGATAAGTATTTTCAGTGTCTTTAATGACTACAAATTTAGCCTGTGAATACTTTCTCATGTTAAGAATATATACTTTACAAATTTACAAATTTAGCCTGTGTATACTTTCTCATGTTAAGAATAATAACACACATTTGTGATCAGAAGTATCCCTAATTTCATGTTAACAGTCTTGACAAAGTGGATTTTTTATTTTTTAAAAAGAACACCTCATATCTTTTGAAATATGGCCCAGTAATTCTTCAAGTAATATAGTTCTGGCATTATCTCTCTCTGCTGCTATGGCTGTGTATGGCATCGTGTGTGCTGATAAAATAGTCAAATACTACTGGTCTGTGATTTGTAAACATCTGAATCAAGGGCACTGCTACATCCACTGCTCGTTCATGCAGTAGAGTGCAGCAAAACGGAACAAAAAAGCTCTTTAGAGCTCTGACTGCAATGCCCAGAGTTTAATAAATTAGCTGACTCTGTGGGAAGGTTAAAAGAGGCAAGCTGTTTTGATTCAAGTTATAATTATTTTGCCTGTATAATTTCTGGCATTCTCCAAGCTTGTTTATGCCCTAGAAAGGCATGTACTTCTTCCAGCTTCATGCAAATTATTACTCTATATATGACCTTGTCAGGCAACTGCATTGGCATTCCGTTGTCTTTGGGAAATATCTCTGAATACATCCAAATAATTGTCACAAAAGAGGGGCAGTGAAAAAAATAAGGTAAAATCCCTGGGTCAGATGCTGCATTACCCCAGATCTTTCCAGTGACTTGCAAGACATACAAAGTGGATATAAGATAGTCTTAAATAAATATAGTAGTGATTTCTACTCAACCAGTTGATAGAACAAAAGCTTGAGGCAGCAGGGCCATGTACATTTGCAATTTAATCATCAGATTATGTGCTGCATCTTGAGAGACATCTGAACTGCTGTCAAAGATATGACTGCAGTTCTTATTTTGTTGATATGGAACTTGTCACCGTCTTCTCACTTCTGGACACTTTCCTGAAAAGTACAGAACATCAGGAAGAGTTTTTTACCCTTTCGCTTCATTAGACAAGACTCGACTTGAGTTGTCTCTTCCATTGTGAAATTAAGGGATACCCAAGAATCCCCGGCTTCTTTCAAACATTCAGCACAAACATTGCAATGGTGCCATTCATTGCCCCAGATAAGAAAATTCACTTCAGCCTCAGTATATTTCCCTGAGTTCATTTTAAAATATTAGGCAAACTTAATGTCAAAAAAAGTTTTTCTTAACAAGAACATGAATCCAGTATGAGAAGAAATTATGGTGGGGCCCAATTCATTATACAGCCCTTACACCAGTGCATCCAGTACTTTAAGTGTGCAAAAAGGTTTTGGGGGGCCTATTTACCCTTAACAAATGTTGGAACAGAAGAACCCCCACTTTGCTCTCCAGAACCATGGCTTTCGAAGATAACAGTCTTGAAATAACAGGCTTGTCTAAAGAACCCTTTATTTAATAGAATAAGGTGAATTGGGGTAGAAACAATACTGTAACCAATGTTCCTTTTAGGTTCATTTCATTGTAATTCTTATTTCTGGGTTTTAAAATAAGATGAATAGTCTATATCAATATTTATATTTGACTGTAAATATTATAGTGTATATCTTTACAGAACTGTTAAATGTATAGTATCTAATTTCATTCTGTTAATTTAGTACAAAATTTATATTCTTACACACAGCTTATCCAACTTTTGATATATATTTCAGTCATTTATTCACTCTGGCTTTACAAAGAAAGTTGAGTTTAATTTTTGATTGATCCTATTTTGATTTGATCCTATTATTATTGTTAAGCCACAAAATTTTATTCGATAATAAAGTAAACCTGAAGGTTACATTACCTCCCTACAGGTTTTTAGCTCTGATAAGAATGGTAAGTCAGATGTGAGAAAGAACCTGTTAAAAAATATTTCTCACTAAAACTACTGATTTTTTCTTTAGTTCTTGGTGCTCAAATAGACTGAAAAGTTTTGCAAAGCCACAAATTTCAAGAAAGCAAAAAATCATATTGTATGTTTTAAATCTTACAACTATGTCTTCCCAGTGTTTTCATGTGCTAAAATCTGTTTTTCTTGTAAATCAACTAAGGTCATCCTTTGTTTGGTTAAGTAAATTTAAATAAAATTAACAACTGTGTAATACCCATCTATACTCACATGAGAAATTTTGTGGCTTTTTAAACCATAAAATTAAGCCTTGAAAAATATTGTTACTGGCTTGAATTCCAAGAAAGAAATGATTTGCATTATTATATGCCTGAATTTTTGCTCTCATTTAATATCCTCATTTTGAATGAGCATCTTTCAAGGGGCTGCATGCTGGTATTGCCAGTGGCAGTACATGAGAAACTCCAGGAAAGCTCATTGTCCTCAGAGTAATGAAAAAACAGAGTAGGACATAGGTTTTATCCCCTCCCCTAAAGAGCATCCCATCAAAAAGAAAATGTGGGAATATGAAATTATAAGTCCCTGTCTAAATAACGATATGCCAAAAAAGGACCCAAGGGTTTTAGTGAAAATGCAATGAAATACAAGTCAGCAGTTAGATTTGCTTGCAAAAGCTCATGCTACACTTGGTAATTATTTATCAGGAATAATTATTCAGTTGTATTTTGCACTAATAATTACAGCTTGGATTCTGCATCTCACATGTCACCTACACTTTAGGAAAAATATTACTATGTTGAAGAAAAGCTAGAAAAAGGCAGCAAATTATAGCCTTTTTATAGAATATTAAAAATATGCTATGCAGATAAAATGGTAGGAAAGTTGTTGTTCTAAATAAAAGGGTTCATCACTTTGACTCCAAAGAAGTTTGTTTCACAGTTTGTGGTCCTCAGCTGTGCAAGTGTTTGTGGACACATTCTCAGGGGTCAAAAGGTAACTAAGAAAAACAGAACCTTCCAAAAGCAGTATTCTAGGTACCATGAAAGTGTTAGTATATTCACCAGAAATTTGCTAGGAGCTGCAAAGTGAAAAAGGCTGAAAATCATCTGGAAAAGAAAAGGATGAAAGGAGATATGGTAACATTTTTACAGTACAGAACAGAGTTTTAGGAATTAGAAAGTTATCCATCATCTGTTCTCTTTGGCCACTTGAAAGGTGCCAAGAGCAAACCATCTTGATTGGCAACAAAGACCATCCAGATAGGTTATAAAGAAGAAGCCTTCAAGCCACAGGACAGTTAAGCAGATACTTCAGCTTCTCCAGATAGGATCTAAAATCAGCTGCAATGCATCAAAGTGGTACCTTTGTAGCACATCCCTTAGATTGCAGTAGTACTGAGGTACTTCTACATCACACAATTTAGACTACCATTCAGAGGTTGGATGTAGTTTACTGCCTTCTCTAAGAACTTAGATGATGACTGGTCCCTTGGGAACGTTCTCTACCTTTTTAGAGACAGAGTTTCATTTCTGAAGTGAAATCATGACTTTTTGAGTTGTATTGTGCTTAGAAGCTAACTTCAAGGTAAAATGGGCTCAGAATGCTCTTCATAATGAATATATGATAATGGTATAACCTGCTGAACTTGTTTTACCTTCTTCCCTGATTGTATGCTTTCATTCTTTCTTTTCTTCACTGTTAAAATATAACTTGTTATAGGAATAATGGGAACCACAAGAACAGATGCAGGCAGGCACCACTATATGAAGATAATAATATATTCTCCTGCACTTATCAGAAAAAAAAAAAAAAAAAAAAAAAGAAAAAGGAAAAAAAGAAAAGAAAAAGAAAAAGTAATCATAGGGACATTTTGGAGGACACTCAGAAGTGCATTAACACTCTTGTGTATCACCTCACTGCTTACTAAGCAGCATAAAAAACACCTCATACTGAAGCTAACTCTCAGATTCAAAACTTCACATTTTTTATTAGGGAAATGGAAACAAATAATACCTGAAACAGATATTTGTAAAGAGAGAATGTTTGTGAGCATGATAAATATATTCCTGGAAACTAAGCCACAGAGACAGACAGAGTGAGAAGAAAATGGAATTGCAGATCTCAGCCGTCTTACTCTCTTTCAAATCTCCAGGAATGCCATATCAAATTTACTCCTTTTTGAACAGCCATAGTTCTTTCAGAAGACAGGTTTCTCCTCCCAGGTTTACAATGCAACTGTTTTCCAAGAAGTTTCTGCCTCTCAGTGAACCCTGAGTTTCCACTTTCAACCTAAATTACATCCCTTTCTCAACACACATTATTTATAAAACCATAACATTTTCATCTTATCTATTTAACAGGCATGGACAACTGTTTAGAAAGAAGCAAGCTGAGCAGATCTCCAGCCTGAAAGAAGTAAAGAATTTGCATTTCTCCACATTAATTTATTCCTCTGAGAGTTTGGGTTGAACTACTGACTCATTTCTTGCCAATGCCAATTGTACTTTCAAAGTAAAAAAAAGCTGAGAAGTTCATTTACTATGATTGTAAGATCAGGTACTGAATTTTAAAAACAAAATTTCTACAAAGGAAAGGTCAGAGTTTTGAAATGCTGGGGAAATGCAGGAGTCATGGGGAATGAGCAATGTGACTAGAAAATTGAAATCAGATGGAAGAATGCAGGAGAAATGCTTCTTGGTGTAGTTTTTCTTCAATGTGTGCTTGATGATGGACACTGGTCAATCTCCTGTCTCCAACATGAGTTTGGATCATGCTTCCATTACAATCTATTTGCTGCTCTGCTGTAGGTATTTCCTATGATAGTGCAGTTACAGTCCGCCTGGCTTCTTGATGTGCTAAAGACCATCTTGTGCTGCAGTTTTGTAGACAATTTCTTAGTAGTCTAATTGTGTAATGGTTTCAAAACCTTGGGAGGCATCAGTGTTGTCATAACACCTATGCCACACAGGAAGTCTTAGGGGCACCTTCCTGTAGGTTGCTACATTAGATATTCTGGATGACCTAACATGTGGTCCTATGCCTATGTGAAGACTTGATGGCCACCATTATGCATCCCACAGCCACATGTTCTCAAGCCATTATCTGTGCTTTTGTGCCCCGTCAGACCTCAGAAAGGACCTATGAGAATGGAAATGCAAGATGAGCACAGAGATCCTTTGAGAACATAAGCAGAGTATGATACAAGAGATGACCAGGATATAAACGCAAATGAGAAGTGGTCAGCCTCTGGTCCCTAAATAAATGCTTCCTGGGGAATTGGGTAGAACCAATTTCAGAGCGTAGCAAAGAGAATAAAAACAAACAAACAAAAGACTTATTTCCAATAGAAAATACATCTCATATCAGGTGAAGAAACAAGAGAGGTAACATGGTGGTATAAAACAGACACTTCTCCTACAAAAATGAGAGTAAGGTGAGTGTACAAAGAGAGGCAGTCCTCCAGCCCTGTCTTCCCTGGCTAAAGGTGCAGCAACTGAAAATTCCTGCAGATCTGCAGTGGTTCCAGTATCACATCCAACAGAGAAAGCACATTATTTGATTTGTCATTTGCCATATTCTGCCCCACCAACTCAGCAGTCATATGTGAGGTGTTATCTTCGACTACATTATAGGAAGTCTGTGTTTTAGAGAGTAATGATTACATTTTTCTATGTGTTTTCTTGTCCAACTTTCCCATGAGAAGGTAATTGATACCAAAGCACCAAGAAAGTGTGAGAGTTGCTGGATTCTACACTTGGGACAGAGGAACCCTGAATATATGTACAGACTAAGGGACAAGAGGCTTGAGAGCCTCTGGTTGACAGCAAGCTAAATATAAGTCAGCATTGTGCTCTGGAAGCCAAAAGAGCCAACCATACCCTCGGGTACACCAAGCACAGCATTGCTAGCCGGTCGATGGAAGGGATTGTCCTGTTCTGCTCTGCACTGGCTCTGCTCTACCTCCAGTACTGGTTGCAGGTTTGGGTGCCACAGTATAGGAAGGACATCAAACTATTAGAGAGTGTCCAAAGGATGGCTACAAATATGGTGTAGGGTCTAGAGAGCAAGATGTATAAGGAGCAGCTGAGGTCCCTTGGTTTGTTCAGCCCAGAGCAGAGCAGGCTGAGGGGAGGCCTCATGGTGGCCTGCAGCTCCCTCACAAGGGGAGCGGAGGGGCAGGTGCTGAGCTCTGCTCTCTGGGGACAGTGACAGGACCTAGCCCATGGAGCTGGGACGGGGGAGGGTCAGGCTGGGTGTTAGGGAAAGGTTCTGCACCCAAAGGGTGGTTGGGCACTGGGACAGGCTCCCTAGAACCATGGTCACATCACCGAGCCTGCTGGAGTTCAAGAAGCACTTGGACAGTGGTCTTGGACACGTGGTCTGATTTTTGGGTGGACAACACTCACAGATATATTGTTTGATTTTTGGGTGGTCCTGTCTGGAGCCATGAGCTGAACCAAGGATCCTTGTGGGCCTCTTTCAACTCAGAAAGTTCTGTAACTATGATTCTATGATGCCACAATTTGTACCTCCTAGCTTATTAGGTGTTTTTAAAGTGGACTTAAAGGTTGGAATCCTTCAAATACTGAGACTTTTGTAGAGCTCTCTAGATCAAGGGAATCTCAGCCATCTTCAAGCCATTTTTTTTTACATTTTATATGGATGAAAAGATGCCCAGCTTTACTTACTGGATATTTAGAACAGATCTCAGAATATTTGGTTATTAATCTGACCAGCCATACTTATCACAGCCCAACCATTTCTGAGACTCCACAGGGATTATAGAATATAAGAATATAGAATATAAAAGATAAAGTGCCTGCTAAAGCACCAGAGTTCTTATAAATTCTTGACAATTTTTCAGTTTTTTAGTTGGAAGGAATGAAAAAAAAAAAAAAAAAAAAAGGCATAAAGAAACATCCTAATAGAAGGTACAGAGACGAAGAGATATGAGTCTTGTAGTGAGTTAGCATTGTTGTCTTTGAAGAATGAACTAGAGGTTGAATGAAAGGACTGAAGAAAGAACTAGAGGTTGCAATGTGCAATGAAGATTAAAAGCACTTTTCCTGTAGAGAGAAGCACATCTGACATCAATTTAAAGATAATGGTTGCAGTCTATTAAAGGCAAGTAAAACAAAGGGACAAGGGAAAATATGTCTAAATAAAAAATAATGGTCACAAAGCTTAAAGAACTTAAAAATAAAAACACAGCAGGTCACTAACTGATAAACAATAAATTCTAAAGTGTCATTTATCACAGAACTGAACAGATATACATAAGAAGAACAATGTTCTAAACCTCAAATGGTAAATCAAAAGCATGCTTTTAACCAAGAACAGCCTAATAGAGAGAAACAGAGAAACTCTTTTGATTCATGCTTGACATTGCAGAGATGTCAAGCATCACGTAAGATACTAAAGGCTAAGTCCGAAGTCCCTGCTTAGGGATTTTCTGATTTAATTAAAATAAAAGTAACTGAAAGGAAGATAGGGAGTCTGGAAACTAACTTGTTCTTTATGCTGGGGGCTGAGTGACAACTCCATACAGCTGAACTGATGGGTTTTAAATGATCTACAAAACTATAAAAACATGTAAAACTCAAATGGTATTCCCAACCAATCCTGTCACCATGAAGAATAAGACTTATTTAATGAGGCTTTTTTTCCCTTTTCTTTTCTTTCTTTCTTTTTTATTTTTATTTTTATTTTTTATTTTTTCACTCATTCAGGCTGTACTAAGATGATACAAATACAGATTTCTGTCAGACTGCAGTTCACAGCTTTCATATGTGGATGCATCTTGTTAAACTCCACAGAGACAGGCAGATTCAAAGCATAACTTGTCCAATAGGAAAATATTTTATGCAAGAATTGATATACTGCAGTCTAATAACAATGTGATAATTAGATAATTTGCACACAGAAGCTTGATTTAATTCATATATTTAAAACTTATAAATAGGATATTGCTCAACATGACTGACCAAATTCTCTCAAAAAATAGCAGAACTTTTCTGCCTTAAATATCTTCCAGCATCCAAAAACCTTCTGGCATTGAAGTCATCTCTGTATGTTGGACAGATATTTCATACCAGGAGAATTCAAAATTTCAAGTTCTTGACTTTTTTTTTTGCTACAGGAAAGTGATTTGCTTCATCTTTAATATAAATGTGGGCAGTTTTAATGCCACCCAGCAGGTGGCAGTGGTAGGTACAAACACATGTACAAACGTCTGCCTACACAGGCACGAATGCGTAACAGATCGTTCATTCCAGTGCTTTTGAATAATATTTTGTGTGTGAACTTTCTAAAATACCACATGTCTACTTTGCATGTAACCCACTTGGAAAATTCAAATGAAAAACAGAAAGATGAATGTTTGAGTTGGTACTCTAACAGACCTGGATTACTGAAACACATACTGCCAGTAAAATTGTTCCAGATCTCTCATGAGAACTTCACATAAAATTTAAGTATCTTGACTTGTCTGGTAATGTCTCTGGAAAGCTAGTCATAATCTTCATCTTAATTAAAAGATGTCCAAAATTAGACTGACAGAACCACGAGCCAAAGTCTGCCTTGTGTCTGACTTGCTCTAATATGTTCTGAAACTATCCTATATCCTGTATCTTATCTTGTTAGTTGATATGTGGTGACTACAGAAGAAGTACTTTTGCGCTAGGAAGTACCAGAAGTACCAGAGAATAATTTTTGTGCACAGTAAATTCTACTTATTTTTCAACCTTTGTTGTTTATTATTATTATTATTATTATTATTATTATTATTATTATTATTATTATATCTACACAGGTAATACATGTAAACTGCTTAACAGAACTAGTCACAGTAATGCCTGTTTTGGTGTCAACTCCATTACTTAGATCAGTGCACCTTGAAGGTGGAAAAAAGCTTGTGGATAAACAGTTTAAAATGCTTAATCCAGAGAAATAGTTAGACAATGTGTGATTTCTACTCTGCAAAAGTCACATATATATTTGACTGAAATGCTGAAATGGATTCAGAATTAAGAAGGGAGAAGAAATGACTAATGGCAACTTTTTTTTTTTTTTTTTTTTTTTTTTTTTTCCAGATTTTCATTGTGCAGATCAGAATAAAGTTCACTGAAGGTGAAAATAATTCACTGTTGATGAATGATACATGTAAGATTTGACTCAGGCCTCTCTGTGTGTAACCTGTCTTTCTGCTTTCGAATTCTGATGATTTAATGTTGTTCCTATCTCCATAGCATCCAAGCGTTTCACATTAATGAATGCATGGGACAAAGTGCTGTGCTGCTTCTTGGTCCCTGTACATCTTTTTCCACCCACCAAGCATAGACTAGTGTTATTCTGGGCAATGCTACTGTTACGAAAAAACACTTTACTGAAATCTTTTACACCTGTCTAGAGCACACATTGATCTCTAGAAATTCATTGCACAGGTGGTCCTAGGCAGAGAATGTTCTATTTCCCATGTCAGTCTAGAAATACTGAAGTAGAATGCATGTGTCTTGGTGACTCACAGATGTATGCTGAGTTAAATCTCCAGGTCATTGGCTTCTCAGAAGTTCGGGGTCCCCCTGCTTGCTTCCCACCTGTGTTCATGTGAAGCTGAAATATATAACAGGGCAAAGGCATGTCTGGGAACAGAGCAGAGGATCTGGCAGAAGCAGAATGACTTTTTTATTTTCATACTCTCGTGTAAATTTGCCACTGTCATCCCTCCTTCTCCTTCCCCCACTGAAAGAAGTGTAGACTTTGAAGATGCCTGTGGATAGGAGGAGGAGAAAGGGGAACGTGGGAGGAGAAAGAGGAACACAGGAAAAAAAAAAAAAAAAAAAAAAAAAAAAAAAAAAAAGTAGAAATTAAGTGTATCTTAGGCCATGCACTAAACCTGGCACCCTGGACCTTTTGAATCATAGGCCTGATGTGTCTTCCACTGACAGACTGCTGTATTGTGTCACAGCCTCAGTTTTGTTGAGGGTTACATGATATTCCTTACCAGAACAAATTAATGTAGTCCAACATAAAACTGTGTTTATCTACACTATTTTTCATCAAAATAAGTAATGTATAGAACAAATATTAATCATCTGTGAAATTATAATAAATATTTTATTCCCGAGTTTCTAATGCACCCAGTCATGCTATTTAAGGATGACTTATTTCTCCTTTCAGATATTAACAGCCAGTTCTTCCTCTGAGTATACAGAGGAACTAAGTTACTCCAGCTCCAAAGTAGTACTTTGGTTCTTTTGAAAAAGTTTCTTATTATGAACTGAGTCAGACTTTCCTGAACTTTATGAGGTCCTCTAAAATGGATGAACGTTTAAATGCCTTTGATATTATCATTGTCTCACAGAGTAATAATCATAATTAGCTTTTTTTCTAATATCCTTCTTTGGCTTTCATACAGCCAAGACTATAAAACAGACTTGAAATTTATCCCATACACTGTTGAGAACTCTTTTGTATTTTAAGTCAATTCCTAAATATAATCAGGTCTCTTAATGTAAATGAAAAGTCTGTATGAAGTCAAAGGATTTTTATGATGTTTCAGATATTAGAATCATATTCCTGTGAAATAACCTTGACTAGGTGCCTGAACACTCCAGTGAGGAGCATCGTAATTTTTTCCTGTTCCTCCACTGTCATTTCATTCATTTATCTCTTTCTTACTCCTTTCCATCTACACAGAATCTTCCTTTCCAAGTGACCTAAACATCTCCCATGTACTTGCCTCCCCAAAAACCTTTCCCAGTGTTCTCCTTTTTGTTTCTAAATGTTTCAAATGTGTCTACTGCGTTTCCTTATAGAATCAGGATTTCCTTCAAAGGACATGTGCCCTAGAACCTAATAAAACAAGATCATATGAAATTATCTGATAACTGCCTCCCGAAACCCAAGTATTCTGTCACAACTGAAGACTATCTTGTCAGTTTGTACTTTTGAATAGTTTCTGTCATAGGACTTGGCCTTCTGTTTGTCATTTGGGATCTCTCTCATCCAGGTGTCTATGGGTGTCCTAGAGGGTTCAATCATTACCTGCCGCTTTATCTTCTGCATACTGTCACTAAACAATGTCATTCAGAGCACCTTTATTCTGACGTGCCTCCGTTTTATCTGTTTGGAGTTTTCACCTCTGATAAAAAATGTAAACCTCATCTTGTGTTTCTGCCATATTCTCATCCAAGGATCATAAGAAAAATCAGGCGGGAAAACATAAGAAGGTCTCTAGCCCAAACTTCTGCTTAAAACAATGTGACCTCTGAAGTCAGACCAGGCTTCTCAGAGCTTTATCCAGTTGCAGCCTGCTCTAGTGCTGGACTGTTCTTGCAAAATGCAGTCTCAACATCCTGAAAAATATAGAGTGCTTCTTAATTCTCACTTGCCATGAAAAAGCTATCTTCTTAATTGTCATCAAATTCCATCACCTGGGTGCTGGTGCACAAACACTTACAGAAATAATTCCTTCAGTAGAAGGATAACTAATTTATTGGGATTGTGGCATAAAGTCAAACACAGGGCATAGGGGATTGTGGCTCTCTGGTGGCAAGGGGAGTCTCATTGCAAGGGTCCTCACAAAGGCATCTTCAGATGGATTGAATGAAACTCACTGATGTGCTGTTCTGCTCAGTTCTTATCCAGCTGGCCTGTAATTGTGAACAATCACTTCAACACATGTGTAATACATTGTTATTGATTGTCTTAACTACACACAAAACAGCTCCCAGATATCTTACCAAAGAGCTATGTTACGTGACCATTTCTGCATCTGTAAGAACATTTTCTATTAATTATGTGCATGTGTTATCAGTGTAAAATTCAATCAAATCTGCAACAGGAATCTCTGTAAGACTCCACCTACGTTATTAATCAATAGATTTAAGCAAATAAATTAAACTTGACAGAACAGAAGCTGCCTAGTGATATCTCTAGGGTTGTCTGAAATTCCCACCTCAACAGCTCTTGCAACAATCAACAAAATACTTAATTTTAAAGGTGGCTGGGGGTTCAGGCAATCACCTAGTTTTTTATTCTCTATTGTAAAGTGATTATGATAGTGAGCTTAATTCCTTAATTTGGTGACATGTGGGAATTATAAAGCCCTGTGAGACTGCTGTTATCACTAGTATGTATCAGAGCCATTTTAGCAAACCATGTACTCCTCCAGGCACTCTGGTTGGAAATCAAATTAGCAAATCAGTTTACTACAGCAGAAGCATATTGATACAAACAAATAAACTGATTTTTGTTTGAAAATTTTGATTAGTGTATATAACTGTGTATAAAGAAGAAGGATGTTGTGTTCATTAATACAGAATAGACAAGTTTCATTTGTTCTCACCTTGCACACATCTATTATTAACATAGTTGGGGTTCTTGTTCTAGTTTTAGATGTTACATTCAATTCTGCTAAGCTACTGTTGGTGCTAGATATTACTATTATTTTTTTGAAAAAAGAAATAAACCACCATAATCAAAAACAAACAAACAAATATATATTTCTCCTTTTGACTCATGCCAATTCCTTCTTCTTGGAAAGAAATACTGAATGAAAATGTTCTAATGTTACCCGATTAACAAGGATCCAGTGCTGACACTTGTTGGTCCATATTCCACTTTGAGTTATCCTCTTTGAAACAGCAAGGCTGTTCATTTGATCAAGTTCAGATTTAACTCAAATTCAGAATGTGAAGAGAGAGAAGGTATATAGACCAAAGAATCTATTAGAAAACTGTTGTACAAAATAAAACCTTAAGTCCTCTAAAGGCTGGATATCTGAGGAGAGAAGAGAAAATAATGATAATTTATTCTCACATGTTACTTTAATCTATTTCCATGAAGATCACTGAAAAATCTTGGTCATGGTACTTGCTTGAAAGCTGCATGGGAAAAAGTTCATAAAATCACATTCCCCTTGTCATTCAGTCATTATTTGGTCTACCAGTTCAGAAACAAACAAACAAAACTATTCATAATACTAAAATTTTACTTTATCTAATTTCTGTATGTGCGTGGTTTATGATGAACGCAATCCTTACATACTGGAAATTCAGCAGGAAACTGAAACTAAAATATTTATAAATGCATTCGACCTGAATGACTGGAAGTTTAACTTTGACTTCATGTTGAAGACCAGTCAAGTCTGAGAATACAGACATCTATATGTGCACGTGTGTATATACAGATGCAGACAGAAAACCAGATGTTCCAACCCATTAAAGATTTGCATTAATTATTTTTCACAGGACAAAACAAATTGAAAATGTTAATTTTGCTGTATGCTATGTGTAAGGAAAATGTCCACCAGCATAAAAACTCAATAAAAACACATTGAGGTTTATGACAATATTCTTAGAAAAGAAATATAATAAATCTCCGTGCTTAAAATTTGGGATGGAAGGTAAAAGTGTGATCTTGGTTTCAGTCAGGAATTCATCAGGTTCACATTTTAAAATGGATGCAAATAAAAAGTTAATTCTCGTATGTCCTGTTTTCAGTTGGGACAGAGTTGTTTTTCCTCCTAATGGCTGGTGAAGTACTGTGTTTTGGATTGGGATGAGAAGAGTGCTGATAACATGCTGGTGTTTTAATTGCTGCAGAGCAGTGCTTACACTAAGCCAAGGACTTTTCAGCTCCTCGCTCTGTCCTGCCAGCGGGCAGGCTGGGGGGGCAGCAAGAGCTGGGAGGGGACAGACCCAGGACAGCTGACCAAAACTGGCCAAAGGGGTATTCCATACCATCTGACGTCATGCTGAACAATATATAGGGGTGGCTAGCCAGGGTGGGGGGGCCGGCTGCTCGGGGTTGGGCTCGGCATCGGTCAGCGGGTGGTGAGCAATTGCATTGTGCATCACTTGTTTGTACATATTACTATTATTATTATTATTATTATTATTTTCTCTCTTAAATAAACTGTCTTTATCTCAACCCACAGGCTTCACTTTCCCGTTTCTCTCCCCCATCCCAGAGAGGGAGGGGGGAGGGTGAGCGAACGGCTGTGTGGTGTTTAGCTGCCAGCCGGGTTAAACCACAACATCGTATTAACTTTTTCATATACATATCCTATATAAGGATATACATATGATATAACTGTAAGAACAGAAATCCACCTAGCATGTTATCCTATGTCTGACAATAGCCAAAATAAATGCCATAGGAAGTGTATGGGAGACAGGTAAGTACATAATGATTTTCCCAGAATAATTTTCCCCTTTCAGCAACTCAGAGATATCTTGGAGTAAAGGTACTGTTTTTATAATTAAAAGAACCAAGGTAGATAGGTCACCACCTGTACCATCAATACCAGCTAAAGTGAGAGCAAATGGCAGAAAGTTCCTATTTCATGCCTATGAACAATGATGGAAACCAGGAAAAGAACCACAAGGACATTCTGGTCATACCAGGAAGAAATTGCCAGAGAAGCAATGCACATCTCATAATTCAGACCTCTCTGTGTTCAAATGTTTTTGTTGTTTGTTTTTGTTTGTTTTTGTTTGTATGCTTTTCCTTTCTTGCAGCATGTGGAAACCACTGAATACCAGAGCAAAAGGAAGGAAGGATACTCTTTTTCACCACACTACATGTCAACAAAATATTAAATTTCATCTATTGTTCAGTGTCTCATCAATTCCTATTTACACTGTGATTCCTTAGCATTTGATGAAAGAGGTGATATCCTTAGAAATTACCCAAATCCCCACCTTAAAGTCTGAGAAAGAAGGTAAAAGCTGTGATTTTGGATTCAGTCAGGAATTCAGCATACTCACACTTTACAAATAAAAATTACTCATACTATTTTTTTTTTCAGAATATGGCTTATTGTTTGAGCTTTGTCAGTAATAGGAATAACAGTAGTTCAACTGATGAAATTATTTTTTCTCTGATTCTGTGAATAGTTTATAGTCAGATTTAGACATTTGGTCTTCATGGTAGTCATATTCTGAAACCTTGTTACAGTTTTGCTAGCTTGTGTACAATAGATGCAAGAATGGAGAAAGTGTTGTATGTATCCAGGTACCTCATGTTCCTGTTCCAAAAAATATTTTCCCACCAAGCAAGCCCATGAGAGCTCATTATCACAAAGCCTGATCCTCAGTTCTTTCAGCTTGATGACACTGAATCTGTAGAGCTACTCCAGAGTAAAATTGATGTAGCAGAGTGAGCAGACAAGCCTTTCTCACCTTATACATCTAGTTTCTTTTAATATAAAAGTATATATTTCTTCTGTATTCATGTAGCAAATTTATATTTTCTGGGAATGGGACTTGGAGTTTATAGTATGACCATATTATTATTCTTTCTCCTGATTTTTTTTTCTTCTTTTTGTTTTCTTTCTTTTTTCTTATCTTATTTTCCTTGTTTTCTTTTTTCTTTTATTTTTCTTAACCCAAGTTATGTTTTCTTAACCCAAGCACTGTTATGTTTCAATTGTAGAAGTCAGCTCTACTTTTCATATTTGACGCTTGTCTGGGAAGGGCTCCAGAACCATGACTCTCTCTCAGCATTAGCAGAGACAGTCCAGAGCCATTTGTAAACTGTGTCTGTGGCCATTCAGACCACTTTATGCCAGCATCTGCAATAATGATGCTCCCACTAGGCAATGGTCATGTGGTGCAAACTGAGTTTAAGCAGAACCCAGTTTTATTCCTGGCACAGGCAAGCTCTGGAAGCAAGACATTTTTCTTCTCAAGGGAATCTCAGAAATCTCCTTACCTCTTGTTCCATGGTAGAGTCAGTTTGGTTGTATTTGCATGCAAAAACCAAAGCATCTTGGAGAAAGTCATAAGCTATGGTGTCTCTGTTCTTTCCTTTTGTCACTTCTCTGGATTTTTTGCTTGCAAGAAATGGTAAAACATGGAGATGATTTGGTTTTATTTATTGACAATGTTTGCATTAATGTAGTTATTTTAGCAGACTGCAACAGTTGTGAAACCCCACCACAAAGGTGTTCCTAGAATACGTATCTCCTGTTGCAGTCTAATCAGAATAGAGAATATCACAGAATCACAGAATCGTCTAGGTTGGAGGAAACCTCCAAGATCACCGAATCCAACCTCTGCCCTAACACTAACAAGTCCTCCACTAAACCATATCACTAAGCTCTATATCTAAATGTCTTTTAAAGACCTCCAGGGATGGTGACTCAACCACTTCCCTGGGCAGCCTATTCCAGTGCCTAACAACCCTTTCAGTAAAGAAGTTCTTCCTAATATCCAACCTAAACCTCCCCTGGTGCAACTTTAGCCCATTCCCCCTCATCCTGTCACCAGGCACGTGGGAGAACAGACCAACTGCCACCTCGCTACAGCCTCCTTTAAGGTACCTGTAGAGTGTGATAAGGTCGCCCCTGAACCTCCTCTTCTCTAGGCTGAACAGTCCCAGCTCCCTCAGCCGCTCCTCGTAAGACTTGTTCTCTAGACCCCTCACCAGCTTCGTAGCCCTTCTCTGGACTGGCTCGAGCGCCTCAATGTCCTTCTTGTAGCAAGGGGCCCAAAACTGAACATAGTACTAGAAGTGCAGCCTCACCAGAGCCGAGTACAGGGGGACAATCACTTCCCTGGACCTGCTGGCCACACTGCTTCTTATACAAGCCAGAATGCTGTTGGCTTTCTTGGCCACCTGAGCACACTGCTGGCTCATATTCAGCCGACTATCAACCAATACTCCCAAGTCCTTCTCTGCCTGGCAGCTTTCTAACCACTCCTCTCCCAGCCTGTACCTCTGCTTGGGGTTGTTGTGCCCAGGTGCAGGACCCAGCAGTTGGCCTTGTTGAACCTCATACAGCTGGCCTCAGCCCATTGGTCCAGCCCATCCAGATCCTCCTGCAGAGCCTTCCTACCCTCGAGCAAATTGACACACGCACCTAACTTGGTGTTGTCTGCAAACTTACTGAGGGTGCACTCAATCCCCTCATCCAGATCATTGATAAAGATATTAAAGAGGACTGGCCTCAATAGTGAGCCCTGGGGGTGCCACTAGTGACCGGCCTCCAACTGAATATAACTCCATTCAGCACAACTCTTTGGGCCTGGCTATCCAGCCAGTTTCTAACCCAACAAAGCATACGCCAGTCCAAGCCATGAGCAGCCAGTTTCTTGAGGAGAATGTTGTGGGGAACGGTGTCAAAAGTCTTACTGAAATCAAGGTAGACCACATCCACAGCCTTTCCCTCGTCCACTAAGTGTGTCACCTTGTCATAGAAAGAGATCAGGTTCATCAAGCAGGACCTGCCTTTCACAAACCCATGCTGACTGGGCCTGATCGCCTATTTGCCTTGTAGATGCCACATGATGATGCTCAAGATAATCTGCTCCATGAGCTTCCCTGGTATTGAGGTCAAACTAACAGGCCTATAGTTCCCTGGGTCTACCCTCTGGCCCTTCTTGTAGATGGGTGTCTCATTTGCCAGCCGCCAGTCGACTGGGACCTCCCTTGATAGCCAGTACTGCTGATAAATGATGGAAAGCGGCTTGGCCAGCTCTTCTGCCAGTTCTCTCAGTACCCTCGCGTGGATCCCATCTGGCCCTATCGACTTGCATACATCCAAATGCTGTAGCAGGTCGCCAACCATTTCCTCGTGGATTGTGAGGGCCACATTCTGCTCCTCATCCCCTTCCACCAGCTCAGGGTACTGGGTGTCCAGAGAACAACTGGTCTTGCAGCTAAAGACTGAGGCAAAAAAGGCATTAAGCACCTCAGCCTTTTCCTCATCTCTTGTAACTAAGCTTCCCCCCACATCCAGTAAAGGATGGAGATTCTCCTTGGTCCTCCTTTTTGTGTTGATGTATTTATAAAAAACATTTTTTGTTATCTTTAATGGCAGTAGACAGATAGAGCTCCAGATGAGCTTTGGCCTTTCTAATTTTGTCCCAGCACAGCTTCTCAACATCTTTATAGTCTTCTTGAGTGGCCCACCCTCTTTTCCAAATATTATAAACCCTCTTTTTTCTCCTAAGCTCAAGCCACAACTCTCTGTTCAGCCAGGCCAGTCTTCTTCCGCGCCAACTCATCTTTGGGCACATGGGGACAGACTGCTCCTGTGCCATTAAGATTTCTTTCTTGAAGAGCGCCCAGTCTTCCTGGACTCCTCTGCCCTTCAGAACCACCTCTCAAGGGACTCTGCCAACCAATGTCCTGAACAGTTCAAAGTCAGCACTCCTGAAGTCCAAGACAGCGGTCTTACTGGTCCCCTTCCTGACTTCGCCAAGTATAGAGAACTCTACCATTTCGTGGTCACTCTGCCCAAGACAGCTCTCGACCACCAGTCCTTCTCTGTTAGAACAGAAGGTCTAGTGGGGCACCTCCCCTGGTAGGCTCACTAACCAAAATATGACTTGGTCAAGGCTTTGACGTTTATTAAAATGAGATCTATGCAATTATAAATAATGTATATGTCTATGTGTTGCAACAAGATGTAAAAGAAAATTAATTCCAGAGGCATTTTTTATTATTCTTGAGTCTGTAACCTGTCATCTTCACTGCGAGTCAAATGCCAAATTACAGCTGAAATCCTGTTCTGCACATGAAGTCCTTTAGTCATGCTAATTTTAATTTTAAATTTAATTGTTTGCATTTTACATCTCTTACTACTACCTTGGAAGCCAGTTCTACCTCTTAAATTGTAAAACACACAAAAAGCTGTTTTCCTATTCTAGTACTACAGATGCAAATGATGATGCCTTATTTCAACTGCTTCTCAGGAAGGTTATAGGTAATGAGCTGGGGCTGTTGGAAATGCCTGTAGAAGCACAGGACTTGGGGCATGAAGGATCTAGAGACCACTTGTAGTTACATAGTCTATAAAGCCATAGTAAAAAAAGATTGCATCAGTTATACTGGAATGGTATGTTTCTGTAGGAAAATATATCCATGTAAATAAGCAATAAAGTCCAACTATTGCTCAGCAAGTTTCAGCAAGCCATCAGTGGAGGCTTATACTGCTTTGAACAGGGACTAGGCACTGTTATTACCTGAGACCTGGTGATTCCTACCAGCTTTAACACCAGCTAGCTCAAAAGCACATCTCATAACCCAGCTCTGGTTTTGGATCAGTTCCTGAGCTTCTAATGTTCAAGATTCATAATGACTTCAAGGCACTTCACCAGCCAAAAACACTAAAGAATTCACTTTCCCCCTTAATTAAATGGAGGGGGAGTGAAATGCTGGTTTTTTTTTTTTTTTTCTTTTTTTTTTTTCTTTTTCTCGTTCTTGTTTGTTTGTTTGTTTCACAGAATGAATCAATTCTAAACAATATATTATTACAGGAAGTGAAACATACTAGGTGGAGATGCAATGGGAATTTTAAATTGAGCAAATGAATCAAACCACAAATTTGACAGAACACTACAGATAATATAACTAGACTTTCGAAAGGTAGCATGGAATATTTTTGCCAACTCATGAATAATGTGCAAGATTTCTACTTTCCAAATGGGAAAAAAGACCCAAAGCATTTAGATACCATCAGCTCCTTGCTATATCCCTTGCACCCAATGAGGTTACAGTAGTGCATTCCCTAACAAGTGACTGGACTTGTACAAATGACATAGATTAATCTTTTGCTCTAAAATTCAATAGCTCCAGGCAGACTGTCTGGAGCAACTGTAAAAAATGGGATGACTTTGATATAAATATCACCAAGTGCAGAGATAATCATCTGAGAATATACATCTAAAGCTAAGTTCTAGAGTTGTACGTTCAGCTGAAATTTGTTGAACATATTTGCAAACCAACTTGGCTAATATCTATTTTTAACAGCAAAAGTTTTACTAATTAGTTCAGTATTCAGCAGCACAGCTTTCAAACACCCTTTTTCTATTGACAGACTTCAGATGTATGGACTAGCTTATGAGAAGGCAAGATAGCTGGAGAGGGAAAAATAACTGGTATCACAGCACACAGCAAAACTATTGATCTGGCAGATGATAGATCTGAATCTCTAAAAGGACATTTCTAATAACTTAAATAAGCAACAGCTGAAAATCCTTATCATCAATGAAAACAGAGGAAGAGAAGACAAGGACAATATTCACTGAATCATTCAGAACATAAATGAAAAGCTAAGCATAAAGTTAAATGGGAGATATAAGAAGTTTTCATTGAGGTAGCTGTAAGAATTTATTTATTTATTTATTTATTTATTTATTTTATATCTACTCTATTATTTGAGATAATCTTCAACTTTGTAACTGCCATGAGGTTGTCTTGGGAGTCAATAGTTACTAAGTTTACAAAGTAAGCAGTATAAAGCAATGCTTTAAAAGCTCACTCCCTTGGTGAGGGACATTCCTATAGCAAAAGCAACAAAGGAGTTTATACTTTCACATGCTCATTCATGCCATTCTGAAAATACAGTATACTCATCTTCACTCAGGGCCCACTGTGTATGGAAAACACATATAAGACCTTCTTGGAATGGACAGATTGCTTAAAATTGGGCAGGATGGAGATGTCTAAGGCAAAAACTCTGATTGAAGAAAATCTTTCATGGTGACTATCCAGTACAGGACCACCTATTTCACCATGTACATGTCTTTTCTACTCTGAAGGTTCCTAGATTCCTGAATACCTGTTGTTATGTATGTCCAAGGTCACATCAGTGCCAGAATTTGGTTGCTTTCCTCACACCCAGCTGGGAAGAGGACAAGAGACTAGACAGAGTCTTTACCCAAGTTTCCCAAAGGAACTCTGAAAAGATTTTTTTTTGTTTGTTTGTTGGTTTTGTTTTGTTTTTTTTTTTCTCAAAGCGCAGCTGCTTTGCTTTAAAACAGAGGTGGGGGAGGCACTTTCCTCCAGAGTTCTGCTGTGGAAGTGGGGTGCCTTGATCTGCAGCCAGGACTGGGAGCATTCCCCACTCTTCCTGATGACATTGTTCAACAAATAACTCAAAATGTTCAGCTACAGTGGAGGCACAGGGAACATAATTCTGTAGCACAGCAATTAGTACAGTCCCATGGCATAACAGGTATTAGGCAACAGACATAGTTACCTAGCAAGCTTTCCCTAGGTCCAAGTGGATTTAGAGGATCTCATGTTTCCAGCCACAGCACTCTCCCCCCCCCCCCCCTTTTTTTTGGTGAAAGGCCTAACATTACTGAACAAATGTCACGAGGGACTGTGTGTGTGCTCAGAGGCCTGATATTTCATCAAGGGTTGCATGCATTTGGAAATCCACAGATGGCCAGGGCACATGTGTAGTGTGCTTCCAAAAAGCAAAATGTGCTTTTTGGAAAACATCTGGTTCACTAATCCTCTGCTACAAGTCGCAATATACAACAGATCTGACACTTACTGTGCAGGAATTCTGCATTCATGAAATAGTATCCCCCCAGGGTTTATTGTTTAATTAGTTTGCATATTTGTTTGGTTGGGTGTCTTCATTTCAACAGAGTACATACTCTGTGTCTCAAATTTGACATATAGAAAAGCCTTACAAGACGTATTTTTGGTGTTTTAGGTAAAATAGCATGGACATCTCAAGGAAAATTTTTAGTTGCTTTAATCACACACACACACACACACATGCACACACTAATAATTAATATAGCCCAAGAATCCAAAATTCCTTGAGGGTGATAGGCAGGCATACATTTCTCTTATACATTCAGATTACCCATACTCATACTGGTTGCATTTCTCGAATTGAGCACAAGATCTTAAAAAGAGAACGTAGATTACAGCCAGAAGGAAACAACAACAAAACCAGATCTGTGTGTTGCTGTTTTCCTTATCATATAATTCTATATCAATTCCTTAGAATAGAAATTGTAACAAAACATCCTTCTATTCTCATTGTAACTTGCACATGAATTAAATGAGTATACAAGTCATAAAATCATTCTTGATTCAATGGTCTAATATTATGGTATTTAGAAGGGGATATTTTCTGGGAGCAATATTGCAGTACATTGCTATGTTAAAATATGAACCACTTTTATGAGGTTACAGTACAGATCATTTGGATCTTTTTGTAAAAAAAAGATCCTTTGGCATCTCTCCTGCCAAAGGCTTCCTATCATATTGATTTTTGAAGAATACTTGAGATTCTCATGCTCTGAATATGGTTTATTACCATACTGTAATTCAAAAAATACATCTATTTTTGGACATTTTTTTATCAATATTAATTAAATCCTGACTGTGTGAGAATGACTGAGACTGAAAACAGTTTTATTTTGTCTTTTTCTGAGAAGGTTGCTCACAGAGTTTGAATTACATCTGTGTGTTTTCATAAAGATAGAAAGTCAAAATCCTCGTGGGTTTCTATGCTCAAAACTGCAGAAAGAAAACAAAGGTGAGGAATTTTAAAAATATTTTTAAAAGAAGAGGTAGGAGAGGAAGGGGAGTAGAAACATAATTTATATAAATACTATCAGTCATTCTTATGTGCATCAAAAAAAGTATAAATATGCAAGGAAAAAGGAAGACTAGGAAATATGATATTTTACTGACCACTTGTGAACAGGGAGCTCATTCCTCTCCATTCCCTCTCCATATTGCTCTTCAAAAGACACTGTCCTCATTAGAAATCTCCTGTCACCAACAGCCTAAAGGCTTTTGCTTTCCAACTTGTTGAAATGGGAAGTGTAGCAGATATATCTGTCCCCCTCCTGTGTGATAGTTTTGATGATACAGTATGTATACTTCTTTTATCAGTCAACGTGAAGAAATGGTAAATTTCTTAAAGAGTTCATCTGTGTACAGGGTATTCACTGATCACAGCTGCTATAATTATGATGAAGGAAAGATTCTTCTAAGGAATAATCTTGATTTGCAGGTTTAGACAGAAACTATAGAAGGAGCCACCATAGTTGTCCTAATCTAGTGTTCATGAATGAGTCCTTGTTTTGTAGTGTTCATAAATGAGTCTTTTTTTGATATGTTTTTAAGAGCCTGTAATGAGATTTTGTGTCTTTCTTCTATGACCTTAAACAGGTCACTTTCACAATGATTAGAAAGTGTTTCCTAACATTCAATTTAAATTCTTCCATGCCAAAAGTTAATATACTTTCCCACTTACTAAAGACATGTAGAAAAAAAATAATAGCTTATTCTCCTCTTTATTATAACCTTTGACAAATCACAGTGCCATTATTATGATATCCCCTTAATATCTCTCTTTCTTAGACCAAACAATACTAATCCATTTAAGAGTTTGGTTTTGATAGTTCTAATATTACTTTAATTACTGCTGTAAATGATGAGTCTCCTTATCAAAAGCTATCATTAGTAAAATAGGGAAACTATTATTTTTGTCTCACTCACATTGCTGTTTATAATGCTTGGAAGATAAAAGTTTATTTGGTGTCTAAATATTGAAAGAAGAAGAGTGTTTTCAGATGACCAGAATAAAAGTGCTCAGCTACCAAACAGATCTTCTATTAGAATTTTAGCGAGATTGGTGGTAATTGTCAGGGATTTGTAATAAGTTCCTTGGTATCTCCATAGCTGATCTTATCATCTGAAAATGTTTTGGTTTACAGATGACCTGCACCACAAGTGACATGTTGAGGTGCCATGCTTAGAAAAAAAAAAGAAAAAAAAGAAAAAAAAAATCAGTTTCTCTTTTGGCATGGAAAGCAAAGAATCTGTCCATCAATATAAAATCTTCCTCACAAATAACATAGATTTCTCATAGCTTTTGTAGGTCTGATGCAAACTAATTATTTATTAAAGGTCCATAAATTTAAATATATCTGTCATCAAGAAATGGTTCATTCTAATGCCAAGGTCAAACCCTTCCAGGGGGGACCTCATCCTTCATTAATACATGGTATCACTCAAAAACAAACAAACAACTCTTGCACACTACATCCTTTAGAGTAATCAAGAAATCTTTGCTTATAACTCTTCATTTTGTCTTAACAAGCAAGTCAACACACATTCTTTTACAGGGGCCAGATCTGACCACAGAGATCACCTTGTTATCTATTTCATATAAATATGGCACCCTGTGTCCTGCCAGCATTAATTTGTTCTAGTGCACAACTGTCTATTGCTATTGTTCCTGGTCTTATTAAAGTCTTAATAGGAATACGAGTGTTTTAAATTTTAAGTTGCCTTATACAGAGCTTTGAAAATAAAGACAGAAACTTGATGGCAGAAAGAAGCAGATCAAGTTATAAAGTTTCCATAGACATTGTTACTCATAAATTTAGATTTTGGGTAATCGGTGATTTGTAGAGCTCAATTGCCTTCAATTTTTCACAGGGAATGAAAAGTTCTTAAGTCTCTTCAATGATGTTGGCTTTTTGGATTTGAACATACAGTGCTTGATCCTGGAAGAAATGTGATACACTGGTTAGAAAATTAAGAGTAAGAAGATGAGAATATTTGCATTCTTAGACTGAATTAGTTCTGTCCAGGATAACCTCTGGTGAGAAATGCTCTCCTGGAAAGAGAAGGGACAGCTTAGTGATTTTATCATATTGTCATACCAATTTCCCATTGGAAAGGATGTGCCTTTCCAATTGTTAGAGAGGAGCAGGGAGAGATCCTGGGTTCATTTAATCATTTATCATTAATCATAGATCATTTAATGCTCCTGTTCTTTAATGCTTCTTCTTAAAAAAAGTATGAGAAAATCAAATTCAAAATGGAGTAGAAATACCTTCCTGTGGCCAATAATTGGCCAGTCAGTCCAACGTTAAAGAGATTATCATAAATAGACTAAAATTGAACATGAAACTCTCCAGGCAGATACACTTTCTTCCACAAAAACAAACAAACAAATAAACATTTACAAGGTAGACAGAGGTAGGGGAAGATAAAAGTTTTTGTGACTAATATTGTGTTCCATAATGCAAGATGAACCCACTACAAATAATGGACAAATAAAGCCAACACCAGAGTCCAGATAGAATTTAGTTTCATTCTGCCCGTAAAAAATAATAGGAGATTTTTTTTAAAAAAAAATCATATGCTTAAAAATAACATTGCTCTAGTTTATAATGTTTTGATTAATTTTTAATAGTATTCTAAATTTAAAATGGGAGAATAAAGTATTTTATATTAATCCATATCTGTCAGTCAGCAGTATAAGAAACCTTATGATCCTGTGAAAAAGATTTTTATAAATGTTTTCATTTTGCCATTTTAAATTAGATTTGTGAACATCTGATGGATTTCTATATTCAATAGGTATCACAGAAATGGCTTACATTAAACTGTAAAGAAAAAAAGATATTTTCCTTCGGGGTTTATACCACCATTTGCTGTACATTCACTATTTTAAGCTAGTGTTTTCTGTGACTTTAATCAGACAATGTAATTCAGCCTTTTCAATCTATATAATGGCATTCAAAATGACAGAAAACTTTAAGGACAAAACAATATACAACCTTGTACTGGGTCTAGCTGGGATGGTAACTTTCCCTGCAGCAGCCCATACAGTGCTATCCTCTGCACTTGTAGCTAAAACAGCAGTGGTATCACACTGGTGTTGTGTCTGCTGCTGAGCAGTGCTGGCACAGCATCAGGACTTTCTCTAGCCCTCCTAGGGGGTGGGAAAAAAAAAAGTGAGAAACATCACCAGGGCAGCTGACCCAAACCAACCAAAGGGATATTCCATACCATATGATGTCACACTCAGCAATAAAAGGTGGGAAAAGGAGGAAGAGGGGAGGGGTGGGCTCTCATTGCGAAAACGTCTGTCCTCCTCTCCGAACACCGGCTACATGCGTTGAGGCCCTGCTTCAAGGACGTGGTCAAGCATCGCTTATTTGTGGGAAGTAGAGAGTAATTTTTTCCCCTCTGCATTTCCACATAGCCTTTACTTGTTTTGTTATTCCCTTTCCCCCTTCCTCTCCCCCTTTTCCCTTTTCTCCCTTTAGTTGAATTGTTTAATTAATAATAATATTGTTAATAATAATAATATTGTTAATAGTTGTTTAATTAATATAATATTTCCTTGATAATATATTTCTCTCTTTATTAAAATTATCCTTATCTCAACCCGTGAGTTGTTTTTTTTTTTTCCTTTACTTCTTCCCCTCCTCATCTGAGGAGGGGGAGTGAGAGAGCGGTTGTGGTGTTCAGTTGCCTAATACGGTCAAACCACCACAAACCTCTAGGGAAAATATAGTTACTTTATTTTCCTTTAATATATGCTTTTATTTGCCAGCTTCTTTACTATGATTTAGCCTGAAGAAATTTTGCCTTTTGTCATATACTATGGGAGTGTGGAGGGATGATCTTTACAAAAGTGTAGATGTGTATTAGAGTCAAATTGCCTTTAAACACTTTCTTCAGTGTCTCAAAGAAAATCTATTGAACTAATCAGATCAATTGCTTGAACTTATGTAGTGCTCTTAAACCACAAGTTGACTGGGCTTCTGGCAGAAATTCCTGGGAGAAATGTTATAATTTTGTGTGTTAAAGAAGAGCTTAAACTACACGACCATTATAGCCTAATCTGCACATAAAATTTATAAATATATGGATTCATCCCAAAAGAAAGTTTTGTAGAAACTAAAATAAATATGAAAACTAAAGCAAGGCAATAATTCATAAAGTGAATGTTTTATGTCTTTTTTGTTTGTTTGTTTAGATTTGTTTAGATGTTTTCTTTTTTTTTTTTTTTCAAAAGAAAAACAAGCGAACAAACAGAAACAAATTCCTTCTTATTCCAGAAAAAATTATTGATAGGCTTGTTTAAAATAAAGATACCTCCTATCTTTTGTTGATAAAACATCAAAAGTTTCAGCATTGTCTGGAAATAAAGTGGAAAAAATATATATAAATATATATGTATAAAAGAATATAAAGAAGCAAGAGTCAAAAGGCATCTTGAAATTAATTGGTAGTGTGATGACTGTCAATAATACTAGTAATTTATAAAGAGATTATAATGTCTTGAAAGATAAGATGGACAAGAAACACCATTGTGGATTTTCACTTTTGCTTAAAAAGTAATAAAAATCAAATGCATTAACAATTTGACTTAAAAGTAATTTGAACAAAATAATCAGGAAAAAGTATTAAAAAGTAAAGTTTACTAGACAAGTCTGGTAGGTTTGAATCTGTGAAGTGTTCAAGTACCAGCCTGAGAATGTATCTGAGCTGGAGAGGTCTGAATTATGTAGAAGAGAAGAACCCTTAAACCTCAATTTTGCAATGTAATTGTAAAATCTATGCTAAATTTGAGTGCAAAAATATTTCCTATCATGTAAAAAATACAGTTTTGAGTTATTGCAATGAAATCAGAGGTGGTCGTATAACTAAACTTGATTGTACTATGCCAAACCTGTTGGAGTGATGTGGAAGAGCCACTTAATAGGAAATCTTTATATCATCTGAATTAACAGTGAAAATACATTAAAATGTATTTTACACTGTAAAAATAAAGGAACAATCAGAGGGAAAACAAGCATTAAGACTTAAGACTCAAAATAACCTTCCATGGAGTGTAGTTCTTTACTGAAGCATAGGTATAAAATTTTATTGCATTTAGTTGAATGGTTGCAAACAGAAATTTCCTGTAATATAACAAGAGATTTGATTCAGGATGCTGCTTTAGAAAAAAATGACCCTAAAAAGTCTGGATAAAACCCAGAATGCAAACCCTCAGAAGTGGTACAAAGATCCAGGCATGTAAGTGTAATGTTTAGACTTGACTTCAGAAGGAGTAGTTCACTTGAGTCCTTGACAGAGACAGTCCTACTATGTGTTGTACTTGAAAGCCTCACTGAATTTCGATGTAAGACAATTACTAAGAAAATGAGCCTATAGGTGAAAGGCAATCACTTCAGAAACACCAGGCAGAGTAAAAGGAAGGAGAATAGAAATAAGTGCACAGTTGGTCACAGTCTTTAAATATATATACATATATATATAAAGACTGTTATATATATATATATAAAAGGAAATGATATTTTCCATTTGTCAGTATGCTTTCTAGAAATTATCAATATTGTTAGTTAACATCAAACAAAATGCAAGAAATCTTTGAAGGATCAGAATACAGCAAGTTATTTTTTTTTTTTTTTTCAAACAGAGATTTGCATATGTAAGAATAAGCAATTTATTTTAATATGTGTGAGGCAATGGATGACTTTCCTAAATGCTTTGTATCTATTGCTATGTACTCTCATATCCAAACCAGTGTTGAGCTTTTTTTTCTGGGGTTCTCCCTGGTATGAATCTTCCTTTTGTTCTGTTTGAGTTAATAACATCTAACAACATCCTGTGATGTTGTTAGAAAAGACTGCTAATTTTGTAGAGGAACATAGAGGAAGAGAACAAGCAATCATATATATTTTTTTTTTTTTAATGTGAAATTAAATAAATGAAATAATGAAAACAACAACATCACTAACAACAAAAACTACTTATAGAAATTGACTGAACTAAGGAATACAGATCATTCAGCATGGAATAGGTCAAGTGGAACTATTGAGACTGTCCTGGAGAAGAATTCTTTAGGAAAGGATTCCAGATGTAGCATAACCTCAAAAAAAAAAAAAAAAAAAAAGTTTATTGAACCAATTGATTAATAGAATATTTATCAAAGGTTTATTGTGAAAATTAAAGGATGTATTGCAGGGGCTTCTGAAATAGTGTGCTGTGCATTGAAACTAACATCTTCTTCATGGTGAGGCTGACGGAGCACTGAAACAGGCTCCCCAAGGAAAATTGTGGAGCCCCCTTCTCTGGAGGTATTCAAGACCTGTCTGGACGCCTACCTGGGCAACCTGCTCTAGGGAACCTGCTTTGGCAGGGGGGTTGGACCTGATGTGCCTCTTGAGGTGCATTCCAACCCCTACAATTTTGTCATTCTGTGATTCTGTAACATTTTTAATAATTACTTCAATGATGGAATTAAGCATATTTCTTACATTTCCTAATGGCACCATCCTACAAGTACATTTACCTACACTTCAAGCAATCTTGACAAATTCAGATTACTGGAAGCCAGCATAAGAAAAGTATAAGTCCTACAAAACAAGAAAGAGTTCAATATACAGAATATAGGGCAGGAGTAATGAGCTACAAAGATAAAGGAAGGGGACAACTGATTAGGGAGTAGTTCTCCATGGATACATGGTTTAGAGAGGATTATAAACTGAACCTGAATAAATCAAGCATTCTTGCTGGAAAAAAAAAAAAAAAAAAAAAAAAAAAAAAACACAACAAAACAACTAAACAAATCAACAAATACTATCTAGGACTTCTAAGCAGGAATACAGTTTGCAAAGTACTTGAAGCAATTCTCCAAAAGCCTCAGTATATGGACATTCATGGGATCTGGAGTAATGAAAATCAAGTGGACAGAGTCTGGTGTGAATAGTAATGAGAAAAATCTGTAGTCATGCAAACAAGCTCACCCTGGGAAAAAATAAAAATAAAAATGGAACTGGCTGGCCAGAGGAAGAGTCAGCTGAGGAACACCTCCAAAAATATGCAAAATTGCAAAAGGTTGCTGCAAAGAAGGAAACTAAATATTTTTCATTTTGTTGGTGAAAAATACAAGCAGTAATCAGCTTATATTCAAGCAAGAAACATTCAAATTAAAGAGCAGAAAATGTTTTGTTAGAAATCTGGGAAATCTGGATAAAATGTAAAATACTTTTGAGAAAATGCAAATGCCAGAAGTTTATTTTATCAATAACCAAAATATGCCTGAGGAAATAGAGCTATCAATAGCTACAAACCCACTTTTTCTGACCTTAATATTATGCAAAAATAATTGAAAACTGTGTTTTGGAAGAAAGAATAATTGAAAACATACAGATAAATTAAAAATGGGATACAACATAACCTTCATTAAGCAAACAACAGATTGTTCAAGGCTTGCTTGATATCCCAGTAACTATTTTTACAGGAAAATTTTAAAATAGCTTTTTTTTTTTTTTTTTTTTAATCTCATCTTCAAATATGGTGCTTTATTGAAAATGGTTGGTTAAGCCTGACTGTGCAGGAATTCATAAAAGAATTCTGATGGGAAAAGGAAATGACTTCTGGAAAATTACACCTCGTAGGGGAAATATAAGTCTGGACAGAGGTTACTTCTTTCTAGTATTGATATCTTTAAAGGTTTTTCAGCAACTTAAGAACAAGAGATGTGCTGAAGTATATGGCTGAAATGGGGCATGGTCAACATATAGACTGGGAAAGAGCAAGGCATCTGTGATGCATGAGTAGTAGAAATGGGATGAAATTCAAGAGCACAAAAAAAACAACAACAACAAAAACACAGAGACAATGAACATAAATTCGTGAGGTGAATTAGTAGAAAATGAGGTAAGCATCAGCCACGTAGATTATAAAAACTGCTGCTCACATTCCTCTTCCCTCTTTTTCCCTCCTCAGACAAGGGTTCTGACCCCTAAGGACATAAATTTTGCTGAGTATTCCACTTGGGTTTCATTTTTCTAGGAAGAGAAACAAAATGCCTTGAGCTGTCACATCACTGGCCAAGCAGCTGGAGGAACCTACCTCAAAGGCAGAAAGCCATAGGGCACAGCATACTGGCCCGTGTTGAATGCAAGATACCTGATATACCACAGTATTACACACTAGGAAATTGCTTATGTAGTTCATTCCCTTGCGAAAAACACAAGCCTAAACACCCTCGTTGAATTCCTGTTAAGCCTGTTACTCCTAGTTCCTCTTTGCACTTAGTCATGTCAGTTTTATCACCGTCAGTACCTCTTACTTTGGTAGATCACCAATAATCATTAGTGTAGCCTCACCTCTTCAACTTTAAGCCTTAACTTCTGACGTGGGCACTCGATTTTATACACTTAGGGCCATTTCTACCGTGAGAAGGATCTGGCCAGTACAACCAATCTTGGAAACACTGTGATTTGTGACTGCAAGAGTCAAATCCTGGGAAATACACACATTTTCTCTTCCAGAAATAATAGAACCCTGATGCTGTTGTAAGGTGAGAAAAGACATCATGTAGAAATCAGTACGTGGTCTCATTGCTCACATTCAAGAGAGACCAGGTGCAGAGATGGGGTTATTAAGCTCAGTTGTCATTTTGATGCCAATGTGTCTATCAGTGGGCACACCAGATAGTTTGGATCAGGAGAGCACTTTTGTAATGAATCTGATTGTTCCCTTTTACTGTGCTTGCATTCACTTCCCAGAGGCTCCCAGAGTACACAGACAAGAATATTTTCAAACAAAAGTGAGAAAGACTTGATTCGTGGGTGTTCAGTACATGGGACCAGAGCAACAGTTGCATGAAATGAAGCCAGAGGATCACACAGGTCTTGCATGTACTGATACAGAAGCTGAGTGGAAATGTACTGTGTACATGCTGTTTTGCCTCTGAAGGGTCATAGTGGTGCTGGCAATGGTAAGAGATGGGACTATAACCTGGTAAAACCCGCACAAGTTAAATCCCTGGGGTTCAGGTGCCTGTGCCAATGTGTGCAGCCTGTGTTAGAGATGCCAGGGGAGGCCTTCTCAGGTTTGATGGCACAGAGATGGAGTGGCCTCTCCCTGGGACATGACCTGTAAGCAGAGGAGTGTTAGGGTTGCAGTATGATGATTAGGCTGCTGACTAGGTGCTGGCCTGAGGTTAAGCTTAGTGAACAGGATGTGAGAAACTGCTGGGAAAGACATGAAAAAATATTGAGCGTACCAAAAAACAATGTGAGAAGCTGGCAAAAGTAACAGATAGCACTGTGAGAAATGGCTAGATTTTAGAAAAAGATAAGGAGGAGATATGTAAGAAAGCCAGATTTCACAGATAATTGGTGGGGGAACAAGGGGAACATTTAGGAAGCTGAGACTTGCAAGACCACCAGTATCTTGAAAACTTACTTGTAATACTGTATAAATTCCCTGCATAACTACCACAAATACTAAATATACTACAAACATATACTACGTAATGCTACAGATGCAGCAAAACTGACATCATTGGAGAAACAGTAATTAGGGGCAAGTTTTTTTTCTTATGCTGAATGTAATGATGATGGTAAATGGGATAAACTGTTAGGTAAAGAAGGGAATATGAAGGATAGTGAGTTGTGGGACTGGGGCTGTTCAGGAGTCCCTGTTGAGCAGCCCTACTACTGATTGCTGCAGTTTGAGCAGGACAGTTAATCCACAGTGTCCCCCATCCTTTTGCCTGGATTTTTTTTTCTGCAGGCAGGAGAGATGTGGGATGTTCCACCCAGTGTCAGTGAAGGGACCAAGAGAGCTCTTTTCCTAACACTGATGAGGGAACATCTATAGAGTACTGTCTACCAGGACCATCCCTTTCCTGTCTCCTGTAACCACTACCATCACCTTACAATGCATATAATGTGCACATCAAGTCTTTAATACCTACTGCTTCCATCTGTACATCTACTGCTTCTACTGGTCACATTGCTTCCCAGTGTAGCCATACGCTGAGAAACCAGTGCACAAAAAGAAACTAGGGTCTTCACTAGTTCAGCCCAACTGAAAAAAAAAAAAAAAAAAAAAAAAAAAGGCTGAAGCTGGATGTATTCTGTCATTATATATTTATCAAAAGAAGAAACTCAAGAAAAAAAAATAATAACTATTTAGATTAAAGGACATTATTAGTACAAGAAAAGATAGAAATTTCTGACAGAAAATTAAAAGAAAATTTCTGAAAAACAGAGATTTGTAGACTGCTTTCCAACAGAAGAGGCAAAAATGTTGAGTTTGCAATACTTCAAGGGTCCAGGTAAAATCTATTTATGTAGTTCTGGTGCAACATCAGGACATGAACATTAGAAAAGGGAAAGGGTGACCCAGTGAGAATAAGTGGCAGAAGGAACTGTAGAACTGAGAGTAAATAAAAGAAAATTGCTTTTGCTTCTCAGAGGACTCAAAAAGCCCTGCACCTATGCAAATCAATGCCTTTGTCCCCTCAAGTACTATAAAGTAGTGCTGCACCTGGCCTTGCTTTAATTGTGAAACCAATGCAACTTTGCAAGTAACCACTGCATGCTATAATAAGAAAGATTATTAATTTGCAGCCCAGTAACTGAAGGAATTAAAGACTTATGTATTCAGAAAAAGAGCTTTATAACAATTTAATCAAAATGGGGAGGAGTGTATGATCTGGACTAGCCCCACACTTACGTACATTATGGACAACTTGTCTCTCAGACTTAGAAAAAGCTAATATGTTTTTGTTGAGCATGACAAGAGCTTTCTCTGCAATACTGGTGATTTGCAGTGGTGAATCAGAAAGAGGAAAGAATGTGATTAATACAGCTCCTTGCTGTTTCAAAGTGAGAACTCATATCAGGGCAGGATTCTCATCCAAATGGAACCATTCCTCACCAAACTGATTGATTCAATTCTAACAGTCCAAAATGACACTAGAGTAGCAAGTGAAATTGGATTATGGTATTCAATAAAAATTTATTACAGCATGTTTTCCAGCATAGGAGAACCAGAAATTCCCAAATAATCTGTAATAGTATTTCCATTTTAAATGCCTACATTGTGGCCACTGAACAATCTCCAGTTATTCTAGAGCCACCTGCTGAAGACAAAACCAAGATCAACAGTCGAGCAGAGTTAACACTTGAGGAAAAAAAAAAAAAAAAAAAAAAAAAAAAAAAATTTTTAATCTTTTTTCTTTTTTTTAGAATTTAAACACTTCCAGATTAAGGTATTCATGAATGATGATGGTGAGTATGAAGTGGAGTAGAGTGGAGTGAATAGAGTAGAGTAGAGTAGAGTAGAGTAGAGTAGAGTAGAGTAGAGTAAAGACAGCATAGCATACATAGCATAGAATAGAACAAAACATATGCCCTTGTCAAAATGTTCAGGTTGCACAAGCAAAGGCAATTAGGAACTCAGCTGAAAAGATTGTTTTCACATGTGGAATTCTTTCTACACATAGAGCTTTATGTTCTCAACAACTGAAGAAAACGAACATGCATTTCTAAATAAAGGAATACCAACAATTCTATATAAGCTTGAAAGGGCTCTTGTTTGGAGAATCATCCATATTTTTAAGTGCTAACAATTATATGTTGAAAAAAATATCATTTTCTGAAATTGTGCCCTAATTTGCTCTCCACCAGAAGAGAAGGGTTTTCAGACCCTTAAGCAAAATTGGTTCAACTTACTATAAACATTTTGAATACATAGACACAGCTTGCTGATGTAATTTAGTAGAATGGTCTCAGCAGCAAGAAAACAAACTTAAAGTTTAAGCCTGGGTTTCTCTGTAGCTTTTATTGAAAGATATATAAAAAAAGTATGGCTACAACTTGAAAAGCTATGAATTTTTAATCATGCTGTTACATACAGGCTTACTAGATTGTTGGAAAGAACATATGGATGATGGACTTATTTTTTTCCTTTTATATCTAAAAGCAGATCTATATACATCAGGGGTTTCCCATGGGTTGTGATGGCATCAACATCCGTAGCAACTCTCAGCTACCATCTATGAAACATACAGCTTTTTGGAGCAAGATATACTATTTAAAAAGAAACAAACACACACACAAACAACAACAAAAAAAAAATAATTGTACCATTTGTTCCACTGATGCAGCTGCAATGCATAAAAAGAGACAGATGAGTCAGTTCTGCGAAAGTATACAAAAAGAATCTAGGGGTGAATTTCTGTTTCTACTGAAATCAAAGCTCCAACTTTTATTCACTTTAGTGGCACAGTCTTCCACACATATTTTTACCTGTAGACAGTTATCTCCTTAATATGCCTAACCTGAAGAGTTACAGCTTTGAAAGAGAATTGTGATTTACTGATATTCAACAAAATAACATAAACAAAAAGTGTTACACTTTCTGCAGTAACACCTTGAGGTAGATTTGATTCTAAATAGACAAGTACAAGAGGAAGAAGAATGGCAATAAGCTGATCTGCCATTGCTCATCTGAAAGGTGGGAACTCTGAATCTAAGAACTCCAGTCAGGCTGTGAGAATAGTTGCACAGCCAACGTTATGCAGCAAGGAATACTGAATAACCATGTTGCATGGATATATAAAACCGTCTTTTTAAAAAAGGGGAAAATAAATGCATCTTCACTTAGACAGCACTACATTCTTTAGCAGCAGAGGGGACGACAGACCATGTGTACAGATGTATGCCTGTAGCCCGTACAACATGCAAATGGCTTGTGACAGTTTATATAAGTAGATATTTTTTTCTTGCAGAGTAGGCTCCCTATTCAACATAATTTTCAGATGAATATTTTTGTTGACACAAATAGCATCTCCAAAATGTTCTAGAGTTTGCATAATGCAGTTACAAACACAGATTAAAAAAAAAAAAAAAAAAAAAAAAAAAAAA
>CM021731.1:11590395-11644220 GCA_011075105.1 Heteronetta atricapilla
AGGAAAGGAAAGGAAAGGAAAGGAAAGGAAAGGAAAGGAAAGGAAAGGAAAGGAAAGGAAAAAATTAGGTCTCACTCATTTAACAGACATGCCACAGAGGAAGAATTAGGGAAATGGGATTGGCTGGAAAACATAACTAATGATAAGACAAAGAGTGAAAATGATGGAGAAATAAGACTAGGAAGTATGACTGTCTTTAAATTGAACAACTTGGATTTTTAGTGGCTGCTGGACTCTTTCATTCTCTTTGAATTTTGTAGGATTTGAAGATGGTTTGGTTACTGATAGCTAGAAGATATAGCCAGAAGATCTTTGAGTAGTTTGCACTTGATTTGTGAATTCTGTGTGAAGTCCTGGCGATGAATAATGAGGTGATGATACTGTATTGCTAGTACAGCATGAGAGCAGCAAGAAGTGTTTTAAATATGCCTGGGTCAGCAAGGTGAATCTTGACTAGATGAGCACTGTGATAGATGAGTTAAGATGAAGATTTCAGCAGAGGAGGAATCAGGAAACAGCAGTCATGGATAATGCCATGGTGTTGCTAGCAGGAAGATCAGCAGACTTGGGGATGCAATAGGCTACAACATATAGATGACAACACTGAAATAAAATTCCTAGTAATCATCCCCCATCAGAGAGATACGTCTGGCTCAGTTAAGGACATCAGAGTGCAGCTGCCTTCTTGGTGACTGTTAATGCTGCTCGGTTGCTCAGTGACTCCAGACTAATACAAGGGCCTCCAATCATGCATTTGTCACCAAAGTTGTTCCACGAGTCTCAATGCCAAAACAGTCACAACCAGAGCCCCTAAACATAGGCAGCATCATTTATCAGACAGAACAGAACCTCACCAGTTGCTCGTGCAGGAAATTGAGGCTCTCTCTTTAATCTCTGCAGCATAACAAACGTAAGTGACAAATTTCCGGTAGCTGTACATGGAGAACTCCTCTTGAACTTGTGTGTCTCAGTCTACCTCCCAATCTGAAATTTAAATGGTCAAGTTGCAATCTCTTTTAAACACAGAGGACCTCATTTTATTACTACTGGGATTTTTTTTTGTCTCAGAGGTAGCTCAGTGGATATCAACTCTGTTTTCATTTAACTGCAGGAAGAATAGTACTACAGTAAAAAACAATCTGGATAGAAAATAGGATAAAATCTCACTGCAGTGCTGATTTCTTCTGTGGAATTACAGACTTGGGATAAGAGATACATCCCTGGCAGGGAGAAAGCAGTGAACATAGATTCATAAATTTGAAGGCCAAAATATGATTATTATGATCATTTATGCCTTCCTGGATAGTTCAGGTTACAGAATTTCCCACAAGTGATTCCAGTGTCAAATTCAATAATTCACAGCTGAACTAAAGTATATGCCCTGAGAATGATTGGAGTTTTCCATAATGAGGATACAGTGTAGCCCAGTATGCCCTGAGAAAACATGGAGAAAATACGGAAAATCTCACACTTTATATATATATATATATATATATATATATATATATATATTCAGCATTCTCCCATATTTTATTATATATGTGTGTGTGTGTATATATATATACACACATATACTTCCTGTTTAAGTCATTATAGTCATATTGTTAGATTGATCTTGGCTTTCAAAAGCAAATCCATTGTTACAATACTCACAGCTCTGCTACTAGAGCCATTCATTAACAATTTTGTTCAAATATGCAGTCTGACATATAGAAGACCTAACACAGAGCACACACACCACAGATGTATTTTTAAAGTGAGGGTATATTTGTAATGAAGAGTGTACATGGCCTGGTCTCTTTGGCTTCTGCTTTGTGTTATCCTTTTTTTCAGACACAGTCTGTACTTATAATCACTGTGCATCTAGGGACAGAAATATTTTAACATGCAAGATGGATTTCAGGCAGTTTTCTGTGGGTGTTCAATATATCTGCCTTTAGCTGTGTCAGGGTTAGTGTGGCATTAAGAAACTAGTTATTTGGTACAAGGAGCTTGCAGTCATTCAGCTAACACCTTTATGAACACATCTGCCCAACTGGAGGATGAAGAAGAGAATTTCATTTTAATGTTATTTCAAGGCAATGAGCTCATGCAGAACGGCTTTCACTTACAGAAGTCAAAGAAGCTGTAAGAAAACCTATGGTAGATGGGGATAAAATCATATTTCTAAAACTCCTGAAGTGGTGATGCTACCTGCCAAAGATTTGTTGCCCAGCTTCTGTGACAAGAGCATTTTTCATCTGAGTCCCAGCAAGCTGATTCCATAACATCAGTGTACCCACCAGCATCCAGCCACCAAGGAAAAAGTTCAAATGAAGAAAATCGATGGACTCCATGGTGTCTCACCTGTACTGGAATAACCAGGCAGCCATTATAAATCCACTCCTAGTTCACTGCATAATGATTTTTATATTTCTTCTGGAAATCACTAACTTTTACCAGTCTTAATAGCTCCTCCCCTGGAAAAGGTCAGTATCTCCCCTGGGAGATACTGCTCACAGCATGTGAGAGATTGCCTGGGAGTCATACCCTTTTGTCAGCTGACCTTTAAATACAATAATGTCAGTTTGTTAACAAGTAAGTTTCATTTGTTGGAGTCTTTGGTGTTAGTCTGATATGACTTGCCATTTAAAACATTTATCTGATGTTTTCCTATCCTGTGATCTCATGGTAATGCCACAGTGTTAATCTTTGAGGTCACATCATAAGCAGATTCCTTCTCCAGACCATATATGTAAGCTTAATTTAAATAGCTTCCTCTGTCATTCAACTACTTATAAGGAAATTCAGGTATAAGTTCAAAGAAGTATTAGAAAATTTCCACAAGCTTTTACACAGGGTGTGAGGGAAGGGGGACAATGAATAATCTTTCATTTTTTGTCCCTGTTTAGCAATCTTTGGAAAACTGGTAAAATGTTTTTGATTGATGTCATGCGTTTCAATAAATCTGTGCTCTGTTCTGCAAAACAAATATCATAACAATCCTCTCTATACTAAAGGGACAAATAACAAGTATTTTACTAAAGTCAATGAGTGCAAAACTGTTTTCCAGCCAAGGATTTAGCTTGACATTTGTAGTGTTGAGTATTGTTGGGTGAACATGAATCATCCAACTCTGAGGCATAAATTTAGATACACTTTCCTGAACTCCTAGGCTTTTCCTTTTGCTGCCTGTATCCCAAATTACAGGCATAATATTAGACCTTTGGGTGAACATATACATTATTCAGTAGCAAAACATAACATATATATATATATCCTGTTGGACTAGTCAGGGACATCATTTTTCTTGTCTTTCTTTCATACTCTTACACAGAGAATAGAAGGCTGGGCTTTAAAGGACCTTCACCTAGGTCCAAGAAGTCTTCAGACTACAAGTAATAGGTTAAATGTAAATCTTCCCTAGAAATTAGCTGAGTCCCTGCTGCACAACAGGTCTTCCATGATATGAGCCAGCAACCTGGCTCATATCAAAAGGCATGGAGCACCTTCCTGCCTACCCAACAGGTTTCTTTCCAAATAAAACCAAGGAAAAAATGCATACAGGCAATCACTACATGGGGACCTGGGCTATAGAATATAACATAGACCATACCTGCCTCCAGCTGATTTGTTCTTCTGAGAAAAGAAGAAAAAGTTAGGCCATCTAGCCTGACTGCTTGTTATCAATTGAAATTCAATGTTATCCAGCTATGGCCAGTAAAATTCCAGCCTCTCAGTCCTGCAAGTGAGGACAAGGAGACAGAAAGACTACTTTGCCATCAGAGTCTGAGAGCTGTTCAGAGTCATGACACTGAACAGGTAAAATAAAACTGAATATTCCTTACTTGACACTGCAAACACAAATAAATAAATAAATAAATAAATAAATAAATAAAACCACAAAGCAAACTAATCTGTCAAATTCAAACAAATATGTTCTTCCAAACTCCACTAAATACCTTGATCATGAATGTGTGATTGTTTCACACATGCCACACATCTAAAGAAAGGGTCCCCCTGCAACTCCCTGGTGCGCTGACAGAGCCATGCCGATGATCTGCCTCCAGCTGTGCCCCATAAGCAATGCTTCAGGCAAAGATGCACACACACACACAGATTCCAGATTATTTTCCTACCTCTGCTTGATGTATCTTCCTCTTAATGTAATTCTGAAGTTCACATTATCCCTTTTAGTCACAGCACTGCAGACAGCTGATGTTAAGGTAATTATCTGTGATGACCCTGAAGTCCTTCTTGGAGTCTAATGTACCTATCATGTTCATTACCATAATATCTGTGTCTCCATAGTATCAAGGCATCTGAGTCAGTCATGTCAATCTACAGAGCACAGCCTAGAGAACAGCAGTGAAGGAAGTAGATGAGAATATAGATTCAGGAATAGAAGCGTAGGATTTTAAAGTTGCAAAAGCAGATATTTAGGAGACCAAAAGGGGAAAACAAATTTTCAGGAATAAATAAATAAATAAATAAAAATTAGTGACAGTGTTTCATTTGAAATACTAGTGCAGAAACCACTTTGCAAAACATAGCACAAAACTATATTACAGGAAATGTCAAGAAATCTTTTTTACTAAGAACTAATAGATTGAACAGAAGTGAATTGCAATAGAAGACTGATGCCACTGTCATGTACACTGCTTACATCAGGAGTAATTTCATCAATTTTATCAGTGCAGTTACATGTGTGTAAGAGTGTTAAAATTGCAGAATAAAGCTCAAAGTAAAGGAAATTTGTCTCTGTATCAGTACTGCTGTGTTGCTGTGGACCGTCATATGGAAATAGTGCACATTACCCAGCATGGCTTCTGTCGAAATATATATTCACTACACTGAAAGATCTTTCCCTGGTTATTTGTTTCTTGCTGGTTAGCCATTAACTGACCTCCCTTAAAAAAATAACACAAGCTTCCTAGCACCTATAGCTTTGCAGCACTAATAGAGGAAGTATCAATCACACATTTTCTTTGTTGAATTACACACCACCTATTTGTCACTGTATTGTGGGAACAGCCATGCTGGAACAACAGTGCCTCAGGCTGGGAATTATCTCACCTCACTTTACATGTCTTCTGCTAAAGCCATGTTGAGTCAAACTCAGCTCTTCTTATAGCCAAGTACAGGCATTTCTGTATTAGGACGTAAATGGTATCTACTTTAGGGGTAGGTGAGTCATTATCTAAATGTGCCTTTATTGGCTGTAAAGGGAGCCAAGACCAACTAGATCAAATATAGCCTTCTACAATAGACAACTACACAGAGTCAGCTGAATATCACCCCCACAGATTATAATTTTGACTAATCACACACACGTTTTAAACCCAATGTGTTCAGTAAAGCATTTTTTAACAGAGCGTTTGGCAACTAATATGCACTCTAGAAAATAGGTCTTTCTGTAAAGACCTTCCCTGCCAACACACATACAGGGAAGTCTGTGCCACTGTCTCTCTCTCACTTAGACAAGCACTATGCTGCTTACCAAAGGACAACAGTTCATAATTGTATAGCTGCCTTCTAATTGCCTCTTAGTCCTCTGGCCTGACCTATTTAATAAAGAGCTGGGAAGTAAAAAAGTTTTCATGAATACTATAAAGAAATCAGATAATTTTTGCTGTAAGTGTCAGGTTATTCCAGGAAGTCCACCTGCTGTGTGGGGAGTGTTGTCATATGTTGCCTAATACTCATGCAGTTAAGTGGTGTCTGTTCTCATTCACCTTGTGCTCTTTCCTTCCCATTGCCATTGTCGGTACCAAATGATACCTGATGGGCTAGAGGTACAGCAGTGCAGATGCAAAGAGCTGCATAACTGCTCCAAGAAAATCCATTAGAAAGAAGCTCTGGTCTGCAAGGATATGATCAGAGTAGGGCATGAAGGGCACTGGCTAGGCCACCTTGTGTCTTTCATTTTCATTTCCATTATAAAAATAACACACAGAAAAAAAAATAGGTAATTTAAAAAGAGAATGAAGGCTGTTAAAAACATCACAGGAATAGAAATACAAAATACATCTCAAGGGGCATGATTTTCTTACAAACAAAAAGAAAATAAATTTATGTCCCAGATGATCAAGAAACAACTCTAAGTAGAAAATTCCAGGTAGAAACACACAGATGGAACAAATTGCCCAGAGAGGTTGTGGGCATGGATTCTATGGAATCATAGAATCATACAACGTTTTGGGTTGGAAGAGACCTTAAAGATCATGTATTTCCAACCCCTCTGCCATTGGGAGACATACCTCCCATCACAGCAGGTTGCCCAAAGCCTCATCCAGCCTGGCCTTGAACACTTCGAGAGAAAGGGCATCCACAGCTTCTCTGGACAGCTTGGTCCAGTGCCTCACTACCCTCAGAGAAAAGAATTTCCTGATATAATTTAATCTAAATCTACCCTCTTTTAGCTTAATGTCATTCCCCCTCGTTCTACGACTATATCCTCCAACAAAGAGTCCCTTCCCAGCTTTCCTGCAGGCCCCCTTTAGGCACTGGAAGGCCACTGTAAGGTCTCCCTAGAACCTTCTCTTCTCCAGGCTGAACAACCCTAACTCCCTCAGCCTCTCTTCATAGGAGAGGTGCTCCATCTGTTTGATCATCTTTTGGCCCTCCTCTGGGCTCTTCTAATAAGTCCATGCCCTACTTATACTGGGTGCCCCAGAGCTGAATGCAGTGCTCCAGGTGGGGTCTCATGAGAGCAGATAAGAGGGGCAGAGTTGTGGAGTCTCCTTCCCTGAAGATATTCAAAACTCTAATGGGTATGGTTCTGAGAAACAATCTCTAGATGATTTTGCTTGAGCAGGGGTCTTGGGCCAGATGTCCCGCAGAGGTTCTTTCCTACATCAACTGTTTTGTTATTCTGCAAAAACTCACATAAGCAGCTTTTAGGAAAGCTGGGCTACAGGAAATAGAGTTGATGTGTGTGTACCTGTGCTCCAAAAGCAACTTGTGAAACCACCTTTGAAGCGGCAGCACTTTTGCTGCTTTTAGAGATTCTTGTTCATTCAGCTATCCAGTTAAAACAGAGTTGTAGACCTAATCTCTGCCATACAAAATAATTGGAATGTCGTATGTCGCTTGTTCTGCATGCCCCCCTTAGTAATTACTTCACAACAAAGCTCCAACTTCTGTTGTGCAATTTCAAACATAACAGATCTATCCATGTTAGTACTTAATTGAAACTTCCATCTTTATTGATTTTAACATGATTCTTACCTAGCAGATGTTGGAGTTACTCTTACTTCCATCTGTTCATAAACAGTTGTAAAAAATCAAGTTGTTTGTGAATTAACCAATACAGAGAAAAATCATGTGCAATAATAAAATTGATAAGATGCCAGTGCACACCAGGGAAGTATTTTCAAGGTATTGAAACTGCACAAAAACAGATGAATTTTCTTCATGAATATTCTACATATAACCTAAATTGACTTTCTATATACAAAACATTTTAAAAGTGCATGCTTCACCATGCTTTGGATATCTGTCCATATTTCAGATTGTCTTAGACTTCAGAATCAAGATCTGCCAAATAAAACCCAAGAACTGAATACCAAGTAGGGAATCTAGATGAACCTTTATGTTTTCAAAATGCCAATTATTTTGCAAATAGAAGCATTGAGACTCACTCATGATTCACTATAATGAAATGTCGAGTCTCCAAAGAGAAATCAGAAGCTGTGGCTTTTAGTCCAGAAATCTTACATATATAGCCCACAGTCTTAGAACCCCATAGTTCGAACATTTATACAAGTTTACAGTGATTATGTTCTGTATCTTCTAGAGCTGTTGTGGTTTCAGTATTTAACAGTCTTGTACTCTTGTTAGTATCTTTTTGAATATTCCCATGTGTTGTCTTAGGAAGGATAGATAGTCTGTAAATGCAGTTTTTTCAAGATAGCCTTATCTTACTTTAGCATTTTGTTAGTTGTTAAAAGTTCAGAAAAACACTGAATGAATTTGTGTTTAATATCTTTCCCAGAGAATGATGTACAAAACTACTCCATTCTATTTTTTTTGTATATAGATTGTCTACAATATTTTTGAAATCTTTCTTCAAAGTCTTTGGGAGGAGGGAAGTTTATATGGAAAATTCTTATGTGATACTGAATTTTTATAGAATTTTAAGAATTTATAAGAGTTGAGAAGTTCTTCTTTTAAAAGCTCTTATAGAACCTTTTGTTCTTCCATAAATTTACATATTTTAAAAATCAGATGGTGTAAGGTTTTTTTTTTTTTTTTTTGTTTGTTTGTTTGTTTGTTTGTTTTTCAGTTAGATCCCATGGACATATAGGACAGCTTTGGAAGTCACCTTCTCATTCAAGAGGAGAATGAAGGACAAACTCAGACAAAAGGGAAACATTTTTCCAGTTTACTATATTAAATGTCAAATGATGAATGTCTTCCCTATGGGAAAATGGCTTACAGGAATAGTATCAGCAACATAAAAGCTTCACAGAGAGAATTTCAGTTCATGAAACCAGGATGTTTGAATTAGAGGAACTCAGAGAGGTGGGAAAATTAATCAGCAGCACTTTCAGGGACATTTTGGAGACAACTAATCTTCAAATAGGCATCAGTCCTGCCTAAAAAGCAAACTGAGAATTACTGATTAAGTAGAAGTTCTTAAATACCACAGAAGCTGCAAAAGGAAAATAAATAAATAAATAAATCCCATATGAAAGCCTTTTCTTGTGTAGCAGGTAGGGAAGGGGCAGGATGTCCTCAGAGATCTGTTTGAAATGGAGATAGCTGTGGAAAAGAGTGTGGTATAAGTTTACAGAGACAATGCTAAGAAAACATCAAGAAATTGTCAGGCAAGAGCTCCAAGTGAAGCCCAGGATGAAATAGTTGAATTACTAATCATGATATACAATCTATCATTTAAAATTATTTGGTTCCTAGAGGCTGTGAGGTAGAAAATGGGATGACAATTTTCACAAAGTTTCCATGGGAGATTCAGGGAGTTAACAAAATGTAAATATGATGTCTGTATCAGAAGGATCAGTGAAAGGATATAAAGGATGCATTAGTGGATATTTGTATAAATGCCATCTGAGTTGAAAACAAACAAACAAATAAAAATACTAAAAATGGCTTCTTTAAGGGGAAGTCCAGCTTTAAAAGTGTCTTAGAGGGTATTGAAATTCACAAAATAAATCAGGAAAGTTTACAAAATAAATCCCAGGGAAAAAAAAATGGAGTTGACATTGATTTATTAAAAGAAATGTATTTAGCTTATTCTGATCTAATTTTCCTTAAGTTCAGTAATCTGTTACAAAGCTACAAATTTGTATGGAGTAAGCAGCCAGTTCACAGTGCATCAGAGGATGCTAGAGTGAGGGAAGCTGATGTAGCATTCAAAAAAGCTGCATTACCTGCCAGCCAAATCCAAAGAAGTTATGCCACTGACACAGCAACAAACACAAGCCAAATAATTTCCCCTTGCCTGTTCATATTTGTCACAGGAAAATATATATATATATATATATATATTTTCTGAAATATTTCTTAAATTCAAATACAAATGCCCATATAATACTTGGCAGGTAGCATAACTGTAGAATAAATAGACTAATCTGGGGAAATAAAAGAAAATTAGTCACATTATAAGGGTAGATTATCAGAGAATATGATTTGTTATATCTGTATTGAAACCTTCTGAGAGCCACAGGAGAGCACAGCAGTTGCTTTGTAAAGCTAGATCATGAAGGATATATATGGCAAATTACATATGAAATTGCACATTATATTTGAATTACAGATTAAATTGGAAGAATGCAAATGATTCAAAAGAAGGGTAATATTTCCATGATTTTTTTGCTCTGGTCCTTACCAACAAATAAATAAATAAATAAATTAACAATTTGTTTGCTTGCTTGTTTGTTTGTTTTTAAGTAAAAAAGTGTATGAGTCAGACTAAGAAAGTTTACAGAATTTTTAGCTGATATAGATGTACTCAAGTAGGTATGTCTAGATATAATTCATCCTTGAATGAGTAAGGAAATAGACAAATTAAGCTTTGATTATTATCTTTTAGAAGTCTTGACAGACAGATAATGTCCAGAGGACTGGAAAAAGCCTACGTAAATCTGTATCTCCAAACTAATGGGGAGAAAAGAGGACTTAGTGAAATACACATCTAATCAGCTGAATTTCACACAAATATTCTGGAAAACATATTAAACGTTAAATTTGTGAGTGAGATAGTAAGATTATAAACAATAAGCAACATGTGTTGGTCAAGAAAATATGAAATCAATCTAGTTAAATTAAATAAATTCTAAAATAAGAAGGATATAAAAATATGTGATATAACTTGATTTTAATAATTTTTATGGCATTATCTGGCACAGCATGCCTTAGACAAGGTAATGATACAAGAGTAAGAAGCAATGACACTGACATGAGTGAATAATTCGTTAAAAATTGGACTTCAGATTGGCTTACCTATGGTAAACTCTTAAAATATTATGCATGTTTCATTCTAATCAGGATTTTCATTAATGAACTCCAATAAGGAGGGTGGGCATTTAGTCTGCTTCTTAGCAGTCCAAGAAGTTTCAAATATTCCATTGAAATCTAAGCCATTGACCCTCACTGTATTTTCTCTTTCTAGAAAATTAGGCAACTCATAGATTAAATATAGTAAATTAGTTTGGACTGAACTGATTTCATGAAACAATATTGTATTTAGTCCATTTTCCACTTATCTCGAAGTCTTAATTATTCTTCCCTTCCAAATTTGCTGCAAACTTTTTCATCATACTTAGGTCAAACTCGCAGATCTATAGTTTTCAATATTATGTTTTGCCTTCTTTTGGACATCATTACTACGATGCTATTCTTGCTGCTGCACCATCCTCAGTTAGACAGATTCAATAACATTTCTTGCTGCCAACTATAAAATTTTATCTACTAGGTTTTTCCAGTATTAAGCAATGAACATTATTCTTTCTCTCCAGTCTAAGCATAGGAGCTTTGCTTCCATCTAAAATGGACAGGCCCACTCATCACTTGTATTCTAAAAACTCCAGGGGAGATCAGAGATGCTGGTGCTGACCTTCCTTTTGAGACAATGCTTCTCGGGCTAGCATGTTCTGTAACTTCTGAAGACATGAACTCAGCCCACACAGTGAGCATTAACACAGCTTCCATTTGCTCAAGGAGTGTGTCAAGAGTTGTGGCAAGGGCTTCCTGCAGGATGAACAACCACTGCGAGTTTACAGCTCTCCAGAAAGGGGAAGTTCAGAGTCTGTGCCCCTCAGCTCCACTTATAACTGAGCATCCATGAGTATGCTCAGATTGTTAAACCTTGGGTTGATTAATCAGCCCTCTCAACACTATCCTTTTCAGTACGATCTCATATACCTGGTCTTTTTATCAGAAAACTCTCTTCTCCATCTTATGGATTGCTATTAATTACTACACTGGCAACCACTTACAATTAGATAGAACCACACCTACACCTGGAATTTCGCTCTTCTACTAAAATTTTATCAAATTTTATAAAATTCTATCTTGGGGTCTTTCTGCAGAGTCTTAATATTGCCATCCCCAAAGCAATCTGAACCAGAGAAATTCTGCTTTACCTATGCTATCACTTATCCCTCCAGGTTGTTGCATGGTCAATATGCAACACTATTTATCAAGTGTACATTTATTCCTACCTTTCCTGAACAGCTTTTACCCTAGTGTTAGTCAGACTTCTTTTCTGCCATATTTCTGACACCCCTACAATATTGTGTTTCATTTCACTCACCAGTACTCTTTTCTTGCCTTGCTTTAGTGTCTGTCAGTGCCTTCTCTGTATATGTCAAGTCTGGCAGCTAGATTAAGTACAGTCTTTCACCCTTCTTATTCCCTTCTGCGCTCAAGAACAATACTTGTCTTTTTGTATTCCGATGTGTATTTAGATTTCTTGAAGGACTTGTAGAACTACTTCCTTTATTTTCTTCCTTTTCATTCCTTCCTAAGTTCTGTCTCAGCCTAATCTCTCTTTATTTTGTGAATATTCTTCAGTTCTGTTATTTTTTTTCTTTTTTTTCTTTCTTCCTCGGCTTCATGCTTCTGGGTTTCAGTTATATTCATCCTTCTTCTTGACTTAGTCTTCACCACAATATGTACCCAGTAAGTACCAATTCCAGGCCCTGCTCATCTGATCAGCACTCCTGAATAACACAGCCTCTGCTTTTTATTCATTCACTTGTCTTTGTTCTTTCTTCTCTTTGCAACATACTAATTTTTTATATACATTACTGCACTCATGTCTGTTAAAACTTCCAAAATATTTTGACTTCACTTGCTTAAATTTTAACTTATATAAGATCTCCTGTCAAAATATAGTTCACACATAATATTAAGAGTATTCTTGCTTCTAAAACCTATGCTAACTTTCTGGAAGAAGATTTCATCACGCTGAAATAAAATCATGTTTATTATGGAGCACTTAGTGTCCTCTGCTGCATCAACTCTGTAATCCTGGAGTTAGCTTTTTCTATAATTTCTAGCTTAATGTGTCCAGAACAAATTTTGTTCTTCTGAATAAAGAAAGTTGAAATTTTCCAAGTTACCAGTTTTCCTGTTTTACTATTAAATTCCCTCTCTATGCATACGACATCATGGATTCTACTAATTCTAATGCCTAACTGTAATACAGCATATCACCACAAATTTTTACATGTAATTCTACAGCATCTGATAGCATATATTTTAACTGTCGTCAGAGCTAGATGGATTTTTAATGCCCTTGCATATTGTTTTTTTTTCTACTGGAATTTATGGAAAAAAAATATGTAATAATAATTCTTCAGACATACAAGTATAATAATTATTTTTTCATTTTGAAAGCATCAGTCATGGAAGAGAATAGATCCTGTTTTCAAAGATTATCTTTGTTTTAGGGGCTGATGACCAAAATCTTACAAATACCAAGAACTTGCTGTGAGGCTTTAACATCCAAAGTTTTGGCCCCACAATGGATGTATGTGCTGAACACGGATTTAGACATGATTTAAGAGCAGAGCTTCCAATCCTTGGTTTTGAGAATTCCACACTTAAATTCCACACTGCCTAACTGTGCAGTTGCCAAAGCTCCATGATGTCTCAGGCTTTAATTTTTAAGTTACCAAGCACATGAAGCTCTGCCACTGTTCATTTCCAGTATCGCATATTTTCTGACTGATTTGACCGGCTTGCTGTCTAATATATACCTACACACCCAATAAAGCACATGGCTGGTAATAATTACTGCTCTCTGCTAGTGACCTCCATACTAAAATGGAGAAGATGACTTTCTCAAAGAGCATACAGGTAAAAAGGCCAGGCTATCACAACACACTGCAACTGAAAGGAGTGTACATTCTTGGAATCTCTAAATATTACAAATGGCCATTTCCTGATTCATAGCTTGTTAAGCCTTTGTATAGAAAAGTCCTATGTTGGACTCTACCTTTGCAAAGAGAAATAATTAAAATTCAAATTAAAAAAAAAAAAAATGCTGAAAAAGACATGGCTCTGTTACATTTTTTACAAACCATTGAAATCTGACCAAGTCATCTGGGCTAACATAAGCATGAAATATATATTTTATTAAGGGAAATCATATTTTACCAAATTTTAAGACTCTTTTTGCCTTTTCAGGCTGTTTACACCAAGTCAGGATATACTCTACTCTGTCAAAAATAAGATGTTGTGCAGTCAGGAATTAATCTGGAAAAGACAGCTTGGTATGTTGGACTTTCATCTGGAAAGGTGGAAACCTATACATCCACTCCACAGACATTATCTATATTTTTAAACTAATGGACATATGAATTTAAGATGTCAAGTATATGAACAGTACAAGAAGTAAAGCTTAGATCAGGTCTGGAGTAGCTTGTATTGGGAAAGCCAGAATGAGTGCACTGAATATGTAATAAAACACTACTAGCCAACTGAGGTTAAAAAGCTGTCTTCAAAATGGAAAATATGAGCCTTCTATAGCATCTTCAAGAATATCTGTCTGTTGTTTTTATTTCAAACCCAAGGCCAAGCTCATTAGTAGAGGAAGACACTAGAAGGACATAACTAGAACTTGACCCCAATGGTTGAAACAGGCTACACCTTCCCATGAGCTGGAAAAGTTATGTGACATTACATTAATAACTGACTTGTCTCCAAAACACAATGGCATAACAAAACGATCTGCCAAATTTCAACCCAGTGGTTTTTAGGCCTAAAAAAGAGAAATGCTTATGAATTTCACATATTTACAAAGCATGTTACTCTTACTCTGAGTTCCAGTGTTAAAATCTATTTATTCCACACTGGGATGGAAGACTAGAAGTTATAAGCAAGTTATAACTCCCTTTGCTACAGTACCTGAGACATTTGATAAGAATTCAGAAGATAAAATTTTATGCTCATCTCTGGTTTTTCAAATAGTCAAAAGAAGTGTAGAAATAAAGTCTAGACATAGTCATGCTTACTGTTGCCTGGAATATATTAGGCTACCTGCAGTCTGCAATGTATAAAGGAATCAAAGGGAAGGTATATGAACTATGTATGTGGGTTTATGAAGTGTCATGCATATAACTTGTTCAATTGCACTGATTTATTTTTTCTATCTCTCTTCTCTTTCCACACACCCTTTTTTTCTCTTCTACAAGATATCATATTTTGAAACAAGGTTTTTGAGATAACAGCACTTATGTAATACAGGATGGTTCTACAGGAATTTTCTATTGTGGAGCTGATTCATGAGACATTGTTATGCTCCTAGAGAAGGCAGAGAGCAGTTGCTACAAGGGGTAGAAAATGTTGCATTTTCCTGCCCCAACAAGTAACAGATAGTTAGGCAGGAGCAATCACTGCTAAACAACTGTCTGATCAAGGGTGCACTGAGCAAAACAACTAGGGTGATTGCAGATGCCCCATCCCTGGAGGTGTTCAAGACCAGGTTGGAAGAGGACCTGGGCAACCTGATCTGGTGGGTGGCATCCCTGTCCATGGCAGGGGGGTTGGAACTAGATGGTCTTTAAGGTCCCTTCCAACCCAACCCATTCTATGATTCGATTCTATGATGTAAAAGGAGAAAATACTGGATTTGTGTAGAGAGATTATACCAGTGGTTTAACGGTAGTACCGCTGTTTCTGGAATATTATGTCTACTCATGCTATACATCATTTAAAAACAGCTCACAAATGGAGAGGTTTCAAGATGATTGAAGGATTGTAAAACATTGCCCACAATGAAATCTTCAAAGGTCTGAACCTGCATATTTTTTTTTTTTTTTTAAAAAAAAAGGAAAAAAAAAGTGTTGATTATGGGCTGTAAGTACTAATTTGGGTAACAATTGGATTGTAGCTGGCATGTCATCCTTGTAGATAAATAAAAAAGAAGATCCTGTGACTGCAAATTGAAGCAAGGCAAATTCCAATTTAGAAAAAAAAAAAAAAAAAAAAAAAAGAAAGAAAGAAAAAAAAGAAAATTAATAAAAAGAAAAAAAAAGGAGGCTAAGAATTTTAAGAATAGTGATAGTTAACTACTGAGATAATCTTACATGGTTATTGTTAAATATATGACTTTTTTGGTTTTAGTTTTAAATAAAATGAATATATAATTCAAGACAATTAATTCAGAAAAGCCTTATCATATGTATTATACAAGAGTTTAGAATAGATGATGATGATGATGATAATAATACAGAGCTAATGTCAATCTTGAGCAAGCAGAAGTCTGAGTTTATTTAATTCAAGGAACATTTTGCTGCTGACTTGGTTTCATTATGTCTTTTGATTTATGTTCACAATTCTTTCATCCCACCAGATTTACTGGTAAAATAAGCATACACAAACTCTAGCTAAAGTGCAGTATGTTATTTCTGAAATAATTAAAAGGTGTTGAATATGCTCGAAGTCCTGCCATCAGTTACTCCTAATTCAGTGTGGTAAAACTGAGTCATGGACACTGCTCATGGCCTGAGCTCATGGAAATGATCCCAGTTACAGGCAACACTCCAAGAATAATTTTTTTTTTAAACCCAATATCTGAGTGCTTGTCTACAGTACACCACCACAAGCAGTTAAGCTGGGACAACTGAAGAAACAGCAGATCATGCCAGAACAGCATGATTAAAGTCAAATCTTGCTCTGCTACAACAGGAACTTTCAAAGTCATCTTCACCACCAAAGGCTACACCTCGTGTAACTTATCTCCTCAGGCAGGATACTGGACAGAAGTGGACAGTAATGGTACACTGACCCTTTATTGCCTGGCTTTTTAAGACAGTAGATTTCTTTCTCAGCAGTAAATTTAAAATGTGCCCCTTGTGTTTGCTAATGAAAGAATGAGAACTGAAGTGCTTTTACCACAGAAGAGTTTTGATTCAAACCACAACCCCACATTACATTTTCTAAAGGCTATACTTCATGTTTCCAGCCTCTAAAGGAAATAATAGATGGTCTTAATGGAATAGTTGTTTAAAGTTCAGCCTCTCTGATACACTGTGCATTACCACAGAGGGAGAGCGGGACTGTGTTTTCCTTTGTGTTTAATGCTCAGCGAGCTGCTCAGAATCGTCTTGCTTGGAGGTGTGCCTTCCTCACACATTAGTCTTTTGCTTAGACCACAGGAGCCATTTAAATAGCACTTGATTCTCTGTATGGCAGTAAGAGTTTTGAGCAATATTCCCTTAGTATTTCCACCCTGGTTCAAAGTAGCATCCATATACAGTTGTATCTTTAAAAGACAATTTATTTTTAGAATACAGCTCAGGAGTAATCTAACTAAAGATTGAGTTAAGGATACTCTTTAACATTTTTAATGCCCATATTTCACATTGCATGTGTCTTTGTTTTGTACTATGAAGAAGCAGTAATGTAGAGTTTATACAACATTCTGGGGGGTTTTTTTGAAAGTACATGTTATTTTTAGACCAGGTCAGTTATTCCCTCATCTGGCTACTGTATTTTGATCTGTTGTTGACAGGCCCCAGGCTGACTTTCATATGTCATGTCCTGAAAAAAAAGGGGACAAAAATAGTGGAAAGGAGACAAAATTGAGTAATTTCTGTATCTGCACAACATACACAGAACAAAGAAAGTCAGCAAAAAATGTCCATAAACTTCCACGCAGAAATGTATGGTAGCTAAAAAGCCATCTTCAATAGCTTCTTGATAAGCTTTTGGTGGAGTGTCACAGCAGTTTAAGAGCCTGGATTGCCTCTGTCCCTGGTCAGTTGCTCCAAGAACCTTGTCTGGAAGTCACCCAGTCTGGAAAAAAGGTCAGGAACTTAACTCAGTCTACTCCCTCACCTTGGTGGGATCAGTTCCATCAGGTGCCTGCTTTTTTTGGCTGGGTGACTGCAGGCGTTGGCACAAGGGAGAGGGGGAACATGCCTCTCAGAGAGAGTCTCTTGAAGAAGCTCTTCAAACTCTCTGGCCTATTCATTCACACCATTTCAATTAATATGTATTTATTTATTTATTTATTTATTCTAGGAAATTAGGACATATCCCTTGTGTATGAGCACATACAGAATCACTAGCACCTTTTACACAGAGCATCTACTAAGTTTTATGATGTATAGGATACAAAACTTTATACAAAAATTTATAATGTAATGTATACAAAACCAAGCTGCAATGAAAATTTTATCTCACACAGAGGTAGTTTCAGCAGCCCCTAACTCAGCAGGTTCTCCATTCACTCCCTCCACCACTGTAAACCTGTAGCTCTGCAATAGTATTGTCATTGCTAAGTAAGAGGGCACAAGATTTGTACTGAATTTTCAGGACTCTGAACTGAGACTTGACAAGTCTGTGCTGCTTGAATTTTTCTTGACTTGTGTGCACCTTTGTTTTATTTGGTTTTGCTGTGACAGCAATTTCTCTGCTTGACTTTCTAAGGTGTCTATTGCTAATATCTTCTTTTTTTTCTCACCTTCATGTGGTACTACCATGGTTTTATACATGGCAGTAAGAAATAGATATTCTGTAAAGTAGGAGGAGATATTTACAACTCTAACACAATGGTGCCATGTAGAGAAATACAAGACTGCTACAAAAGCAGCAACCCTGAGAACTGGAGAGGCAGGGTGTGGCATAGAAAACTACAGGGCTGAGGTGATAAGAGATGGGACACATGCTGGCACTGGAGTGCCCATGGCTATAAACTCACCAGCAGGCAGCTAAAGAAATGCTGACGTGGAGCTGAACAAAGCTGGTTTTAGCAGTAACAAAGAGAAGTAAACAATGTTATCTAACATGAAGGACACCCTGTAGAGTAAATTTGGATGTAACACCAAGCTGCAGAGCAATGAACAAATGAATATGTGCAAATGTGTGATAGCAGATATATAACAATGTGTAGAGTAAGGAAGAAAAAACCAGAAATATCAACATCAGATCCTTGCCAGCGAAGGACCACTGATGACTTACAGTCTTGTCCTCCATGGCTGCCCAGAGCTATTGACTTTAAGACCAGAGACGAAATGAAAGGGTGAGCATTCCCCAACAAAGGCACAGAAAACTAAGATCTGTGTTAATATTTTAGTTGTACTATTGATATTATTAAGACTTTTTCTGTATAGAAGTGCTTCAGTAACAATGCTAATTGCATCATTATTCTCTCTTTTTTTTTTTTTTTTTTTTTTAATTTAACTAATAGATCTAGACCAATAATGATTCTTAAATAACTCTGTTAAGATTTCTATTACACTAACAATACATTCTTGACTTTACATATAGGTAATGTGCTTCCTCTTTTCTCATAAACAAGATTTTGAGTGTAACACTGCCTCCTCCTCTGTTATGCTTGTTCACCAGTTTGTGAAAAGGACAATGGCCCTGCTGATGGAGTGGAGCCACAGCCGAAATAACTCTGAGGAAACAAACAAACAAACAAAACAACAACAATGAACAACAGGGAAACAAAAAAGAACATCAGCCAGTGTGGTGGTTTTACACCACTGGGTAGCTGAACTCCACCACAATGTCTCTCTCACTCCCCTTCCTCAAAGGGAAAGGGGGAGAAAATATGATGGAAAGAGCTAAGGGGTTGAGATAAGGACAGGGAGATCACCCAACAATTATCATCATGGGCAAAACAGACTCAGCACAAGGAGATTAATATAATTTATTACCTATCACTAGCAGACTAGAACAGTGAGAAACTAAAATAAACTGAAAAACTAAATCCACCCTCTTCTACCTCCTTCCCCTGAGCAGCACAGGGGAATGGGGAATGCAGGCTGTGGTCAGTCCCTAACACTTTGTCATCTGCTTCTGCTTCACAGTCACTCTCTCCCCCTGCTCCACGTGGGATCCCTCCCATGGGATGCCGTCCTTCCCGAACTGATTCTGCTGGGGCTGCCCACAGGCAGCAGCTCTTCAAGAACTGCTCCAGAAATGGGTCTGTATCATGGGGTCCATCCATCAGGAGCAAACTGCTCCAGCACAGGTTCCCCACAGGTGGCAGCTCCCCCCAGACCCCTGCTCCTGGGTGGGCTCCTCTCCACAGGCTGCAGCTCTGGCCCGGGGCCTGCTCCTGCAGGGGTTCTCCATGGGCCGCAGCCTCCTCCAGGCCACATCCACCTGCTCCAGCGGGGGCTCCTCCAGGGCTGCAGCGTGGAGATCTGCTCCATGTGGGACCCATGGGCTGCAGGGGGACAGCCTGCTCCACCAGGGGCCTCTCCACTGGCCGCAAGGGAACTTCTGCTGCATGCGTGGACCACCTCCTGCCTTCCCTCTGCACTTGGTGGCTGCAGGGCCGGTTCTCATTCCTCTCTCCCCTAACTGCTGTTGTGCAGCATGTTTTTGTTTGTTTGTTTTGTTTTTGTTTGTTTGTTTTCCCTCTTAAATCTGTTCTCCCAGAGGTGCAAACAACATCGGTTATTGGCTTGGATCTGGTCAGTGGCAGGTCCCTTTTGTAGCCATCTGGAGCTGGCTCTGATCTGACATTAGGCAGCTGCTGGGCTCTGCTCACAGAGCCCTGCATCCCCCTTGTTACCAAAACCTTGCCATATAAAAACAATACAACCAGCCAATGAAAACCAATTGTGTTTTCCTCATCTGGTTATTAATACCTGATCTTGCCCACCACAAGCTCCACAAAAGTGATGCTGCTATCATGAAAACTGCTTTGAGAAAATAATGAACAGAGCTGGGCTCTTCTTACATCGGCTCCATTACCAACAGAACCATGGCCATAAACACTATTCTGGCTTTGGGACAGAGTAGAGAAGACAGAATGATCCCAGCTGCTCCAACAAAAGCTTGAGAATAAGATGCAAGCACTTTAGTTATGTTAGTCATGAAATAATATCCATGTACTTTTTTTAATAAATAAATAAATAAATAAATAAATGGCTTACCGTGATGTGAAATGTGAACCAAAAGTCATTCAGTTAAATTTTGGTTATGTAAGACAACCAGAACTGACAAAAAGTGAACCTGGAGACACAAATTTGAGACACACATAAACCTAGATAATGAGCTTTCAAATCAGTATGCATACATTAGGAAATTAAATGGCTCACAATGACTAAATTAAAATTTCTATCCAACCTTGTTTTGTGTCCAGCTCTCAGTTTGACAATGCTGCCTATTAAACACTAAAGGGACCATGAATAGTCGTGGCCTCTTAGAATGAGGGGAGATCACTGTGCTATGAGAGAAATAATTCTTCAGAGCTGATATAGGGAAATTATATACAGATATATATGTCATTAATGGTTTTACACAGTTGGATCTTTCTCTGACTATTCTGGATGAGAGAGAGGAGAAAATTATCAAGTTTCTTTGATATTTAATATTCGATATTCTCCTGCTACAGAAGAAGCATGTTTAACAGGAAAATATTGCCTGAAAAAATGCAGTTTTTAATGAACTTCAAATGCACTTTAGAATTTCATTTTCCACCAAAAAAAAAAAAAAAAAAAAAAAATAAAAAAAAGAAGTGTTTTTTTTTATTTTTTTTTTTTGGTTCAGATTGAATTTTTCAAAAATTCAAAATTGCTTTTGTAATTAAAAAAAAAAATCACAATAAAAATTTCCAAATTGCGTGTCATTGTGTATTTTGATTAATTTTTGACATTTTTCCAATACCTTCTATTTGCTAAAAATACCAGAATCATCCTTTCCACAAGAGAAAGAACAGAGCTTTATGAACTGCATGAGCTCTTTGAATAGTCTGATTAAGTCTATTGTGACTGAGATGAGCAAAATGTTATTTTACAAATTGACATTTATTTTATCTGAAATCACCATGAATTTTTCTCAACTAAAAAAATAAATTTATTTGTCAAGTACATGTAATCACTCTGCAAGTCTATAATTTGTACCATTTTCTGTTTGGATTTGAGGACATTACATTGACTTCTACATCTGTTGTTCAAGATCCTCCTAGACTAGTAGGAAATATTTCTTATGCTTCACTTAAACTCTTCATTATGCTATTAATTACAAAGTATTCTTGACTCCAGCTCAACTACATAATTAAAAAAAATAATCTTTGTTTAAGCATATGCAAGATCTTATTGAACTCAAATCTTCCGTGTTGATCTGTACTTAAAAGCTTGGCAGAAGTCATCCTGAGAGAATGTTTCTTCTCCCAGAGCAGTTCAGTCAACAGTTCTCTCTCAGTAAAATGATGTCCTCTTCACTCATTAGTCTACTTCTGGTCCCCTTCAAAGAGGTGTTATCTTTTGCTTCAGGACTAAAGCTCCATACTTGGACTTGAAAACTTGAAGAAATACTTAAAACATTCATGAAATGGGTTATTTTTTTAAATGAGGATTGAGAGGTTTCATTAAGTTTACTGCATGTTCCCAGCAAAAATAAACTAAAATGGTCACCATAGTGCTGAGCACTGTAATGTTCTAAGGTTTATGTGCATTGGCTCCTTTTTCCCTGAGAAATTCCAAGTGGTGCCAATAATAAGAATTGTGTCAGTATACAGCCACATAAACCTGTTAGGTACCACAGGAGACAGGTGTATCTCATAAATCCCATCTCACCTCAGAGCACCTTTCAAGTTCCTCACTTGGATCACCAGCTCAGCTCCACCCAGGAGCTAGAAGGAATGGGCATTCATTACTATATTAGACTCATTATTATTATATTAGATTCAAAAACAATTACTTTCATAGATGTATCTATGTACCTATCTGAAACTGCAAACCAGAGATGCCTTTATACCTTTCCTAGCTCTTGACCCATCCAATCTTCAGAAGTTGTGACATTTTTTAGTGTGCTTGTCATGTAACTTGGCATATAATCATTTCTTCTCCAATTTAGTTTATCATTTATGCACTCTTAAAACCAGCAAACACAACCAGAAACAGAAATCTTACAGATTCAAAGTTTCTTTCAAGCAGAATTTTATCCTTTAGAGAAATAATGCTGTATATTTAAGGTTTCACAACTGCAGAGATGAGTTATTGATTAAAATGTTACTGTTCTAAGTACATGATTGTTGATTTGGCATCCCTGGATCATAGAAAAGTAGATTAGGTCCTGCCCTAAGGCATTACTTTTAAATTCTGTACAGATTCAGGTAGCATATAAGTCTGGAAGTAACAGGTATTAAAATGATGAATGAGACATTTAATGACATTGTGTAATGTCTCAGTATCACACAAATAAGATTATTGATTTCCTTTTAGCACTAAAGACTAAGACACTGTAATCATTCTAAGGAAATTCCTAATATTTTCAGTGATCACATGTGAATACTGGTAACTGTAGTTTGTCTTTCAGTGAAATAATATTCTTATTTTGAAAAGATTTAAGACAAGGACATGACACAGAAGTAGCTATTTGTGAATCAACATTTGAGGAGCTATTTCCTTTAATCTGCTAAATGTAATTAAAATATTTCCATTTCTACTGAAGGCAGTCTTGGCAACTTTTAATCTAGGCTCTAGTAATGGTCATTTTATATCAGATACTAAAATATACATTTAAGATGGCAACTTCTTTCCTGCATTCAAGTATTTGCCCCACTTTTGTAAGTGCTGCAGATGGTCATTAATACTTAAGGCTATTAATAAAACCATTAATTTTAATGATACAGCATATATGCTATAAATTAAGCTCTTTCTTAAGTGAATAATCAAATAAAATCCTAACAGAATTGCTGAATCGGCATTCCCTGTATTCCTTTAATGTTATGATATAGCATTTTGAAGCAGTTAAGAAATCAAAACCTATTTTGTACTGCTGTAACTCCTTGCAGAGCACAAGTGTAGGAAGATATACTTGAAAGCGTAACATTATTGACCATCACTACTCATCACTATTGGAGAAACTCCAGTCATATAGGAAATAAGGTTAAATGCGGCTGCCTAAAATTAGATACTTGAAGTATAATTTTCAAATGTGATTTGTAACTCTACACAAAGGCAGGTTTGATTCTCAAAGTTGCTGAATAGCCCTAGCTTAAGTTATACTTTTTTCAGGTCCTCTGAAAAATCAAGGGAAAAACTGTGAACCTAACTGACATCCTTAAGATCACCAGGTAACATAATGGCATTGATGGTATAAAACAGATCTCCTAAGTCCCATTCTTACCATCAGCTACCACAAACTTGGACAGGTACTGCATTATTTTTTTCAGAATGTATTTCCATGTCCCTTAAGGCCTCTCATACAAGAATATTTCTCATCTAGAATCATAAATGATAACTTACTTGTATTAATTTTTCACCCTTATTTTAAAATAGATTTTCAGACCTTGAGAATACATCTTTCCTCAACAGATTGCAAATTACAGTATATGCACAAGGCAGGTTTATTTCCTTTTTAGCTGTCCTTTTAGCATAGAAAAGGTAATTGATATTAGTATTGAATCATTCACCCTGCTGCACTGCTTTTAAAAGCCAATACAGCCATATTGGTAATTTCATGTTCTGATCACTAACATCAAATACTGTTCAGTCAGACACAGAAAATGAGGATCTTGGCAAACCTTCATGCAGAATTCATACATGGAATGCATAGAAGATTAGAAGATGAATAAAAACCTCTTTCAACATATTCATAGGTATCATTTCTATTTTTATTTGGATTGTATTCAAGAACAGACAAAGAATGGACAAAGAATGGACCAATAAATGCAATAACAACACTTCACATATCATGGTGCTTTTCACTAATTTGCCCCTAAAGGTAAATACTTTAGTCTGTCATAGCTTCATTTACCAGAAGCAGTACCAGTTGCATTGTGCGATGACTTTTGAGCCATCCATAAGCAACGGCATTAGAGACATATTTTGCTCTTTTCATGTAGCTCCTGACTTGTGTGATTTAATTGTTGCTGACTTTTCACCTGATATTTCTTCTTTGCAAAGTGCAGATGAACTTTGCCCATGAGAGTTATCCTTTTTTCTATAACTTCCCATTATCAGTAGTGAACATTAACAAATCTCTTGTCTGGGTTATTAAAAGAAAGTCGGGAGCTACATAACCATGGAAATATAGCTTCCAACCCCCTCAAGCACATGACTGCTCCAAGCAGGCAAAGCCCTGGCAGCAGGAGGGCCTAATCCAATGGACCTTGACACCATACCTCTTGGTATGGTGACAAATGAGACATTAAGTCTTGTTCAAACTCATATTCAACGGAATTTTCATTGTGGAATTTAGCTTTTCATGGGAAAAATCAAAACCCCAAAAGGAAAAAAGGATTGTTTTTTTTTTTTTTTTCCGTTGTTGTTGTTTTTTTTTCTTTTTTTTTTTTCCTGTTAATTTGAATGAGTTTTATGTGTTTTTATTGCTACTATTAATTCATGTGTTATGATAGCATCCTGAGGCCTGACCGTGGACCTGTTTTGTTTTAGGCATTTGCACAAAAACACAGTGAGATGCAGTTCTTACTGCGAGGCACTTATATGACTTGCAAACAAAATAGACAAAGTACCTGAACAAGATAAAGGCCTGTATTTTACCACATCTTTAAAAACATGGTTACTATCAGTCACACTATCAGAAAATCAAGTTGCTTTTCTAAATTAATGCCTAATTGATCGCAAAGATACACAGAAAATCTGTGCTAGAGTCAAAAGTTGAATCTACATTTCCCATGTACCACTGTTGCCTCAGCAACAAAACCATTCTGTCTTCTTACAAGACACTTTCATCTCCTGTTCTGTTGGTCAGGTGCTTTTCACCAGAACAGATTTCACTACAGATTTAAAAGCTGCCACTATCACACTTTTTTCCCCTCCTCCATAAGGGAAGACTACAACCAGAGATCTTCACAAATGTCTCAGAAAAAGTTGTTATCATCACATGGCAGGTATTCAGGATGGTGACAGGAAAGACGTGGAAACTGTGTTTTTTCAACACTTCCTCTGTTGCTAAACCTGTCATTTCAGCATTTTGCTGCTTGGAAAGTTCAGCTTTCACCTGAATTATTATTCCTCACAGACCGTGCTGTGTAGGGCTGTTTCTAGAATGCTAGCATCTTCAACACCTAAAACTAGAGAAAGAATTTTACTTAATAATAGTTCAGAGTTTTTTGCTGCTGAGCAATGTATTCACCAATCTCAGCTTTGTGTTCTGAGGGCTCCCATGTCCTTGCAAACTTTTGGTAGGGGGGCTGTGCCATGTGGCCCTGCTGCTGCAGGTACCACAGGAGTTGCCCAGGCAAGCCCAGACTGCAGCAGAGCCATGTAATGGCACTGGCAGAAACCCCACTCTTTTGTTCTTCTAAACACACCTCTCAGCATTTTTTTCAAGCATACAGAAATAAGCACAGTTTACAAATTATTTATTAAATAATTTTCAAAGAAAACTGCAAAATTTCTCCTTGGTGATAAAAAGAACTACACATAACAGTCTATAGTCATGTTGCTTGCAGCATATTTGAAAGGCTTCAGTAGTGCAGTAGTGAAAGCTATATGCACACCACAGCAGAATATGGACACCATTGTTTTAAACAGAAACATCCCAGCAGTACCCAACCACACCTGTGTGAGTGCTCCTAGAGTGCTTCAGCAGAAGATGTGACTTTGAGGATTAGGAGACACCATTTCCTGATCCTACCTGCTTTCTGTGATGTCAGGAGGGACATGCAGAGGTCCAACTTGGGTATTTGACAATCTGGTGGTTGCATAACTGCCTCACCATCAGGGTCCTATGGAGGATACCCTTCTTACAACAAAGTTAAGGTTCTGTTTCCTGGGATGCACACATAGGTATGAGCTCACTGGTCACATCCCTTCCAAGCAGAGTCCCACTCATCCACAGAATATCCTATCATAAATATTTCCTCACCAGAATGGTAAGCACCTGGGCTATAGGGACAGCCTAACCTATCTATCTAGGGACATACCTAACCTATCTACCTCAATTTTCTGTGCTGTCACTAGTGGTGCTGAAAACCTGTAAAGTCACTTGGTCTAATATGAAGTGCCCATAAGAGTACAAGAAATCAGCAAGAGATGTTGAGGTAGCTCATCCACATGGCCTCCAGAGTACTCATCTATCTTCTAACAATGAGAACCTAATGGACCAGCACTGCTGCTCTGATTATGGCATAATAACCCAGTAATTACAGCAGTGACCCAAGAAGTTAAAATCCTGCATGTGGCTGCATCCACAGCACTGAATATCATTCCAGGAGCATGTGCTCTCTTGCACCAACTTGCTTTGTCCCCCTCCTGTGAAACCCAAACCCCTGCCAGCCAAGGAGGAGGACATAAATGTCTAGAAGGAGACCAGGCAACAACTGGGATTTAGCTTCATGGTAATATTTTACTATTATTATTATTATTATCATTGTTATTTTTATTGTTATTATTTGTAGTGGGTTTACATGGCAAGGTTTTGGTAGCAGGGGGCCATAGGAGTGGCTTCTGTGAGAAGGATCTAGAAGTTGCCCCATGTTTAGTAAGGGCCCCACTGCTGACCAGAGCTGAGCCAATAAGTGATGTTTTGCGCCTCTGTGAGAGTATATTTAAGACGGGGAAAAAAAACGCTATGCCACAAAGAAGCTAGGAGAGTGAGAGGAGTGAACAGCTTTGAAGGTGCCAAGGTCAGTGAAGAATGAGGGAGAGAGGTGCTCCAGGCACGGGAGCAGAAGTCCACTGCGGCCTGTGGTGAGGACCATGGTGAAGCAGGCTGTCCCCCTGCAGCCCATGGAGTACCACAATAGAGCAGGGTTCCACACTGCAGCTTGTGGAGGAGACCACGGTGGAGCACGTGGACCTGTACCGACGCAGGCTGAGGCCTGTGGAAGACCCCTGCCAGAGTAGATTCCAGGCCAGACCTGTAGCCCGTGGAGAGGAGTGGAGAGGAATGGAGAGTAGTGGAGAGGAGACCACACAGGAGCAGGTGACCTGGCAGGACCTGCTGGCCGTGGGGGACCCAGGTTGGAGCAGTTGCTCCTGAGGGATGGACCCCATGGTATGGTGCAGATATGGACCCATATCTGATGCAGTTCTTGAAGCACTTCTGCCTGTGGGCAGCCCACACCAGATCAGTTCAGCAAGGACTGCATCCTATGGGAGGGACCTCACAGCACAGGGGATGAGAATGACTGAGAAAGAGCACCAGAGAAGAAGCGCTGTAGACTGACCATAACCCCCATCCCCCCATTCCCCTGTGTCGCTTGGGATGAGGAGGTGGAAGAGGGTGGATGGGGGGAAAGTGCTTTTGGTTTCTCTCCTTTGTTTCTCACTTCTCTAGCTTGTTAGTAATAGGCAATAAATCTTACTATCTCCCTATGCTGAGTCTGTTTTGCCCGTCAGAATAATTACTGTGTGATGTCCCTGTCGTTATCTCAATTCTTGAGCCCTTTTCATCATATTTTCTCCCCGTTCCTCTTTGAGGAGGGGGAGTGAGAGAGCGGTTGTGCTGGAGCTCAGCCACCCACCCAAGTAAAACCACCATATTATTATTATTATTATTATTATTATTATTGTTATTATTATAACTATTACTGTTACTATTATTTCCATTGGGATGGGTTCCAGACTTTCTTACCAGGGTTTATATGCTGGTTATAACCCATGAAAGTGTAAGATAAGCTGTATGGCCAATTCTGGTAACACAATCCAGCCAGAGAACTGTTACTCAGAGGATGGATTACTACCATGATCAATGCAACAAGACAGACACTGAAAATTTCAAATGGCTGTTGGCTGACACATGGTGTGGTTACACTGTAGGCAGGATATACCTTCTCCAGAGCTTGTAGAGATGGCTGAATAGCTAACTGAAATCATATGCCTAAGAAAATTCCAGGTTGAATAGGGAGTACATAATGAAATCAGGCACCTCAAAGTCTCTTCTGGAGATAGATTATTTACTGCTTAGATGGATGAAATTTAGATGTGTATGAGAAATGGCATTTTCTTTTAGCAACAATATTCCTTTCCAACATCTGATGGGGAAGTTAAAGATAATTCACATTATTGCACTTACCATTTGAAGAGATTTGCTGAAAACAGGAATTCTATTTCTATAACAAAATCTGACTTTAGCCCCCAAAATATAATGAAAGCTTTGCATCAAAAATGACAACTCTATGACATATCTAATATAGTGTGAGGAGTTCAGCTCTCAAGTAACTGGGATCTTCCCCACTGATGCAGACTGATTTGCTCCAATGTCAGTGCTAGCAGAACATGCCATTCCTGTGACACCCAGCTAAGTAATGTCCTGGACAGATTGCCCTACTAGTTGGAATGCATAAAACTAAAATATCAGATTAAACAAATGTAGTCATAGCGTGGTTTGGAACCCCCTCCAAAAGGAGCAGATGCAATTGCATCCAGTTGTACAAACAGTGAGCTCAGCCATGTACTGAATGGTTTCTGCTCACCATCATTACCAAGCAGGTGAGTGTCATGAGAGGGAGAAGAGCAGGGGTGGTTGAGATGCCTGGTGTTATGCTCCAAGCCCTGGAAATGTGGTTTCAGATGTGCAATGTCAATACCTTTAAGTATCAAGTCAGGTAACTATAACCCATTCAGTGCCATTTGTCTTACTTTTCACTCCTATCAGCCAACTGGTGCCATATTGGCTATCACTTGTCATTCCTCCTGGTCTTAAAATTCCTGCTGCATCCTCACGTGCTAAATTTGTTGAGCTATTTAGAGGATGATGAATGGAGTTTGTCCTCCCTATTCTTCAAAGCAGCTGGCTAGCTTTTCTTTACCGTGCTACATAAGCCTCTTCCTTCTGTTGGCTGTTAATGATAAGCCAGCTAAATACCCATTCTTTAATTAAGTTCATCTCAGCAAAATGCCACAGAAAACTGTCAGTTATTATGAGAATACTGTATTTTTGTACAGCAGAAGTGAAACACAAAATATCCTGGAATGTAAAATCAAGGCTCTCTGGTGCATAGGTACAGAACACAATTTCTTGGTAGACACTCTTACTTATCAAAAAATATTTTGCAAAAAAACATAAAAAGAGATAGGAGAGAGAGGAAGAGGAAGGTAGAATCATTAGTAATTGCCGTGCTGACTATTGTAATAATGATTCTTTCTCTTCCAGAGATGGGTGTCCATGTGACTTCACATAGCCCTCAGGCAGGGTATGGGAACTCATCTTACTCTGACTATTCCATACAACTGAACAACAACATTTAGGTATCTAGGGACCATTTCAGCTAAAAAGAATGCAATGTTATGATTACAAGCACCTATGGGGACAAGCATCCCTGAAGAGTATATGGACAAGTTTGCTGTTAGGTCTTTGGGGATTTTATGTCCTTAAATTTAGAGATTTAAGTAGATTAAATTTGAGATTTAAGTAGATTAAATCTCATTAAAACTACAGCTTAAAGGGGCAAAACCCACTAGAAAGGTTATTTCCCTTACGCTTGCAGTCCTATTCTCTGGATAAGAACAATGGAAACTTGAAAATTTATATTTGAAAAAGAACTGCAGGAAAACCTGTTCCTGGGACATGCTCCTTTATCCCCACCACTGTGTTAGGTGGAACTCTAACTACTTGGGAAATTGGGAACTCTAACTACTCATGCATTTCGGCATGATTCTTTAAACAAACTATTCTACTTGTTAGATATTCCATTTGCATCACTTCAGCATTAACAATTAGGTTTAGGATCACCATAAGGGCCACAGAGTTTTCAGAACTTGACTTGGCCAGTTTCATTAGATGTTCAACATTGACAGCCTGAATTCAGAACTTTCTTGTCATCACAAAAGAAAAACAATATTCATACATGCATGCTCATCCATCATCCTAATAAATAATGCTAGGCATCTCAGAAGACTAATTGTTTTCTATTTATAAAAGTGATGTTTATGTGCCTTAATATGTATATTAACTTACCTAAATATAACAAAATCCTTGTTTCTTCTTGAATCAGCCTGTTGCCAGCTGTTTAACTGTTAGTTAAACGTGCTAACTCGTGAAGCTGGCACAAAAGCCATATTAAGACTGATGTGTTTTTGCCATGTAGGAGTGCCTAACATCTGGTATCAGGCTTAGTTCCCACTTTGCTATTAATTTGGAACTATCCCTTAGTACTCATTAAATTTGGGGTATTGACTACATACAGACCCAAGAAAGGTTCTTGTTTCTCCTTTTTATTTCCTAGTCAATGTACACTACACAAGAAATTAAACGAATGTGTGTCAAACAGCAGGGCACATACAGGGACAGATGCAATCACCACTATCCTCTGTTTCTGTGCAGGACAAATTATGTTCCTGTTATTCCTAATAGGATTGCCATATCCTGGTGCTCATTAGGTCTGAGACAGTCACTGCTACACAGGACAGCCTTCCAGAAGTATCAGGCAGATCTTCCTGGGCTTTTGTGGTCATAGTGAGGTACCCAAATATCTGCCAACTTCATGGTCATGTTTACAGCATGTTAAAAGCAGCCTAGCTGAAAGACACTTCCAAAAAGCAGAAGTTTAAATATTTTTCTGTTGATGAGCAGAAATCAGAAATTGTATAATAATTCTCTCTTATTCAAGTCGTTATTGGCTGTGTCATTTTCATGGAGAGCCTCAGTTTCAAAGACTGGGAAGATATTTTGATACTAGGTCTGAAGAAGAGTAAAAAATACTGAGTGTATTTAGTGTTTGTTGTGATACACTGAGAATTCTCTGTGTATCACAGTCCATACTTCTCCAGTTCTGAAGGTAGGTGAAGTACTTTAGCTATCTTATTTAAAGTACAACTGAAATGCACTTCACCGTGTATTTGCTGGTTATGCATTTGCATCATGTAGTCGCTGGTTATGAGCATGGGAATAGTAAGAGCTGGCAGCTCTGTTCCCACTTCATTCCCTCGGGCTAGGACTGTGGCACTGTGCTACCCCAGAAGATGAAGAATATATTGCTGGTGTTAGTCGCATTACCATGTTATCTACAGATGTTGGTCAATGCCCTTAGTACACTTGGTACATGATGAATACACAAAGATTAAAAACAAACCAAAACATTTTCAGAATGCATTTGTACTTAACACTTTTCTAAGCAGAGAGACAGAAGCTTCTGTACTAATCCGAAATATTGTTTATGTACTCATTTACCATTATACAATTACCATGTAATCATTTTTATTGGGAATTAAGAACATGTTACTAATTCACTGAAATATTTTTATTACTACTATTCTAAACAAATAGAAGAAAAGAACCAAATCCTAAACAAGTACTGCAGATGGGTGTCCATTTTTTAGTATTTTTTCTACTCACAACACAAAAGTGGCTCCATACGCCAAAATTCTCTGATCATAACAAGATAATTTTTGTCTTAATTGCATCAGGTCTATATGAAATATAGAAAATAGAAAATTTTCTATATTTCTCTATGAAATATATATTTTTAATCGTATTTAGTAACTAATACTCAATTATCAGCTTGAAAAAGTTTTTACTGCCAATACCAATTAAGTTGATATTGATTTCTGAATAAGTGAATACCTAGATTTATTGAACCAAGAGCTAAATACTAACTGAAGAGATGCCAAGGTAAATATTCTCTTTGAGTAATAATAAATCTTATTCTTCATCAAAATAAAAATGTTGCACCTAGTCTCACACAAACTGAAATCTACTGCTCAGGTCTCCAATCTCTTTGTGTCATAAAGGATGTTTATGACAGAGGGGAATATTAGTCATAGGTGAGAATAAGGATGGAAAGGTATATCTAACCAACTCAGAGGCTGTTTCTTTAATTATTATTTATATAAACATATAAAAATAAATATAAATATATTTATATTATTTAAATAAATCAGCTGTTGTACTAAAACATGCCAGGAAATATTTCAATCTGTAACCAAAAGAACACACTGAGTACAATTGACTGCTTTCCTCAACTGCAGAGGTTACTCTTATAGATCAGTATGTTCAGACAATGACTCCTCCTCCAAACTGAGATAAAGCAACAGAGAGAATTATATTTCTATCTTATGCTAATGATCTTGGCAACTCATCTCAGCCTCCTTTGGAAAGAATCTGAAATGTTGGAAATTTCCTATTATAAACATTTTAATCGAGACTAGTTGAAAAAGGAATTAGATGTGAGAAACATCTGGTGGAAAAAATATCCCATTTCTTTCCTATATAGATGATCAGAAGAAAAAAAAAAAAAAAAAAAAAAAAGGAAAAAGATTTAAAGTTTTAAGCAATTCATCATAACAAATTAATTTTTTTTTTTCATGCTTGATCTGGTATAGCAGTTGCTTTACAGATAGTCAGAAATTGTTGAAGTTGGCCAAAGTTAGATAGTATCATTTATATTTCAATCATCTGAATTATCTGCATGTGTAGTCTCAGTAGTGATATACTATTCCCTGGAGGCAGCTCTTTTGGACTCAGTGGGATTTATACTGTGATAACAAAACATTAAAATCAGCAACAAGAGGTGCAATTTAGGGCCCAAGTGACTCATGTAGTCACCTAGCAGATCAGAAGGCAAAGCAGAAACCATATCAACATGATTTCCAGTTCCCTGAATGGAATTTTTAGTCACCAAACTGTTGAAGGTAAATGTTTAAAAATAAATAAATATTTTTCCGGTATTAAAAGTGTCAAGTAAAAGACTTTATCATACATTGAGTTTAACTCTTACCCAAGCTCAGAATTAGAAGGCTACATTTCATTTTATTAAGTTAAAACACAACTAAAGCACCTGTTTGCTTAGTGATAGTTATAAGATCAAAGCAATCAACACAATTTCACTCTCAGTAGTAAATAAAGTCATTAACATACCTTCTTTGATTGATTAGGAATGGTAAATTAAACTTTCACTGACAAACTGAAGTCAAGCAGCAGAATAAGAGAACAACAAAATGATTCTACATGTAACTAGTGCTTGAAGAGCAACCCCCTCGTGGAAGTCCTAACCCAAGTAACTTTAATGCACAGATCCAATGCTTTGCGTTTGTACGGATGCAAGTAAACAGTGAAAGTTGGGATGTTAGGGTGGGAAATCACATTTCAAGAACTGGATGAACTTCAGTGATTCCTCAGTGAACATCAGGAGTGAGATATTTGCCGTGTTTGCTGTGTAACTGTTGCCATCAGAAAATAAACAATTTAATTGTTCTGTCTTTTATCTTTATAGAAACACACTTTCAAAAAGTTGTGTGCACATAGCTGATCTGGCAAGTTTTATGAGCTATATAAGACAAATAAGACACAATACAAGTTCTTATTTTTCACACACATGTATAACACGCAGCAGAATTCAACCTTGCATTAAAAAGCTATTTTGTGTGTGTGTCTGTGGGCATTAATCAGTTATTTTTCTATACAATTTGTAATAACAGCTATAAAATAAATTCAGTTAAACATAGTTTTTGGTCAGAGGGTTTACATCCTGTATGCAAAAGCGCATGATCCAGTATCTGTTACAAGTATTTTCAAATAATTATTTGTATTGCTGCAGTTATATCTCTCCAAGATATTAAGAATCCATCTCATCATTTATTTTTACATTATTTGACACTGACCATGGGGAAAAAAAAAAAAAAAAAAAAAAAAAAAGTGAAGAAATTTGTTTTTATTGCTCACTCAGCTTCAGATTTTTAAATTTAAATCACTTACAGTTAACAGGATTCTTATTCTTATCTCTGAACCTTGTTTTTCTTGTCTCTCTCATTTGTTCTGCTGTGAAGTGTATTTTTAATTCCTGCAGGGATGTTCCCACAGGTCTGTTCTCAGCAGTACAGTAGTAAATGTTCTCTTCTTTCAGCTGGGAGAACCACTCTTTTACATTTCAATTTTCATGCTGCCCAAAATTGTGAAAAATAATCAGTTTATATAGTTCTGTTTATATATCACTGTTACTTCACAGTTCAGACCACTATAATAAGAAAATCCTACCCAGTATTCACAGAGAAAAATGTCAACCCACAAATATGGACATATCAGATTCAGTCACCAGATTCATATTCAGGTGACTGAATCTCAAACCATGTTGTACTATGGGAAGAGGACAACAGCAATTTTGTATGTAAATATTTCAGATAATTTAGAATATGAAAAGAAGGCAAAGGTCTTTTTATTTTTATCTATTTATTTATTTATGTGCTAAAGTCCAGAATTTTAAAACTGTGACTGAGCAGATATATAGTGCATTGAAAATTGTTTGGCTCACTTTTTGACTTAGGAGTGTATTGTCATAACTGAATTCCAATTTCCAGCTAAGAAGATTTTATTGAAAACTAACATTTCTGAACATTTGGAAGATGGAAAATAAACTAGCAATAACATGCAGAAGGGAATAAGCCTGACAGATTTTTGTGAGTATGCCCCCAATTGCTATATAAAAAGTTTAAGAAAACTGCAAGGAAAAGTAAAAGCATGTTTCTTGTTATTGCAGACAGCACAAATTTAGGGAATATATACTGGCTTTTAATTATTTAATTTATTTATTTTTAATTCTTTTAATCAAATTTAGCGTTCAGGAAAAATGCTAAATCAGCAAACCTATTCTACACCCTGAAAAATGAAGATAGCCACAATCATCTTTTCATGCAAAGCCCCATAAGAGCCTTTATGCCATGCTCTAAGGGAACCACGCCAGCAGACCTGCCCACTCTGTTTTTGGACAGTATGATGAGGCTTCCCATAAGATGGCTAAATGTCTTGGTGGCTTTCTAAGAAGGATATCTGTCCACTGTAAAATTCACTAAGCCTGTCTGACTTTGTTCTTATGGATCATAAAACTGTCAGAAGGTAATACATTTCACTCTGTCCTCACCTGTCAACTTTAGACATCAGCACAGGGAAGTCATTTAAACACACGAGCACTTTAAGTGCATGAGCAGAGCCAGAAAATCAAACCTACAAGGGCTTCGCTCATTCCTTTAATAGGTCTATCTACATGCTTCAAACTACGCATGTGTTTTGCCTCAGGTCTCAGTTTTATCCAAAGTTTCCTCCAAGCAGTTCTGCACAAAGTGCTGGTCATTCAGGCGGCAGTCCAGTACTGGGATCTAGTGCTCCTTGCTTCTTCTAATTATATTTTCAGACTGTTTCTTATAAATATGTCATTGCTTAAAGTGTGCTTAAGTCCTATCTGGAGAGTTGAATTGCACACTGCTACTCCAGGTTTATTGCACATAAAACCATTGAAATCCATGAAGTTAAGCAGAGCAGTGACTCTGAACCTCCTTTCTTACTTTTTTTTTTTTTAATTTTTATTTTTAGTATCATCAGCCTGTACAGGGTTAGTCTTCATAAGACCAACATTTCTGCCTGGGCCAGGATAAATCCTCAGGTGTTATTTAAAATCATTCCATCAACTTCTTTCTCCTACAGGTTCAGGGATGAACATTTCATACTGTCTTTTTCTGAAAAATATGACTTATTTAAAAGAGAAAAAGGAAATTTGAGAATGTATTCCCACTTCATCTTGGTGCAGGGATTAATAACTCAATACTAGGACTTACTAGAATACTTAGGGAGATGTCTCCTTCTCCCAGATGGCAGTAGCTCATCCTCGCTTGAGTGTTACCTTGTGACCCAGGGACCCCCCTTCTTCACTCAGCTAAGCTCAGCTCAGTCTGGAAAAAGTAGTGCAGGGGCAGGCTCTTAGACGCTGATTCTGCCTCTCACGTCAATAGTAAGATCAGGAAGTTAATTTGTAGTCTGAAAATGTTAATATAAAACTTTTCCTCTAGGGCCAGGTTTTTCCCAGTTTACACTGTTTTAAAACCAGAATATCTTCACTAACTCCTGTAACATAGTACCTGATTTGCAAATGAAATATCTCAGAAATCTATCTATCTATCTATCTATCTATCTATCTATCTATCTATCTATCCTTACTTTTGGTCTCACTGGAAGAATTGCCGGGAAACTCCTCTTCCAAACAAAGTTAGACTTCAGAACTTAGTTTTGCTTTCAGATAAACAAGTATGCTTTGAAAAAATCTAAATACAAAATGACATAAAACCTAATATTTTCCAGTCATTGCTCCATTTCTAGTTTATTCTTTATGTGATGAAGAGCTGTGTAGCAGACAAATTATTATTTCCCTATTTCTCCAAGGGAAAAAAAATGGGCTTATGAAGCATGCTGGATCACTCTTTAGCTAGCAAAGAAGTCTTCAGATGGTCTTGCATAAAACCAGAAACCAACAATCAAAAGAAAATACTTCATAAAATTTCCACAGTAATTTTTTCCAGAAAAAATACTCAGAAGGAAGCTAGACTCTTCCCTTCCCAAAGTGCCCCAGATCCAGCCACATGAAAATTTTGCAGTAATGAGGAAAAGGCAAAAAACCAGAAACTTAACACCTCTCCTGTAGGTTTTGTTTCAGTGCCAATCTACTTTCCCATGAATTTGTTCAGAAGTCGTAGCAACAGGCAGCAGCACAAAATAAATAGAAAGGTCATAGTGCTTATTGGACATTTTCAGGTTCTAGATGACCTTTTCTCTGTGCCAATGATGTTGACTTTAATCCTATTAGATGTTTCTGTTGAGCTGTGGTGGTAATAGGTCACTGCTGAACTGTATGGACAGCTTATGTGGGAGAAAGGTTTCCTGTCTGTGTTCATTATATTTATTATAGATAGATGGGGAGTGATTGTGGTCAGAACTGATTTAAGTTTCAGATGAGAGTTCAAAGTTTTGACCCAAGCTTAGATTTGGATATGATGATGTCCAGATCCTGCAGACTTACCTTATAAGACCTCTGCCATCCTAAACTGATGCAATCTTGCTCTCATGATGTTCTATGTCTAAAGTAGAACCAGAAAATTAGGACTTTAGTTTGGACTTATCCTAAGCGTGACTCCCTAGAAGTAGATGGAAATTTGAATATATAAATTTCATGCTTCTATGAATTATAATATCACGCCCCTCATCTCCCCAGGCATCTTTAAATCCTATACATTTGCTGTCCAAGCTTCTGGCTGAGCCCCATTGGGCTCAGTGTTTTGGAGCACATTATCATTCAAGCACTTCACATTTACTTATTTTCTTCAGTGACCTAAAATATGTATTAGATTTCCATTCTTATGTTAATAGTGTCACTTTCTTTGAAGATCAATTCTAATCTTTCATCCATTTCTGTCCTTAGATGAACATTCTGTGAGAAAATAAACGCCTGACTTGTGAAGTACATACTAAAATACAATGCTAATAAAAATAGCTATTGAACTCAAATATACAACTTTCAGATGTGTTCCCTTCTTTTTTTTTTTTTTTTTTCTTTTTTCATTTATTATAGTAGGGTTCACTGACTGTTTATTAAAATGAGCTGTTTGTAAGAATACAAATGTATAAGTCAATTTGTTCCAAAAGCAAGGAACTCACTTCCATTTTGAAAACTGGCATTACTGTTATATAGACAGGAAAAAAAAAGAAAAAAAATTACATTCGATCATTTTAAATAGAAATGTTTTTGCAGCATTTTAATACATGAAAAATTATTAACCTATCTTATACTCTTTCTTTCTCTTCTCTTTTTTTTTTTTTTTAATTTAATGGAAATAAGGATTTTTGAGCACTCCAAAGTGAAGGATGTCTTAAAAGAATATTTTGCCATGAATGAAAAGATGACATATAGTGAGTGATAGTCTGAGGAAATATTGCTGGAGAGTTTATTGGGATCAAGCCTCATTATTGGGATCAATACTAGGTAAAGTTCCTAGTACACTTGCCATTATGTCAGAATGATGCTGTATTCCCGTAGCAGCAGAGCACACATTTTATGGGCACTGAACTTTACAGGAACCTGTCATCAGTTTAAGTATAGTGGACATAACAGGACCACATTTCTAAGAGCAAAATCACTCAGGGAAGCAATACCTACATAGAAAATATAGGATTTAATGATAACAAGAAGGAGTCATCAAATTCCCACTGTTATGCTTTCAAAATTTAACTAGATAACCAGACACGCAGAAACATTTTTACAATATCTTAACTAATTCCTTTTAACAATATTCACAAATGAGCTATTTCAAAATGAAGACTTTATTTCACAGAATCTTGACTTATATTTCATGATATTCAGAAAATTTTACACTATAGCCTTGAAATGAAATGGTCAGGTGAAAGAAAAGCTTTAATTTTGTATTATTAAATATATAATTTTAAAAGGTTCAAATAAAAGCAAAATAATCCATTGTGATAAATATGGGTTTACTTGCCTTTGATATTTTTCATTTTTTCTTCTAGTAATCTTCTAATGGAAATAGAAATCAGAAAGAAATGAAGAATACTTGGATGTTGAAGAAGTAATCTTATTAAGTTTTGTCAGTCAGAGCTCATTTTTTCTTAAGTTTCCATAATACTTTTCATCTGAATTAATCAACTCACATACAGAATGCAGTTCATGTTTTAAAAAGTGGTTTTTTTTTCCTTTTTTTTTTTTTTCTCCTTGAGATACAGCTAAGAAATTGGCAATTGAAAACAGATATGGTATGTCTTAGTGGGATAAAGCTGACTGCCTCAACAAACAAGTCAGATTGACACAACAATTAAGTAAGAATCTTGAAGCAGTAGCTGTGTCAGACACTTCCCTTAACCAAATTGCAATTCTTGATTTACATAATTAAATGTAATTCTTCTTGCCACCTGCATAACATGACAAACAACTGGCAATAATTTTTAAAAAGCTTTTAAAATATATTACCCTGAAGTGCTGCCTCTCCAGACAAAGACAGGTCAAGATCCACTGAGCTGAGGTGAAATACTGAAGGATGTTTCAGGTAGCAGAAATTAGCAGGTGATTCTGATGGACTTTATGTGGATGTCTTCCACTATTTTTTGTATAAAATATCACAGGGATCATCCATATTCTATACAAGGTTTTGTCAGTACTTCTTTTTTTTTTTTTCAGCTGTAGAAAAACACTTTTTTTTTTTTTCTTGATGTAAATACGTCTCTGCTGAGGAATTTAGCTGCAGAACCTAATTGCTATATTATGTTCTCCATCGTTCCTATGATACTCCAGGGAAGTAAGAATGAGAAATTTATAACTGCAAAAGGAATCTTTTCACCCCTTTGGGCAGATATGTCTTGAAATACTTTTAAATGGAACTTCAAGCATTATTACTTTAGCAGGCAGTTATCTTTATTCTAGCCACATCTGGTACTCACCCGATGCTTGTGAGTCCACCCAACTCCTTCTCCCTTTAAATAATCCAAAATGAAACTGTTAAGAATGATATCATTATGTCATCATTACATCTCATAGTTAGTGTTCCAAAATGCAGCTGAGCTAACTGGAAACACTTTAATTCTGTCAGACATTTGACACCTGGGTTTGATCTCATTCCGAAATATATCAGAATTAATTTGGGTGAACTTAGTAAGTACACTGACTCCATTTGTGTTTTCCTTTCTGCCAGCAATGAGAATGTGGTCTTGTCTTTGGTACACACACTGTTGTAGTGCCATGCAGGAAAAAGTTTGTCTAAAGAAAAGCTGGGAGCCTTTTTCTGCTGAAGAAGACACTTTACAAGACTAGCATCTCATGAATTTTGTGTTGTATTTCTGAAGACAGCCCCAAAATAAGTTTCATCTTTTGTGAACTTCCATCATGCCACAGTTCTCCCTGATTTTTTTAATTATTTTTTTCCATGCAAATGAGAAAAACAAAAACAAAACAAAACAAAACAAACAAACAAAAAAAACAGGTCACTCCCTGGTTCTCCATACTTTCAGGTAGAGTAGTTAAAAGGAAAACAAAATTCTTTCCTGTTCAGCACCAGTGAGAACATGAATATAGTGACTCAAAAAGAGAATGGGATAAATGCTAGTTAATCACCAGAGAAGTGTTCATGTTTTCATTCTATCAGACATCTTTAGTGCTTATTTCGTTCAGATCTTGACTTCAGGTAAATCACTTCCTAAATATCCCAAGAATGTGCATTCTGCCCTTGAACTCATGACATCTTGCTCCTATTCAGTGGACTCTACAGACTGCCTGAGTACATCCATTCTTCAAGATAACATCCAGCACTCTTCACCACCATCCCCCCCCCCCCCCCCCCCCACCTCCCATCTCCCCAAGAAAAAGCCTACAGATCTTCTTGGGCTGTAAAGAGGCACTGACATTTCCTGTGTTAGAACTGATCATTTTGCAACCTCATCCTCCCAGCTTATTTGTCTGAATTCCCCTTTTGACTCTTCAGCAATTGTACTTCTCATACAGGCTCCTGAGTAAGGTGTGTAGTTGGCTACAACTGCTTTGGATGTGCAGACTCACACCCTCAGCTGAATTCATTTCGCATGGGGACAATGAAATAGTGCCCTCATCCTCGAGAAGGATTTGGTAGTATTGTAACACTACTTGTATTTGTTCCTTTGGCACATTTTTCTGCATGCCTTATTTCTGTTGCCTCCAGCTTCTGGGTTAAAAGACAAGCAAGCCAGACATGCATTATATAATCAAAGCAGTGACTATTCCCAGGAAAGCAGATGGGATTCTTTCTTTTGTTTTCATTCACAAGACTTTTTCTTCAATCTTCATATTAGTATTGCCACAAAATTTTAAGATCTGTTTCCTAATGGCTCCTTAAAGGAACAAGAGTTAAAGTTTAATAGATAAAGCTCTTTCCAATTCAATCTGTGAAGTATTTCTAAACTTGAACTGTTTCTGAGGTAAGGAATAACCTGAAATTAAGAAGCCAGGCACCCTGGAATGCCATCAAAAATCTTTCTCCTGTCTATTCCAGACACACTGAAATTGGCAAGGACTGACCGTATGTTAGTGGTAACCAACAGACCTATACATACAAGATCATGCTAGTACAAACAGACTTTGGGAAACAGGAATTAAGAGAGTATGGGAGGAAATGTCCACACCATAGGCCATTACTAGTGCAGTGTTGAAGCCTGAAGGAAAACAATAACTTGCTCCATATGCCCCAGAAACATCCACTCCCTTGTGCTCCAACTGAGCTGATGTGCAGTATATGGGGCATGAATTCATACCAGAAATGGATGCTAATATAATCCAATGAAATGGAGGACAAACTCCTGGAACTGATATCTAACCTACACATTCAGCCCCAGGAAGTCCATCGCAAATCACAGTGCTAAACCCAGGTGAAACTAGAACACATGTAATCCACACATATTTCATTTTCTGGACGGTTTTTCTCTCCTCTTTCCTGTTCTTCTAGTGTCAGAGTGTACTTAGCTAAATTTATCTTTTCTTTCTGCTGTTACGATTAAGGAAGTTTCTTCTGATTATCTTTCACTTAAAATTATCGTATCCCTGATCAACCACCCCACCTACATACATTCTGTGAAGCTTTATAGTGCATTCAGACACCAATCCTTTTTACATATGTTGTATATTTTCTCTTCTACTAATAACGTACTATCACCCAACAAGTTTTTGTATCCCATCTGGCATGAATATAACACACAAAGTACTTAACCTGAGCCTGTGAATAAGAGCTATTCTTTAGAATTATTTACAAGATGATTTAATATTGTGTTTTATACTAAAATTGAGCAGTAATATATTCCTGGCAATAACTCATGGAGTAGTGTACACCTATGGGGTCAGGACTGCAGGACAAAACAAGAGGCCAAAGGACTTTCAATATTCTCAGAGAGCTCTGAGGGCTTTAGAAACACTGAACTTGGCATGTTATACTGTGAGCAGGAAATGAAAGGCAAATAACAAGATGAAAAGACTCTGAATTTAAAATGCCAGGGGTACAACACTTCTGACAATAAAGCAAACAAATTCTTGTTTAACATTACTCTCCATAATAATAATAATTGTTAATTAGTTAATTAGTTCTCCACTGTACAGAGCAGATTGCAGTAGGAATATAATTTAGAAATTGTAACACGCCTATGGAGGTTTCTCACAGTGGGAACTGCTTACCCAGTTTTGAAGCAATAACATTTTGATGCTGTGAGGTAGTCTTGACACCAGCTAGCATTTATCATTTCCATAGGCCATCTTCCAATAGTGGCCACTGATAGTAAGCTATTTTTCTGCAGTCCCCAAAGGGAACTTCTGAACAAAGGGGTGGATTTACAGTGGTATTTGAACATCTTAAGTTGCAAACCACTATGCAGTGTGATTTACAGGAGCATCTAAGCACAGTAGACTTTATCTAGACAGTAGCCTTTGCCAGCCAAACCCAAGTATGTTCTCAAAATTTCCCTTCCACGTGACTGAAACTTACATCGACAATGCTTGCAAGGGCTAAGTGGTAATTTGCATGTGCATTCTGCATTGCTGGAGGGGCCCTTCTCACTGAGCCTGCAGGTCCCACCCAGTGGAAGGCTGGATGAGGGGCAGATTCTGTCTTGAATGTCATCTCAACATTTCTCTTAGCAGTGGAACCATCTAACATGATGATTTTAAAATTCTCACAGAGAAAAAATGTTCTGAGGCTTAATATGTTAAGATAAATTAATTGCACAAAGATGTTCAAAAAAGAACATTGCATAAATGCTGGAAGATTTATCATTAAGATCAATTAAAAACAAACATACAAGCAAACAAAAAAAAAAACATTCTAAGTATTGTCTAAAATGTTTATAAGCGTATAAATCTTCAAAGGAGATGTTTTGAATGAAGGTATTCTTTTCAGGAGAAAGCACTGTGCAGGAAAAAATATGAAATATAGCTTAAGTAAATGCTGTAATAATGTAGCTGCATTTGCTAATAGCACTAATAATATCACATTAATTACTTTTAACTGTTAAATTACCTCCCACTACCAGTACCAGAGTTCTCCTAGTTCAAGCTGAGCTGAAACACTTTATATCCCATTCATGAATGCTAAGAGAAAACCAAGAAGAGGAGACATGATAACTATCTATAAACAATTGAAGTGCATAAATATCAAGGAGGGAGACATGTCACAAGGTAATAACAAGATCACAGAATCACAGAATTTCTAGGTTGGAAGAGACCTCAAGATCATCGAGTCCAACCTCTGACCTAACACTAACAGTCCCCACTAAACCATATCCCTAAGCTCTACATATAAAAGATGACACAAACAAAATAATTTAGGCTGAATATGAGGAAAAGAAACATCTTAATAATGATAATGCCTATTGGTCTGTGGAACAGTCTTTAAAGGACTAAAATAATAGAATCCCTGTCAACAGGGAAATAGTAGAATCCCCACCACCAGGGATAAGCGTAACCACACTAGAAAAAAAATATGAAAGAAAATACAGCAGAAAACAATCTTGGTATTACTTGAGATGAAGCAGATTATTTTATTTCTTTTGTTCATCTTTAATATCTGTGATTCATATTGGACAAAGACAAAAAGAAAACAAAGCATGTAAGTGTTCCAGACTTGCAGTGACAGAATCAGTTCGACAGATAAACATTTGGAAGACTGTTTTGCAGGTCTACTGGCCATTCCATGAAAATATTCATTGTTCATGATATATACATAGATAAAAAATAATAATTTATATTTAAGTCTTCAAGTCTCGTTTCCTTTCCTTCACTTCCTCTGGGATTCATTTAACAAAATAAGAAAATAATAGAGTAAAAAAAAACGGAGTATCTGATATTTATCTTTATAGATCTTGTCAGAGCATGATTGCTATGGAAATTGTTTTCAATGACGTCCAATTTCTCTTGCACTTTATTTTTATTGCCATGGATACTTTCATCCTTATAAGCACTAACATACGGAACTGATAGAAGAATGTGTTTTGTAATATGACTTCCGTAAAAAAAGATACTGAAATTTTAGTCTTCCTCTAAACTAAGGCACTTGAAGAGAAGGTATACAACAGTATTTTCCATTGGTAGAAGAGAACATTCAAATTTAGGGCAGTGAAAAAAATGTGTTTATTGAATATCCATATAGTCTTTATAAATGTTAAGATCACAGATGCTAGATTTTTGCTCAAAAAGTCTCTTCAGTTTCTTTCTCAAGTCTGTATTCTAGTTATAAAACAAACTCTTCAGAAAGAAACCTTCACCCTGTTAGTCTGCAGCCACTTGAGCAGATACTGTCTTAAAAAAAAGTGACTGACCTTGAGAAATTTGTTCTAAGCTTTGTTCTAAGTAGAAGATATGAAAGCATAACAGAGCACAGTGTCCTAAGCATTTTGTCCATGATAGAGACCCTGTGATACCCTGAGGCCCATAGGTACTCCTATGAGTACCTATCAAACTCCTGAGAGTTTCTCATCAATGCCTATGTCTACAGTGTAGAAGGTGAAATATTTTAGCTAATCCAACTGCTGTCCAGAATGGGAACTGCATATATGACTGTGCATACCATTTTACCTTAATGTTGAATATCTATACTCCTACCTTCGCCAGAAATACAAAAGCTGGCCCATGTTTTAAGATGGGGCAAATAAGGTGTCCCAGCTCTCAGTGATGAGAATATTTTGATACAAAAAGGCCAAGCAATCAAACATGAGGTTTGAAAACTCCTAATCCATCTTGCTCTAAAACTCAAACATGGCAGAGGCAAGCCACTATTGTCTGTCTCTGTAGCTGGACTTTTCATTATGCCTGTAGAGCAACATCTTCATTTATTTATATTGTGCTGCTACTGCAATTTAACTACATTCTGATTCACTTCAGAAAGGTTAGGACAAACAGAAGATAGACTTTTTAAATAAAAATTATCATCTCTCTTTTGTTCTTTATATGATGTATTGCTTTTAAGTGTTTAATACCTATTTCCACCTCTGATTCCTTCTTCTCAGATGTATGATATCATGTGTTCATGTAAACTCACTATCAAAATTTCAAGTACATATGAAACAATAGTTCCATTAGTTCTGTCTACTTAGTTTCTTAGTCATCATTTTCATGAACAAGAAGGAAATATGAGGACTAGAAAGCTAGTTCTTACAGATATTAGCAAGGCTAGTTCTTGCAGATAAGTACCTGCTAGTTCCCTGAACAAGTACATTGTATTCCAATTCCCACTCAGCATCCATAGCGACTTACCAGAGGAGGTGGAAGCACATCCATTTTCTGCTACTGAGTTTGGGACACACTGACTGACAGACATGCATGCTGATCAACTAACTTTCAGGTATATTTGCCCTTCCCATAGCAGAGGGCAGTAATTTCTTCCTTTTCTACTTTGCTCTTAATAAATAGAAAATAGCTCACAACAGTACCTAAAGATTTTTGAAACTGTAAAATGACAAGTGATTTCACTTCCCATTGTCAGTTACATTTCCTAAGTATCAAACACTATAAATACCAGGGATAATGAAGAAAATCTTTTTGTTTGTTTTTTGATTTTCTTTTTGTTTTGTTTACAGGTGCTTCCACTTATATTGGATTTAGGATCATTAGAACTTGCTCATACCTAGATAGTAAAAGAATCAGCTAAACTCTGGTAGGTTTTTTTTCCTTTTCTTTTCCTTTCCTTTCTTTTCCTTTCCTTTCTTTTCCTTTCTTTTCTTCTTTTTCTCCAGAAAAATCCTGGGAACCACCTGGAAGTCAGAGTAACAAGCCATATAAATCCACTGCTTTGAATAAATCTATAAAGAATCCAAAATCTAATTTGCAGACTCAGAGCATTGTATCAGTAGATAGCAAAAACTCTAAGTTAGAACTAGCCGCAGAGAAAAGTCAAAACATCTAGGAAGAATGGATAACCCTGAAGTATCTCTTTCTCTTGAGTTTGAAGAGAAGTGATTCTTGAGCCATTAAAAATACTGCCTTCAAGGGCTCAAGTTCTCACATAGAGAATATGCTTATGTTATGTTTAGCCATCTGAAGTTAGATAACCAGCCTAGGCTTGCCTTCTAAATTCACTTTGTAGGTGGAGAGAGTAACATCCCATCCTCCACTATTTGTCTCAAAGAAGAATGAATTAGCCTTTTAAGGAACCTGCTACATTTTATGGCTTGTTTAGAACAAAGAGCTAATTTTTAAGTTGCTGAAGTTAATTAGACTTCTAACAGGCTGAGTGTGTTGTGCAAAAGATTTGCAGCCACATACGATGAGCCACAATAAAAATCAGGTGACCTAGAAGCACTTTTGATATTGATGGGTCACTGTGTGCTACAAGGAGGGAAGAGAAGCCAAAGTGAAATCAGTGAAAGCCCCAGGCACCTCGGCATGACAAAGGCAAAAGGTAGGTATTTCAAGCAATGCAATGTAAATTTAAAAGCAACAGAAAAGATTCTTACACCAAGAAGGATTATACTGCAGGCTTGCTTTTATACCTGATATCTCTCTATCTGCTAGTTTGTTCTGGCTCTTTCTTAACTGCCGCCAGTTTGTGGAGCACCTCAGCACCTGACTTCTACTATGTTACACTCTGATTGAGAAATAAGAACTTTGTTTTACTTCCTGGAAAACTTGAGCATACCAATCTTCTCATGCTAGATCAACAAAAAATAGCAGAATGTCCTCTTCAAATGAAAAAGGGAAAATACATCAAATCTGCCAATATTTGCCTATCTTTCTCCTCATTCCTGTTTATTAGTCTAATAGACAAATCAGCTGTGAAAGCAGCAAATGAAAATTTATTTCATCCTCTAGCTGGAAGAAGACTTGTCTAGCAAAACATATGCATGCTATTCATCTGTGTAGGGTCAGGTTTTATCAAGATATTTTAAACCATCTATTATTAAATATCTATTATTTAAAAATAACTAATTAGTTAAATTCTATCTTTAGTTGTAAAGAAACTCTGTTCTCTTACTGGATGTCTAACCTGTTCTTTGGTTCTACAACAGAAGTGTCAAGGATCTGATTCTCACTTGCACTAGGAATTATCATAAAGGTTTTGAACAGGCAAATTCAGAATACTTGTGAAATGTTAGTGAATCTCAACATTGGTGTTCTACATCCACTGTTCAGGATGACCCTGACACAGAATACAAGACAATGCAGAATCTTAGGTCCTTGGACTTCAGTGTTAATTTCTTAGTCTGTGCATCAACATTTTTCTTCTTAATTTTCAGAAGTTGGCTGTATTTTAGATCTGCAAGAGGCTGTGAATAATGTGCATTAACAAGATAGCAGAAGAAACAAGTTATTGCTGATTGCATAGCCAAGATTGTTGATAATGACTTCATTACTTGCTTAAAAAGTAAACAAATTCCTACTTGGAGAGATCCAAGATATGTCAGTTGTCCGGTTGCTAAAGAATATTAACACTTCAGCAAAGAAATGCTCTGTGCTGTCATATTCAATGGATGAATTTCACAAGTAATTCTTCTTGGAAAGGATGTCTAAAACACTTGAAAGTATGACAAATTTTCAAAAGAAACACAAGGATATTATTCCCTTCATTGTAGACACTATTATGGTCTTTAGCATCAAGTCAAACACCAAAATGGCTAAGTAATGAAACAAAACTTCAGATATAAAATATAATTTTTTTGCATTTATTAAACTGAAGTTCACCTCTCAGTGTTACATTTTAAAACACCTGCATTTCTTTTACCAATACTGTAGTACAACAATCCTATGTGTTTGGTTAGAATTAGAATTCATCTTGTATCCCTGAGATAGTTCTATATACCTCCACAGATGTCAGCAGGCTGAATTGTCCCCATTGATTTCAGCTGAGTTTTTCGCATTAGTCTGTATTGTTAAAAGGTTAGGTTGCTTCCATAAAGATTCTTATTTAGGCATTTGTGCCAAGTTCAGCCCTGAAGGAGTTTATTTTTGGAATGTGGGAAATGTAAGTAAACTATCGCATTAATAGATTTATAGAAAGTTCTGCAACATACAATATGTTTCATGTTCATCTTTCTAGTTAAACTATAGAATTCTATAGAATTCTATTCTAGCTATAGAATTCTAGGATCCACATAACTAGGCCTGACTTATTTTGCTTAGGAAATGATTCATTACTCCTAGTTTTACAATGTACTTCTTCCTGAGCTGCATTGAGAAGAAATCAAAGGTTCCAACTACAGACACATAAAAACAATAAAACATTGTCTAAAGAGCCAAACAAGGTAATTTAAATAAGAGTTAGATTCCTCTTCCCCAAAAAAAAAAAAAAAAAAAAAAAAAAAAAACCAAAAAAAACCACAAACTTTCATAAAGAAATAAGAAGCAGTGAGAGTTTCCCAAGTAAACAATTTCATAAGGGACCATCCGAGTGGGGCAGTCATTGAAGGACTGGCTGCTGTCTGACTCACTCAGAAAGTTCAGGTAGTGGTTGCTCATAGACGTGTCTTTCCTGACCAGGGTTGCTGACTGCCATAGCCACTACTACAAAATAAGCTCTTGACAACCAGCACAATTTCTCTATACTAACATCCAGTTCCAGGCCTTATGCTTCTGGAATAATGTTTGTAATGCTCAATTGCTTCAAAATGAATTAAGCCACACTTGATCTTCTAGAATAATTATATTTGTCAGCTTACCCTTTAATGACAAGGACAGGGAAAACAACAGAAAAGTCTTTGAAGAACTAAGTAACTGTACTAAACTATGTACTGAGACCATAGTAACTTACTTACTTACTATGTACTGAAGAACATAGTAACTGTACTATGTCCTGGGCAAGGGTGCATTACTCTAGGACAATGACCTAACTACATGAAGACACCACACCAAAATGAGGCAACTCATCAACAGATTTGTACTATTAAAAGTTCTTACAAAGCCAGGACCAGACATGTGCTTTTGATTATGTGCCATATTTCCTGATGCACCTAACATTTGCATTGTAAATACAAATGGCAAAACCTAGGTTGAATGTAGTTTGTCTTCAGCAGTGGTTCAGTATTACTTTCTCCATCTGGTCACTTATATCTGAGAAACACACAATATCCTGTCATTATTTGCTTATTATTAAATCATGCATGCCAGTTTGTAAAGTATTAATGCTATTTCTACTTACATGTGTGACATTATGTTGCAGTTGTTTATGCCATGTCATTTAATTTGGCTTTGCATGTGGATAATTTTACTTTGCAGAGCTGAAAACAGTGAGGTACAAAACAAGCACTGTGTAAAAACAGAGTACACAGTGCCCATTAAAGAATGTTGGAAGTGTCAGTACAGCATGTGAGCATAGTAAATGAAAGGACGCTATTCCTCAAGATATATCACATTGGCTTTGTCAGAGCAGCAGTGTTTGCAGAGAGCTATTCTTGCTCTCAATGATGCTAACACCCATGCTTTTATTGCAATCTCACAATACTTGGCATTTTTCCTAAATCCTCAGAAATTGTTACTTTTTTTAAATGGAAATTTCCTACTCTTTACAAGGTTTTTGGAAAGTTTGAAATGTACAGGCCCAGAAAGAGACTGAGAAATCTGCCATATTATAATTATTTTTAATATCCAGATTTTTGATGTGGTTCATATTTGTAAATTGTAGTACAGGCTTTTCTTGTAAAGTATAGCTATACATTTCAATATTACTATTTAGTTAGTTACATTTTCATATTTGGTTACCCAAATTATTGACTAATTTTAATACTACTTAAGGACCTAAAAATACTAAAATAAAAACAATCAAACCAAAAAAAAAAAAAAAAAAATAAAGAGTAAATCTGGATGCAAAACAAGTTTCCAGTTCACAGACTTATTTTTCTGGAAATCTGATTTTGGTTTGAATCAAAAACTTTATGCCAAATGAACAGCTCCCCAGACACCACAATTGTTCAGTGAAACCAATTCTCTTGTTAACTCTGCTTCCAAGAGAATTAAATGTGATTTTGTTACAGAGAAGTTGCTGGGGTCTCCCAGGTTCCCTGGCACAAGGGCAGACCTTCCACTGGTCTCCCCTTGGGACAGGTTCCCTGCAGCTTCCACCCCTAGCTTTCTCTTGGGACTTTATTTTTTTATAATTTGAGAAAACACTCAACATCACATACAGGTTTTGTCAATGGTACATCTGGACCAGATTAGATACAACTCAAACGGGACTCTGGGAAGCCAAGTAAATTTAGACTTTTATTTATTTATTTATTTTTAATTAGGGCTATTGTATTCATCTTCAGGGGAAAAACGGCCAAAGTGACTGTATTCCCAGTACATGGTAGCCTGTAACCACAAAGTGATTTTCCAGATAGAAACAGGCATAGTAAAGAACGTTCTGAAGTCTGATAATATAGCAGTTTTGGGGACAACTTCTGCACACAGGTCTGAAAATAGTTATATCTGTTTTCAATATTATTTCTCAGAAGAGCAAATAAATATTAGTGTTGAGTGAGCAGATTGAAAATCTGAACCTTTCCAAACCTACACTGTCTTAATCTCCAATACCAAAATCAGACTATTCATAAAAAGAAGGCAAAATGACAGGATAACAACAGGCTTTAATTGGAAAGACAGCCCATGAGAGAGATAGAGACCTAATTGTTTCTTCCAGTGATCAGTTTTTATATTTCTTTCCTCATCTGACATTTCTCACTGTATTTCCTTTAAAATATTGTACTTTTGAGAGTCCTCTCAGAGCTTGTTCTGGATGTGGTTTCCCAGAGCTGGGTAAGCTTGCTGGGTATTTTTCTGGCATACTTCCTTTGGTAGATGTCCCCTGAACCCAGTAGAGAAAAGGATGGAAATAGGATTAGTTGAGAGGTCTGTCTCAGGCTAGGAGAGCTGAATTTGTTTTATTGGGTTGGTAAAACCTATAGGTGACTAGCAGTTAGGAATTGGTCCTGGAAAAGATATAGAGGGCATGCAGAGCTCGAATGGGCTGAACATCTATTTGGGAAAGCAAATAAACCATGTGGAGGCTGGAACATTGACACAGAAAAAAAAAAAAAACTTGTCTGAGATAAACATTCAATGAATAGTGACATGATTACCAAAATTAATGGTCTTAGATACTTATGAAATGCAGTTTCAAGCAGTACAGCTTCTAGAGTGGAGAATCCCAGAATCCCACACTGCCCTGGTCCCTGAAAAGTGGCTGAGTCTGACTAGCAGGACAAGAGGGAAAACCTTGGCCAATGCAAAAAGCAAGCAAACTGACATGTTTTTCAATCTCTTTCATCTTTATTCATCTGTTCTGACTGTTCCTTATAGCACAGACACAAAATAAGAATCACTTAAATTAAGGTTAAACTTCCTAACATTCCTAACATTCTTCACCTTTGGCACTGCGAAGTTAGCATATGGCTCATGCAGAGTGTATATATTAAATTGTATGAATATCTGCAATGTTTTTCGATGAACAGGGAGAAGCATTGGTCCATTCATCCCATAAGAACTGGGGAAGGTCATCTTTAAGAAACCTTGTGTTAAGGCACTAGATGGGGTAAATGCATTTTCCATTCCCATCTCCGCCTTACTTTTCCCACCTGAATTTTAAAAAGTCTCTATTTCCCTCTGCCTCAGTCCATATAGGAGAAGTAGTATTTTCCTGCCGTACTTTGCCAGATATTGCGCTGATGGATATAATTGAACAATCTACCATATAATAAGAAAAAATATGTTCAGATGGATGGTAACTTTATCATTGGAAAATGTGAAGTGAATGAGATGCACTAATTTTTTAAAGGTTTCTTGTATGTGTTTTGATATAATAAGAAACAAACCTCTGCCGTGAGGACCTGAGTCATCTTTGCCCTTATTCTATTATTTATTTATTTATTTATTTATTTATTTATTTTTTTGCCAGTGTTGTTCCTTGAATGCAATAGAGATAAATCAGTATAAAAATGGAGTAATACCATGGTGAATCAGAGCTTTTGTTTTTCTCCCTGGGAGTTGCACTAGCCCTGCAGTCCAAAACAATTATTACCATGTAATTTATTTTCACTTTATAATGTTCCTCTGAAATCAGAATTGGAGTTTGCTGGTTATGCAACAGCTCCCTATGTTCATTTCCCTACACAATGAAACTTCATCTGGGAATACACACAAATTAAGGATTCAAATCTTTCTAAGAAGTTTTGCAAAACTTCCTTTATAGCTAGCTTCTATCAAATCCCATTTGGTTTTATAAGCTGCTGAAAACTCTAATCAGAAACGTCTGAGCTTATGAGCTCAAAACAGAATGTCATCTATATCTTACCTTACTTCTCTGCAAGAATCCCTGAATAACGCTAAAATAGCATGCCTTCCCTTATTCAAACATTTGGCAAAACAGTGTTATAATAAGTGATGTAACAAGGGAGATCCTAATAAGAAACATGTGTACAGATTGCTGAAGGCAAGCTCAAAATATGTCAGAGTCTGAGAATTTACCACAAGGAAAAATTACTGACAAAAAAAAATGTAAAAAATGTTTATGTTCAATGCTGTTTGAAATGCAACAAGAACAAAATGCATATCAATACCACACAAGTAGACCACAACCCTCCTTTCATATTTACAGAGCTATTGAAGGGTTGGCACAGGAAAGCAGCAAAGAGCCCCTGACTAGCAGCTGCTTACAAAAGCATTTTCTATCCATGCACACAGGTCTTTCCATGGTGCTTCATCCTCAGTGCAGTTGAGACTCACTTCAGTGAATACACACAGCCTTAGACCACTTGTGCAGCACAGTAACAGGTTATTATCTCTCTGTTTTTGATTGGAAAACTCAAGTACAGAGAAGTCAAGTCTAAACTGTTCCTCTAATCTGAATGCGGTAAGTCTTTGGGACTTTCATTTACCTGCTGCTATATCAAAAAGTGATGTACTTCTGAATCTTACATTGCTCTCAGCTGAAGAAAACAGCATTCAGCCTCCATGAAAACCATGCTCAAGATTTCTCACATCAGAGACCTCCAAAATGAGTATGTGAACATGAAGGTCATTAACAGCATAAGGAATTTACCTAAGGATCCTCCTGCAGACTTGACCATCCTAACAGCTTGACTCCCCATTCTTCTTCACAGTTCATTTTCCCCTCGCTTAATTTTCTTCATGAATCTGTGCCCATCTGACACCAGTGAGAAAAACAAAGGAGAGAAACATGTTGCAGAACCACACGATGCACTGCAAAGTGCTGCTGTACCTAACCAGCAGACAGGAAAGGCAGCTGCTACTGCTTAAACCAACAAAAAAGTGCTCTCTTAATGTCTTGCCTTTAGGCTCCAGAAGGAACCATCAGCGAAAGAAAAATAATAAGGAGATTGGATGTGTTCTGGAGAATGAATTATGAAGCTGGACAAGTGAGTACCCTGTCAGCCCCCTGCTAATAAAAGCCTGACTTTTCCAGGAATCGATGCCCTGTGCCTGGAGAACAAGAAGCAAAGGTGCTGAGAACCTTTGAGGCCTTGTATTTTCTTAAGGGCTTGGTAAGAAAGCACTGAAAGTAGGATGATATATTGAGTGGGGATGTCTCTGCTGTGTAACATACCTGATTATGAGAGCTCAGTGACTACTGACAATATTCCACTGATACTCAAAGTGTTGCTCCATCCTTGGCTAGTAAAATGTATATTTTCTTCCTTCCTTCCTTCCTTCCTTGTTTCCTTCCTTCCTTGTTTCCTTCCTTCCTTGTTTCCTTCTTTCTTTTTCTTTCTTTTTTCTTTCTTTCCTTTCTTTTTTTCTT
>CM021731.1:11644230-11710388 GCA_011075105.1 Heteronetta atricapilla
TCCTTCCTTCCTTCCTTCCTTCCTTCCTTCCTTCCTTCCTTCCTTCCCAGAGCTTTTCAAAGCATGTTTTAAAAGCTGGAGATAAACTGTTTCAAAGTTTTAGTTAATTGTTTCTCCACACATGAGGCTACATAGTTTAGAGGAGAGCTGAGGCTGAGTTTTTTAATAACAAACTCCTATGTACATAAAATATTTTTGTCTTCTATGAAAATAATGCTGATTCTGTTCAAATAAACTCACTGCTGAGATGCTGCACTGAGCTTCAATATTTTTAGATCATTTGGGCCCCAGGCAATCTGAAGTAAATATATTTATTTTAGCTTATCCCTGGTGTAAACAGAGAAAACCTGAACATCAGGGTAAAGGTCATAATCCCATGGGCAACATCTGCTCTGTTAAATTTGGAGGATAATTCTGACTGCATGTGCAATAAAGCTCGACAATTTTGCTCTAGGTCTCAATCTTCTCATATCCCTCCAAGTCCCACAGTCCCAAAATGTTGGAACCTGACAAATTTCACCTGCTGCCTCAGACAGGAGTGGGTTGGCTGTATGTGCTGGACAGGGTTCAAGCTCTTGAACTGTCCACGTTCCAGTGGAAGGCAAAATCTACAACAAGATTTCATTCCCTCTTATCTCTAAATCGGGAGGCAAGAAAATCTGCAGATAAAATGACCTATTTTTATTCTTTTTTCTTTGTGTGTGTGTGCAACCTCTATTTATTTTTCTAAAGAAAAATTGACAATTAAGACACTGCAGAGTTTTTATGCTGTATTTTTCTACTTAATTTTCCCACATGGGTGTATATGTATGCTTGGATATATATATACACATTTGAAAGCTTATACATTTTGTCTTAATAAATGCAATTTGTAACTTCATAGCACAGAACTAGGGAAAAGAAATTAATTGTTTTACTCATGATTTCTAGCTTCTGCAGGAATCAAGCTCCACTTACAAATGCTTAACTTCTCAATCATGCCTGATTAGTACTTATGTCAAATTACATCATATGTCCTGGAGAAAGAAAACAAACAAACAAACAAACAAAACAAACAAACAAACAAAACAAAACAAAAAAAACAATTGTTTCAGAAACATTTCTATTGAAAAGCGACTAAAATGTGAGATATATTTTTTAATATCATACTGTTTTTTTAAGATTTGATATCTAAGGAGATCTCTCAGATCTCTGGAATATTCAGATGTAACATATTTATTTTCCTCTGTTTTCACTGCTTAAATACAACAGAGTGCCTTAAGCTGTAATTTAAATAACAGTTCATAACAAACTGTTCCTGCTCATAAGAACTGAAATATGCATAAAATATATGTTCTTCAAGGATATTATGCATTGGGCTTTTATCTGGTGAGGCTATTCCAAATCTAACCTAATGAAACAGCTGGGTTAAAACCTCAGTATATTTATTTATAGAAAAGCAGCTGTACTTATTCAAGGCATTTTATTTTTTCTAAGTAAGTGTTTGCATAATGCTCTGTCTTTCTTGTTCAAACTATTAAAAGAAAAAAAATTGGCAACATATGAAAGCAAGAAAGCAGACATAAGAAACACATTCCTAACATGGACCTGCAGTGACACAGTGAAGACCCTGTTCTGGGAATTTACCAAAGTCTGGACATATTAGGAAGAAAAGGAAGAAGTAACTTGCAGAGATTTCTCTCAAGATCTGAAATATTTTCAGATGAGCTCTAGATCTTAAAATGATATAAATCAAACCAATTCGATACTGCATATCATCAGCCTTCTGAGACTGCATGTGGTGGTGTTTTACCACTATAACTGGGCTACAACACCTTCTGTTGTCTAAACAAGCTGAAGCCATGTTTTACTCCTGCAAACCAGTGAAATCACAGGAGCACAAGTCAACATTGTTCCATGTCAGGGCACATGAGTTCCATTTTGTATTAAATTAGATATTAACTGGTAGTAAGCAATTATTCATAAAGCTACACAGACACTGTATAGTAAGAACATATGCAATTGTGTTTTCACACAAGGAACTCTATTTCTTGACTGCTGATTGTTTGATTTCTGAAGCTGTGTGATGTATTAACACCAGGCAATTACTAGTTCATTTAAGATGTAGGCAGATTTAGACCAACTATGGAGGTATATTCCATATATTTATTTACCCATTACTTATGCAGTTGACAAAGGGCTACATCCTGAGATGCTGGAAATTTATGAGGTCTTGGGATCTGGCCTAAAAAATCACATGCAGCTTTTGTATTCTTCTAAAGTTCTCTGTCAGCAGGTCAAAGACCTCTTGACCTTTCAAAGCAATAGACCATGTCAACAGCCACAACTCTGTATCACCACACATTTTCTTTGCCTTGTGGTTCATGCACCACAGCATGGGAATGGCTGTACTAAATTACTTCTATGCCCCTGAAATTATATGACAGCTTAAATAACACTGGTAGAGAGAACATGGGTCACCGAGTCCAGTCCTGCATAATCTCAGATAAGTGTGCCATTGTCACTAAGGCCAGAAGGGTGCAATGAGGACTTCCCCTCTGTCCCATGGACCACTAGGCACAGAACATCCCACACTATTGGACTTATAACCTTTCACTTCAGGGAGCCAAAAACCTACAAAAATGGTAATGTGCAATGGCAGGAGAAATTGAGACTCTCACCTATGGTGTGGACCTTTGCAATAGCCAGAAAACTGTAAGGCACTGAAACTCATATGATCTATATTTATGCTACAGCTAAAGAGAAAGAGCTTTCCCTTGTTTCTGTTATTTCTGCAAAGAAAAAAAAAAAAAAAAAAAAAAAAAAAAAGTCATTTAAATAAAGCAGGTTATTTTACAGCTTAAGAACAACAAATGGTCAGTATTGTGAGAGATTTTACTGGTTCCTCCATGTATTGTTAACATCTTAACACTAAACATGAACTACAATTAAAAGACTGAGATAAATAGAAAATATAGGCTGAAGGCAGAAATGCTTATAGACCTTAGAAGTGGATTTCTAAATCTCAAAACACACCTTTTTCAAATTGCAGTGATAACCTTTTATTGGAAGCTGTTTTGTGCTTCTTTTATATTTGATCATTGTAGCACCAACAGAAGTGCATTTGGGATATATGCTTGTGGATTCAAGCATGCTGACCTAGCCTTTTCAAGACAAATACTCTCAGTGGCACACAAGTACCTTTTTTTTTTTTTTTTTTTTTTTTTTCCCACCAACAGGGAGAAGGTTGGTCACTTTCCAGAGTCCAAAACTGCAGTGGTCCTAGGGCATGCCTCTGTTATTTTATGCTTGATGATGTTTCATCACTAATGAGACCTAAATATTAACCAAATTTACACCTGGTAATTGCTATACCTACTGTCTTGCACATGATGTCACCATGACATATGCCTGGCACTCTTAGCACAGCACCATGAGTCACATGCTAAGCCAGCATCTGACACTTCTGCCCTATGAATAAGCATGGAGATGTAGTGCTCTACTCTGTCTGCGGACAGTCTGCAGTCTTGAGCAGGAGCTGTGACTGAGACACTCTGACCAGGTCCCTGTAATCAAAGAAGTCCTGCTAAGTGAAATTTTCTACTTGGGTGCATGCTTAGCAACTCTGCTCCTCACCCTATGTCCTCAGAGGAGCTGTATATGTATGTCACAATATGTGAACTGTGCCCCTGCTACCTAGTCCAAGACGTGAAAGTCCCACGTAAGATTAATAAGGAAAGCAGATGGTCTGAAAGCTCCTCTGCATGTTTTCCCAGACAAATGTCTGTTTCAAGAGTACCCCCCAGCTAGGAAAATGAGCTTATTCAGTCCCCAAATATCTATGTGAGTTACATCAGTGGGGATAACACTTCCCAGGCATGCTTTGTTACTGAGCGTTTTTATGCTGAGTTTCAAAGCTGCCCAATGCAAACATCAACCTTGTCACATCTCTCCACAGAAATATTTACAAAGAGGAAGTGAATAATACAGTAACTACTCTAGTGTCAATATAGTGAGGAAAAATAGAAAAAATACTCAATAAAGCATGTATTTCCACCCACAACATTTTTGCTTTGGTCGTACTACCACAACCCCTACTTTTACTCTCCAGCAATGGATTTGCCAGTATGCTTATGGTATAATTTAGCTGAAAATGTGAAATAATGTGCTTCCGACAATGTTTAAATATTTTGTATTTTTTTTTCTGCTTTGGTTTATTCAGCATATAAAAAGTTTATTTTTAGTGTTATTAGTGTTATTATTATTTTAGTTTTTCAGACAAAATATTATTAGCTACAGGTCAAGAACAGATTTTCCATAATAATACCCAGTTTTTAATCTGTTCTGATTGGTAAATTAAAAAATATATTTGCTACCATAAAATTAAAGCTATGCACAGAAGAACTGGCCCAAGATGAGTTGATTCAATTCAGAGGAGAGAGCAAGAATCAATAAGAACTTAAACGTCTACTTAACCCATCAGGGAGCTGTGCAAATATGACTCCAAAACAATTTGCCTCATGGTGGTGAAATTCAAAGCCTGTCTCAGGTGTGCACATTTCAGCTGTTTTCACTGCCACAGCAAGAAGATGAGTGCTCCCAAGAACGAAACACGTACAGCCTTTCTAATAGCTGTTGCCAGGTCTGAAGTGAGCACAAGCCCTCTGAACTAAGGAAAGCAGGAGATGCAAGATGTAGTGGTCACTCCAGTGACTGTTCCATAGCTGTAGCATTCTTCTACCTTCATGTAATATCCTTCTACCCATTCTCTGAATGGCCAGAGAAATACAAAAGATTCCTTTGGGAAGTACTTCTTTTTGCCTAACTTTTCCTGTGACTTACCTCTTAGAAATATGAAAGGCATTATCATAATACAGCCAGCCAGTTCTTTGTGTGTCATTTGTGATTCCTCCAGGGGCCTCAACTGCCTGCTATGAAGAGCCAACCCATTTGACATCAGCCTTGTTTTAGCATCAAATGTAATAAAGATGGTAAGCCTCAAGAGAAACTACTGCATTTTTCTGAAGAAGGTACATAGCATAAAATGAGAAAAATGAGTATCTCCCCCAGTCAGGTGTACATACCAATGAATTCTCATGCTTCTGTTCCAGGCTAGCACATAAGAGGATGAACAATCATGAATAGTTTTTAATTCTGAAAAGAATAATATGTGTTTTAAGGCAAATATGAAAAACAAACAAACAGAATTCTGATCCTGTATTTTGGAGCTTTTGGAAGAAAAACAAATCTAACTCAATTTTCTTAATGAATATAAGAATATGGTGTTTCACAGTAGGCAGGTCAGTGTGAGATATATAATGGGAATTTGTGGCTGTTTCAGCTCTGGAATTAAAACTAGGATTATTGAAATAAAGTGATGAATGGAAAGAGATGTTTTACAGTATTTACTCCAAACCATTTTGCTTGTAAGTAACTTTCATTGCTATGTGCTGGGAGAACAGCAGATCTGAATACTCTCAATTATAATTGTCAGCTTCAAGTAACTCAGGTGGGATCAACAAAACAATACTGGTTTCAAAACAGCCCACATGAGAAGGGAATCAGGCCCAGCAGTTACAAAACAGCTATATTAGAAGAGGGTTAGCTGTTTCCATAGAAATGGAATGGGAATATAAGCTCGATCCCTTCAAATCAGAGCTCTGAATGAAGGAGGAGAAACCAAACTGTTCTTAAATGTGTCATGTCAGACTAATTTCTGGTAAAAGTACAGACTTGCTTATAATGCTAATGTAGCACTTATAAGGTTATGCAAAATGTGGGCCCCAGTCTCTGGTCTGCCTTGCTCACACTTGCTGTAGTAGGAAGGAGAAGGACTGGTAGGCAATTAGGGAACACTGATTATCTTGGTAGCTCAGTCCCTGCCCTTGGGTAGTGCAGTTTAGTGTGTCCTGATAGTTTACGTGTACAGGTATGAGCAAGGACACCCCCATGCATCTCCTGTCCCAAGGGTATCATTCCTCATGTAAACAGCGGGAGGACAAAGTGCCAGCAGGTGGCACTCCAGAATCCGCAGCATCCCCCCCGGTTCTTGCTGCTCTGCAGGCAATCAGAGCGTGCTGATATCCAGGGGCAGAGGCAGGGATTGATGGCTCGGGAGCCCAGGACCCCAGGAGAAGGTGTCATGCATAGAACCAAATTATCAAAAATGCTTCCAAGCAGAAACGCTTTTAGAATTTGGGCAATGACATCCCCTTTACAAGCATAACGTATTGCCAGTGATGCCTGCAGTCTAGCCTCCCCGTGCACTGCAGCATTTGGTGCCAGCAGCACTGCTGAGTGCGGCCACGTGCCCTGGGCCGGGTTTCAAGACCGAAGGGAGAGCTCCTGGGTGTGCAAGCTGCCTGAGCAGAAATGGAGAAGAGTTAAGAGAATAAGCTGCAAATATGTAAAAGCAGGAAACAGCAAAAGAGAAATTACTGCAAGGAAGAACAGAAACTGTTGCCCTGCATCTGGGGAATGGTAATAACGCCCTGACAGCCTCAGCAGTGGCAGTGCTCTGCCTTTCATAGGGATCCACAGCTCTAACCCTTCCTATTCCATGTGCATTGAAAAGAAATAGCAGGCACTTCTTTTGTGTCTAATCCTGATCTTGGGTTTTTCATTAGCTTGGGAGCGTGTTGGTGACTCCCACATCACCAAGAATTTCCGTTTGTTTTCAGAAACCCTGCTTGCAGCATTCCTTTGAGAGATGCCTCGCCATTTGCACAGAGTAAACAAGCACACGCATGTGCAGCATTTTCTGAAAACTCTTTGCAGCAGTGAAAAGCAGACACTCCTCCACATGCCCTTTTCTCTAAACATGAACTTTGACTTCTGTGCTTCTATCAGTATTTTTTTGTGGTTTTTTTTTTTTTTTTTTTTTTTTTTTTCAATGAAAGGAAAAAAATGAAAGAGGATAACAGCAGAACAAGTAAAACATAGCTAAAACAATTACTTGATACTTCCTGGGAAAGACTGAAAAGAAAATATTCTTTTTATTAAATAATTTTACACTAGGATTTATTCTTAATTTCCAGTATATCATCTTATCCACAGTGGTTTCATAAGGTCTTTTAATTATCTTTTTTTTTTTTTTTGTTTTTTTTTTTTTTTTTTTTTTTCATGATGTCAGGGTCCAGATCCTTTCTCCCCTTTTCCAGTATTTGGTCGTCTTTGTTTGTCTACAGTATTTATAATGGAGCTGCATACATTAGTGCTCTTGGTCAGGAATTTACAATGTGCCTTTGTTCTTTATTAGGAATGGCTGATCTGACAAGTTTGAATCTATAGATGGCAACAATAACAACAAAAAGGGGAAAAGTCTGATAGCCTGATGTATTGCAAATGTTAATTTCATTATTTTAAGAATGAAAACCTGGTATTCCACTTTTTTTTTTTTTTTTTTTTTTTTTTTTCTCTAGATAAGAATTGTGTACAAGTTCCACGTTGATGTTTAGATCACTCTTAATGGTTCTGTTTTTTCTTTTCAGTTCAGCCAGTTGTTATAACAACAGCCTAAACTATTGTTGGATTTAAAGATGTAAAGATGTAATTTTAATGAATCATAGGATCATTTAGGTTGGAAAAGACCTCTAAGATCATCTAGTCCAACCATTAACATAGTACCGAAGTCCACCACTATACCCTGCTGCTAAGTTCTAAATCTCCATGTTTCTTGAAGACCTCCAGGGATGGTGACCCAACCACTTCCCTGGGCACCCCATGCCAATGTTTTGCAAACCATTCAGTGAAGAAATTTTTCCTAATACTCAACTTAAACCTCCCCTGGTGCAACTTGAGGCCAATTCCTCTTGTTTTATCACTTGGTACTTGGGAGAAGAGATCAACCCCCACCTTCTACAGCTTCCTTTGAGATAATTGTAGAGCACGATAAGGTCTCCCTCCAAGCTTCCTTTTCTCCAGGCTAAACAACCTCAGCTTCCCCAGCTGCTCTGCATAAGACTTGTTCTCTAGACACATCACTTGCTTTGCTGCCCTTCTCTGGACACTCTCCAGCACCTCGATGTCCTTCTGGTAGTGAGAGTCCCCCAAACTGAACACTGTACTTGAGGTGTGGCCTCACCAGGGGGACAATCACTGCCCTAGTCCTGCTGGCCACACTATTCCTGATACAAGCCAGGATGCTGTTGGCCCTCTTGGCCACCTAAGCACACTGCTGGCTCATGTTCAGCCAGCTATCAACCATTACCCCCAGATCCCTTTCCTCCAGGCAGCTTCCCAGCCACTCTACCCCTAGCCTGTTCCGCTGCTTGGGGTTGTTGTGTCCCTAGTGCAGGACCTGTCCCTTGTCCTTGTTGAACCTCACCCAGCTAGCCTCACCCCATCGGTGCAGCCTACCCAGATCCCTCTGCAGAACCCTCCTACCTTCAAGCTGATCAACACTCCTGCTCAACTTGGTGTTGTCTGTAAACTTACTGACGGTGCACTCGATCCTCCTCATACAGATTGTTAAAGATATTGAAGAGAACTGGCCCCAGTACTGAGCTCTGGCAGATACCTCTCATGATTGGCCTCCAGCTGGATTTAACTTCATTCACCAGCAACCTTTGGCCTGGCCACCCAACCAGTTTTTAACCTAGTGAAGTGTACACGCATACACGCTTTGGGCAGCCAGCTTCTTTAGGAGAATGCTGTGCGAAATGGTGTCAAAAGCCTTACTGAAGTCTAGGTAGACCACATCCACAGCCTTTCCCTCATCCACTGAATGTGTTACCTTGTCATAGAAGAAGATCAGGTTCATCAAAGACCTGTCTCTGATAAACCCATGCCGAGAGGGCCTGATCACCTGGTTGCCCCGTAAGTGGTACATGATAACACTCAAGAGGACCTGCTCCATGAGCTTCCCTGGCACCAAGGTCAGGCTGAAAGGCTTGTAGTTCCACTGCTCCTCCTTCTTGTCCTTATTGTAGATGGATGTCACATTTTCTAGCTGCCAGCCGACTGGGACCTCCCCTTATAGCAAGGACTACTGATAAATTATGGAAAGTGTCTTGGCGAGAACTTCCACCAGCTCCCTCAGTACCTTCTCTGGCCCCATAGACTTGCATATATCTAAGTAGAGTAGCAGGTCACTGATCATTTCCTTGTGGATTATGAGGGCTTCATTCTGCTCCCTGTTCCTATCTACTAGTTTAGGGGGCTCAGTATCCTCAGAACTAGTTTGCTGCTAAAGATGGAGGCAAAGAAGGCATTAAGTACTTCAGCCTTTTCCTCATCTCTTATCACGTTTCCCTCCACACCCAATAAAGGATGGAGATTCTCCTTAGTATTCCTTTTCTTGTTTAGGTATTTATAAAAATATTTTTATTGTCTTTAACAGCAATAGCCAGATTGAGCTCAAAACGGGCTTTGGCTCTTCTAATTTCATCCCTGCACAGGCTCATGACATCTTTGCAGTCCTCCTTAATTCCATCCCCCCACTCCCCCCCCTTTTCCCCATTCATCCAAAGGTAAACCGTCTTTTTCTTGCTGAGCTTTAGCCACAGATCTCTGTTCAGCCAGGCCAGTCTTCTTTCATGCCGGCTCATCTTCCAGCATGTAGGGAGAGCCTGCTCCTGTGCCTTTCGTATTTCTTTCTTGAAGAGTGTCCAGCCTTCCTGGACTCCTTTGCCCTTCAGGACAGCCTCCTAAGGGGCTCTGCCAACCAGTCTCCTTAAACGGCTGAAGTCTGCTCTCTGGAATTCCAGGGTGGCAGTTTTTACTTTTCCAAGAATCGAAATTCAACCCTGTCATTGCCATTATTAATCTCAAGATAATACAAACAGTCCCTAACATACAGGGCTGTCCCACCACCTCTCCTTACTAGCCTATCCCTTCTGAAGAGCCTTCCATTGCAGTTGGATGTCTTGCATTCATGCAAGCCGTCCCAACAAGTTTTGGTGATAGCAACTGTCCTCCTGCTTGCTGCACAGTGGCTTCCAGCTTCTCCCATTTGTAGCCCATCCTGCATGTATTGCGGTTGATGCACTTCAGTTGGCTTAGCAATCCTGCTACCTTTCTGGAAGGAAAAGCCCTAATTCCTGGATAGCCATTACTGAGCACTTTGGTTACTTTGGTGACTTTTACATGACTTTCATGTAAACATTTCTATACTAATATAAATAGATGAATAGAGCTAGAGCTCTCAAAAAACAACTACTTGGATGAGCTCCATGCAGAGAGCTGAAGGAGGCTGTGAAACAGCTAAACATTTTATGTCTACTTTTTCAATGCAGTGTTTCATAGTGCAAATATGTTGGTTACTGTGTCATAAATACCTTATGATTTTTACTGACTTTGACAGATAAAAAGCAGGGAAGCAAATCCTATTTCTGAATCATGAATAGATAAATATATGGCTATATTAACATTAAAAAAAAAAAAAAAAAAATTGAAAAGCCCAGAGCATTTTTGAAACTGATTAATTCCTGAAACTTCTCACACATGTAGGTACAGAGATGCAAAAAATTTTAATCTGCCTGATTGTGTTTCCTTTAAGCAATTGTTCATTAAAATGATGTGTCCTCCTGCCATGAGCAAAAATGGACTATTAAAAAAAAAAAAAAAAAAAGAAGAAAAAAAAGTATTCTGCTTCATTGCAAAGCAAGGTTGAAAAAAATTAATACAATTTTCCCTCCTCTCTCATACTCATCCACACAGTTTTTGTTCAGTGAGGATTTCTTTTTTTAGTCCTATGGTTTTAGCCTTCCTCCAAGATTCCTTTGAAGAGTGCCCTGATCCCTCTGTAGAAGGGTTAGTTTTCTGTATGTGACATATAAAACTATCTGGAAAATATTTGAGGCTACTACTAAATTCGTTAGATCTCAACTGCTAGTCTAACTATGAACTAGTTTAGGGAGGATATATTAATTCTTTCCTGTAGTCCTCTTTTGAGCTCTACATCTAGCCCTCATCGAAAGCCACATGTCAAGTTTTTCATGACATCTTTCCTTTAGTCAACTCTAATAGCAAAGCACATCTACCATTTGGTCCCCCAAATTAAAATAAATAAATAAAATGTAAAAATGTCTGCATCTTACCTTGCAGCAAGTATTATTTTTTTGATGCAGTAGTAACAATAGAATCAAATAGTTTTTGCTGTCCACAGAGATTTGAACCTTTTTCCATCTTACTGCTTTAAACACAAGGCTATTGGAAGTTAAGTCCTTGAAACTGTTCCACTTTGCATAGCATACAGAAATAGACACTCAACAGAAACAAAGAGATGATGTATGATATGATACGTGACATATAAATTACAAACATAAAGGTGATTAATTCCTGCTGAGAAGTTACATAAATTTTAATCTTTCCTTGCTCCAAGTACTATTTAATATAGGCAGTACAATGCTGAAGGGGTGCTCTTTATCTCAAGATAGTGCCCTAACAAGGTGGGCAAACTGTCATGCCTCTTCGCCTTTGAATACGGAAATTTGTTTACTCTTAGTTAAAAAATAAAAAAAGCTGCATCATGACAAATGGATAAATTTTTGTGCAGTATATGATACTGCACAGTATCATAGTATCATATACTGTGCATTATCATATAATCTGCAAAAGGAATTGATCCCAGTTTTTCACTTACTGAAAAAAGACAAACTATGAGGTGTTGGAAAAAAATAGATATAAAATGAGATAAATGTTCTTTCTAACAAATTTAACAGGACATGAGGCATAAGAATGTCATAACAATTTTCATAATCATTTTGAATACATTTGTAGATTTCTTTCATGGGCAACTAATTCTTTCTATACATCACAGAGACATCTAATTATCAACATATAATTCATCTAATTTCTTCATCTCCAAGCTTTTTTTTTTTTTTTTTTTCAACACTATAATGCTTTAATAAGTGTAACATATATTTGAAAGATGCTTCTCCAGTACTAGTACCAATCATTCAATTCTCTTCTGCTGGAGTTTTTAGAAAACAATCTGATTACTTACAGTCCTAAGTGGGGACTTTGAACCCACCTGTTTAATCCTGTTTGAAAATTTTCACAACAGAGATTTCATATGCTATCTGCAGGATCTGGATTTGCTATAATATTTTACAAAGTATCTGGAGTTTAATCTTTTGGTTTATTTAAATTTTTTTTTTGATTGATTTTTCAATTTCCATGAAAACCTGGTGCCCAAAATACTTTAAATGACATGTAGTTGATTTAGTTAGCTACTCTACAAAAATGTAGCACTGGGAGTCTTGCCCACAGTACAGCAGAGTTTTATAGGTATTAAAAAAAAAAAAAAAAAAAAAAAAAGCAGAATTTATATTTGTAAAGAAATACATATTTGCCTTTTGCAACTACTAATGTCAATTTCTCTGAACATACCCTGTTAAACATATCATTAATTTTAAGATTCAGAGTTCACACATAGACAAGGAGACATACATATCCCTCCTTCAACCACATATATATAAATATGCAGGTATATAGCACAATAAGAAAGGATTAGCATCTAGTAAGTGTACTTTTCAATGCATTAACAACTCTTAAACCTATCCAGACTGCTATTACTGGTAGGTAGTTTGCCAGTCCTGCATTTGCAAAGTACAGTATGTGATTCTGGAGCTCCATTTTCCCACCAGTTTCCTCCAGGTGGATACAGGGACCCAAGAAGCCTGGGATGCTATGCCATGCTGAGTAGCCAGACCTAGCACTAAATCATCATTCCTACCTTAATGCAGCCCTCAGCTTCTAAGCTAAAAAAATGTCACTCATACACAAACATAAAAAAATAAATAAAAAATCCAAGGTACCCAATATGAACATTTTCATATTTATTACACTTTTGTGGCCTGCTTATTTGAAAAATAGTAAATACAACATAATATGTACTAAAACATAGTACATACAACAAAAAATAACCTCCTAGTCTTTTGAGCAAAACAACACAGAAATCATCTCAGAGGTACCAGGTGCTTAAGATCAAAGAATATGAAATACCTGCTGCATTTCATTACAGCAAGCCTGATCCTAAACTGGTGCTCGCTATGGCTGTAAGTATCCTGGAGGGTAAGAGGCAAGTATTAAAAAAAAAAACAGAGGTGAAAGGACACACCCTGCAATAACCAAATTCATTTTTATAAGTCTGTGAGTATTAAGAAAGGTTCCACAGACATAATACAACTGTGAATCTTCTGGAGACTCCCTGATTGAGCCCTGCCTCACCATCACTATTTCTGTATAGCTCACAGTGCTGCAGTTGTTCCCCAGGCAAACACCTTTTCCTACTGCATGTGGGAAACCTCCTGGAAACCAGAGGGTTTCTGCCTCTCTGCTCTTGAGACAGTTTTGGCTAAGCCATATGATTGAAGCTGGTGGTCGGACCCTCCTGATGAAATCTTCTGAGCAGAGGAACATCTTGCCACTCTGTCCTAACACCAGATCTTGAGAAAGGACTTAAACCCCAATGCCAGGTTAATTCCAAAACCTCTTGTTTGGTGCCAGCTCTATTATTAGAAATAACAGAGCCTTGCCAAATTGCTTGAGAGGAGTCTGAATAGGTTTGACTTTGCTGAGTGGACACATTTGTTTTAGTTGGGTAACCAAGAAAGCTTAAGACACCAAAATAAAATGTAACACCTATCCATTTGAGCAGGAAGAATGAGTGCTCAGACCCTTATAGAAATGCCCCTGAATTTTCTATGATCCAACACTTTGGAGAAGACAGGAGACACATAGAAAGGAAAGCAGATCTATTTTCTAATGGTATTCTCAAGTATAAATCTGCATCTCTTTCTGTGTTCCATTAAAATCATCGCACCATATGTCACAGTATGTATTTGATCATGTTTGCACATACACATTTCTTAACAGATCTAGGAAATCATTTGGTATTATACTAACATGTATTTAGACACAAAATTAATTACTATTTTAAAATAATATCTACATTGCTGTTTTCTCACTTTTGTGTATGTAGGTACTTGAAGTGCTCCTGTTAAGAAACAGAATGATTTCTAATTCACTATCAGAAGCTTTTTAGTATGACAGGTATATTAATATTTCTAACTTGGAAAAAAGTCAAACAAAACTGTCATTCAAAGACATTTTAAATATAATTATCTGCCCAGATCAGGGCCTGTGTAGATTTACATTTATTTCTTCCAAGAGGGGATTGTAAAGTGGCAAGAATCCTATGGCTGATGTATCTGATGAAATACACTATTTGTAGGGAGAAAAAAAATAGCAGATGGAAAAAAATAGGGAAAATTATATTTTGTGTAACATTTTTCTCAGGTTTCTAACTAAATACTGCATACTGTAGAGAGCAGTGTGTGTTAACTTCTGTCAACTATTCCACAAATTATTTTTTATGTCCTTTTATATAATTACATCTTGTTTGAATACAATATTGCATTTTAAAGCTAATAAATGAACAACATAATAGTGAATGGTGTTCTGCAAAGGGCAGTACATGGGGACAGCATTCTGTCTAATTAATTCCTTCCCAAGAGTATTGATCACAGATTCAGAAATGTTTAAGTTTAAGCATTTGAGCATCAGACTTGAATCGCTGTTCTAATAAAATGGAATAATAGACTTACAAGTCATTGAAGCAGTTGAAACTTCATTCATATTTGTAAAAATTGTGAGGCTAAGTGAACATAACAATAACACTTGAGAATGTAAATACAGAATTATTTTAGAGCCAATCTGAAGAAAATGAGGGAGAACCCGAGAAGTGTTTGTGGACTCTGTAGATAAAGCCATCTTTTAATTTATTTTGCACACCTCAAATAAAATCTCAAATTCTCTCCCATCTTGCTACTTAAAGGCCATAACAATTCCATCTTCTATGTCAAAGTAAGTATTTAGGGCATCGATCTTAGAAACACCTGTGGGAACTCACTTCATGAGTTATCCTCCTAAAAGATAGAAACTACTTATTTGTTGAAGCTTCAATGCATATTAAAATATGTGTGCATTCAGGATCTAAATCAATTTGTATTGTTTTTAAATTGCCCCAAACTACAGTTTTACAACAGGCTACAGCAATTATTAATACTTCTGAGAAAAAAATAAAATAAAATCCCCAACCCAAATGTTCCACAAAGAAACAGACTTGAAAGCATGCAGGCTATTATTTTCTTAATATTAACTATATTTTGATTTTAACTGAAGATTACCTTATTGATTAAATTAGAAAAGAAATTTAAGTTACAAGTTCATAGTTCATATTTTAACTAAAATGAGTTGATCAGATTAATCTACCAATGCAACAAAGCTGTGATGATAACCATCTAAATTCCTTTATTAGTTTAGTCTGGTGTATTAGATAAACTAATCCCAGACTTTTTATTTGTTGACCCAAATAAGAACACTTAAGGAGGTGTATTACAAGAAAACTGAGCTGCTCACTCAGGGATGGAGGTGCAATGGGTTCCTATAGTTCCCTAAGTTTTACTGGTCAAGACAAGACTGCAGAGTACAATATTTGTCCTTCAGTCTTACAAGCACAGATAATTGTTGTGCTGTCTGTGCTGTCTGGAAGCATGGAATATTAAAAAAAAAAAAAAAAAAAAAAAATCCAAGTCCTCCAAAGAGTTTTCAAATCTGGATCATAGCCAGACACAACAGTGAGTGAAGTAAGCAGATGGAAGAATCGGGGATAGGATAAGAAGCAAGCTTTTTCCTGGTAAGTAGTAGTCACAGTGTAACACCTGCCTACTAGCGTCCTCTGATCACAGCAAAAAACTAAGCGTTAGTAGTAACAAACGCTGTCAAGCATCATGGTTTTGCAAAAAAGGAGTAATCTTATAGAGACTAAGCACTGCTTGGATCACAATTTCTAGATTATTTTTTTTTAAGTGCCTGATAAAATAAAACAAAAGTGCCTGAAACATACAATATATTCTTTGTCTGATGAAAGTCAAAAATTTGTAAGTTGCCTTCTAGAGCTTCAGCAATTATCCTAGAAAATCACCCACTTTTCAAACTAGTCTTGTAACTACTCAAACATTAGACATAATTGTCAAAGTCAAGGTAAATTGAGGGATGTACATCTACTCATATAACAACAAAAAAAATGAAGTTCAAAATAAATAATTAAGAATAGAAATTCTTAATTTTTAATTGCTTTTCCTCCCAGTATTACTGCAAGTCCCTTAATATAAACATTGAATTTGTTTTGATAATTAATTTTAACAGGCAAACAAATCAGTTCAACAGAGTTAAATACTATCATATTTGCACCAAGAAAAGGCAATGGAAATGTGTTTAGTAACTCTTTTGGGGCAGAATAGACTTGCTATTTCAAATAACAACACTTACTGCATTCATTCTCCTGAAATTTGTAAAAACCAAACCAACATTGAAAAGGTGTAATTTTGACTGATTTCTTATAAATTTGGTTATTGTTGTCAAAGAGACACGGTAACTTCTTATTCTTTTGCAGTGACTGAAAATGTGTTCTTCAGAAAATCTTTCTGCAATAAAAACATGATGAAAAAATATATTCTAATTCTTTGCTTGCTGTGTAGTTTACTTTTTTTCTTGTTGTTGTTAATAAAGTGGCTAATTTCAGAAGCTACTAGTTTTAAAATGAATGAGAATTTGCAACGGGACAATCTAAAAGCAATATGTTTCAGTATTATTCATACACAAGAAGGATTTAAAAAAAAAAAAAAAAAAAAAAAAGACTATTTTTCTTCTGAAGACAATGCCAATGCTGAGACGGATAAACTTAAGTAAGAGCCAAGCTACAACAGTGTTTTAGAAAAATTAGTGCATACACAAAATGTGTAGGTGGAAACCTGCAAATGAAGAGCATCCAGGGGTTACTGAATATCAAAACTAAAGGAGTGATACCAGGAAAACACTGAAGTACTTGAGAAAACAATATTGTTAAATGAGTTATGCCCAACTTTTTCTCACAGCAATAGTGCAGGGAAACAGCTGTCAGTGCATTTTTTTGAGAGCAAGATGAGAGGGCGGAAGATTTTTTCACTGACATGTAAAAATGCATACATTTAAGCCAGACATTAAATGTGGGGCCCACTGAAAATTGGGTTTCACCTGAGACCTACTTCCTGCAAAGAAGTTAAAAAATAATTCATTATTAGTATACATGTGTAGGATGATGAAACAATTTAGCCTATTTCCTTCACTCCTTTCTAAAGTGTATCCCAAAAGAGAAAAAAAAAAAAAAACCTGTCAAATTAATAATTTGCAATTTTCTCTCATCACTGGGAGAGATCAGTTCCAATCTGAGACAAGATGAACTAATACCAGTTGCACCCTTTTACTACCCTAGCACTGCTAATATATTAAACCAGTTAATAAATTATTAATTCATTCAAGGCTCCTAGGTCTGGAAATTATGAGGAATATTAATCTAAGTTTGGAAGAAGTGTTGTAATAGTGGCGATTAATTTTTAAATTGAATTGTATATTAACAGCCTGACCTTCAGGTCAAAAGGTGCTCACAAGTCAATTTAACATGGAATTCAATGGGACAATTGGCATGAAGAAGTGCTACTCAATCTAATGATTGCAGAACTGATCTTCATCCATAATAATATTGGCTTTGTACAACTTTGTGGCAAAGATGATGTGATTCAATGAGCAGAGTTAGGCGGTAGGACCACAGAGACTTATGTTCTGCTGCCTCTGTTCACACAGGATCACTGAGCTGGTGAGGCTGGACAGGACCTCTGGAGATTACCTAGCCCACCCAATCCTGCTCATAGAAGGATGCTCAGGACTGACTTTGTAAAAACAAGCTAGGTTTTGAGTATCTTCAAAGACGTAAACTCTGAAACCTCTGTAAACAACCTCTTCCAGTGTTCAACCACCATCATATTCTTATGTGTTTATGTGCTCAGAAAGTGATCTTCGAGCTATGTGATCCTGCCAGCTTTTAACCATACTACCCCATATGTATTGGACTAGTATTGGTAGTATTGGACTAGTGCTCAGAGAATGAACCAAGTACATTATGGATCAAAGAAGTCCTATAAGAAATGCAAGCAACTATCAGCATGGAAGATCATTCAAGTTGAAGGCTGAAAGGAAAACAAGACACATCCCAAATCGATAGACAATATGGTGTTTTAGGAAGTCCCTTGTTTATTTCTAAAGTTTTTTTTTTTTTTTTTCCGATGAAAATAGTTTTTTTCTTTTTCCTCTCCACCCTATCAAAAAAAAAAAAAAATCATTTCAAAACCTCTCTTCATTTATCTTTTATCTGGTGGTATGTTCACATTTATTTCATTACCTCTTTAATAACTTTGTGGTGAAAAACAATGGAGTAAGCAACATCAAGTCTCAGTAGAAGAGTTGTGAATCAGAGCCACTAATTTATAAAACACTAGCTGATAAGGACAAAAGAATAGGTGTTACTGTCTTCAGAGACAACAATGGAGACCCTGGCTATGACAAGAAAGAAAACTTGCAAATAAAGAATATTTAAGAGAACAAAATATGATCATGGCATGAAGGTTATGAGAGTTCAATCATTTAGGTAGAACAAAAGCAAAATGCCTGCACTCAAATGAAGTATTTCAGATTAATTAAATAATCTGCAGGAAATTTCCAGCATAAGTTAATTGTATATGCAGTCTGTTTCTTTTTTATGTGTTTACAGCTACACAATCAGTTAGTAAGAACAATTTTCCCTTTGAATAGTGATAAAAAATTCAACGCCTCTGCCAGTCTGGTATTTCTTTCATTTCCAGCTATCACATAACAAGGCAATGATAAAATACAGTATCTTTTCCTCCCAGCACATGCAAATACATTTCCAAAGACAACATCAGACTCATTTGACTTTTGAAAATTTTGTCTGTTTTAATTCTCTATATGTTAACACAGGTCTCTCAACTGAGCAGTAGGAGATAAATGGTGCCTGTCTCTTTTCTGGAGGGTGAGGCAGACTTCTTCAAAGTGAGTGCAACTGCTCATCTGTGTTTTCCCCAGGATAGACCGAGGTTCTGTGGTCTTGCCACAAATACTCTTCGATACTGTGGACTTGACTTACAATTTGTCCCCCTGTACTCAGTTCTGGTGAGGCCGCACCTCGAGTATTGTGTTCAATTTTGGGCCCCTCACTACAAGAAGGACATGGAGGTGCTTGAGGAAGTCCAGAGAAGGGCAACAAAGCTGATGAGGGGTCTGGAGAACAAGTCTTATGAGGAGTGGCTTAGGGAGCTGGGATTGTTCAGCCTGGAGAAGAGGAGGCTCAGGGGTGACCTTATCACACTCTACAGGTACCTTAAAGGAGGCTGTAGAGGGGTGGGGCTTGGTCTGTTCTCCCACGTGCCTGGTGACAGGACAAGGGGGAATGGGCTAAAGTTGCACCAGTGGAGGTTTAGGTTGGATATTAGGAAGAACTTCTTTACTGAAAGGGTTGTTAGTCACTGAAATAGGCTGCCCATGGAAGTGGTGGAGTCACCATCCCTGGAGGTCTTTAAAAGACATTTAGATGTAGAGCTTAGAGATATTGTTTAGTGTAGGACTTGTTAGTGTTAGGTCAGAAGTTGGACTTGGTGATCTTGGAGGTCTCTTCCAACTTAGATGATTCTGTGATTCTGTGAATTTACAAGACAAAAATCTTGACTGAATTTTTGAATTAAATTACATTAGATTTAGGTCATTATATCAGCTGAAGACAGCCCTCTTTTTTCATTTTTTTTTTTTCCTAAAAAGTCATCTGAGAATGGACCTTCAGCATCAGTGACTTGGCAACATAATGCAGTCCCATTCTGTTAGTTATTATTGATGAAAAAACCTGTGAAGAAATGTTTTTATAGAGTTAATTGTACAATAGTAGCATGACTGAGCATGAAGCCATACTCTGAGAACAATGCCAAAACTGCACAATAACATAATTCAGCCTCCTTGAATGCATTTTTGTTTAGCATATCCCAATTCCATAGCAGAACCCATCATATGCTGGTAATCACACATGCAACAATTCTAAAATAATGTAGGCAAAACTGAATAGAATCTCAGTGATGGTTCCTTATGAGGATGTTTTGCAAAGGTATGGTGGTTTGAATGCTTTTTTGCCACATCAGCTGGAGAGCACTCTGGGTGTAGGGCAGACAGAAGGGTTATCAGCCTCTACATTAACCCTGGTGTTCAATGTCTGGGGTATTTATATAGCACTCCAGAATGAACCTCTGAATTTGTCACTCACCTCAGTGCGACAAGACTTCTACCTCAATATATATCAATGACTAGGTAATCTTTCATCACAGCCAGCTTCTGGAAGCAATCTGAATGGTTTCTGCAGCTGTGAAAAGCATCCACAGCAAGGAGTATAGACTAGTGGGATCCTGGTCTTCAGCACCCTCTAACTGTCCACTTGGCAGGGGAAACCCTATCCTTCCAGCTGGCATGGGGCAGCACAATTCAGCAAATCTAATGAACTTAAAAGCTTGGTAGCATGATGGGAATGAGACATAACCCTCACCCAACTAAGTTCTACAAAGCTTTAGGCTTGCTAAAGTAATAAAAAAAAATAAATCAAAAAAAAAAGGTTGAGAATTTCACCAGTTCAGTGCTTCGGTACTATTTTCATTGGTAATCTGACCAAAGTGTAAATCTTTTTCTACAAAGTTTTGTTCATGCTCATCTGATAAGTGGTGACAAGCACTGGGTGAAATTGTGCATGTATCACATCAGAGTTATTTTCTCTAAAATGCCTACTGCATCATGGTTTAATTTTATGAAAATGTATCTACAGAACATATAACCTTTTATAAATTTCCATAGTGATGTCTGTGTGAAAATATGATACTCTTAACTTCAGAAGTATTTATTAACTTTCATTACAAAAAGTCTTTGCAATCAAATTAAGCACATGAATTTTGACATGGAAAGGTGATTTCTGTAAGAGATGAGAGAGATGTGAAAATAAGGTTCTGAATAGACATGCTGTCACAGTTTTATGGGGAACATGAACAAAACATCCCCAGAATAATAAGCTTTCATTTTATCTTTTATAAGTTCATACAATATTCATCTTCTTTCCCAGCTACGCTGTGAGATCAATCTCAGCAGCACTGTTAGTTCATATGAAATGTAAAATGAAACTGATTATGAACATGAAAGAGGAAAGCCTCATTTCAGTATAATCCAAAGGAAATGAAAATGCAAATAACAAGGAAAAAAGAATTCACAGATTAGGTCTTTTGAAGTTTGTTAATCTAAGATACCATCTCAGACAGATAAGTAAATTTTTACAGATACTTTAATTGTAAGATAAATCACTTAATACTAAATATTATAAAGGAAAATGGAGATAGTGTAAATTCACATTCAGTGCAAGATACAGGCTAATCAACATTATTCTATGCAGTAATGCTTAGTGCTTTCCAGTGAGGCTTACCAGTTGGTATGGGGTAATTTAAGGTAGCCGAGCACACAAACTAGTGCCACAGTGATGGAGAAGTACTTATTCCAAACACATGCAGTTATCAGGCCACTTAATTTGATATTCTTCAGAATCCCTGCCACCCAGGCACTGTGCGCTGTGAGGGTTTTAGCAGCAGTAATTCACAGTGTGAGCTGTGCATTTCTCACATTCACAGTAACAGATATTCGTACTCTTGCTATCTTTCTAGTGTCAGGCCAAATTTAAGGGATTATTTTCTGATAGGGTATTCTATGCAGTTTTGTTTCTGTCTTCTACTGTCTCCTTTTGTGGGTGTTTACTGGTATGCAATTTACATTTGTATTTTTGTGGAAAGAGTCCATTGTTTACTTATTTTAATGATATTACAAAATTTATTTTGATAGCTCCTCTCCCAGAACTTGGTACCTGGGGAAGTTTTTGACCTCCAACAAGTTTTCCTTGTCTCACCTTAATCAACTCTTGAGCATCTATCAAGACCCACACAGGAGGTATATAGTGTCAAGGTTTTTCAAGGAAAGGAAAAAAAGAAAAAAAAAAATCACATTTAAATACCAATTGGGAGAGAACAAAATGTCTCCTGCAATCTCTTAAACTTATTGTAAATTATACTATGCAGATGAAACCCTCTCTTTCATCTCACATCAAAGAGATGATTTTCTTCACATCCAAAACTGATCAGATTTGACCTCTGCAAGAGCTATTGCCACAACAGAAACCCTCTAAGAGGTTGAGAATGCTGAGTATTTCCCATGACTTTCTATTCTAACCATCTATGTGTTTTAAAAAATTTTGAAGTCTACAATTAAACCAAAGACTATTTTGCAGCAAAAATGGCTAAGACTACGGATGGTTTTGGCCTAATTTGTTTTTAATTCTTCTTTGGTTTTGTAGCAAAATAAAATAGGTGTGTTTTTCATCAAAATACTCAGAACTTGAAGGACTTGGAAAAAAAAAAAAAAGTTTCACATAAAGAGTCTGATGGTTTAGCCTTTCTGAAACAAAAGTTCTCAGAATCTGAAACCAGAATTTGGAAAGAATTGTATTACTAATGATACTATTGCAAAACCAGGCTCATAAAAGACATGAGTGGCAGTAGTTAATATCATAACAAACTTTTTGTGACTTGTGACTTTTTGTTGAAATTTGCAACTGCAAAGGTTAGGAATTTTCATGTTTTTTATCCAAAGAAAGAAAGGACTGGGGATCCTAAGAAGAACATTTAGAACTCCCAGAGAAAGGTAGTTAAAGCAGCTAAGAGACTCTGGAGCTCTACCAATGGCAACATTAGCTATTGCAATTTTTTTAGGCAACTAAGGGAATAGGCATTGTTTTTTTCCCTTTGAATTTGAATTTAAAATTCTGAATCCTACCCAGGACCTAGATTAACGTATGTCCTGTGGTGGAGCTTATTTTAGTGTCTAGAAGCCTCATGTAAGAATAAGGCCATTGGGCAGTTGACATACTAAACAGAAAACAGTGAAAGAGGTATTATGCTTAATTTAAAATTGAAAAAATAAGAGTTGGGAAAGTTAGCATCCAGTCACACAAGACGTATGTGCCAAAGAATTAAATTTTATATATTTTGAGTTCAAGCCCAACATTATAAACACAATTATAAGATAAGAGAACTCCATTGCTGCATAAATAATTATAGGTAATGGATATATATATCCATTATCGAATGGATATATATCCATTATATCCATATATATATATATATCCATTACCTATTATTATTTATGCATATATAATATATAATATATGTAATATATGATATATAATATCTAATATATAATAATATATATATATTATATATATATATATATTTTTCCCTTTGGCACATGTAATAAAGCATTTTTCACCTGAGGAAATTCACTTATCTGAAAACAAGGTGTACTGAAAACACAGGTAGAATTCAGTTACTTTTTTTACTGACACCATAGCATTAGTGTAAGAAAGATTGCTTTCCAGCTACAATATACATGTATTTACCAGTCTCACACTTCAGCTTACTTATGGGTTCAACTTTGCTCCCAAAAGACTTACAGGCCACTGTGTTTACAGGCTCAGATTTAAAAGAATAATAAAAGGCATTTGTGTTGTATTTGGTGAAAGTGTTTCACTATATGCCATTGTTACTATTACCCATAGGAAATCCCTTGTATTTGACACTATTACATTCACACTTGGGACTGGCTCATGCTCTTCTGGTTTGAAACCAAATGGAAGGGATGAACAAAAAGACCTTGGAGAGTCACACAGCTATTTTCAGGCTCCTCAAGGGCCAAGAAGAAAATCTGAAAACTTGCCCACTCAGCCGTGCACTGTGACACCTGCTCTGACAGTGCAGCTACTGGTCTATCACTGTAAGACAAAACGAAGTTATCTCAGTGTAGCTGCTACAAAATAAACTTATATGAGTTTTAATTTCATCACAATGTATTTTAAAATCAAGATGAAAACAAATCATGCATTGCCATTAGTGTCTTTACTACCCTAAGCCCTGATAAGCCCTGAGAACATGAACCAGTGAAGATATGATGGCAATACTTTATCCACATAAAATATGGTTTTACCAGTAAAAAAAAAAAAGAATACAGCTATTACAAATATTTTACTAGCCACAAATATAGTTCATGCAGCTTGATTTGTCTACAACATACTTTAAGAAGGAGATACTCTGACTTGTAAGTCCTTTAAAACGGGATTTTGTGCCAACCAGTTATTAGGCAGGGGAAATTTAGGCTTGACATCAGGAGGGGATTCTTCACAGAGAGGGTGGTTGCACACTGGAACAGGCTCCCCAGGGAAGTGGTCACTGCACCAAGCCTGAGTGAATTTAAGAAGAGATTGGACTGTGCATTTAGTCACATGGTTTGAACTTTTGGATAGACCTGTGCGGTGTCAAGAGTTGGACTTGATGATCCTTAAGGGTCCCTTCCAACTCAGGATATTCTATGATTCTATGATTCTATGATTTAGCATGACACCTACTTAATACCTACTGTTAATGTCATCTGACTTGTACTGGTAATGAGCATTTAAAAATTCTTACCAATTAATTATTGGAGACCCCTAAGAAATAGGAATATTACCCCCACAGGACTCCTTTCCCCTATCTCTCAGAATGGATCTATCAATGACACACTTCCTGACATATTTTTAAAAGCTGTATTTTTGGCAGATGTCCTAGTGTTGTACATATATTGTGATAAGCATGAAATTTCTTAGAAATTTAATTTTAATGATCAGAAGCCGACAAGTGCAATACTATGCTAACATAATGGCTATAAACTCTAACTTATGAATTGGTGACCTCTTTAGTAGGGTAGGCTTTGTTAGAAGACTTGGCAAAGAAGAGAGTAGGGAAACATTTAGGAAACTCAAAGTTAAGATGTTATATTTTGTTATTCCTATTTTTATCCATTTGCTTTCTTCCCCACTTTTGAACTAAATAGCAAGACAAAATGCAAGGGTAGGCCTACAGAGAGAAATAAGTCTACTTACTCTCTTGCTTTCTTTCCAAGTACCTTAGTCTCAGTCCCATCTCTTTTGACTTTTGTAAAACCAGAAAGCCTGCTTCTAGCAGCAGCAGGGCTCTCCTCAGAGAAGAAGCATTCAGAAGAGGATACCATTGCTGTAATCTCTGTCCCACTGTGAAAACCTCTCAGCACCTTCCAATTCCAAGCGCCTTCAGTTTCCTTCTCATCTTCAGCTGTCTGTCCTAATGGATCTTGTATTTCTATGTGTATGTTCTCCACCTTTTTTTTTTCCCTTTAATCTCAGTTTTGTTTAGCCCCTGTCATACTGAACTTTATGGCCAGGCCCACACAACAAAGTGGATGAAATGACTTGCAAAATAGACGTTTGTAATTTCTCATTTATCTCTTTCCCTTCCACTTGTACCCCTTCCACTTGCACCTACCTCTGACTGGAGGACATTAAACAAGTAATTCTGGGAGAACATGAACCCAAGAATTCTGGTTTCCCACAGATTTATATTGAGACCAATAATGAGCTGTAATTGAAACTTTTGTCATTACTGAGACATTTATACAGTCTCTCATCCATGTGAATCACTGTTTAATAAAAGGTAAGTTTGTGTTGCAGCCTTTGGGACATTTACAGGATCTCTCAGCTCTACCCAGCTGACTATTTTCATGAAATAACCTAATTATATTCAAGATAGAATTAGTGGAAACTACACAACAGCTTCAAAAGTTATTGGAGAAGTAAAGGAGGCATAGCCAAGCATGATCACATAAAGGACTGTTTCCATAGGAACCTAGAGTGAAAACAGAGACACAATTTGTGAAAAAATTCATTGCAGTCAGTTTAATTGAAAATTTAAAAATATCTGATCAGCTTTAAATCACATGCTGCAACGCATGACATTTCTCCTACCTTCCCCCACTCTGTACCCAGTCTGCAGACCCTTGCTTTCATATGTTCATCACTCCTGTATCCTGCAGAGGCACAAACTACACTTCTCAAAGTCAGAAGGTTGCTCAGTCTGTATTTTGTCAATCTTCCCTTCAGATGGATATTTTTTTTTCGGCAGTGTAAACTTCTCAGTAATACATGCCAACTGTTACACTCCACTGGTTGCACACGTGTTAGGCATATGACAGCACAAATTAAACAGAGAGCGCACAGGAGCAGCGGGTTACAGTATCACCTGCCTCTGAGAGCTTAAGCAGAGTGAAGCACTTGGGGTTGGAAATACCACTTTAGCGGCACAGGGTATCTGAGGTTTAAGGCCAAGCAGATGGCACCCTGAATGAAGGTGACCAGAATCTGTTGGGTGACAATAAGTAGATTTTACAGAAAACACACTACTGCCACTCCTCTCTTCATTATAGCCTCTTCAGTAGTCATTACTCACCTCAGCCGTGATACTAGCTTCCGTCCCTTGTGACCACAGTAACCTGCATTAAAAAACATGCCCATGTATAACACAACTCAATAATCTGAAGTGCGAGACCTCAGAACAGGAAACCACTGAGCGCTCTGTGTACATCGAGATCTTGGAAGTAGATGGCTGTCTGTTGTTTTTCTCGCCACTACTTGAAGCCTGTTACAGGATCCTACTTGTCACAAGCCAAGCTTCTGACCCGTCTACCCGTTCCACGCCATCCTTCTTCCTCAGGATCCCGGACAGATATTACACCATTTCCTAAACCCCACCGGCCCACGGCAACTTCACGGTGCCCAGGCAGGAACGGCTCCGATGTCCCTGAACCCGGGCACTGCTGAGGGGAATGGGGGAACCTCAAGGGATGGGCACCTCTCCACTCCCGCCCTGCCCCTCGTGGCTCCTCGCAGGCCGGAGCCCTGCGACTGAAGCCAGGCCGGGATGGGGTCGTGTTTGAGGGCTGGAAGGTGACGGTGAGGGGGCAACGGGAGACCCGAGTCCGGCTGAGTGGTGCGGCGCAGCTGCTGCCGGGCGCGTCCCTTCCGCGCAGCCCCCTCCATTTTGTCCACGGGCGCCCCCTCTCGGCCGGGGCCGGGCGGCCGGGGACCGGGGAGGCTGCGGGGCTCTGCGGCTGCCTGCCGGCTGTCCGCCCGCCCCCCGGCCCCGGCCGCTCTCCGCCTTCTGCCGGCCGTGCCAGGCAGCCTCTCTCTCGGCCTTCACTACCGGGTCAGGCGAGGAGGGAGCGCTGAGGCAGCGCCCGCCTCGCTCCAGCACCGACACCCCTCCTCCTCCTTCTCCTCCTCCTCCTCCTCCTCCTCCCCGCGGCCGTCCCCTCCTTCCCTCCCTCCCTCCCTCCCCACTGCCAGTTTCTCTACAACTAGTACATCCACACACAGGGTCCCGGCCGCCGCGGCTGCCATGGATATCAGCTAAAGTGCCGGCAGCCGGACGGATAGGGCAGAGAGGCGCTCCCCGTCCCCGCTCCGTCGCCCCCCCGGGGCCGCGGCGCCTTCCCTGCCGCCCTCCTGCCCTTCCTTCCCTGCCGCCCCGAGCCTGACCCACAGGATCCCGGCGCCCACGGGGGAGGGAGGGAAGAGAGAAAGAGCAAGCGGAGAGGGAGTCGGGCAGAGCATCCCCACGGCAATGTCCAAGGGCTTGAAGAAGAAAAGCCACTGGACGAGCCGAGTCCACGAGATCGTGATCGTGAGGAACCCGGAGGGGCAGCTGGGCTTCGAGCTGAAGGGGGGCGCCGAGAACGGGCAGTTCCCGTACCTGGGGGAGGTGAAGCCCGGCAAGGTGGCCTATGAGGGCGGCAGCAAGTTAGTGCCGGAGGAGCTGCTGCTGGAGGTGAACGAGACCCCTGTGGCCGGGCTCACCATCAGGGATGTGCTGGCCGTGATCAAGCACTGCAAGGACCCCATCCGGCTCAAGTGCGTCAAGCAAGGTAAAGCAGCGTGTCCCCCAGCCCTCCCTCGGGAGGGTGAGGGGGGGGCGGATCTAGGGGGGAGCTTTTTTGGAGGGGGAAGCCTTGGGAGAGGGGAGCAACTTTGTTCCTGCTGCAGTTTGACTTTCCCCATCTCCACCGCCGGGAGGGGGAGATGGAGGGGGTGCGAGCGGCGCTCCGCCGTGCCCGCAGCCGGGCGAATTAAATGTGCGTCAGTGACAGCGCTTCGCCATGCCGCCCGGGGCCGGGGGTGGCCGCTCCTCTGGCGGCTCTTGCAGCTGCCCGGGGCCGAGGGCACGGCTCCCGAGTCGGGTTTTGTCCCCCACACAGGGAGCAGGGGCTGGCTGCGGAGCGGTGAGGGTCCCCGGGGGCTTCGAGGGGGTGTTATGGCACCGTGCGTCCCGTCCCCGGTGGAAACGACCGCCTGTCGGTGGCCCAGCCGCGATGGAAGCGGTGCTGGGGAACGGGTAGCTGGGAGAAACTAGGAGGGAGAGGCAGGAGAAAACTTTCAGGAGAGAGCTCTCCTGCCTCTCCGATTTTCTCTTATTTATTTCTGAAGTGGTTGGTTAGGTCCGTCCGTTTCCAGGAAAGTCCACGGGGAAGAGACGCCGCAGATGCCGTTTACGTGTTTGTTTCTTGCCTCTTCAAACTATGCCGAGTTGGGGTAAATGCAAGCCAGTGCTCCGAGTCAGCCTTCTGCTGCCACAGCAGCATCCCTGAGCCCCGCTGGGATCAGAGGCTCTGTGTAGGTGCCCCTCAGGCAGGGATGGTGCAGCAGCTGCGAGTACGCCTTTCAGCCCTTCGCTAAGCTCAGCCTTCCAAAACTTGGGGATTTCTGTAGTGGGAAGGTTTTTGGTGCCATTCATTGGAGGCGTGCATGCTCCACAGTGATAGTAGCCTTGGCTTAGAGGACGTGCAGGAGTGCATAGTTTTGTAATTCAGCTTCCTTGTTTTAATTGACAATATATTGTTTAAAGTGATATTTGTGGTATTTCTGAATGCTTGAAAAATATGCCAATTACTAGTTTATCCAAAGAAGTCAGAATTGATAGAAGTATTTGACTTTCAAGCCTTCAGAATGTACTTTGTGATAAATTCAATTATCTACATAAGGTCAAATCACTAAAGATATGATCTATGATTTTTCTATCTGTCCTTTTAGGTAAGCAGTGCAATATGCTGTAGATCATAGTCATGATAGTCAGAAGATGCAAGGAAACATGGTAGTTCATGTGATAAGTGGAGATTAGAGAGGAGTATAATGAATTCTGCCTTGCAGTACAGTGTCATCTCTGGGCACTCAAACTCCAGGAAACCTTCTCAGTAGTTGCATCCCTGTATCAGTTTGAGCATGAGTGGTGTTACTGTGACTAGATTAAAAAGTGGCAGCAGTGAAAGTGTCAAGAACACAACAGTACATTGTCTGCCAAGTTATTCAAGTTCCGACTTTCTGCTCTGCAGAAATGCTGTAGATATTTCTCTATACTAATGCCAATTTTGGGTAACCTTCATATAATAATCAGACAGCCTCTGTCCTACCTCTTCAGTATTTTTCAAGTATTCAATTTTCAAGTAAAAGCAGTCAGCAGTGATTCATTATGTGTATCCTTACTACAGATATCTGTCATACATGAATTAGGGACATTAGTCAAGCTTTTAGTCTGTGGATTACTGCAGGTTTCTTGAATGAGATGTGGAAGATGAATTCTAAATTCCACCTAGGTTATATATATTAGGAGTTTCACTTCCATATGTTACCATACTGCACTTCTGATGTGACTCCTCAAAGCACAGGCCAGATGACAGCATGTTTGAAAATGACAATTCTGCATAGATTCTTGGAGTGAGAGAGACTTCCTGGTTGGAATGATCTTTCTTGTGCTTCAGCATCCTTTACTTTGCCAAAGGGAGAGGCCTTCAGGATCCAACTTCCTATGTTTTAAAAAATGTCAATGTTTTGTGCATTTTATCACCTGACTCCTCCTTCAGTATAATTCAGTCTAATCTCTGTACCTCTTTGTTAAAAAACACAGACAGCAGACATCCACGTTACTTACTGTAATAAATTACCCAACAGTACTTTGCAGCAGTGTGTAGGAGAGAAAAAGCTGGGCAGTAAAATCATTATATGTTTTTGTAACATTGTTCTGCTTTTAATTGTAAAATACCTTTAGTGTGCCAGAATAAGGTTAATGACTCCATTATCGTTGTTTCCACATAATTTATCAATGATATCTCTGTAAATTAAAATAGTATGACCTTGAATGTACCATGTGACTGTAGCTGCTTCTTCAGGGCTGCCTAGGAATGAAGTCACAGAGAGAAATGTGGAGGTAGAGCACTACTATTTATACTGGGATGCTTAAGAGACTATGAGTGTTTCTCTTGTTTGAAAGTTTTGATAATTCAGCAGAGAAATTTCATGTGTAGATGAAATCAGGAACTGGCTAATTCCATATACAGATATTAGGTTAGCTGTTTGGAATTACATAAAAGAAAGGCACTTTCCTGATTTTTCATTGTGTTGTGTTTGATTAAACACCACCATTTTAAAAATAATGAAATACTTTGTCTTACTGCATTATAAGGTGAAATACTTTTAAAATAAGTTCAGTAGGATGTTGCTGTTCTATGTGAGCTGTACAGCTTGAGCTAAAAATGTTAGCTTAGAAAAAAAATCTTATAAGAGTTGCTCTATATTGTCAGGATGAGTAAACATCTTGAAAAACTAACTAGCAGTTCCACAATATGATCTTACTTAAATAGGACTCCTGTAAGTAAGTAAATAAGGAGTTAATTCAGGAAATTGTTGCCTGGCTTTGTGTGGGGAGAAAACATTGTAGAAACTATTATTATTATTATTATCATTTAAGGCTAGTTGTGAGAGTTCATAGAGAAGCTTTCTTTGTTGACCATTCCCTGATTTTTTGTTTATTAATTTATTTATCTGTGGTGAGCTAGTGATTGTGCTAGTGTTGGCAGAGTCACAGAAATTCTCTTAAAACACATTGGGGGAAATCTTGGCTTTTTTTTTTAATATTCCATGGACAGAATTTTGTACTGCAGTTGATTGGTCAGGTATATTTGATATTTGCAAGTGCTATGTATAATGAACTTCTGCTCACTCTGGTGAAGAACAGATCCTTACAGTTTCTGAAAGAAATACTTCTTCATTTCAAATGTGTTTGTTTTTACATGTGGAACATTTTAGATTAAGTACTATCTTCCCACAGATGCTTAGTTGTAAAACCAGTAATGTGTTAAGGAAAGACATCCTAATTTGGATAAGTAATCACACTAAGTGTCATGTGAGGAGCAATGTTGTCTCCAGTTCTACTCCCTGTTCATCACTGCTGTCTCAGATCCACAGTATCTTTCTCCAGCAATTCCCATCAGTAGGCAGAACAGGTCTATGATGTGCACAGACTCCAACACAGCTTGCATAAACCAGGTTCTTTGTTCTTTGCATATAATTATAAACTGCTCAGCAGAATCCCAATGAATGGTCTGAAAATATGGATTTCAGAGCTCAGGAGTAAACATGGATTTCAGAGCTTAGATTTTGTTGTGTAGCTGATGCACCTCTTCCTGAAGGAGAATGGTTTGGCCATGCTGAGTAGCCAGGTGTTCTGACTAACTGAAGAGTTTAATTTACTTTTTGAAGTAGCTAACTAGTTGCATGACCATATGGAGCTACATGTTGAATTCAGTAGCGCTTACACTTTATGTTGACACTCTCTACTGTCTCTGATTTGATTCTAAATCTCCAAACTTTAAGCATCAACCCATAATACTTTAGCTTCTTATGCAAAAAGGGATTTAGTGCACATAATGCAGGGAATTAAAACCAGTTTTATTTTCTCAGTCTAATCATTTACTTAACAGTAAGCATATGCTTAAGTGTTTTGCCAGCTGTAAATGGATTTAGACATGTTTGCAAGTGCTTGCCCAGTCAGGAGAAGGACCCTCATTAGGACTGGAGTGGCTGTGCATAGGTAGACCACAGGTCCACTTTCCCTCACAGCCTATTTCTGGTAGTGGTGACATTGGTTTTCAAGGAAGAGTGTCCCAGCACCCAGTGGTTTATGGCTAAGGGATTTAGTGACTAGTGAAAAAGGCCTTGTATCCTTTAAAAAATATACATTTACTTTTAACTAGTTAATCCATAAATTTCACAATTAAAACCTGGCTTACAATTAGCTTTTATTTTCTTTAGAAATTTCTAACATGCTTTACAACAGAGAAGTATGGTAATACTTTGTTGTTATGATGTTTTGCCCTGCATGTGTAAATGGCATGTCAGCTGGTTGAAACATTAGTATGTTCCTACAGACCATTTCATACATATTTTAATATGTGTAGTTACATCTTTAAGAAACTTACTTGGTTATATAAGTTCACCAATAATTCTCTCCTACATTCATTAAAATACTCTGCACACAGATTGTCCTTTTGTGTGTTTTCTCTCCTTGGGTATCAATATATACCATCTTCTAAGATGTGAATATTGTATAAAATTTTCCTCCCTAATATAAATAACAATATTTTACAATAGTAAGCTGCATGATTTTCCTGAACAAAAAGAATTCATAAGTGTCTTGCAGAGAGAACAAACCCAAAGAACTATGAAAAACTGCATGGTTGCGTTTCTGGTACGAAATGTGTAGATATTCTTAGGAAAAAAAAAAAAAAAAAAGGACCTACTTCAGACCTATTCTTCTTTTCCTGACTTGTGATCCTTAAGATTTAACTAGGTCTAGAACCTAAATTCAGAGTTCTCTTTTTACCATTACTTTAAGTCATTCTTATGCTTGTCCATCTTAATTTAAAGACCATTCAACGTGACTTCTGACTCGTAGCTAGTGATTTATTCTTCAGCTCCTCCAGAGAGATGGTGATGTTTCATGTCAGGAACTCTGTGTGGCAATAGAATTACATTCATCAGTCTTTTTCCTTCTTTGAGAATTGCAACTGTGCCATTAAAGGATGGGGCCATGACTTTATTAGTGCATCATTTCCTTGAAGAAATGAAATAATTAGAGTACTTTGATTAGTTTTGTTATATATACTTAAGTTCATCTCATACTCACACCTGTCCATCTGCTGATACTGTTGACATCCAAGAAATATAGTGGTATGAGTGGGTAGAACTGCATCTGAATGCATGCTGTAACTCCACCTGCATTAATTCAGCATTTAACAAAAGGTACAGACTCTGAGCTTGTGCTTTCAGAGCTTATGATTTTCTCCTTGTTCCTAATAGATGAGAAGCTCCTTTCTTGACAAGAGTTGATTAATTATTCAACTACTTTTTTTTTTTTTGTATAAAAGAAGTGTATACATGCAAAAAGTGCTCCTTCAGAAGGGATTTATATGAGGAGGTGGTCATAGTTGTGATTTAGAAAGGGCAATGGAAATGAAAGTGCTGCTGGAAGCAGATGTTTCTTGTTCTTCCTCATAGTGGTATAAACAAATAAAAATGGATTATTATTTATTTGTATTTGTATTTGTATTTTTTTCTGGAGAGTGCAAAGGCAAGGGTCTGAGGACAGAGTGCTATTCCTTGACTGCTAACATCATGGAAAGAAGCTTTTTTCTTCCATATATATAATACATATTTATAAATATGTAAGTATTCATATACATCTTTCTGTATATTTTGGGAGCTGTAGGTAGGATTTGTGTCAGTAGTTTGAAAACATATAAGGCTTTGTGCAGTATTACTTTTAGGAAGTAATATTCTAATGATTACAATGGTCTTCAGTACTAATGTAGAGTATTCTTCATACATGTTTTGATGCATCTGTGTAAAATACAATGGACCCACTCACTCTGGTGTACAGTATTATGTAATGTTCTGCAATAGTAAATGAAATCATCATAAACTTTGAAATGTGGTTGAATAGGTAGCTGCCTATCTAAGCAGGTGCAGTCTATTGTGCGGAATTTGAAGGCATTGATTTTAGTGGCAACGTGGCTATCTCCAGTTTTCATTGCTGAATGTCATTGCAATGCTGTCCTTAACTGAATTTTCTGAAATTACAAGGGCTGTGAGCCCAAGTCATCTTCCCATTTCTGGAATGCACAAAATGGCTCTGTTGTTACAGCATCTCTTCAACACACCTAATTTGTTCAAATCAGCCTCATGTAAATCTCCCCAGTAAGAAGATGCAAGTCTTTCTTGCAGGCCATTTGTGTTGCTTTCTCAGTCTAAGCTGAAGCTACCACAGTGGAAAGTAAAATGGCAGAGAAGCAAAATAAAGGAAGACAGTGAAGGGTTTTTAACAAAAAAGAACTTGATCTATCATTCCTAAACTGGACAAAAAAAAATCTAATTAGTAACTGATAATCTCTAAAACAGATTTTTCTTATGGTTTTAATGTGCTTGTAATGTTAGCCTAAAGTCTTATTTATTCACACATCCTATCCACAATTTGGACTCTTTACTATAAGCTTAGCTGACAGAAGGCTGTAGTTTGTATATATCTGCTATGTATTTACCCTTTTTACAACAGGTAAATGAATCACAAATGCATTATTTCTGAACTTCCCATCAGTACATGCAGATTGCTTGGACCCAGACAGCTTCATCAAAAGTATGTTGTGCTCAACATGGCTCTGCCAGGTGTCTTCTCTTTCACATATACTTTATATTTATTAAAATATCATAATAACATGGTATTATTTATGCCATTTCATTCTGCTTATCAACTTCAAATGTTTCTCCTGGAGGTCTTTGGTTATTTCCACAAAACATGAACTCAGGAAGAAGGGAAATAAAACAAGGTACAAAATGAAGAATGTAAAAGGTGGGAGAGAAAATCCCAGGAAAAAAAAAAAAAAAAAAAAAAAAAAGATGTTATTAAACTAAAATATTACTGCTTTTAGAAGTCACATTTTGTCATATTTGAGACTATACAGCCCTGGGGAGATTCCAGCACTAAGAAATGAGCATAGGGCATACGCATTTCGTAGAGCTACTTTAGTGCCTCAAAATACATTGAAATATGAGGCTAGGCTAAAGTTAGCCCTCTAAGATCCCTACGACTGACTCATTCCAATGAATAATTACTATTCCTTCTTTAGCTGAAATCATGAGTTGTTCTTAATCCATCTAAGTTCGTGTCTGAAGTTTTCACCAAAGTAGGGTGAAACAATGGTGCACCCTGAAAAGTGGGAAAGAGAAACCCATAACTGAAAGGAATACCAAAGATGACTTTCATGTGTGTTTGTCAGTCGGAGTCATAAAACAACCCAAGGAAGAAGGGACCTCAGAAAATCATCAGATCCAACCTTTCATGGGAAAAAAAAAAAAAAAAAAGTATGGATGAGATTATCTTGCATCCCGTCTAATTGCATCTTGAAAACAGACCTACAAAATGGAGGTTTACCAGGTAGTGTTTAGTTCCCATTATGGCAGAACTGCATGCTGGGTCCCTTGCTCTGAGGTGGCACATTGCCCTCTCTGGCTCGCCTTTTGCATCCCCACTCTGATACCAGCAAGCTCATGATGCCATTTGCCTTCAGAAGTAGTGCATGCTATCAACACTAAGTTATTTCTGTGCCTTTCTTTACTGACCTCTGACCTAGGGAAGTAACTGGAAAATAATAGTAGGAAAGTGATGAGCTACATTTTTAACTCTGAACACTAGCTAGTAAATTCTATAGTTGTAACATGGGTGTTTCAGAGTGGAAATCCTTCCTGGAAACAGGCACAAGTCATCTTTTATTATTCACCTATTTAATCTTCATATCTTTGTATATCACGTTTTCCTTGCGTTTGTCAAAATAAGATGCAGGCTATCATTTGTTCTATCTCATATTTTATGTTTTTGCTAAAAACCAACAACCTTCCAGCTTTGTTTTGTTCATGTCAATCATGAGTTAATCTACATATTTCCTTGCAATTGATAAAATATGTACTTTTTATAAAACCATACCTAACATGTGCTAAGAAGTTGAAAGAGAACAAAAGTAGGGCATCAGTTCCATTTCAGGACATGATTTTCACTTGTAAGCTCTTACAACACACACATTTTGTTGTTGTTTTCTTGATTTTAAGTTCAGATTGAAAACTAAGGAAAGGACCTACTCATACCCTGTATGAGTTACATCGCGTATTTTCTAATTTGTTACATTCATGTGGGTAGTTCTTTAAGTAGTACTAAATGAAATGGCTGTATTAGTTTCTAATGTTTTCTTACTAAGTCCTTCTTTGTACTAAATCAGCATTAATAAATGTAATGAAAGCCTCTCCTGCTTCCAAAATGGTACATCAGTATAAACAAGGATTAGACCTGATAGATTTTAATTCTCTGTTCTTCTGTTTTTCTAAGAACAGTTTTTATTGTTTCAGAGTACTGCAGAGGCCTGTTGCAAATTTCACCTCCTAAAGCATCTGTACGCTCCCATCATTTGAGTGCAATCCTCATGGAGTGGTAAAGGCAGCAGCTGTTTAACCCTTGTAGCCGCTTGGAGCAGAAGGTGAACACCTTTACAATTTAAACTGCAGAGGGCTTTGGTTAGGTGAAGTGTAATTACTTGCAGAGCCACTACACTATTTTTCTGCAAAAACTCACCTTGAAATTCAGTTGCACTAGGATGCCAACCCTGCACTTGACTTGTATTAGGTGGTGTGCTGTGACTGCTGTTCGTTATGTTGACAATGCGTGTTTTACTGGTATTTCTGATTTCTCTTTCAGTGTGGGTTTGTTATATCTGACTGTTGTCTATTGTGTAAAGTCTGAAACCTTTTGGTGAGTGGAACTGCCTTTTTGTTACAGCAACTAGCATGACAATTTCAAGTTGGGAGTCTCTAGTTTCTATGGCAATGTAAGTATGTATTCATGTTAAATTCAGGGTTTGCCGTAATGATTTTTTTTAGCAATAGTTATTGGACATATTCTGTATCATTTCAACATAGGATCTGTACCTCTAACTGACGATATTTTGGTCTCAGTGATACAAGCTGTAAAGCAGATAGAAGTCAAGCAATAGGATTAAGAGAAAATACCCAGTTATAACTAACGTGGAGCTTCTGTTACTGGCAGCACTGGTCTGTTGCCTCCTGGTCTTTCTGCTACAGCCATTGGTAGTGAATGCTGTTCAAAAACCCTTAGCTGTGCTATATGCAGAGAATATATTTCCTGAACAATTTAGTTGTTCTTTTTATCTGCTCCGTTTACTTGTGCAAGAACATTTCCCTCCCCATAAACTTCTAGAAGAATTACTGGAATTTCTGATAAGCCAGTAAAAAGCGCCTTTTCAACACTAATTCTATTTGGTCATTTTCCAGTGAAAATACCATAAAAGACTTCAGGAAAAGAATGCAGTAGAGCACTGGAGGTTTGGTTGGGAAAAATAAAGTAAAATCAAGATACTGGATTTTTTAAATTAACATTAAAAGTCAGTAATTAAAATACCAATCAAAAGGTCTTCTGGATTTGTATTTATTCTGAGTTTTTATGTTGTGCCTGTGGTACGTATGTACTGAAGTACTCTTAAGAACAGATGAACCCATAAAATTTAAAAATGTCTCCTTTAAATATGTGTGAAATGTTGTAGGGTTTTGTGTACAGTTAATCTGATTTGCAGAAGCATAACAGCTGCTTTGCCTTGATAGGGATTGATATTTGTGTGTGTGTTTGAAGGGTAATAAAATTAATGTTTCTGAATATAAAAGTTGGAGAAATTATTTATTTATTTATTTATTTATTTATTAGGAAATGTAGCAGAGCCAACTGGGTCCAGTAGGGTTCTGCTGGGTTAATACTAAGTATATTTCTACTAAGCAGTAAGCAACTTCCTTACCAGTTGCTGTAGGACCTGGTTTCAGTGAACAGCAGAATTCGTCCCTTTGTGTCTGCATGTTGTGAGCCAGATAGTGAGGAGAGTGCTACTGGGAAAGTGATTTGCAGCTGAGACATTAAAACAGAAGTCTTCACATATATATCTCTAGACACTAGCATTATAATTGTTATTAAACTATATGAATAGCTTCCAGAGTCTAAAAATCTTTTGCAAAAAGAACTTATTCACATGTCTGCAACAGGGAGTTAGCCATGTTGTCCCAACCACCTCAGTGAATTTCAGTGCAGGGGAAAAAAGTGCATAACACTTTATGCTGCATAACAGGAAACTGATGATTTTCACAATAGCAGTGACTGTATTTTCATCATGTGTGCTCCATTTCCATGGGTTTTACCTTATCTGAAGTCTGTCTAGCTTTTCAGAAAGAAAAGATCTATCTGAATATGTGTGGTTTACCAGTAGAAGTGCCACTATTTTTCTAATGCAGCTGGAAATTTAAGGGATTTATCCTTAAACAAAACACAACAAAACTAATCACTCAGACCATTAATGTTATTATTAGTTTATCAAGAGAAAATAAATCAGATCTCATGGAGACAGACACTGCAAGCTGGGAGTGTGAAATGGTCACTGCCCCTATGAGTTTACAGAAGCTGATTGGACACAGCAGGCAGGTAGGAAGAGACAAAACCACACAGTGGTGAATTGACTTGCCAAAAATCTCAGATCAATCAAGAAAAGAATGGAGAGCCCTGCAATTTAAGTAAAAAATCTATGCAATCAGTGCTGCATCCAAGTAAGGGCATGGAAGTCCAAACTTTGTTTAAGGCATAGAACTGCAAAAAAAACCAACCAACCAACCAAAAAAAAAAAAACCCTTCGTATTCACTGAGGATTTCTACTGATTGCTTGAGTAAAAAATACTGTAGGTCTTTATTTTAAATTCCATGACAAATCCTCTGTAAACCAGAAGCTTTGTCAACAGCAAAGAAGAACAACCATGCAGAGGTTTGTACACTTGGGCAGGACTGTTGTCTCCTAACATAAAGTGCAGTTCAGAAATATATTGGAAGTGGTGAAGTGTAGGAGACGAAGGTAATATAAATTTCTGTATTTTAATGAGATGCTAATGTTTGCATTGTTGATTAGACACATAAGTACGTCAAGCACACTATAAAATTGCATCCATTCAAATTCTTCTGGCCTGTTAAAGCCACTACCTGATGAGGGGCAAATTAAAAATAGATTTGTGGCTTTTTTTTTTTTTCCTTTTTATTTTAAAAACCTCCTAATTTGTTTTGGAAATATAAGAAGTTCTAAAAATTGTTACCTCAGGCAAAGTTTGGTTTGCCAATTGACATGAACAAAACAGTCATAAAAAAATCCAGTGAGCACCTCTCATTTGTAACAATTCTGGGAAACATCAGATAATCCTAGATGGGTAGTGGCTTCTTTAAGTGCTCCAATGATGCCATCTTTTAACCCAAATTGTGTGGGAAAATTGAAAGAATCCCAGGTTTAGCCCAGTCTGCAGAAAAGTAGGGTTAGGTTTAGAGATGTCAAGTGACATCCCTGCCAGTTCCTGAAGAGCTGCTGAGAAGTGAGACTGTCTTGATTTTATGAGGACATCTAGTCCTAGGCACGGCTCCATTAGGGCAATTCCAGTTGTGGTTACACCAAAGGTTGTGCCTTTGTGGCTCTGGTCTTCTGTCCCTCTGTGGAGAGCTTTTGGTCCCTTGTGGTGCTTTCACCCACTTTGCTTTGGCATCGATTTCTTCTTTCTCACAGGAAATGTTCCTCTCTCCTGCGGAGAGGCTGGAGGGAAGGAAAGGGTGGAGGAACTCTCCAGCACTTACCTGGTATGTGCTGGTGGAGTGCTTCGCTGTTAAGTCTTCCCAAGTATGAGGAACCCAAGTATGAGAAACCTCTAGAAGATCTCCATATCCTCCCCTTTCAGTGGTAGGGACCTGTGCAGAGTTAGAGATGATCAGTGAGAAGTCTGAGAAGGATTTTACCTTGTACAAGAAACTAGGCAGGTCTTGCTGAATCCGCCTTACCTTTTCAGGTGAAAGGAGTTGCATAACACTAACAATTGCATCAGCAATCTTTCTTTAATTCCCTTTTATGCACCACAATACTTCTAGGTCCTTTAATCAAAAGTGACACAATCCAGTGCAGCACATTATGGACACCTGAACTGATGAACGGACTGTTTTTGGCAACCACATAGTACTGCACATTGTACAACATCCTTCAATACATTATGTAGGCAGTCTATAAAGACTTTGATCGTGGAGTTGGTCATAAGCACGCTGTTGCCCTGCATTTGCATTATTAATTCATTGAACCTCTTTACAGGTGCAGTCATTTGTAGGACTAAGTAACAAAGGAAACCTTGAAAACCTTGAAACCTTGAAAAGCTGATGTCTCTGGCCTGGAAAATGGCAGCTGCTTTGCAGTGCATGGCAATAATACACAGCAATTTGGTACTGAAGATGAGATGGACTTTGGCCCAGGAACCAAAGTTAATAATTCATATTCCTATAAAGGAAAAAGCATGGCATTATCCCAGGTCCAAACTGTACTTGAAAGAATAGCACTGAGATCCTTCTTCTGTCCCAGGACCATCATCATCCTTCACCATCCTTAACTCACCCAGCTCTTGGGCTCTACATGCAATCCTGTGACAGCAGGTGACAATACCTGTATTTGAAGGGAGCTGGGGTCATCCTGCCCTGTGTTCTTCTTGTGTGTGTGTATGTGTGTGTCTGTTCACATGCCATCAGAAGGACAGGACAGACAAATGGGAGTGCTCTTAATCTGGTTTAGAGACCATCCTGTGGAACATGTCTGTGTAGTAATTTCCAGTGACCTTTGGTGCAGGACTACACTTGGCAGGAGTTCTTCAGCAAATATTTGAAAGATTTGCCTTTCTCCTCTTTTTTTTTTTTACTTTTTTTTCTTTTTCCCCTAACACAAAATGGAAGAACAAAACTCCAGAGCTCTTATTTTTTGACCAGTCTTTGTCAGTCTAGTTATATCTGTTAAACTTGAGAGCAAATGCTCTCTGCCACATTGCTGGCCATGGGGAGCAAATACACAGAGGGAAGAGTGCTATCGACTCAGTCCCCAACTAGTGGCAGCTTTTAAGTTCCTGTTTGGAAGCCTTCCCAGCAAGAAGAACTGACCACATCATGTTTATCTTCTAAGATCTGATGGATCACAGAACTAGTGTGGCATTGCTCTGAGTCAAAAGTTTATGCACATGTTTATTCATCTTTTGCTTGAAAACAGCGTTGTGTGTCAATGCTGAGAGGCAATTTCTGATCAAATCCAGGAACAGCCTAGGCTGTTTCTCTATTGCCTTTTTATTTTTATTTTTTATTTTTTTTTCCTAGTCTGGCAGCCACAGATACTGCTGTCTCCTGAAACAGCCTGCAGTTAAGGAGGGTAGACTTGCAAGTAATGATTTATACAAAAGTTTTTCAGAATGGCAACTGAATAGAGAAGGGGGAAAAACACACACACACACCAAAAACAATAGAAAACAAACAAACAACGAGATGTTTCACCCAAGTCAAGGATTCTTTTTTATATTTTAGATTGTTACTTTTACATTTATCTGTTATGAAGAGCGTATTGGTTAATTTGCAGTAATTAGTTTATAAATCAAGTTGGTAAATTTTATTATAAAGTATAGATGCCTTTACAATTATCAGATTTTCTTCTTCACCCTTTTTTCCCGCTGCTGCTCTGACCTGCACACTGGAAAGACTGTTTGACTGCCCTTCAGGGCAGTCAAAATGCTTTGCATTTTATGTGAAATGTATCTTCAAAAGTAAAAGGGACCTGCAGGAGGGGGGTGTCCATCTTTAATTTCAGTAAGGTATTTTACACATTTGGTACTTTGTATAAATGATATAGAGATTTTTACCCCTGCCTTTGGAAAATTAAATAGGCAAGTTGCTTAACAATACTATAGATCATATAATTTCAGAATTTGGCTTTTAAGGGGCAAGGAACTCTGCAGCTTTCCTGGAGTATAAATTGCAGGTGTTCTGTGGCTTTCAGGATGAGATGCACATGAAGTAATTCCTTAAAACGTATGAGCCAAATGAAACTGCCCATGCTGAGCTGCACAGTGCCTGGCCCAGCTGGAAGTGGCTGTCAGCATCAGAAATGCTTCACACTCCTACTGGAGGCTGCTCCTAGCCCCAGTAAGAGCAGCCTGCTTCCAGCACCATCCGAATATAACGCAATAGTTTCTGACTGCTCCATCCCAGGGACAGTCATAACTACTTCCACCTGTTTTTTCTGCTAGTCATCTTGAAGATCTTCCTTTCACTCATTTGCCTTTGAAAAAAGTTCATCTGTTAACAATCAGCTAGGTGTCATGTTTGCTTGCAAAGCACCTGCAACAACACATAATTTCTGCTTCGCTTATGTCAAACAAGATGGCCAAGAATTCCATGCCCATGCTGATTTATGCTATTCTGGTTGGAATTGCATTGGAAAGTGCATTAATTTCATGTGTTCTGCTGAAGTTTGCTTTATTTTCTTGTGCCAATATCAACTACTTGGGACAATTTTATATTAGCATTATCTAGTTCACAATATAGTGTGGATTATTTTGTGTTTCCTTTGTAGGAGAATTGCCAATGACTGTAGATCTTACATTTCCAAGTATTAGAGCTGTGTTCTAAGAGTTTACCATGGGGTTTGGAGTAATGTACATATGCACTGCGTGTGATTTATGTCTGTCTTAGAACTGTTTAAGAAACAAGGAAATTTAAGATTGTCTTGTTTTTCAGAAAGGTTGTGAAGTTTTTTTTTTTTTTTTTTTTTTTTTTTTGTAATTGATTATTATAATTATAAACAAAAAGCTGTTTAGCAAAGGAATGTGAGGAAAGAAGCAAAAAAGAGCTAGAATAGAAGGCAATCTTGTGTATTTCTATCCAGTTGCCTAACAGGCTACAAAGCTTTGTCAGTCTGTTGTACTGGCGCTGCTGCATGAAAATTTCAGCTACTGCTATAGCTTTTGAGATTACATATCGTAGCATAGGACTCTTCAGTTTTCAAAAAAGACGTGTAGCCTATAATGGGAGAGGTGGGAAGTTTTGCTGAGAGTTGGAGATGTCCTGTCTTCAGGGCCCTGACTGATGCTTAGGAGAGCTGTTACTGGCCCTAGCTCTAGTCTGGGAAATGGAAGAGCACTGGAGCTGGTCCCTTGCCCTGTCTACAGGAGGGGAAGGTATGTTCCTCTCATCCTGTGGAAAAAAGAAGGGACATTTCTCTCCCCATGGAGACAATTACAGCCTCTTGTGCTGATGGAAACCATGGGAGAAGGAAGGGAGTTATGCTCTTAGCCCTGGGACAGCTGCCTCCACTCTTGCTGCACAGCCTCCAGAGAGGAACTTTACTTTCCTTGCATCTCTTCTTTCCACTGACATCCCTTCCAGTTGGATTGGCACCTAAAGCGGGAGAGTCTGCCAGGGGCTTCACACAGAGTATTGCAAAGAAGTGCTGCCCTGAGCTGGCTCTGTCACACATACCCCCTGCTGCTGGAGCCCAGTGCTGTCTGTGACTTAGCATTGAGTCAGCAGGCTTGCTGATCCAAAGGGCTTATGCGCTAATTAGCTCTTTGCTGTGCCTCTTCCTTCCCCTGCAAGGCTGCATGTCCCTCAGGCATTGCAAGTGGGGCAGAGGCCAGTGCTCTTGGCAAGCTCCTCAGTGGTGCCTTGCAAGCCACAATTGACATGTAGATATTGGTTGAAAAGTCTAATCTTAACAGCTTGTTAAAGCTGTTTGTTATCCTTCATCATGTAATACAGTTCAGCTCAGCAAAGAAAATAAATGTACTTGGTCTAATAAAATTTTATGTATCTCCCAGTTTTTGTGAATCCGTATAACAAAAAACTTTGGAGAAACTGTGCTTGATACATAATGTTACCTTAAAGTAACATTAAGAAATTCTAAATAAAATCTCTCTTTTCATTAAATTTTATTAAGCACGTTATGGATATAACATGTCATCTTTTCACGGTTATTTTCTGATTTAGGGCATGCTTTCTTTCTTATATTAGTATAGACAGTTCAGTTTTTCTGTGTTATGTCAAAATAGACTCAAAGCAACTCCCTATTTCCATGGGTTGGGTCCTTACTGGTATGTTCTCTTTAATATCTTCCTAGTTCTCTTTAATATCTTTATTTCCAGATCTCTTGAATAACTTTGTCAGTGATCTGGACAAGGGGATCAAGTGGACCCTCAGTTAGTCTGCAGACAACACCAAGTTGGGCGGGAGTGTTGATCTACTCCAGGGTAGGAGGGCTCTGCAGAGGGATCTGACTAGGCTGGATCAATGGGCCGAGGCCAACTGTATGAGGTTCAACAGGGTCAAGGGCTGGGTCTTGCACATGGGGCACAACAACCCCATGCAGCGCTACAGGCTGGAAGATGAGTGGCTGGGAAGCTTCCTGGAGGAAAGGGACTTTGGGGTATTGGTCAATAGCCAGCTGACCATGAGCCAGCAGTATGCTCAGGTGGCCAAGAAGGCCAACAGCATCCTGGCTGGTATCAGGAATAGTGTGGCCAGCAGGACTAGGGCAGTGATTATCCCCCAGCTTTGGCAAAGCCACACCTTGAGTACTGTGTTCAGTTTTGGGCCCCTCGCTACAGAAAGGACATTGAGGTGCTGGAGTGTGTCTAGAGAAGGGCAACAAAGCAGGGTAATGAGTCTAGAGAACAAGTCTTCGAGGAGTGGCTGAGGGAGCTGGGGTTGTTTAGCCTGGAATAAAAGGAGTCTTGTGGGGAGACCTCATCACACTCCAGAACTACCTCAAAGGAGGCTGTAATGAAGTGGATGTCAGTCTCTCCTCCCAAGCATCAAGTGATAAAACAAGAGGAAATGGCCTCAAGTTGCGCCAGGGGAGGCTTAGGTTGGATATTAGGAAACATTTCTTCACTGAAATGTTTGCAGACCAGGAATGGGCTGCCCGTGGAAGTGGTTGAGTCACCATCCCTGGTGGTCTTCAGAAGATGTGTAGATGTGGTGCTGAGTGTCATGGTTCAGTGGCAAACTTGGCAGTATGAGGTTAAAGGTTGTACTTGAAGATCTTAGAGGTCTTTTCCAATCTGAATGATTCTTTGATTCTATATTGGAATACATTCACCATCAATCAGAAAAACTGGCTCCTGTATCACAGCCTTCACTCCTGTGATTTGAAAGAATTTACGTGCATAATTTCACTACATTTCAAACATTTTAGCATTTGGCTGTTTTCAAGCTTCTACCCTGTGTTTTAAATATGTATTTTGTTCTATAGCTCAAACACCAGAATACTGAATATATGAAAGATTATGTTGTTGCTATACCTGGCATTTAATGGACATAGAAAGAAAAAACAACAACAACAAAAACAACAACAACAACAAAAATGACAACAAAAAAACCACCCAGTTCTGAGGAGCTCAATAGTGATAGAGTCTTGTGGTGGCTTTAGTGTTGCAATGTGGTAGGAGGAAGGGTTGGAAATATGCTGCATAAGAACTTCTTACCCTATTAAGACAGACAAGTACATTGCTTTTTGAAGCTCATTTGTACAGTTATTTATATGCAGCTGTACGTATAAAGGGGTCTATATATTATAGTCATGATAATAGAACAGTGGTTCATGGTATATCTTAGTTGATACAACACTGAGATATGCCAATGGTGATGTCAATGTCTTTAGTTGTTACCTGTTTTTAACAGAAAAACCTACAGGTAGTTTCAGTATTTTCAATTAGGTGTTTGAAATGTGCAGATTTTAAGATATTTGGCTAGATAAAGCAATGGGCAAGCATTCAGGAGATCTGGTGCCTGTCTGGTTCTCTAGAAACCTTGAATAAATCTCAGTCCTTCTGCTGTAGTTCCCCACTGATAATAAAATCATACAGAGTATTAAACATGCCTGTTCCTCAGAAACATGATCTGCGGGTAACTCCATTAATAATAGTGGTGCATTTGTCTTCAGTAGTGATCAGATACTAATATGACTTAGAGACATATAATTGCTAATTATTCAGTATTGGCCTGATCCTTGAAAGCTGAACTCTGACAGCTGAATCAGATCCTGTGTAAATAAAAGAAATTATATATATATATATTGACTTGAATAGTGTATTTGTCTTGTTCATTTTCTCTATATATAACTGACTGGACAAAGGGAAAAATTGTAGACAGGAGGACCTGGGGAACTACAGACTGGTGAGCCTCACCTTTGTGTCTGGGAAGATCATGGAACAGATCTCCTGTAAGCAACGTCAAAGCACATGCAGGACAAGGAGGTGATCTGAGATAGCCAGCATGGCTTCACCACGGGTAAACTGTGCCTGACCAATCTGGTGGCCTTCTGTGCTGTGACTGTGTGACTGTGTGACTGTGACTGAGTGACTGTGCTGTGACTGTGTGACTGTGTGACTGTGACTGAGTGACTGTGTTCGTTGTCAAGGGAAGACCGACCGATGTCACCTACCTGGACATCTATAAGGTCTTTGACACAGTCCCACACAACATTCTTGTCTCTAAATTGGAGAGAGATGATTTGAAAGGTGGGCTATTCAGCAGATAAGGAGCTAGATGGATGGGCTCAGCCAGACAATTGCAGTCAGTGGCCCTATGTCCAAGTAGAGGCTGGTGATGAGTGGTGTCCCTCAGGGGTCTGTCTTGGGACTGGTGCTGTTTAACATCTTTAACATAGTGCGATCAAGTGCACCCTTTGCAAGTTTGCAGATGACACCCAGCAGAGTGGTGCAGTTTGTTTCTTAGTTGAAAAGTGTCTTCTCTGCCATTGTTAGCTTTCCAGAGGGGTAGTTTCTCTTTGCTGGTTGTGAGAGGTAGGGACGGTTCTCACATCATCCTGGTCCTTTCAGTAGAGTGTGTGCTAAAGGTTTTATTTAAGCATTTATTTAATACCTATGGCCAAATGTTCGGACTCCGGGGCAGTTCCAGACAATTTAATTCCTTACTTTCTGAGAGAACTGTAGTTGTAGAAGATAATGTTGTTTATGATTATCATCTTTGTTCTAGATTTTTTTCCTGAGGGTATGTGAACATTTTGGAAGATATCTGGCCAAAAATACACTTCTGTGTTACTTCATTATTATTCTTCTACATATCTCCCATTCTGTGATTTTTCTATTTTATTTCTTTGGAAGGGATCTGCTTTCTTCATTATAGTGGATAGTCTCGAAAAAAAATATTTTGAAGGGCTTGATCTGTATTTTACATTTAGCAATAGAAAAGATCACCTGTCTGAACAAATATAAGACGTAAACAGGCTGAAATAGATTGTTTATGTTTGGAGATTTCTGTATACAGTTTGGGGACAAAATCTGCTGTCAGTTAAGATAGAGTAAACCCTGATTGAATCTGTTGTGGATTGCTCTGCATTCATGGACAAAATTGAAAACATAACACACCTCACTTCTTTTTTCTATTTTTTTTCTGTTGTTTGTTTGTTTCTTTTTGTATTTTAAGGTACTAGAGGGTCTCGTTACTCCATTTACAAAGGTAACATCTGAATTTACCAAAGATAGCTTTGTTTTCTAAAATTGTATTTTTGTTTATCTCTCAGAAGCTAGGTGGAAAATAAGGTTTCAGTACTTGGTTAGGACAGTGTTAGTTTCCTCAACTGATTTTACAATGTGGAGGATCCCAGAGAGAGCTGTGGGACTTCTGGGCACTGCTGATCAGTAGGGATTGAGGCCAAAGCTTGTCATGTATTGACAATAAAGGCAACCTGACTTCAGTCACCATCACAACTGTCTTTTGTTCTCTAGGGTTCTAATGTGCACACTAAATCTGGTGGGATGGTTAGTGATTCTGTTTTCTGCTGTCGTGTGGTGCATGGTTCAGTTCACTTTGAAGAGCCATTTGACTTTCTGACCAGTTCATTGCATTTGGTACTGCCTAATTCCACTCAATTATACATATAGCTTCAACAGGAGGAAATATTGCTGTATACATGTGTAAAATAACAGTGTTTACATAAGGGGAAAAGGAGGAGGCTGTATATCTCAGAGATGCTAAAGGGTCATTTGTAATCTTTGTGGAAGAAACAACAATGATGTGGATAGGAAGTGAGGGCTTTATCTTTATATATATATTTTTTTTCTCTCTAGTAGTATATACATCCCTCATAAATAATTGTGTGTATTCAGGTCTTTTTACTTTTTCTAAGCAAGTTGATTGTCTCAGGGTAAATACTCCTGAGTTGTGGTGGGCTGGCAGGTACCTGTAATCATCCATTCCCAGAGCACCAGGGTGAAGTTCTTCATAGCACAGAGCAGCTCAGCTCTGGCCAGAAAGGTTACCTGGTGGCTTTTGTGGTATGTATTTGGAATGAAATAGGAAAATATTGGTCATGGTGGTTGCTGCGTAGTGGCAGATATATCGGATATGAGAGACACGTGCGGTGCTATCTTTATGTTATGCTATATAATATTACATTATTTTACTGCTCTGATCCAGTTGGTAATAGTCTTTCTTTTGTTTGGCCATAGATGACACCTTATAAGCTCTATTTGCATTAGTATTCACTTGAACAATGAAAAAGCAATGGAGAAGAGAAGTAAAATTACCCTGTTAACTGCAATAAATAAATGGTAAGATTTCAATGCATAATAATAAAATAGGGAAATATTGCCAAAGGCCTGTCAGAGTGCAATTTATTATTATTTCCATTTAGAAATCCAGGGTGGAATTTGGCAAAAAAATTAAGTTTCATCTGCAGAACTGTTGCGCAGAAGAATTTTCACTAACTTTTACAATCGTAATGCAAAAAAAAAAAAAAAAAAGGTTAAAAATGAATCCAAATCAGTTTTGAAGGATACTTTCTAGAGATTACATTTCAAATGAATTTTAAGGATGAGAAAACAAAACCAAAGACTTGGTTTTGATGTTTTATGTTTGTTTGTTTGTTTTTTGTTTGTTTGTTTTTGTTTGTTTGTTTTTGCCCACTGGATAGTAAAAGAATAAATTAATCTCCCTTCCTCTATGCTCCTATCTGACCACTGAGGATAAAACTTAGGTCATGTACATGGTTTAGTGATTTGCACATTGTGAAGACGTTCTGTACAGACAGACAGCAGATTTGATCTCTTATTTGTGATGTACATGTGACTTAATCACTTTGGGTAGTCACTGGAACAGATAATCCCTGTGGAGCTTAAGGAAGTGCTACAAAATCAGGGTATGATCTTGCAATCCTTTATTACTTGACTAAGGACCATGAGCTCTACTTTTAATGATTGGTGCTGAAAGGTATAAAGTCAGCTAATGAGATTTTCAGGTGGACACTTAGGAAAACTTCACTTGGCAACTTCATCTTCATGCACTCACAGACTGCTGGATATTGCCTGGAATGTGTATTTTAATAAGAGATTACAAATGTCAAGGCTGTATTTTATTCTAACCTAAATATGTTTGTGATTAAATGTAAGAGTGTGGATCAACTGGTTTTAATTCCTAAATAGCTTAAAGAAAAGTGGAGTGCAGCTCCTCCTTTCAAAGTAGAGGAGGTGTCTTCAGTGGTTTGAGTGAATGTCCTCTGCTTTTTTCAGCTTGTTTGCTGGGGAGGAAAGAGGAAAAGTTGTTACCCTGCTGGCTTCCACTTGATGGGTGGGTTGGAACAACACTAGCCCCTAATGATGATTGAAATGTGGGATTTTTTATTATTTTATTTTATTTTATTTTATTTTATTTTATTTTATTTTATTTTATTTTATTTTATTTTATTTTATTTTATTTTATTTCTTTTATATTTTTTTCTCTATCTGAGAATCCGTTACTAAAGAAAGATGCCTATTTTCTGTTTTGCAAAGTTATAGTACAGTTTGTAGTATCTGTGATATTCAGGGGTTCACCAGCCCCAGAAATCTGGCAGCCCTCCACAATTCCTCCTTCCAAAATCCTATGAACAGCAGGAAGGGGGACGGGGTGGACTAGCTGGTTTCTCTGCCTGCACGCACATTGGTCTGACTACCTGTTCTTCCCAGTTCCTTGGCTACCTGCATGTTTTTCTGTCCTGTTCTTCCCAGTGCTGTGTCCCACCACCTTAGGAAGGAATGTATATTTTATGCTGTTTTTGAGACCTATATTATGTTGTAAATATTCTCTTACTTTTGCAGAAATGGGGAAATTGGTGGAAGAGCATTCTGAAGCTCTGCAACAGGTTATAGAAAAGAGTTCTTACTAGGACTTCATCTGAGACTGAAGCATAGGCTACTGGCAAGTGGAGTTTCATGGCTGTTGAGCCTCTATGAGGAAGTGACATTTATGGTGGCAGATAGACAATGCTTTTTTTTTTATTATTTTTATTTTATTTTTTTTTTCTCACTTTCTTGCCCTTTATTTTTTTTCTATTTTTTCCTTCCTGGCAGCTGCAGGTAAACTACATTTTAATCTTGTTTGTTTTCTTATCTTTTTTGGTAGCAGTATTCAGAACTGTTTGGAGATCCTTCCTAATCTAATTATTGCAGAAATCCAAGTATCTGAACACAAATAAAGCAAGCTATACAGGATTTTTTCTTGTCTTAGACTACTTAACAGCTTATATTTGAAGAATGATTTCAGCATCTCAGGGCTAGAATGGAATACTAATAATGAGTTCAGACTGAAGAATAATGCTTCCACTGGTTTTCAGTGAATAGCATCAGCCCGAGAAAATCAAAGCATCTGTGCCCTCTTCCCCATAGGAACATGTGCAACCACTGTGCAGTAGTTCACATGCTAAAATACATATTGCCCAAACTGGTTGAACAATTTTTAAAGTTGTCTTCATACATATTTATAGAGTGAATGAATTATTAGAGTGTCTGGCTTCTCTTTACACTTCATTGTTGAAATTTATGCCTATATGATCAGGTATCCATTACACTCTGCCATTTCACTGCTCAGCCACTTTCCCAGAGGTTAATTTATTTATTCTTTTTATCTGCTTGTTTATAAAACTAGTATGGAAAGGAATTTTACATAAGAGAAAATGAGGTTTTGGCTGCAGGGAGGAAATATGGAGCATAAGAGAATAGCTAGAAACCCTGCAGGCTAAGAGGATGCTGTGTTTCAATGGTGTTGTTACATCCTTCAGTGGTACATCAATACTATATTATGTCGGAAGCAACCCCTGCAGTTTCCCAGCCAGAGTGTCTTGTGAAGTCTCTGAGTCAGCAGATAATGGGACAAATTTGGGATTTTCAAGAGTCTTTAAGAGAGACTTTATTCATTTTTTTTCTTGTCCTTTTTCTCTTTTTCTTTCTCTTTTTCTCTTAAAGTTACATTAAAAAACAGAGCTCCCTAATAACACTTTCTTGGCCTTTCTGTATTTAATTCCTTTTGTTCTTGTTCAAGTGCTATTTTCATTTGAGTCTTGTCTGTTTAGTTTTTTATACTATCCTCATCACTATTGTTTCTGAGTGCATTTGAGTAACACATAAAACGACATGACAAACATCTGTCACATGTTGCTCTTTCATCCTCTCTGCAGGGAAGAATCATGCCTGCAGCGCTATATATTTGTAAGACTTTTGTTGCTGGTTTTTTTTTTTTTTTTTTTTTTTCAATCTATATACATGTTGCTCTAAGTTTACATTAGAGCAGGATGGCTCAAAAGAGAACCCTTTGTACTTGGGGTAGAAGGAGGTGAAGGTTTTGATTTATCATGTGAATGCCTCTCACGTAAATATGGAAGAGTGTCAATACTCAGCCACTTGCTCTCTGCTTTCTAAACCTGCTGATATTTTTGTGGGTTTTGCAAGGCGTGCTAAGAGGTTATTGAGGGAAAGCTAAACTAAAGGAATTAGTTTTGCCTTTGGCCCAGAATGTGGTGAAGTCAGCAGTCATCCTGGTTTGTGTTTGTGATCTGCTTCCAGCTCCTGCAAAACCTCGTCTCTGGGACAAACCCTGCTCACTGTAGTGCTTCCCCTCACAAGTGACAGGCAGGGGATGTTTACAGATGTGATCAGACATCCTGAGCTTTCTGTCAAAGTACAAGCCTTCACTGCAGTTGGTGGCACGTTTCATAGGAACATCCAGGCAAGGAAATGAAGCTAATCGTGGCTTTCTGTATACTGTACAGAGTGGTGTGTAGTAATATGACAGGCAGGAGATTGAAACAAATATTCTGACAATCAGAGCTGTCTGGACATTGCTGTTACAGTGATCAATTCAGCAGGAGCCTAAGGCTGCAAAGTGACCTTAACTGCCTGAGAGAGAGCACTGAAAGTGACTTCCCAGGCTCGTAAGGAAGCTGGCTGCAAAAACTGCTTGTTCAGTTCTGGCCAACTGCTCTTGATTAAGTCTTGGAAGGTCTGAAAATGTTTGCTTGCATCTGGGGTAAAGAAGCTGCTGAAGTGGACAAATCTTTTTTCTCCCCCTTTAAAAACGTACAAAAATGTATGGTTTGCCTTTATCAGAAGCAACTTTTTGTTTGTTTGTTTGTTTGTTTTGTTTTGTTTTCTGACCAATTACATGACTATCAAGCTACGTTTAAATTACTTTCTCGTTTCCTTTGCATGTTTTTCCAGGGCTGTACAAGATATATTGTAACGAGATTCATTTTTATGTCCAGAGTTGCAGAAGCACTGATTCTGGAGGTTTGAATTTATCAGTGAAAGTTCAGCTGAATCTGGCCTTTGTTAGATGACATTTTGGGGTGTGTAGGACTATTATCATCATACAATTGACCCCATGTCATATTTACTGTATAATTTTAATACATAGGTTTCTTTTTCATAAAGGCCTTAAGTTTGTCTTTTTTTCATCTTGAGCTTGTCTTTTAGAATTATGCTTCAGCTTGATTTAAGCTTGCTAAGGGACAATTGATTCATGTTATGTGAATTGTTCCAAAGTTAATTATTGAAACTCTTAAAAAATAAAAACAAAATACCTTCTTCATTTGTAGTGTATGTTTCTAGCTTCAGCTTTACTTTACCTGCTGTAAAACTTGGTCAGGCATTCAAAATTAAAGAACTCCCTAGTATCAAAAATCTCTTCATGCATATATTCTGAGAAGATGACTAAATTACTTCTTAACCTCTGTGCAAGCTACACACCTGAACTTTGTTCAGTGCTATTTGTTTTCCAGATCTCCAGATGTTTCCGTAGCTCCTTTTGAAAGCTTCCTAATTTATCAACATCTGCTTAAAGCGTAGACTCCAAAACCAAGCTCAATACTCGAGTAATGATCTTATCAAGTTGGAATGCAATGCTAATAACACTTCTGAGTGTTGCTTGAATATTCATCTTGTTATCCATGCAGTGATCATCTTAACACCAGATCACAGGAGGAAAATACCCTTAGTTTTTTATTCACCACTTAGTATAATAATTGTATAGTGAATTATTCTAAAGCACAGAGAATGACAGGATTTATGCTCAATTAGGCAGTAAATCTGCATGAGAAATGGAGCTGTGAACTGTTAAACTCAGGACCTTGTCTCATTACTTAGTGCTCCAGAATGTGCATGTATCATGTAAAGTTACTTTTAAAATCATGTTGTAAGTATTACATGTAAAAGTAAGTATTCTGACAAGTGCTGTGGGAAAAAAGGCAGAGGTCAAATATCTGACATTTCTTTGCAGTGAAAATAAAATTCCGTATTAACAGGAGTCTTTCCTCATCCAAAAATTTTGAAAACAGAATTATGTCATGGTGAGCAGTGCCCTTTATTTGTAACCTGATCATTAGCAGTGACTTAAGAGTTTAAGGCAAAGGCAATTTTGTGACCTGCAGTAGGAAAGGAGGACACAGTGATGTTAGATTAAACAAATAATGAGACAACGATCTAAGGGGGATTCCTCACCAGTTTCCCTATCACAATTTTGAGACAGAAGCAAAGCAGTTAGCTCCCATAGTCTGCTCAAACTCCACAATTAGTAGAGGAAAAAAAAAAAAAAAAAAAAAAAAAAGTCAGAGTCCATCCTCTTCCCAAAAGGACAGCGTTGGTCTGGTCACAACCACTCAAGTGAGGGGAATACAGCTGTCAGGCCACTTAGGAAGTCTGTACTGTCATTCTTGCATTCAGCTGGTCATCACTGAGACTTCAGCCTCAGCAGGGTAAGATGAACAAGGTAGGGTGCTTTGAGCTGCCCTTCTCCCTAGGAGAAGGCAACAGGTCGTGCCTGATTGTATAGGAGAGCTTTGCATAACGTGCAAGTGTATGGCAGGGTTTTTAGGCACCAGCACCTGGGAGACGGTACGTGATTTGATCCGACACCTCTTCTGGGTGGTCAACAATGCAGAAAGTGGGTCCAGACTACCTTCCAGTGGCTGAATGCATAAAGATCAGATAATATAGAAGGGATGTGATGGAAGACATAAGTTCAGGGGATGAGTAGGTGGGTCTGTCACTCACAGGGAGCAAGAGTGGGCAGCTGAGATGCATAAAGGTAAGACTGAAGGGATGGAGGGGACAAAATGAGGTCAAATGAGAGGAGTACTGGGAAGAATATACAGGAGGAGACAGGTGGTAGCAGGGAGAGAGAAGATGTGAGGAATAAGGGAGGTTTGCCAGGGGCAAAGAAGATAGGTGGACGGAGAGGTGTTCCAGAGGGGTGGGAAGGGGTCAGGTCACAGGGTATGCTGGTAGGTGACAGGAGCATGGGCCTCAGTGCTGAAATCTTGAATGCCCTGCTTGTTCGGCTGGTTTGCACGCTGCTGCCATTGGCTTTCTTTGCATGACTTACACACCAAAAGGATGTGGAAAAGTTATTTAATCTGCAAAAAGCAATTTAAGAAGCAGACTACCCTAGGTGCTTAGGCATGAAGAATGATACAGCATACAGGAATAAAGTGACTTATAAATAAGAGGAGTTTAGCAATGTTATTTCCATTTGTAAAGTTTTTTCTAGAGATCACGTCAGTACTACAAGTAACAACAATTTTAATGTTGTCTTATCATGGTAGTACTCCGCACATTTATTCTACTGACTGAAGAGTAAACACAAGCAATAAATAACAAGGGCTTCAGATAGTGTTCGTTTCCTCTGACTCTTGAGATAAAATGCAAAATTGCCTCAGCAGAGTCCTGCTAGAAAGTGGGTGTTTGTTTTTAATTCCCTGCTTTCAACTGAAAATGTAGTTTGGCAGTACTCAGTCTTTTTGTCTTGGGTTTGCTGATCCTTAAGAACAAAGCTTACAGCCCTAAATTTACCATCTGCATTGTGAGGGTAGAGAGTTAGGAACCCACGTGCGTGTGGTGTGAGGTGGGAGATGCTGCTGGCATCTTCAGGACACCCTCAAGGTGCTGAAACCTGCCCGGTGACTGCGTGTTTGATGCAAGCGTACAGCCAAGAGGCAGAAGCCACTGCTATACATAGGTGTTTGGGATACAGATGGTATGCTCTGTCTTTTACAAGACACCTAAAGAAGGGTGCCATTTACATATAGAAGTGTGCATATGCACTAACCTATGCACTAACCTATGTTTGTATGTAGTAGCCCAGTGACTACAGATCCCTCAGCCAGGAGCTGGGAGGCCCAGGCTGTAAATTCTCTTCTTGCTGGTGAGGTCTAATAAATACCTCATTTATTACCTTCTAGTTGATGCCCTCATCCAAGATGCCAAGCTAGCTTATACAGTGATAAAACACCCTGAACAATACTTTCAAAATTATATCAAGAACTGAATACAGGCTGGTCAGCTTTTGCGTGTTTTTTTTTTTTTTTTTTTTTTTTTTTGCCTTTAAAGAGTGAAGTCTTTGTAGCTGAAATTGTCTTCTCTAGCTGTTTATCACATACAGTGGGAATGTCATCCCAGCTGAGAGCATTTATTTCTGAAATACTTTTTGGGGGGCAGCTAAGTAATTTCTTTAACTTATCAAAAACCTAATGTTAAATACTTGAGACCATCCAAGCCACTATCCTATATGTATAAATCAGCAGAAGAAGAGTGGTTTACTAGATTGTGCATGGTAGGTGGTTGTACTTTTGAGATTTTGGGATAGGTCAAAATATGTTGAATCTAATTTGTCATGGATTATGTGGATAGAATTAACACTATTTAAGGGGAAAGCTATGGGTTCTTGTATTGTTATTTTTTAGTATATCCCCAATAAAATATCTTGTTATAATATGTTTAAGAAAAAGCTTCTCTAAAAAAGTTAGCAAGGTTTGCGCAATTTAACTCTGATTAGTAAATATTTTTTTGCTTTGCACAATTGAAGTTAAAAAATTCAACAAACATTTTTCCTTTGAGAAATGTCAGAATTCCAGTTGCCTGCATTTCTTTCTGTTTGTGACTTCTATGCGAACCGAGGTCATACCACCATTCACTGTGGTGACTTGCTCCCTGATTTTAAGGTCAGATGAAGAGCTACACAGAACCTTTGTTACTGGTGACCAAATGCATTAGTAATATGTCACATTCTTCTGTTCTTACATGAAGAGTCATTACTAAATGAAGATAGGATGAATCATAAGTGGATATTTCATGTGGTCTGGCAGGAATGCTGGGGAGCTGGATGGAGTGTTGAATTACTTTATGTCTGGGACTGATATTTCTTTCTTAATCCAGTAAATAATCAGTCTAGGTCCAACACCTGACCCCTATTAGCATTCCATACCTGGATTAAGACTTTCAGAGGGCACGTTGAGCATATTGTACATTTGCTGCTGCTGGATTTTTATATAAACAAAGAAAGCTCTTGAAATGGCACAAAAGCCACTCTCCACAGGGGACAGCCTCTGGCATGGCTGCTTTGTGAGCTTTTGGGGTGGAGAAGTCACTGCCATATTTCAACACATTTGCACAGTTTACCAGGCATGTCATGCCTGTGTAAATGATAAGCCTGTAGCTAGTAATTAACTTCTTACTCCATAATTGTAAGTATAGTTCAAGCAACACATTATTCCCATGCTGCACAAAGAAAAATATGTATTTGAGTGAATAAATGAAAGAAATTTTCTTCATTTTCAGCAACTGTGAGCTCTTTTGTAAATCTGCCCTATACTGCTTAGTGACAAGGTTATGTCAAACTTCAGAATATAGTATCTTTCACCGCAGAAAATAAGCACAGAAGGATTTTTTTCACTTACAGTTTAAGAAAAATTGAGGCTTATAGGGAAAAGTAATGTTTTGCACTGAAAACTGGAAACCAGTACATCAGTAATTGACTGAACACTCTGATTTAGGTCAAGTTTCACACCTGCCTCTTTTTTGTGGGTACCATAGCTTTTAATAAACTGAAATAGCTTAAATGCTGTGTTACAGTTCAGACCAAGTTCACACCATACTGATTACAGTCTGTCTGCTTAGACAGTAAGCTGCTTAAGATACAGACTTTCTCTTCATAGAGCACCTACCAGTATCAGGTCTTGATCTCAGGGGATTTTGTGCAAGCAATGTGGTATATTCCATAATGACATGTGAATAGCAGGACTACTTAGTAAAACTCATTCCTTCCATGACACCATAAAATACTTTTTGCTGAATATCTTCTATATGTAAAATGGTGAAGTATTTAAAAATGAGCTCAGAAATTGCCCTGTGTGGGTGTGGAGTGTCTCCATTTATTTCCTTTTCAACTGGAATGTACCTAGTTGGGTTAGTTCTGATTTTATTTTATTTTATTTTATTTTATTTTATTTTATTTTATTTTATTTTATTTTATTTTATTTTATTTTATCTCTTTTGTTTTCTACTCCTGTGACTGAATCTTTTCTGTTTCATAGCACATACTCATTTTAGAAAGTTAATATAATCTTTAAAACTTCCAACTTGTAAATCAGTAGTTTATTCTTGACTATGTATCAGAAGTTACATAAATGGTAACTGGTAGGATGCTAAAAGGAATGGGTAATTATCTGCACTGTTTCTAAAATGCTTTTTTTTTTCTAAATGTCTAATTTATTAACAGCATTTCAAAGCATTCTTTTTGAAAGAAAAAATATATTTGCTTGTCAAGATTGTCTCTAGTCAAAAATGTCTATCAGAATTAAATCTGGACAGGTATATCACTGAATCCAAAAAGTACACTGCTGATCTGAACTCCCAACATTTTAGGAAAGTCATGGAGCTTAAGGGCATGTGTAACAACTGAGAACTGGGACTTAATTAAAAAAATTTATATCCAAATTTCTTTCTTATATAGACTGAATTTCCGTGAAAGTTAGCAGCTGTTGTTTAGTTTTTAACACAACAATTTACTCAGACACTTATTTAAAATATTTATTTTACTCTAATATATTTAAAATAATTAAAATAAGAATGACTGCATGGTTTATTTAAAATCTATTGATGTTGTTTTAGATGTAAATGCAGCAAGGCAGATGAAATTAATTTATTTATATTTAGGTACCCTTTGTGTTTTCTCCTTCAATGAATGAGTCTTAAATTGCATTATGTATGTTTAAACAATCACAGCTGCATTATTTAGCACTTACAGGGAGTAAAAGCTTCTCTTAGTGTTCCGTAGGTATCTCACCCCTGCATCTCTGGCCAGTGGCATCTGGGGCAACACATGGGAAATGTGGTAGAGTTAACACTGTGTAAAAAAACAGATAACTCTCCTTATCTGTAGTGATCCTTTCTGCCCCTGTCCAAATGAAGAGGAATTGCTTGGTTAACCAAGCGAAGTGTGCTTGGCTGTTTCTAGATATAGTTCCTAATAGTATTTTTGTTATTATTTTGGAGAGTTGCAAAATAATTTTGCAACTAACTTTGCAAATTTTGTAACTAACTTTGGAAACAGTAATCACAAGAAAATATTTTTTTAAATTCTTCTGAGAATTAATTAGGTCCTTCCACCTATTAGATTAAAAAAAAAAAAACAAAAACAAAAACAAAAACAGAAGAACAAAACACATTAAATAAACACCTAATGAATAAGTTTGATATGTCAAAGAAGAGGTCAGGTTAAAGAAAAAATCCCAGGCAGCCTCCATGGCATTGTGCTGGTGCCTCTGAGAGGGAAGAGGCACAAATGGTGAAAGAGTTGGCATATGCTTTTTGTAGTAGCAGAAGTTTGCGATTAGCTGAAGTTACACTAACAGCAGGATTTTTTAGCCATGTTGTGGATGCACAAATTCTTCCTCAGGTTTGCTTCTTGTTGTGTTTTGCTGTTGGTTTGTTTGTTTGTTTTCCTAGCATGGAAAGCCAAAATGTGAAGTCTTCCTGTATATTTCAATTTCTTCGTTTTTCTTCTTGGAAAATGACAAAAGCCTGGTACTCAGTAAAAGGAAAGTAAGCTAGTTTGGGAAGAAGAATACCCATTGCCTACCTCCCACAGATTCACCTCCCAGAGCATCCCAAGAGTTCTTCATTTCTCAGAGCTTTATAGGGCTTGACAGCTTTTAGTCCCCTATAGTGAAAGTCATTTCAGTATGAAGCCATCCAATGAGGCATTGTTCTTGCAACTCAAGAGACGGGGCTTTCAATTCTATGAAGTCTGTAAAATATGAAGAAAATATTTAGTAATTCAAGGTAATGAAAAAGCAGCCAATTAGTTACTGCGTAAGCTGACTATGTGAATGGTGTCTGGAGAGCATTCCCACTGCTCTCCCTGCACCTGCCTTGCAGTAGCACTTAGGCATATATTTATTAATTGCTGTAAAAATCCTCTTTTGGGCTCTGCTGAAAGTAGGGTTCCAGTTGACCCATGCAGTTGATATAATTTGGTATGATACGTATTTTACTCTTACATAAATATGAATAGTGGAAAAAATACAAGAAAATGAATGATACAAACAAACAAACAAAAAGATTCTAAAAATACACAAACTAAATGTAGCATGTGACCAACAGAATCCAGTTAAGACAGAGTCCAGCTGTACAAAACAGACGTGTCCCTTGTGATGAGAGATGAGCAATGCGTATTGGGTCTGCTACTGATTCGGAGAACAATCATTCTATTTTGGGCCTGTTGTGACCAACTATCACACATTACCTCTAAGGGAAGGCTATTACAGTACTACCCATTATTTCAGCTACACTTAACATTCTCCCAGCATTTGCGTGATAAATCTATTTCTAAAGGCTACAACGAGGCGGTAAATGTTCATTCAGCAACAAAGACAGCTGCAATTAACAATTTAAAAAATGTTAAAATAGAAGCAGAAGTTCACAAAAACAGTTTTGGATTCTGGCATTTATATACAGGAATTCAAAAAGTATGTAAGTGCTGCAGGGATGGGATGTACCTCTGGTGTGTTTTCAATGGCTCTGTCTGCCCACTGTAGACAGAAAACTGTGGACGTGACTTTGAGACCCAAAAGGTCAGACTGTCCAAATTCACTGAGCCATTAGAAATCCCAGCTGGAGTGTCATGAATGATCTCTTAGGACCAGACAGTACCCTCCAGTGTGACAGGCAGGCAGTTTGAATGACCACATTTGCCTGGAAAAGCCTGATTTCTATAAGGCTGTACAGAAAGACTGGTGCCATCAGACCCTTGTACCCTTATTGGTCTTGTTGGTCTTCAAGACCTCATTTGGCACACGTAACCCAGTGTCAACTGGTTCCAGAGGACACCTGTGTCTCTTCTTCATAAAGGAACAGTACACATGGTGCTATAACTTTGCCAAAGCCTCACTTATGTGATGAACTCACTGCCTGGGAGTATTCCAGCAGACTGGTCACTAATGCTATGTTAAGGCAGAAAAGCTGAATAAAGTTACAGCTGCCCTTGCGCATGGATGGAACTGCTTCTGCTTTGAGTAAAAGGTTTTATCGATGCTCACTGTTTTTTCCATTCAGTCCATGCTTATATGTCAGGCTGTTGTTGAGTGAAGGACAACCCTTAGCTCTCTGGAAGATCTCACTGGAGAGGACAGAAGTGAAACATCTGGTTCAGGACTTCTCTCACCTCTGGTAAACTTACAGTATGCTGCAAATTTGCTGGTCAAGATCATGCCACCAGTGTAAGAGACTGACCTCACTCCAAGACATTGACAGATAATTCTTGGCATGGTCCTCATCCTGCAACAGGCACCACTTCTGCCTGAAACACACCAGCATGTACTCTTTGTACTGGGACAGCCAGTCCTCCTCTTCCTCCTTCTGCCAGCAGGCCCCAGCTCAAGACAGACAGGACTAAGCTAATCGTCTTCAGACCATCACCATTTGAGACTTGGCTATGAGCCCTCTGACTGAACTGTACACATCTGCCAACTGATGTGGAGGAGGGCATGTTCCAGGCACCCCGCCCAGATCCCATAGAAAAAAGTTCTTCCTTCCTCCTACTGGACAGCAAGCAGTATTTGGACATTGGTGAGTCTGTTTTAGGGTCTGTGGTTGGGAGAGGGAGGATGTGTTGGGGTACCCCTGGATAATTTTAAAGGGAATAGCTCTGAGGCTGTAGTCATGTAAATGGAGGCAAGGGCAAGGACAATCTCTGCTCAGACAGCTGGGTCTTTTGCATGATTGGGAACTAGCACCTTACAAGTTTTGTGCTAGGAGTAAGAGCAGGCTTTTCACACTGTCTAGCAAAAAAAAAAAAAAAAAAAAAAAAGTATGCTCAGCTATTGCTTGTGGAACAGTTTGACCCAACCCATCACTGATCAGGACAGTCATGATAGGGTGACAGCCTTATCCTTTCCTTTCTTCACAGAGCCAGCAGGCAAAGTGGCTTGGAGCAGATGGATTTTCCTGTGTCTTACTACCTCTCCAGCAGAAGTCCAGGCTGCAGAGGGTATGCCAACTGCGCACAGATCTCCTGGCTCCAGCAGGCCTGTACGAGTGCCACCAGTCCATAGCAAAGCTCACTAAGAAGGAGGATGAGCAGGAAGTGTAGCTGCAGGAGGACTGTGTACAGCAGAGGTTTGGTGCATCCAAGAGCCTCTGAGGTAGAACAGCCTTGTGGTGCATGAGGAGTTCCTGGTACTTCTGACTCCAGACATGAAAGCTCCACTGCCATTTTCCTGGGGAACTCCATAACCTCCTGTCATGTGGAGACAGCCAGTCATCACACATCACTTCTAAGCAGAGAAAGTGTTGACAGTGTCCAATGTGCTGTCTGGCTTTGTGAGCTTTTGAGTTCTCAAGCCTAGGAAGTCCACTCAAATGAGTGCATCAATGGGTGATGCAGCTTTGGAGGGGGCACCTCCAAACCTGTTGATACTGGTAGTGGGATTGTCATGGCCTTTGGTGGGACTGAAAGTCATAGTATTCTCTCTTTTGTTTATGTTTTTATTTTTCTTGTCTTTGACCTTGACATTTGTAGGAGAAGATGCCCTGTCACAGTCTGGTAATTCTAATTAAGCCTGAATACTTTCTAATGTAATGAGGAATTGGGCAGACTCATGGGCCATTATTAGAGGGCAGAGAAGACTAGCAATCTTTGTATCTTGCTTACCACATTTCAACAGATATATACTGATGCTACGCATATGATCTTTAGCAGGTTGCCCTTGAGAATGTGGAATGTTTTTGTTCTCTTTCTCCCTGTAATGAGAAGAGTAAAGCCCAAGGAGGGCCCTTTGGTTCATATAATTTGCCTGAACTTAGAGCCTCACTCACTAGGGGTGTCCAGTTTCCCAGTCTTTGTAGCAGAATTGTGTCTGATCTGATCTGGTCCCAGTAAACAAGGGTACCCTGTGTGAAAATTTGTGTAGGGGACTGTCTGCTGGATTCAACAAGAACAGATGTCCTGTATTTAAATGTCTTCTCTATTAGCTTGTTAGTGTCCCACTGTTGTAGGTAATCCATGGCGTTAGATGTTGGTTGGCTTTCAGGTCTGTGCCTTGCCAGCGACTTTTCTATATATGGGTAATACAGTTGCCTTGCACTTGTCAAACTGGAAAACAAATGTGATAACAAATAAAGTATTTTTTGCACTAAACAGTATGTGCCTGTTCTCTGTACTGTGTGTCCTTTGGGATGACTCTTAGCTTTATATCTGCTTCAGCCATCCTAAGGAGTTTAAATGCCACTTGCCCAAGGGTTGGGAGCCAATCTGGGGATGAACTGTTAGTTTCTTACAGAAATAATCTCTGGGAAGAGACAAATGGGGAATTTGGCATAGGCTGGGGGGAGCTGACTGCACAAATGGGAAATTTGGCATAGGCTGGGGGGAGCTGACTGCAGCAAGTCTGCTGTACTGAAGAAAGGCAAATGTTGGCAAATGTGTGAATGGTATTTTTTGGGCAAACCTGTGGACTTGGCAGGCATGTGGGACATTTGCTGCTGCTCCTTATGTTAAGTGCTGAGCAATTCTGTAGTTCCTCACAACCCTTAGGGTGGAGCTCAAACAAGAATAAGTTATTTTCCTACATTAAAAAAAATAAAATGAAAAACTTGTCTCTCTGTGGGGATGGGGAACTTTAGGCTTTGGATAACTCTTCTAACAAAGCTATTTGCTGTCCATTTTCATGGCAGTTTGAGTAAAAGCAGTCTTTTGTCTCCACATCTTGTTCAGATAGTGATAGTCTGTCTCGGGCTATATCAGAAAGACAAATGTGAAGAAATGGGAAGAACTGTTTAAAAGAACAAAAACAGCTTGAAAGGATTGGAAAAAGAAGTGAGACTGAAGTTGCAAAATAAAGCTGATGTATAATGCTGGCATAGGGAGATTGTGGTAGCAGACAGAAGACCTTGGGGATCACCCTTGTTTCCAGGTGTTGTGTTAGTAGGGCTATGTCTGGGGCTGCTGCTGGTCAAGGACTGCAGTACCACTCCACTCCCATGTACTGGGAGTTGCTGTTCTGTGGCAGCAGCACATGCTTTTACTTACAGCATTCATATATTCCCATGCTGATTTCTGAAGCCTGAGAGTATGACGGGATCATGAATTTCATTCACTTGGACCCTTGCTCGCCACTGTGTCTCCTGGCTTCTGCACAACTTAAGTGGGGACTGCAATCAGTACAGCAAGAGCTTTGCAGGCCTGCTGGATTTGCAGACAGTGCAAGAGTATAGAAATTCCTGAAATAAAACCAGTACCTGTCTGCAGTTTTCTATTGGCCTGGCCCTCCTTGGAGCCTTTAGTTCCCTCTTGCGTCTTCTGAACCTTGCAAGTATTCCTCTGCATGCTAATGCAGCAAACTCAGTGTGAAGGCAGGAGGGCACGGACAGACCGAGCCCTTCTTGGTGGATAATGTGACAGGTTGTGAAACAGGTGCTAAAAGAACTTTGTGGAAGATGATGAATTGAGAAATGTCTGGGCAGAGGTGTCCCACCTTTGATGTGGTCCTGAGATGCATGGCATAAGATCAGTACGGATCACAAATGGGCAGTTGCAACCTGCAGGGTTGCAACCTAAGGGCCTTGGGAGGTAGTACCTAACAGCACGGTGCAGGCCCAGGCAATTTGCCCCTGATTTCTTATTGGACTCTTCAATACTTCAAGATCAGTAATGGTGGTACAAATTATAGAGAACTAGGTGGATAGCAGATTTTGTTACCTTTCCTGTGGCAAATTCCTTAAGGCAAAGCGATTTCGGCAAAATTGCAGAGCACCGCCCCACCTGCATTTTGAGTGCTGAGCAAAATATTCACCCCTCCTATTGAAGTTGTTCATGGTTCATATGTCAAGGGGAAATAAATGAAACCCTGTGCTGCCCTAGGAGTGAGAGGGGAGTTGTGGATTCTGCTTTAGGGATTCAGTATGTAGCTTATAGTCGTGAGTCTTTAGGTTTTAAAAATAATCATGAGGGGCATAGGGCCAAAATTCAGCCTAGAAGAGCTTCAGCTGGGAGAGGAGGGGAGAGGAATTTACCATTCTTAAAATGATATGTTAGACCTAGCTCTTCCAGTTTCTGCTCGACTGCCTTAAACATTATGTTAAATATTTAATACTTGCCTATATATTAAAGACGGGTAGCAGCCAAGTCTCCTCTTTCTCTGAATTAAAGCGGCTCTTGTCCTTTTAGCTGGACTGAACTTGGTACCTTTGGGGCCCAGCAGGCATCCTTAGAGCAAGTTAACAGACTAGACACCTGTAGGGAGTCTATAGACGCCTATAGGGACGCATATGAGTCTAAATTATTGCCAGCAGAGGCAGTAACGAATGCTGATGTGGCATGGTGGCAACTTTAGATGTATGCAATCTAGAGACCTTAAAAGTTGTTTTGGTTTCTTGGTGTAAACTAAGATGCCTGTGAGATCTCAGGAGGCTGTGCAATCAAATAGAGTTTCCATGGCATGTTCACTTGGATTAATTAAATTGTGTCTGTGAAGAGTGGGACGTAGGACTCCTGTGCTTGACAAAGGGAGTTTTGAGGACAGACCATTAATAACTGTAGAGACGTTTATGCAGAACCTTCCTTATTAATATCTTCTTAAATGTAAGAGGCCAAATACTTTTTTTTTTTTTTTTATTATAGATTATAATAAAAATGTACTTGCATATTGGTAGGGGGCCAACTCTGAGATCTTTGGGTGATATTGCAGTAGTATCAATCAGACCCCCTTTTTTTTTTTTCAGAAGAGAAGGAAAAAATTCTGGCCAAGTTAATATAATTATGGAAAAAAAATTGAAAAAAAAATGGGGCCTAAATATAGGGACAGTGATATTTTACAGAGCTAATGACTGTTCCTTAGAACTAATTTTTCTAGTCAAAATCCAAACTCGAAAGAGGAAAAGAAGGCACAAAAATCAGTCCCTGACACACTAGTGCATGCAAAGCAAAAGCTAACCTGTAGGCTAAAATCCCTACAGTCTTATTGTAGTTAGTGGATCTAACAGTCTGGATCTCCCTTATTTCTGTGGGTGTGTAAGTACTTTGTAAGTACCCTTTGGAAGGTACCTAAGCATTTTTCTTTTCAGATAATTTACCTGATAATTTGTTGGATAAACACTCCATGTCTGCAAAATTCCATACACGTTACTATAGCTGCAACCATGAGCCATTAGGGACCAAGGAGTTTTTAGTGTTTTATAGGTTCATAAACTACAATTTAGTTTACAGAATCATAATCAGACTATAAATCTGAATACTTAAAAGTGAAAAAGGTCTCACTTGTTTTAGGTGCCCGAATTAAACTCACCCTAGGCACCCTTAAGGCACAGCATGCGATGAGAGCTGCCTCAGGTACTCAGTTATATTTATTTTTAAAACACATCCATAAAGAGCAACATAGAAGATCCTTTATTTGTGCTGAAAATTAAAAGCTGTCCAAAGTCAAGGCTCTTAGGAAAATTTACCTAAGGTGCACTCAGAGACAAAACTTCTATTACTTTAACATCTCACTGCTCAATGACCCTGATCCTGTCAGGTGCTGAGAACATTCACATTCCTTTGCTGTCAGCATGAGAGGACTTGCACATCTCAAGATCAGACCCTCAGTCTTTGGTGTTGGCACACCTGTTCTGTCACTGTGTGTGTAGTGGGATGGATTCTTGTATTAGTGCCAGAAAATGAAAACTGCATGTGTCCTGGAAATACCCTTGACAGAGGCAGAAGGAGCTTTTGCTTTGGTTACAGGGTACAAAAAGCTTTAGAGCTTCTCTGGTATTTCCTTTTGTGATATCATACTAAGAATTATGGCTTTCTGTGACTTTCTCCACTTAGATTTTCTAGTTTGCAGCTGAGTCACTAGTGCCAGCTATGTCTTGAGAATGGACATTCCTCCTGGTCCTGTGCACAGGGTCTCTGCAGGTCTCTGCCTGCCAGTGTGGCTGCTGGTCTTGGCCAGCAGAGCCTCTCTCCCCTCCCCTCCCCTCCCTTCCC
>CM021731.1:11710788-11731471 GCA_011075105.1 Heteronetta atricapilla
TTTTTTTTTTTTTTTTTTATCTGAGCAAAGTACAATGTATTTATAAGTCTAGAGCTTCTCTCGTTCAGTGGAAGAAGTTATAAATGTAATTATTTGGTAATAGGACAACTGATTGGTATATGAAATTGGAAAAAAATTCTGGAAGGCCTGTTTGTGTCCTTAGAATAATAATATAGAACAACTATAGATCGATATAGTCTAAGAATTACAGGATGTAAAACAGAGTAATACTATCACTAATACTATACTAACACTTTTTTTTTTTTTTTTCTGTGCTGGGCATGATTATTATGTTACTTGGTCTATAAATTAAATTACAAAACAATAAACATCACTGTAGTTATCTGAACTGTAAGGTTAAGGTGAAGACCTCACCTCAGGTTTACTTAATCTTAATTTGATTCATATCACCCCTTTTCTGTGTTAAGAGATTTGTTTTCCTTAACCTTAAAGAATTGGCTGGAGTTCAGATGCTAGGATCCAAAGTAACATCCAGTGCACTAAAATCCTTGGAGGCTAGATCCCACCAACCCAGACAGCAATCCAGCAAATTTACTTTGCACAACTGCACAACACAGTAAGCATCTCCTTTCCTAGCCTGAAAGCTTCCTGGTTTTCTGTTATGACGAGATAAGCACTTATATTCTGCCTAGACTGTATTTGCAATTGGATTTAGGCAGGGAATCATTTGTACCTCAGGTGGGTCCCCTGAGAAAGCCCAGGCAGTTAGGAATGTAAATGTCTGTTTCGGGCTGGATGACTGTCCATCCTTCCATGCTCTCTAAACAGCATCCAAACCACTCAGCTCCTGTGAATCATAACGGCAAGGGCTGTATCAAGGGTGACGCCACGGTAGATAGACATTTCTTCTAGTACTTCCCTAAAGACAGTTCTTGGTGGAGTGATGTTGGCAATGAAGGGAATGTCTCTCCCCTTGCTGGAAATCTCTCCTTCTCCATGTTGCTATTCACAGAGGTTTCACCAGACATGAAATGAATACAAACAGTGTTGCCAGAGTCAGGATGAACATTAAGGCACATGCATTTATCCTTTGGGTTTGAATTGTCCTATCGAGAGGGGGGACAATGTGAAACAGAATTATTTATGCCTTTTTCCTGATTTTTTTCAGCAGTATCTCTTAGAATCTGAGCAAAATCAGAGCATGACCAAACAGTATTGTAGCTCTCAAACCCTGGTTCACCACACCTTCTGCCCATAAGAGTCATTATGTGATAAAGTTTAGAAGAGATACTCTATGCCAAATGTCTTTTCTAATGTTTTCAGTATTGTTATTAATGATTATTGATTAATCTCTGTGTACATTATACCACAATACCTCATAATTCAGCTGAATTTTGTGTTTTGCTAGTACTTCATCTCCTGCAGTATAAGCATTCAATTATTGCCATGATTGTAAGCATTGAATCAGTTCCTGAAGTGACAGAAATAAGCTATGGAGCCACAGCACTTTAATATGAGGAGTTTGCTTCATCCGTATGAAAGTGAAAAAAAAATAATCCCATCTATTAATTAGGAACATAAAGCCTTTGAATATATATTCAACATCAGATGTGTTACCAGATACCACTCTTTCACAAGTCATGGGGAAGAAGGCCTTGCTTCTGTCAGTCTGCTTGCAAATTTTCTTAATAAAAGTTGGTGACTCCAGCTCAGAGCCTGGTGGCACATGTATGTAGTGTTAACTAAAACAGTAGGGGTCTAGACCATTATTGTTGTTTCAGTAGAAAATTTGAAAGATTTGATCCAGCTGAGCAATGTTCTTAAGGAGCTGAGCACCCTTAGTTTCCAGGAACTTTAATGAAATTGAAACTCTGAATTAACTGGATTGACCTGGCTTGTATTAATCAAGATACCCCATAAGGCACTTAGCAGAGTAAAACTGAGCAATGTTTGAGTGGTCAGACAATATTGTATAAGATGCTGCTTTAACTCTCAGCAGGAAAGTTATATATCTGGGGTAGTGCATGATGATTCTTTGCTTGATGGATGAGTAACTTGCAGAATGATTAAATAAATGGTGAAAAAAGCTTTGATTTAAATTGGTTTTAGAAAATATATTTTTTTGATGAGCAACATGCATTATTTAGTTAATTGCTACTTTCGTCCTTTTTATAGATACTAATTATGGTAGTTTTAAAAGTGTATTGGAGAGAAATATATATCTTGTTCATCATTGCCATGTGCAATTTAGCATGGGAAGATGGGGACAAATACTCCTTTTTAGGTTAGAAGCTACTGGGTGAATTCTGTAGCTGTTGAAACAAGGTGATTTCTTTCCGAGAAAACCATAATCTATACTGAGTCAATGAGAGCTGTGTAAGAGCTTTGACTCATGATTATGTAGCAAATAACTGCAGTACTTTAAGGTACTATCAACCCTGTAATAGAGATGTCAAAAGAAATACATATGCACACATCTTCAGTCATGCTAGTAAAAAAATGACGTTGTAGCTCAAACTCACTTTTATCAATGTGAGGCAGGTACCTGGACAGAAGAAGTGTTATAATTGAGTTGAATGAGCCCAGATGAGGTACGAAAAGAGCTAGGACATAGTCAGTAGACTTTGAGTTTTGGAACTCCACCCCAGAAGAGGTTACAAAGCCCATCTAAATCTAGGAAAAAGACAAACGGTTTTTAACAGAATAATACTCTGTATGTGTTTAACAGTAACATACATTCTAATGCACAGTCTAAGGATTAGTAAAGTGGTTTGCTTTTCTAGTGGACATCATACTACTTTTTAATTTTGTTCACCATTTATGCACATGCTTCATCACTGAAAATGTGAGTTAGCATTTGGATCATACAAGCTTTTCACTTAGGCATGAACAGACATGGGTAGAAGTCTGTGCAGGCTCTGCATTCCAGAGTATCTCAGACTTGGGACTGCTCCCCTCACATTTCTGAAACTTTCTGGTGCTTTTGGGTTTAGGCAGGAGCTCTGGAGGCAATGTTCATGGCTGTGTGTATGCCCAGGACTTCTTTCCAGCCGATCAACCTGCCAGGCAGGTACGGAACTTCACAGAATCACCTAGGTTGGAAGAGACCTCCAAGGTCACCAAGTCCAACCTCTGACCTAACACTAACAAGTCCTCCACTAAACCATATCCCTAAGCTCTACATCTAAATGTCTTTTAAAGGTTGGACCAGGGATGGTGACTCAACCACTTCCCTGGGCAGCCTATTCCAGTGCCTAACAACCCTTTCAGTAAAGCTCTTCCTCATATCCAACCTAAACCTCCACTGGCTCAACTTCAGCCCATTCCCCCTTGTCCTGTCACCAGGCACGTGGGAGAATAGACCAGCTGCCACCTCGCTACAGCCTCCTTTAAGGTACCTATGGAGTGCGATAAGGCCACCCCTGAGCATCCTCTTCTCTAGGCTGAACAAGCTCCCTCAGCTCCCTCAGCAGCTCCTCATAAGACTTGTTCTCCAGACCCCTCATCAGCTTTGTTTCCCTTCTGTGGACTTGCTTGAGCACCTCCATGTCCTTCTTGTAGTGAGGGGCCCAAAACTGAACACAGTACTCGAGGTGCGGCCTCACCAGAGCCGAGTACAGGGGGACAATCACTTCCCTGGACCTGCTGGCCATACTGTTTCTTATACAAGCCAGGATGCTGTTGACCTTCTTGGCCACCTGAGCACACTTCTGGCTCATATTCAGCTGACTAACTTGTAAGCATGTGGCCAGGTGTGCTTGGAGCATAACATGACTAATGGCCCCAAGATGCCCTAGAGTTAACAGGCAAGAGCTGCTCTTCATGACTGCTTGTTCCCACCTGTATAGGCATAGTCAGGGACTTTAAGAGAAAATACGCAGTTTTTGGATTACTTCCCTGAATTTTACATCAGTTCCTAAGGAGTTAGAGCTGTACCTGCAACTGGCCAAGCAATTTGTCTCATCAGAAGCTTTGCTGAACCAGACAGCAGAATAATCTCTGACATATTTTTGTTGAGTTATGGTTTTTATGGGCAAAGTGATTATAAATTCTTATTAAAAGAAGAATCATGTAAAACTGGAGATTACATTGGGGATAATATGTCCAAAATTCTTCATGCTCAACAGTGATAAATTATAGCATTTAACATATCGGGAACTCAGTGAAACTATTTTCAGAGCATGCCTAGAACTAGAAAGTTCCATAAGTTAACAAAAACCTGTGGACTCTGAATTTCTCAAAGTATAAAAGAATTAAAATGTAGATATTTTAAAGAAGAATGAGAGGATATAGAGTGTTTTATGTATTTAGTCCATGTTTTCCCCATGAGGCAAGTATTTATGTGAGTGAACAAGAAAATTATCTGATTATGGTCACTTCCATAATCCATTTGATTTTATTCATCACATAGTATGTCAGGAGGAGATGCATTGAACCCATTGCTTCTAATGTTGGCAGGACTAGAAAGAGGACTGCATTTCACATGCTGAAGAATGCTACTTCAGAGACTAATATCGAGTCTAATGCCTTTCCACACACTAGAACAGAGAACTGGTGGTGTTTCCCACATACTTTCTGGATTTTGTTGAGAGTCATGCTAGCTTTAAAAAAGTGTTAACATGGATTTAACTATTTGCATCACAAGCAGCAGAATTTCTTTACAGTTCTTGTCATCTGTGCTAGATGTGCCTTCACCAGATATTAAAAATTAAGCTAATCCTGCAGCTGAGTCTCCTGGGACTTTGTATGTGCCTTTGGGAGTTTCACAATGGCAAAGGAAAGAGAAAAAAAAAAAAAACAAAAAAACACAAACAAAAAAAAACAACAGTGGAAAACAACAAGACCAAAAAAGTAGCCTTGGCTGAGCAATCAGTTTCTCTTGCTGGAAGATAAAACTTTTCAGTTTTCATTAACAAGATTGGCAGCAAAATCCTTGTAATAGCAGCTGGCCAAGAAGCCCACTGCTCTTAAGACTGCACTTCATCAGAATTCTTGCAGGGAACACGGAGCTCCACAATTCTGCCATGCCCTCAAGACTCTGCAAGTTGGGGCTCCTTGCCTTTCACACTTTTCTCCATAACTTCTCAGTCTGGCAGGAACTCTTTACTCATTTTCTGGTGTCTGGTCAGTATGATGATATTGAAGCTGACTTCTTGCCTCTGAAACTTTGTCTAGATAGAATAGATAGAATTTTAGATAGAAGATAGAATTTTACTTTCACCCCTGCGTCATCATCAGTTCTCAGCATGCCTGAGAACAAACCCATTATCACAAAACCAGAAGCTCCAAAAATTTCAGTAGTTGCATGACTTTTCTTCTGATCAGATGTAGCTACTTTGTCATCTGCTGTTGTCACAGCACTCATTGGAGTAATCACAGTGTCAGTGCAGCAGTGGTGGTGAACAAAAGGGTACCACATATAAAGTTACTAAGGATCTTCTCAACGTAGTCATCTGTCATTGATGGCTTATCCCTAAAACAGTACCTTTGGTTATCTACCGTCAACTGCAGAAGTTGGCTGTGTTGTTATGTGCCTAGCCTCAGCTCTCATTCTTCATTCATCAGCCCTCCTTCCTAGACTCAACAGAGAGACATAGAGAAAATTGTACCAAAAAAGAGAGGACTTAGTTGTGTTTTTTTTTTTCTTTCCTCAGGGGAGATTAATCTGGAAAATTCAAAATTTCAAAAAAATCAATACAGCAGAGCCTACAGTGAACAAACATATACATAGTACTCTCAATGACCTCACTCTTTTTATGAAATCCAGCTCTGCCTCTCCCCCACTTGTGAGGTCTAGAAACACAACACAGGTCTGAGATGAGAGAAGATGAGATAGACAAATGAGATAAAACTCATTACTAGTATGAAACAAACAAAGCTGTCTCAGACTTTTGTTCTTTTCCCCATTTTCAACTTTCTTTCTAACATAGTACATACCCAAGGGAATAATGAATGGGCAGAGACAGCCCACTTGGGTCAGTATGAGCAGGCATAGAGAGTGACATTATCCTTTGGACTTTAGCTTAAACCCCCCCCCCCCCTTTTCTGTAAATGCTACAAGAAACTGAAGAAATAAAGAAAATAGTTAAGATAGAAAAGATGGTAAAATTATAGGTAGAATATGATAAAAAGGAATGGAATTAATTTTCTCACCTTTTTTCTCCCCTCCAGCTACAGTTCATTAAGCTCTGACACAAAAAATAAGCTCTTCAGGTACCGGGGCACTCACTCCTCCTTATGAGGTGAATTTGAAAAGCAAGTAGCCTGCAGCAATTGTTTTCTGTGTTGTATGGTCAAACAGCACTTGAGTTAGTTTACCAGTGCATACACTACTCCTCCTGTCTTGGGCTTAGGAATTGACAATGTGGAATTGGCTTTACAACCTTCACACAACAGGTTTTGTTTCAGGGACTTTTCTTGTCTTGTATTTTTATTTTTATTATTATTTTTAAGCCTGAGAGGCTTCTTTTTAAACATTAAGACCGGATGATCTTGAAGGTCTTTTACAACCTAAAAGATTCTATGATTCTCTGAACTTTTAAATCTTATTTATTTATTTATTCAAAAGAAACCAACAATATACAGTCATGTTTCAGTGTTGAGTTTTCAGAGTATGAAGGTACTAGGGAAGTTTTTGCTCATATATAAATAAATCACCTCAGTTTTATACAAATATTCCGACACATTAATTTCCAATTAATGACATTATTTTAATAAAATCTTATATATGTATTTCTGTCTTCCCTATCTGTAGTGCAGTTTCTCTCCTAGCTTATTTCTTCTATTAGCTATTGCTTGAATCTCATTCACAGCTCATAAGAACAGAATGGTTCAACAGGCAGGTATTAAGCCAGATCTGGACTCAGGATGAAATACAGTCATCTCATTTCTTGTAGAATTTTTATGCTCCCAGATACTTAAATCCTTCTTCTTCTTACCTTCCTTTAACAGTTGCTGAGTGAGGGAGACTGGCAACCCATTGCTCCCTTCCTTTGTCAGTGGCCATGGATAAATGTTTACAGAGGTTGAGCCCATTCAGTGTGTGGAAACTTCTTTTCTCTTTTCATCTTCATTGTTCTTCTAAATACACATTTGATATGAGAGTTCACATTTACCTGAATAAAGGCAAGAAAAGCAAAAAAAGACAAACAACAAAAACAACAAAAAAAAAGAACAATCTTTAAATGAGTGGGAGAATTCATCAAACCTGGTATGCCATGCAATTTTGTCTTGTAATTCAATGATAGCACATTTATTACTAAAGTGAAATGTGACATTACTTTGAGTTATGTTTTGTATCTTGTGACCAAACCTTTCAGAAATACAGTATCTCAGAGAAATTCCACCTCCTTTAAATTTCATTAAAATTAATCAGTAGGCTGAAAGGTATTTGAAAAGTCTTGATGGATAGTTGGACAAGAAACATGCTTTCGTAGGGTTCATCTCATTAGTTATGTGTGTCACAGAATGAAGAGTTCATTCCTCTAGTGGTCAGTAGAATCTACTCTAAATCTGGAAAACATTCAGTTTTCAGGTTTTAATGTAAATGTGGAACAGGATGAGGTTTCTTGGTCATTGCTGTGCTCCTTGAGCACAAACACACCAGAAAGTGGAAGATGATGAAGCCAGCTTTACAGTGGATTGGTAGAAACCACATCATCCTACTTCACTACACCACTTATTGGAACTTGGTAACTTGGTAATAGTGAAAGGCTCAGACCCATGGGCTCATGGTTCTCAAAAAACAAACAAACAAACAAACAAAAAAACCATACCATGGGTATGTTCAAAACCTGCAACATTCTATGCTCTGTGTATCCCAAGTTCAGGGGCTTGCTTGGGGTTTCCCAAAGGAAATAGTGAAGGAATCTTCCAAAGTGCATGAGGACTCTAGCCCCAGAGGACGAGAGTTAAGTTTGTCAGTATTCAGTAATGCACACTGGTAGCAGCTGAAATCTAACCAATGCAAAAAGACATGATATTTCTATGGTTGCTGAACTCAATCTGTCTGGCATACTGCATTAATCTAGGCAAAAAAGTACTCTGGGCATGTCCATCACAGAATCAGTAAGTTACAGAATCATAGAATATCCTGAATGGAAAGGCATTCACAGGGATCATCGAGTCCAACTCTTGGCTCCACACAGGATCAATGAAAAATCAGACTGTGTCTAAGAGTGTTGTCCAAAAGCTTTGTGAAGCATTTGATGCCGTGACCACTGCCCTGGGGAGCCTGTTACCGTGCCTGACCACCTCTCAGTGAAGAACATGCCTGATCACTTCTCTGTGAACACCCAGTCTAACACCCAGCCTGACTCTCCCCTATCCCAGCTCCATGCCATTCCCTTGGGTCCTGTCGCCGTCCCCAGAGAGCAGAGCTCAGCGCCTGCCCCTCCGCTCCCTTCATAAGGGAGCTGCAGGCCGCCATGAGGCCTCCCCTCAGCCTGCTCTGCTCTGGGCTGAAAAAACTGAAGGACCTCAGCCGCTCATACATCCTCCCCTCTAGACCCTTCACCATCTTTGTAGACTTCTTCTGGATGTTCTCACATTATAAGAACTGATGACTGCATTAACATAACCCATTTCAGCCCAGAGCTCTTCACAAGACACAGAGAAGCATAGAAACGTAGGCATCACTAGGATAAAGAAAAGCTTATGGCCACATGACAACACTAGCAGTAGGAAGCATGCAGAATTCACTGGAAATTCTTACAACTCAGAACAAAATTGTATAGATAGGAGGTGTGCTTTAATTTCCTTTTGCTATTTAATCTCCTGCTTTCAATTTGCTCCCATGCAAATAATCAATTCCAAAAATACCATCTTCTAGATTTGCCTTCATTTACGTGATATTGTCTTTTTAAATTTAGCTTTAACTGTGACTTTCTTCAACAATCTAGAATTTATTATTCTTGATTTTAAGTTACATGAGGTTGTGAGTTGCTAAACTGATGATACGTGTTTATGTTAAATGAAATCTGGTCCCGTGTTCTTAAAGTATTTGGAATTATTATAATAGTTGTTTGACCCTTTGATCTTTGAGTTTAAATGCTCCATGAAAAGCCTGACTGCACTTCTGACACTTTCCTACTGTAACACTGAATAACTGCAAGAGTGTTCTGAATTTTAGGTGTTTTTACTGTTCATACTTGCTAGTCATGCTTGATCTACTTAAGAAATGAAGTGGTAAACTTCTGCCTTAAGTTTGGGGGATTTGTGTAGAGAAATACAAATTTACTCTTAAATTTTACTGGTAGAGACTATTTGGAATACATAGAAAATAGAACACATGGTGCAGAACATAATTGCAAACAGCTGTGTGTGACTTCATTCTTTTTTATTTCTGATACTCACCTTATATTATTGGATTTAACATGACCTGATGTAGTATGTTATAATATACATGATATGACATATAAAATTAAAACCAGATCCATTTTACATCTTGAACCACTGATAACAGTTTATGTAGAAAATAAAATTTAAAAGCAATGTAGCATGGCCTGTTTTGTGAGCATAATGTAAATTGTTTATGAATAAAAAACTTTACATTCTGTTTTCTTTCATCTTTTATTTTATGAAACTGAAGAATGAAAATAACTTTCTGTACTAGAAAGGATTTTTAAAGGTTGTTGTTTAAATATGTGAAACATTTTCTAATTGGATAATAGAGATCTTGAATTGTAGTCTAAAAGAGCTTCATTGACCTGAAGAAATTTCAGATTGGATACTTTATGAAATCGTCTGCATTATAGATTCTACACATCATTTAAATATATGTGAAGAAATACAGCATCATCAGAATTTAGCAATGGAATCTGGTGAACTAGATTACATCTGTCTCATCTTGTATTGTATTTCTCAACCCCTTCAGCTTAGTGACCTTTATTCAAAGCAAAGAATTTTCACAGTCCTCTTTGATTTAGTATTAAAGAACAAAAAAAGCTGAAATACTAATGGTAATAAACCTAAGTAATTTATTAGTGTGTCTATGTTTACACAACGACTAGGAGAAATCATAGAATCATAGAATATTGCAAGTTGGAAGGGACTCATAAGGATCATCAAGTCCAACTCCTGGCACCGCACAGGTCTACCCAAAAGTTTAAACCATATGACTAAGTGCACAGTCTAATTGCCTCTTAAATTCAGACAGGCTTGGTGCAGTGACTACTTCCCTTGGGAGCCTGTTCCAGTGCACAACCACCCTCTCAGTGAAGAACCTCCTCCTGATGTCCAGCCTAAACTTCCCCTGCCTCAGCTTGACCCCGTTCCTGCGGGTCCTATCACTGGTGTTTATGAGAATAGGTCACCTTCCTCGCGAGGAAGTTGTAGACTGCAATGAGGTCCCCCCTCAGCCTTCTCTTCTCCAGGCTGAACAGACCCAGTGACCTCAGCCGCTCCTCATATGTCTTCCCCTATAGGCACTTCACCGTCTTTGTTGCCCTCCTCTGAAACACTAAATTTTACAAAAATTTCACTGTAATGCAGAAGGCCAGACTTGAGATTGATTGGATTCTGGAAGCAGAACATAAGCTTCAGATCTGGTTTGGTCCTCCCAGAGTGATCACTACTCTGTGTGCTGAGTAATATAACATACAGGCAATAAATCTGCAAAGAATAATGATGTACAAAAGATAAATAATTAGTTGGGACAAAGCACTTTGAGCTGATATTACTGAGCTGATACTATTATGAGCCTACTGTTGAGAATTCAAATAAAACAATGAAGTTCTAGTGCAATATAGCCTTTGTATGATTAAATGTCAGTGGAGAGACAAGAAAGATGAGAAAGGGAGGAAATGGTGACCAAGCAAGAGAGAGGAAGGAGAGGTTCTTGTCAGTGGGTATTCTTCAAATTCTTCCTGCAAGACAGAACTGCTGTTACCTATGTAGATGGAAAAATTATTCAAGATCCACAGGTGTTTCACCACATATTGTGCACCACACCTGCTTCTGTCTTATGTTCAGCACTGGGCCGCAGTTTATTCCTCCCACCCTCCCCCCATTGCTATTTAACATGCAAGAGCTGGGGCTCCAAAACTGCCAAAGGATTTGCGCTAATAACACTTTGCAAATCGGTTATGTTTTTCAGGGGAAGTTTTAGGTAAGGAAAAATAATCTTTAGGTCCATTCTTCCATCTTCTCTCACTTTCCTGTGACATTTATGTGGTCCCTCTAGGGAAAACTACAAAGACAACTGCCCTTTCTCTGTGCACTGGCACTGTACATGAATAATCCTTTAAATACAGACGGAGGTTGCTCCTTCTTCCTTTTAAGCATGCTCCCATCATCTGTATAAATTGTGCAATACACAGATCATTGATAAGCACACTGGTAAATTTCCATCACTAAAGATTCAAAGTTTCATTCAACTATGAATAATTAGAACAGATAAATATTTCCTTACCTGGTTGCAGTGCAAGATAAAGATAGCTAGCATTACCCAAGATGAGGAAAAAAGAAGGAACTTTGCAATTTTGTGTGTCTGCTCAAATTACTAAGATGCAAAAACTCTTTAATGGAAAATTATTTTTTCTAGTTTAGGGTCAAAAAATATGACCAAAAGAGACACTTTTCAAGTAATAAGTCTTTAGAAATCATCATAAACCTCAAAAAAGGCAATTTATACTATTGGCTTCAACCATAATTTTATTTCTTTATGTACAAATCAGTCTAAGCTTAATACATAATTCATATATGTCTGTAAATTTATTTATTTTGATGCCATGGAAAGATATTGTCTAAACAGAAAAGGATGTGAAAGCACAGCTACTCTGCAAGATTGTAAGATAGGATTCATTATCTTCAAATGTATTCTGGATGTTGTCAATAGATGATTTAATATAATGCAGCTCCATTGCCAGTGTCACACAAACTGTAAAAGGCATTACCTAGCTAAAAGGCAGAGATGGCCTTATTTAGATTTCTACTTATCTCACCTCTGAAATGAAGGGAGAAAAAGCCTGCAGACTTTAAAGCCTTTTTGAAGGACACTGTTTAAAATCATTAATTTAAAGGTGAGAAATTCTTCATTGGTCATGGGATTTTGTGATATATATATAAAGAGAACAATTTTGTAATTTAATTTCCTACCAACTGTTATTATTTTCCCAGCAACATTTTCAGCCTTTGTCATATAAATTCTTGTCTTTCTTGGTTCGTAGTAGATTAATATCTGGGCCAGAAACATCAGCAAATCAAAGACAGATACCTAGATAGAAAAAGGTGATGTTATACATCCTAACCAAACACTTAAAAACAACAACTACAACAAAAACAGAAACAAACAAACAAACAAAAAGCACACAACCCAAGTAACTGTTCAGTAGATGTCACAGGGAAACCAGAGGACATAAAAGATCAGCAATATGGTAGAGAAAGATGTTCAGCAAAGCATCTCATGTTAGATAGACAGGAAATCCTGATTCTCAAAATGTTGCCAACATCTCCTTATTATCAAAGCAGTATGCTGATAGTCCTGTCTACATAAGGTAGAAATTAACTGCTTAAGTTGTTTTGTGAAAATATATACTGATGGCTCTAGTCAGTTGGCACAAGGCAGCAAACTCTTTGGATGCCAGCTGAGGAAGAGGAAGTTCGCAGAGCATTGTTATTTACTGAAGCATGAGAAGGGGGTATATATAAAATATATATTTATAGGAATAAATACATATATAATATCATTATAAATAAATACTGTATATATATGTAAAGAGTTTCTAGGAAGAACTATAAATGCAGGCAAATGGTCAGGTCAGCCACATCTTATGATAACACTTGGCATTATTACATAAATTTTAATTCTCCCCTAAATTGGTGTTCTCAGATTTCTTTCATTGTTCTGTATGAAACATCTTCTATGATGTAAGGAACATTCACTTCCAATTAACAGATGATAAGATCATGGGCTTTTCATTTATAAGGTTATGATTTTTTATTATGGTCTATGTTATAATTATGATTACAACATAAAAATGGTTATAGTTTTGAGATATATTAATGGAGAGTTTGCAGAGGTTGTGGTGAAGTGTTGACCCACAAGAGATGCAGTATCCAGAAACAGGTCAATTTCTTGCAAAGTGACAACTCATTGTATCCAGAAGTTGGTATCTGAGCTGAAAATACAGAAGTCAACATTATTTAAGGCTGTTTTGATCTCCATGACATTGTTGGCTGTAACTTCTTATCCCAGTAGTATTGTCATTGAGGGTATGGGAATGACCTGCTGGAGAATTTCCAAATAGACTTGTACTTGTGATTCATTATTCATTAAAGGAGACAATCTATACAGCATTTTTAGGGTAGCCTAATAATGCTTCATCCCTTGTTCTCTTTTCAGCTGATTAGAGACAGGGACTGAGTTTCGAGGGATAGAAGGGCAGCTTGTCTAAAAATGAAGGCTAGAATATGACTTAAAAAATGAAAGGCCCTGTTTTAGAAAGAAGTCTTAGTGGTACACAGAATGAGATTAAGAAAGAGATCACAAGCCAAACACATGGAGTTCTGTCCCCAGCATGCAGATACTCACTTACTCCTGCTCACTCCACATTGCCAGGCAGTGGCCAGGCAGTAAATCACAGACCCACACTGTACTTAATAACAAAAAACACACACCACTATCCACCTCCACCAGCACCAAACAAGAACCATTGGAACTTACTGGACCTATTCCCCCATTATCTCCTTTTGAGACTGATTAAAATTAGAAACCACAAGCAATGAGAACTGTAGTGAGTTAGGTTGTAACTCTCTTTGGGTTGCAGTAGACAGATGCCAAAAGGAGACACCAAAACAGCATTTCTCACTGCTCTTGGATGAAGGGCAGAGCCCAAAGGTTGTGTTGGCTTCCCCAGGGGAAGAAACCGAGGTGATTGAATTGGCAAGGACAGAGGACATGTCTTTGGGACAAATCTGACAAGACAAGCTGGTTTATTCACAATGATGATGATTGTGATGTGAAAGGAAAGGGTGGTGAAAAATATTAGTAAACAGGTTATTAAAGGCAGTTGAAATAATAAAGTGAAAGAGATTGAGATGCATTTTCTACAATTGTTCTTGTGTCTGTGTTTTGTGCTGAATTATTGCCATAATAAACATTTTAGAAGGCAGCTAAAGGACATTCCATCTCAAATACTAAGCTTCTCTCAGACAAACAGATGCAATGGGGGATGGGAGTCAGCACTTTCTTCATTGTCCAAATTTTGAGATATCAAGATACTCATTTTAATTCTGATGAATCACGTACTCCAGCCCAGAGTGAAAAGTGCATAATTTTCATAGAAATATTTAAGTTTTGTGCTATATAAGTAGTGAATGATGGTGCTGAATGTTGAATTTTGAATAATACAGATCTCTCTTTCTGAAATACAGAACATCTGTGACTTTTAGAAATTTAATTACTCATGTATGTAGTTTTATGTATGTGGATACTTTTAGTCATTTTAGCATAAACTTTAAAGTTTTAAAGTTTTAATTTATTTACGTTACTGAACTAGGACCAGAGTTATTAAAACAAACAACCAAACAGAAAACACCACACCTTCATGAACTGGATTCTCAGAGATGCTATAGTATTAAATTAAAATTTGTAAATCACTTGTTACGGCATCAGTCAATACCCATTGTTAATTTGTATTCTATTTACTGACAAGCCCAGGATAAAAGCCGTTGTGTTAGAAGTGGAACATACTTTGCTTTTGCAAAGTATTTGATATTTGATATTCTTGGTTTTTATTATTTATTTATTTATTAAGGCAAAATCTCCCTTGATATTGTTTTATCTATAACTTTTAATAAACCACATATAGGAGGGAAGTAACTCTTTAGGGTCAGGTCTATAACTAATCAGAGCTTATTTAAGTCAGGGGAGTTACAAGAGAGATAGCTTTGGCATATAGTGTTTTAGTTATCCAGAAACATCTCTGATGGAAACAAACAAACAAACCAAAACAAACCAAAAAAAACCCTCTTGAATGATACTGTGCTCTTTGAGGGTCAGTGTAATCCTGTCAGTATTTAAAATGGATTTCAGTACTGGTAATGTGACTGCAGTTGGTTCTGCACCAGATTCCTGGTTCAGTGAACAAAACTCAGAGTCTATGTCAATTTGAAGATAAAATAATCTCTCTCAGGACATACTGTCAAAAGTCTGATGAGATAAAGTGCTGAAGCTTTGACTGTTTCTTTAGTTATGCTTTGACTTCAGAGTCCTTTGGGTTATTCTTTATTAATCTAAAGAAATCACACCTTCTGGCTATTTCACACTGTTTGAATTGCTAAACAAGCCTGACTGCTAGATTTCAAGTTCCAAGGGAATCCTCTATAATTCTATATGAATGACCTCAGGCAGTATCTCTAATACCTGGAAGTGTTTACCGGATTTGGGTGCTAGATGTGTAGTCAGTATTACACAGCTTTATTATTGGACTTTCTGCGGATGTGGAAAAGTCACAGTAGCACTTCTTTACCCTTTCAGGCTCAATCCTCAGTGCTGGGCTTATTATTCCTCAGTTCTCCATGCTCTTGATCTTAAATAGCTAGGTACTGAAAGTAATGACTCTTTCAAGTTTGCTATGGTCGCTGGGTTTCTTGGTTATGCAGACAGCATAGTCTGCTCCACCTTCTCACATGGATACTTGAAAATCTACAGGTATGCCACTTTGAAAAATCCTTCTTACAAAGAACAAGAGAACATGACTTTTTTATTACTTTCTTACTTTACGCCTAGCACAATGAGGTGTTGATCTCAGTTGCTATTTCAAAATACCAACTGAATAATAATAGTAAATGCTAATGGTTTATGGAGTCTAGAGAATGTCCTGGAATTATTAGGGGAGTTTTTTTTTTTATTATTATTTACTTTATATTATCATCCTGACTAAAGGCTGCCAGAGCCAAGTATGAGGATGGCCTTCTTCCTACTGAGTAGCTGTTGGGCTTTTTCATTTGTATTATTCACTGATGTGCTTATTGAATGTTGAAGTTACTTAATGCTTTAGGAGGTAATGTATTTTGTCTAAATCTATTCATTCTAGGAGGCAGAAGTTTCAATTTCCTTCTTTTTACACTACTCACTACAGAGTAAAAGCAGACTGGGGAAGAATTCAAGAGACTGGCAGTACCTATTCTCTCAAGATTAATTGTTGTCTCAGGTTAGAGACATTTGGCTGTGATTCCTTTACTTTACAGTAATTTTCTGTTTTTGTTTTAACATTTAAATTATACTGAGTAATTCTGCTCTGATAATAGCTTCTCTGAAGATAGATATTATTTGTTCCTCTTTATTAGCAGTGATTCCTGATGTAAAACACTGTGGAGCATGAGAGATTTGTAACTATTCATTATTCATTAATTGTTCCAGTAGAGGAACTTGGCAGAACCATTCCAATCTACTGATTATTTTATATTTTGAGTAACATGAGCTTCATACTTCAGATAAATTCCTACCTGATCTGAGTATTTTTATCCTTTTCTTCCTAGGAACATCTTATTTAAGGGCAATATTTATTTAAAAGATCTGGAAAGAGCCGTCAATTCCCTCCATACATGTTCTGTAGCTTTGCTTCCATAAAGCCATTTTCCTAGTTTAGGTTATCCTGGTCCTTGATTGTGCTGTAGACTCTCATCTACTGCCTTGTCCTTTTGCTTCTTCTTCTTATCTGCAGAATCTCACACCTCAAATGTTTGTTGTTTTACTAGCACTCTTAGTCAACCTGTTTGTCCTCATGGCTCAAGTGCTCCAGATGAAGTATGCTAAGAATGAGAGTAGATTAGTCAGGAGGATGCAGAGAAATGGTGCAATTTTTCAAGATGCTAGTATGTGCTCTTAGAAATCTGGCGCAAGTCACTCAAGTCAAACTGCAAACCAAAATGTCACAGCATAGAGCCTGAGATGTCCTACAGAAATTACAATTTAGTATGGACAGAATGAGAAGGCATTTGTGACAATACAGACCTTGATGCATGGAGCCAACACTTGTATGTGATTTCGGATAGGATTGAGAGCCTGCACTGAATCATATTGCCCCACAGCTGTTCCTGGTGCCTAGGCTGACTTACAGTATACATGTGTACATCTTATTGAGCAGGATAGTAGTATAGAGGTATCATGTGGCTGGCAACGGTGTTCCATAGAAACCATCAGAAAATTGTGGGAAAAAGGCTGTTTAAGAGACAGCTTAGTTTTCTATGACAAGAGCTAAACATTTTTCATTGAAAAAAATAAAGGAAATGAAACTTTTTATTTTGGAAAAAAAAAAAAAACTGCCTGAATGCCTGAATGTCATTAAAGATATTTATTTTTCTTGCTTCTATCTCCACTCATTTGTCTCCTATCTCTCCTCATGCCATCTGCACCACTTATGACCATTCCCTTATCATATTCTTATCACCATTCCCTTATCATATTCTTTCTTTCAGTTTGTTTGCTCCTGTGACCGTACCAAATGCTTCTTATCTCACTTTTTTTTTTTTAATATGCTATCTCCAACCACAAATAAATTCCCCTACCTGTGAAAGATTTACACTACCTCCTTTTTTCTTAGTTGTTTCTGAATAATCACTTTTTGCTTCAGACCTTCAGACTTACACCTGTGGTAATAAACACTATTTATTCTTTCATTTATTAGATTCTTATTGTCCCCCAGGTAATCCTGCTCTTTACCTTTCTTTTGCATTGTAAATTCCTTTTGTATTGGTTCTCCATGAATTTATAGTGCATCTGTTACTGTGACTCTGTGCCTGGCTTTCTGTTAATGATATTTGAGCTGATTTGTTTAAATCTATGGCAGTGAACAACTGTATGACCTTCAAACGTGCTTTGAAATTGTGGAGTAAACTTTCAGGCTGATATCAGTTTTCAAGGGAATCATCAGAATGTTATGATATTATGTGTCATGTAAGGTAGGAGGATCCTTGTGGTATTTATCTATGTATTTTGTACATGAAGTCTTGATCAAAAAGAAGTTAATGGGTATTGTTCTGGAGAAGAAAGGCTGCTTATGCAGATTCATTTTTATATGAGCATGAAAGGCCACAAATATTTCCATAATATTAATGGCATGTAACAATTTATTTATTATGTTGCATCATACACTGTGCTCTCATTTTTTTCCTTCTTCCATTCGCCACATTTTTTCCCAAAGCAATAGAAAATAAAATTAATAAATGTTAAAGCTCGGATGTTTTTCTTGTCAGACTTGAACCAGAGCCAAGAAGGAAGGAAGCAATCGCCTTTCTGAATGATGTTCTGTAACTGAGGTGTTGGGAGTGATTATTTTAAATCACACTAAAACAAACAAACAGAAACACTCTAAATTTCTTTTATACTAGCAGTATTTCATGAAGCATAGGTAACAGTATTTCATGAAGCTGGTAAAAAAAGGAACTACCACTGAGGAAGACATGTCTGTGGCTTATTTCATTTATTTCATGGCACTTTGGTACCTTTTTGAGAGCTCCATTTCTTCTCCACTATGGAAGATTTACTGCTAGTCAACAAAGATGGCTTTTGTATTAAAATCATATATTTTCATCTGTTAATACCAGAATTTTCTACCTTATATTATTATTATATGCTCTTGATTTTTCAGAATTTGATGTGAAAAAAAAATAATCACCACATCTTAAAACATGATTATGATAATTTGTAAAGGCATATTGTAGTCCAAATACTCTATTGCCATTATTTTAATGGAATTGTACCACAAGTAGAGAACTTTTCCTGTTATTACTCTTGCCATTTTGGATACTGCAAAAATGAATGCAGTGATTAAAGACATCCTACTTAAACAAGTGGTAGCCTTATTAATGCAGACTAGCTCTGTAGAATATATTGCTATGATCAATGACACTAAATTTTTGGACTTACAGACTCTTGCCAGCCCTCCTAATTTCTCCATCTTTACTCAGCATTATGGGAAATACAGTTCCACAGCTCAGCCACAATCCAGATATGACAGAACTGGGGGCTGCTAGTGGCTGGGTCAACATGGTTTAGAGGGCAGAATGTACAGTCCTAGGACCCTGCTGTTATTTTGCATGTCAAAGTTTTCTTTAACTCAGGCAACAGTTTGGATCCAGAAATCCTACATTCACTTTATGGAAAACAGAAGTAGGGCCTTGGTCGTATAATGGAATGTATTTACTAACACTCCAGTGCAGCAGACAGTCTCTTATAGACAAAAGAGTTGTTTCACAGTGAGCGGATGCAATACTGAAATTGCAAAAATATGCTTCTGATGCTAACATGTTTGATAACACCAATAACCATGTTTTATTATTATTCAGATTTTACAATTGGAACTTGAAAATTGAGGTCATTAAATAAAACTTACGTCTTCATTTCTCTAGGGTTAGAAACAAGAGGAATGATCCATCTGCCTAACCATACGGGCCCGATGTTATTAGACACATGCTGGGGTATGCACAACATTTGCTCAGGGCTGGCAAATGTTATCTGAGACACTCACAAGTCCTTTGAGGATGAAAGATTGAAATAGGAGGACTGTCCAGAATGATTACATGAGATATTTGTGTTTATGTTGGGGTGGGTTTCAGTCCGGGGGTTAAGATAGCTGACTGGATATCTACATATGAATTTGTGCATAGCATCCCATTCTAGCACTTAGAGATCCGGAAGGCTCGATTCAGATGTCTACATGTAAGTGCACAGTGCAGTTGGAGATGACAGAATATACTGCCTGGTTTCCAGTTGCTATCCAGGAGCATGCAAGTATCCCATGGCTTCACTGTAACACCTGCCAGTCCAGATGGATATACATAGAAAGTCTTTAATAGCGTTCAGACCTGATGCTTAAGCAACCAAGTTCCATCCAGTGAAGCCACCAAAGTCAATCTAGATCTCCACTGACTAATTTGATTACATCACTATTGACTGTAAGAGGATTTTAAACACGTAGAACTTGATTCAGTTGACCACACATAGGTAGTTGGAGCTATTGAGTTGCCTTGAAATATCTGAGACATCTGGGGTACCAGTGTGGATTTACAGATATACCCCATGCCTTCTAGAGTGGTGGCTGAAGGCCAGGTTGACTTACTGTAGCACGTGACACCATGAACCTACATGTAAACTTTGGTCTTAGTTCATTTTAGGTGTCTTAATTGGTAAGCTGAATTCAATCCTTACTGTGCATCTCTCTAAAACAGAACTTTTATATATATATATATATTTAATTTTTCTGTAAAAAAATTGAATAACCTTGACTAATGCTAGTTGTGCAGATAGAAATATTTTCCCTCACAGTAAGTGTAAAGTTAAGAATATCTGTCTTCTCTTCTTCATCCAGTATGAATGTCTTCTGTTCTATGAATAAAAGGGCAGAAAAGAACCAGCCTCTGGCTGTTACCATAGATGAGCAAGCCAGCATAGGTTGCCTTGATTGCAAACAACAGCAGATTGAACGCCCCATAGCTACATAGCTGCAACTTATTTTTTCCTATATGGTGTGAGGAAAAACTTTACCAAGCATTTCCTCTGCACGTTATGCTGAAGACTTTTTTTTTTTTTTTTTTTTTTTTCAGAAGTGGGACTGTCCCCATATATTTTGTTTGTAAATACAAGGTTTTCATTTGACCTTTTGAATTGATCTGATTCAAATAGTATTTGAGATAACAAGAGTGCTGCAAACCTTAACAACTTTAGAATAGGATAGGATAGGATAGGATAGGATAGGATAGGATAGGATAGGATAGGATA
>CM021731.1:11731481-11850618 GCA_011075105.1 Heteronetta atricapilla
TAGGATAGGATAGGATAGGATAGGATAGGATAGGATAGGATAGGATAAGATAGGACAGGACAGGACAGGACAGAATAGAATAGAATAGAATAGAATAGAATAGAATAGAATAGAATAGAAAGGTTTGTGATGGAATGGACCCTTAAAGATCACCAAGTTCCCCACCCCCCCACCCCAACCCACATGGGTGGGGACATCTTCCACTAGACCAGGTTGCCTAAAGCCCCATCCATCCTGGTCTTGAGCACAGCCAGGAGTGGGGCATCCACAGCTTCTCTGGGCAACCTGGTCCAGTGCCTCACCACCCTCAAAGTAAAGAATTTCTTCCTTATATCTAATCTAAATCTGCCTTCTTTTAGTTTAAAGCCATTCTCCTATTTCCCTATCGCTACACCCTCTGACAAAGAGTCCCTTCCCAGCTTTACTGTAGGCCCCCTTTAGGCACTGGAAGGCCACTATAAGGTCTCCCCAGAGCCTTCCCTTCTCCAGGCTGAACAACACCAATTTCCCTGAGGAAGTTTTGATGTTGTATCAAGTGTTTGTATGAAACTGTAGATGCCAATACGAGAATGGAATCCTTGTCTTACATGTTTTAAATCTCTTTATGTGTGGCTTCATAATCACCACTGTGGTTCTTTAGAGGATAATAATACATTTCAGTGACAGTTTCATTTTGTATTTGTACATTTGAGCTGCCATTGGAAACTTGTGTCTACAAGGATTTCTTGACCTCATTACTGTCTCTAAAATACATATATATATATATATAAAGAATTCTTTGTAATTCTTGTCTAGAAATGCCTGTTCACAAAGTCTTCTTTGGATCATTCTTCACTGTCTCTTTTATTACATTTCTGTATTCATCTTCAACTGTCGCATAGCTTCCCTTCTTCCTTACAGATCCCTTTTCTCCAGCCTTTCTCCCAAATTCTGAAACGTAGGTGAAACCCCCTTCACACTTATCTTCACACCTTTACTTCTTTTGTCTTCCACTAAACTTCCCAGAACATCAGTGAATTTACACTAGTTTATTCCTATTATTCCAATAGTTTATTTAATATTTATTTATTTTTAAATATTATTTTATTTATTTAATATTTAATAATAGTTCCAATAGTTTATTCCAATGGTTTATTCTTATTTATTTCTTTCCCTACCATCTTTGCAAGGGAAGAAAGCAAAGCAAAACATTCCTCTGGAGGTTGTGCTTCTCCCCATGATCCTTGGAGAGGCAGCCTCTGGCCATACCATCGAGAGGGCTAGGTGTTTAAATTTAACCTAGTCCTTGCTCTTCCTTTGATTTCCTATGTGGCTAGAGAAAACAATTAAGACAATCCATATGGCTGAGTTTTTCAGCTCTGAAATGAATGGAGTAACAAGCTCCCTCACAAAGGTATTGGAAGTATTAGTTAGTGGATCTCATGAACAGCTATTGCGGCTCTTATTGATTCCTCATAAATAGTAGAACAGGATTGTCCTCAGTGACTTAGCAAGGTTTTTGGATACAGTTCAGCCAGAGGATTTTCTTAACTGTAAAAATTTAATAATTTGGAGTCCATTTAGACACCTTACATAAAACTCTGCCTTCAGCAGAGTCAGTTGAAGTTCTGCTCTGAGCATCATTGATGCCAGGATCTCATCAATTCTCCTGTGAGCCAGGTGCAAAGCTGTCTGTACCAATCTGTTGAAGAGAACTGCAGAAAGATTGCAGTGGTGTTGATAACTCTGTGTTGGAGAGAGGAAAGGTATTGAGCTATAAGAAAGTATCTGAAAAATACTTTAAAGAATCGAGGAGCACAGAAAGGTGTAAGCAAGGAACTCCCCCTTCATTGACATCTACTGGAGACTTATCCAGCATGAATAAAGATTTGCATTCATTTTGGCAGACACAACATGTCATGTGATGGTGCTCTTTTGACTCGCAGTCAGCTGAAATAAAAAATTATGGCAGTTTTAATTGCTCAACACTACAAGTGATAATTTAAATTCTGAGGTTTGTTCTAACAGTTATTAAGGATGTGCTGCTCTAAGAGGACTTTGGGTTTTAGCTGTGTGCAGTGTAGACTAACTCTCTCATAAAGAAAAAAATATCAAACTTCTTATGCTTTTAAATATTGGCAACTCTCCAGTAACTGTAATAATAATGTTCATTTATGCAACACCACAACCCTGATTTGAGGTTTTAATCATTTTAATTAAGGGTATTATTTCATCGTAAGCTCACAAATAAGGGTATAATCAGGAAGTGCAGTGTTGTCTTTGACATCGATATTACTATTGGGTTTGTCTTCATATGCACCATTTATCATGTGGAAAATATTTGCTCATGGTGGAGTTCTCTTTGTCTATGTTGCTTTTAAAGCTAAGAAAGTTGCAGTTTGACTCTGAAAGGTGTTCCTGATGAGCGTGCTGGGTGGCAACAAGAGCAGTTTCTGTGTCTGCATGGCCAAACTGTGTTTAGTTAAGAGATGCTATTTACCAGAATGCTGCAGTTTCTACAAGCATTGTTTTCATTTCGTGAGAGATTGGAACTTGATAGTGCCTTTTCATAGCTGTTAGGATTTCTTTGCCTGAGTTCCCTCTGCCAGCTTTCACACAGGTACTAATTCTTCCCTGTTAGCCCTCACTTTAGCTATTGTACTATAATAAACTGATAGTGTGTGACCACAGTAAATACCCTACCCTAGGAATGAAAACTTAACCTCCCATTTCAGGTTGGTGGCCTAATAGCCCTTTGTGATTTCTCATCTTTTAGTGTGTGCCGCATTTTGCTTCTGCCCCAGTGCATCTTTCATTTGGTCGAGTGGACACCCACTGATCCATCTGTAGTGTTATTACACATACTCCTGACTCCGCGGTGTCAGACTTGCTGACTGCTTTAGCTTATTTTACTTATTCTTCATCCTTTGACCTGTTTGGCAGACTGCTAGTCCTCCTTAAGTTATTCTACATTCCTGCTCCAGTACCATTCAACACCTGGAACACTTTTTATGCCTGCCTCTCAGCAAAGTTCAGACTGTTGAATTTATCATTCACTCTCTACTTACTTGATAGTTGGATATGAATGCATACCTCTTGCTGTATAAGATCTCCTGCTTCACTTGTCACTCCCTGAGTACTGACGTGTTGTCTTACCTCTGTGTGGACCTAGAGCAGTGTCCATCTTAAGAGGCAGTTTTGGTTCTCCAGCTCATCCACCTTGGTGTTTATGGGATGACCAGTGTGGAAAGGATCAGATTTTGCTTAAAAAACACACAGACAATTTCACTAGGAGATTTAAGGGGAGAAACATTGCCAAAATAAATGCCTTACCTTCTCCATTAGGCTTAAGGTAGGTCATGAATGATATTTATATTAACAGAAATAAGAGGATTAGACCTGATGTGGACCATTATGTTGTGTGACCTGCTATATGTACAAGCCAACTGTATTTTATCTAGCTTTTCCTGTCTGAATCTTAGTTTAAAAAGAAGAATTCCAAATATTATATGATTTCATATCTCTTTTTACTGCAATCTCTAGTTAGACTGATTTCCAGTAATAGACACTGGGAAGGATATAAACCCCCCTAATATTTATCATAGTTCATCCAAGTACACCTCTCTGTTTTCTGGAGAACTGAGGGTAAACCAAGGTAAATTTTTCCAGTGCTGCTACACATACTTCAAAATAAGATGCTGTGGAGGATTTTATCCAACTGCTTCATAGCCTGCTGTAGCTATCTTTCTGTAAATAGATATTGGTAATAACAAGAAGACTTTATACTGCCCAACACTAGGATTCACTAAATTATTTTGAATTTTCTGTCTTCACAGTGGTGCTGGATATCTGGTAGCTGCCTAGCACTTGAAACCCAATTTAAAACTATCTTGCTGTTGTTCATGACCGCACCTTTTGGTATCCTGAGATTTGGAGGGGTCTTCTAACAAAAATTCTTCCTTCATGTTGCATAAATTCCCAAACTGTATAAAATCTTCTGTTATGTCATATCTTATTTCTCCTGATATTCAAGCCTGCAATTTTAATACTTTTATTTTCCTGCCCTGTCAAAACACTTTTATCATGAAATCTCATGATAGCCTCCGTACCTGGTGACTACAGCATATTGCAAATAAATTTGCTGTATACCTATTGCTTATTTATGAAACATATGCCCAGTGCTTGTCCAATACTCTGGCACACTTCACAGAAGGCAACGTCCAGCACCTGTTTTAGTTAAAGAAAGTGCTGCTGATTCTATCAGAGACTCATTAAGGATCCCTTTCCTGCACCAAACTCCACTGCTGAAGGGAAGAAAATAAATAAATTGAATAACTTCTATTGACAGCACTGTTTCATTGATGAATGTCTGCCTAGCCACTATATTGTCCTCATTCAAATCCTTCCTCAGGATTTCCCAGCATGTTACCATGCATTCACAGTAGAGCTGATAGCAAATATTAGCAGCTTATGAAGCTAATCAAAAACTTCTCCTGCTGCACTCTTCACAATTATTTGTGGTTTCCATTACTACTTTCCTGTCACATATTTAATAAGATTCCAAAATCTGCGGGTTTAATCTTTTTCCTATGAGTCCACAGCTCTTAATGCATATAGGTGCATCCATAATGTAAGTAAATCTTTTCAAATAAATTTCCATCTTGCTGCAAGAAAGAGATCTATCAGAGAGATGCTAATTTCATCAGGAAATATTTACCTATCCATCTCTTTGGGAGAGCAGGCTCTGTGCAAACAGATTTAGAATTTTTCCTCTACCATGAGATGATGCACAGATCATCATCTGTCTGACAAATTCCCATGGACCTGTAGAACTGGGACTCACTGTCTCTCCAGTTTTATTTAGGATCTTTTGCTAGTTTTATGGCCTACTTTTCTCTTCTGCATTGGTCAAAAATAAAACAATCTGGCCTTTGATTTTCAGATAGCAGTTGTTCTTTTTTTTTTTTATGTGTATGGTTTTCCTAAAATTTTAAAATATAAACTGTCCTTAATATTTGTGTTTTTACCAATAAATTGATAGAGAAAGAGGGCATTATTTAGAAAGAAGAATATTGGCATGTAAAAAAAAAAAAAAGTGAAAAAAAAGACAGTTAACGCCCTGTGAGACACTCATGGTACTACATATGAGGAGTATAGAGAATAGAGCACAATGAAACATAATGTACAAAAATGTTTAGTATAAACTGGACTGAAACTTGTGTTCCTTTTTCTACTGGGTTAGTCCACATTTTTGGGAATCTGGTTAGAAATTTTTAGAATGTCTTTTGCTATTACTGTGCGTTCTCTTTTACATTTTAAGTATTTTTTAGTTTGTGATTTCTTTCTTATCTAAATCCTTTCCTAGCAATATTTTGCTTACCACAAGGCTAAATAGCCTGCTGTTAGTCTGATCCCACAACAACCATTGTCTCCACCTGAAATTTCCATAAAGAACAGTCCCAAGATAACTCTTAAATCCACAATAATATTTTTCATTATTGCTTTGAAGTGTGATTAGATTAGATGTAATGGCCAAAGCTGGGGAGGTATCAGAGAAAAAGCCATTTGGAAAGTCAAAGATTCTAATGTACAAATATGAAGGACAGAGAGTCTGCATTAATCAAACTTGCCAGGAAGAGATCCTAAGAATTAATGAGTAGCCAATTAGAGCTGTTTGTTCTCACATAAAGACTAAATGCTGTATTATAACATTGATCCACACCTTAAACACTCATTGATTTTTTTACGAGGTGTTTCATCTGTGAAAGGGTGGTTAAAGATAAAGCTTTTAGTGAAAATTAATTTAAAGAGGATAAATGAAGGTATAACTATGCTATCTCAAAGCATTTAAGAAGTTCTGCTTTTTGTGAACAAGTACATTACATTGGCATATGCCATGTCCAGAGCTGGGCTCCCCAGTACAAGAAGGACACAGATTTACTACAGCAAGTCCAGGGAAAAGAACACTGAATATGAGCTTGGAACATCTCATGTGACGAGAGTCTGAGAAAGCTGGGCTGGTCAGTGTGATGAAGAAAAAGCTCAGACTCTTCTCAGTGATGCCTAGTGACGCCAAAAGGAGAAGAGGCAATGGACACAATTTGAAAAGCAATAAATTACTTTTAAACATCATAAAGAACACTTCAACTCTGAAGATGGATAGACATCAGGACAGACTGACCAGACAGGTTGTGGAGTCCCCACATGCAAAGCCCACCTGAACATGGCCTGAGCAACCTGCTCTGGCTAACTCTGCTCTGAGTATGGGGTTGGACTGGTGGTCTCCAGAAGTTCCTACCAACCTCATCTGTGCTGTGGTCATGCACATTGGGCAGGTTTCTCTCCAACTTCTTCAAGAAAACATTAATTTTATAGTTATTCAGATTTGCATATGCTGCTAGCAGAAACACCTTTTCCACGGTTCAGATCCATAGATATTGTGCAAAGAAAAATGTTCTTGTTTTCCCCTATGCTAAGTGGTTCTAAATGACCATACAATATTCACAAAGAAGAGAATACTGTTCAAAGGGAGGAAAAAAACAAGAGTTTATTTAGAAAAGGAAAGTTATTCTGGAAAGGACATGTAACATTAGTTCAGGTTAAAACATATACAGAGCGATAGCCTTCATTATTCTGTCTAGGATCTCAAAGTTTTGAGCAAATATATCCAAACATTTTGAAGAAAGTATTTTTTATAATAACATTTTAAATATTTATTTTACAGTTGAGTAAATAGAGCCACAGAAAATGTAAGCAGGCAGTGCAGCAAAGCAGTGCCTTACACAGAAATAGAAACCTATCTAGCAGGTCAAATTTCTAGACTCTGACATAAGATTCCACTGCATCAATTGCATATTGTGTTGTGTTATATGATAGTTTTTGTAAAGAAGAAATTCTATTATCATTAAAATTAATACATTGCAGATTAAGTGACTTTGTAAAGAACATGTTTGCTCTTGTTCTGTAAAACAACTGGTTTGGAAAGATCTAAGAAGGTGATGCCACATCAACAGTTGAAAATCAGTAACAGCCAAGATCCTGTCTCTCACTAGAGCTTTAACAAAGTGCATGTTCTATGTCTAACAACCCACATTTCTGCAGGCTCACAGAAGAGTAACTGGAAAATAGCATGAAGAAAATGTTTGTATAAATATGAAGTTAGGCACAGCTGTTCTAAGAAAGCATGAAGCTAATATAGTATAGGAAATGGAAGCAAGGAATTATTTTATGTTTAAAATATAAGCCTACATGAGAAGAGATTAATGAGAAATAGTTGTGAAAATGAATTCATTTGAATATGAGCTATTTCCTTTTTTGGACCCAGTAGGTTATGGTTTCATGAATATTTGTCAAAGTTAATGTTGTGAAACGGAGCTGTTGCTTTTTCTTGGAGAATAAAACTTGTTGTCTTCCTTTTGTATTAAACATTCTCTTTTAAAAAATGAAGAGAATACAATGATTAATAATATTCTGCTAAATCCTCAAAAACTTGATTCAGCTGTGGAACAAGAACATTTTGCTTCTTGTGAAAAAGTAATGAACTGTATAAATATAGGTATCAAATCTTAAAGCTGTCTGCAAATGATGAACGGCTCATCTCATTGGAAACTTAATCTTTCTTCAGTTTCTTGACTTTCTGAGAAGAACCATCAAACTTTTCCCTACTTGCTCATGCAGTGTCACATTCATTATGGTGCTTATGGTGAGGGTGAAAGAAAAATGTCTAGTCCAGTTAAGAGGTGACATACTTGGAGATAACATAGCTGCTACTGCTGATTTCAAAAATAAATAAATACATAAAAATAGCTCATGGTTTCCTGCAGTGAAACAGTGAAGCAAAGACACTGTTATGCCTTTATCAAGGGCACTTTGCATATGTATAAAAAACAATTATGATTATATGTTTCTAAGTTCTAATTGCATAGATATATCCTTAATCTTGATTTGTAAGAAGACAGTATAATCATACATTAATTAAACTTGCAATTCTGTTTTCACCTGAAATTTGTTTTATACTCAGACAGATATTATTTTAAATTAACATTCTTTTTTTGGTCAAACTAATAACAGATTTACTGGAAAGGATAATTTGCCTTTCCATAAAGAGTTTCCAAACACAAAAGTCTGGCCTCATGTAGATATTGTTAAGATTGTTCTCAATTTTTCTTGCCGTTTATTAAAATCTAACACAAGGTGCTGAAAATAAAATTTGTTAAAAAAAAAAAAAAAAGTATAAAACTGAGAACTTGAGAGATGCACATGACTTCAGTCTTTTCGTATGATGGTCATAACTTGTGACCACTTTGGCTATATTTAATTTGTATGTTGTAAATAATTTTGACCAGAAATGAGATTGCAATGGCATTATTTATTAGGCAGAAATAAATGATTTCATAAAAGGATTTATAACCACATGGCTGAATTAACCAGAGCATTTTAGTAAAGAGGTTTTGTGTAAAGTGGTATGAACCTTGTATTCTAGTTGAAATTGGTATGCATTTGTGTACACAATAATCATAGTTCTGAATACTTCATATATACCCATGCTGTAGTTTGGTTAAATCATGCAAGTTGCAGGAACTGCATGTTTAAAATTGTATGTAGAGAGGCAAAAATGTTAATCTATGTTAGTTTAGTATTTGAAACAATACATAGCTTTGTTTCATTTTGTTGATGTGTTAGTTGTTATGAACACAAGAAAGAAAATGTTTTAGATAACCACATATGCCAAAAGTGCCCATAACTGTTTCAGGCTAACTTCTGTGGAATCAGTGGAGTTATCTGGCTGTAGTAACTGAAGGTAGCACTGATCTAAAGCACAACAGTTTGCCTGAACATACATTATGTGTTTGAATGTTCAAACACTTAAAGTTGCAATTGTACATGCTAATGCCCTGCAATATTCAAACACAAAGAGCTACATTAAATTCAGCGTGTTAGGACTGCATAGTGATGTCTTCTGGGTAGTCTTGAGCCATTTTTATAGGACATATACTTCAGTTTGACATGGAATTTTATAATGTGGGATGTTAAACACTAAAAATGTCTGTAGCTGTTTAACTCAAAGGAAATTTTTCATTTGGTTTTCATGGATTTTTATTTTTTTGTTGTAGATTTGTTTCACCTTGAAAACTTTTTAGTTATTAGATTGTTATTTTATTAATTAAGTATTTATTTACTTTAAAGAGTTAGGACTTTTTTCCTGAGGCAGAAAGGTTCTAGCCTATGGAGATGTGGTGAATAGTCTCGTGTGGTGCATTGATTGTTCTTGGTATACACAAGTTCTTTTTAAGAGATTCTCTCATATTTTGTGAGATCTCAAAATATCTTTTTAATCCTCCTAGACTGTCTTTTGAGGTCTCTCATCCTTTGAGATATTCAAAAGCCATCTGGACATAGTCCTGGGCAAAGTGCTTTAGGCAGCCCTCCTTCAGCAAAGGGGTTGGACCAGATTAACTTCAGAGGTCTCTTCCAACCTAAACTATTCTGTGATTCTGCGAGAGATATTTGTTTTTAGGCAAATAATGAGCTAACAGGGAGAATGCCAATTAACGGTGCTCATGAATGTATAGCTTTGTTCTCACATCATTATTTTTTTAATTATTATTTTTTGGCTATTGAACATTACCAGGCTTCCAGTACATTGTTTTCATTTGTTTATTTTTGTGTGTGTATGTGTATGGATCTTTTAACAGTTGCATAATTAAAGTTCAGCACACATGTAATTATTTGCAAGGTAAGAGCCTAATAAGTGATATCTTAAAAGGATGTAGATGAAACTGATAGTACACTAGGCCCTTTGCACAATCCCCTCAGATGCCTTTATGTTAGCATGAATCTTCCAAACCCAAATTATTTCCACCCTATTTGAATTCCCCTCTACAGAATGACATTGTTCCTTGGCTGTGGAACTAGCGAAAATCAAAGAATTTTGAGCACATCAGGGAATTCTGAACTTGAACTACTGGCCTCAGCGCTTTATCACTGCTAAATTAGAATAATAATACTTTCTGTTTTCTCAGGCTACAGGAACTGACCTCAGAACTGTATTGGACTTGACTCTGCTGAACAGATGTTGTAATGAGATGATAAAAAATCTAATTTGTTCCGTAGAGGAAAGGAACAGAAAACTATTTTATTTACATGAAGGACATAACTACATTAAAACAATTCAATGAAAACTACGTATCTGAGAAAGTTATTACTCAATAAGGTTAGGGCTAGGGCTTATAAAATACTTACCTACAAGCTGGTACATCCCTGGCTGCTGTAGACATAGTGACCCACTCAAAACGCTGCACTGAGAACTTCATGCCTGAGCTCCAGGAAACTGAATGGGGAAAACTTAATGAAGCAACTTGAAAACCTAAGGCTGAGTGAGAAGTCAGCACAAAGGAGCTGCTAGAGAGGGTATCTGAACACCTGGCCCACAGCAGGAGCTAGTCTTTGTCCGTTGATCCAGCAGTAGGATGCCTCCATCCATGGAGAGAGCAAAGTTTGGAGTCCTCTCCTGTACCAGCCTCTTTCAGACTTTTATTTTGATTTTTTTCTGGAACAGTTGAACAGAACCTACTGCTGTCATTGCAAAGAAATAAGAGCAATAGGATAGTACCTACTATTTGTAGTGTACCATATACTACAAACACCTGCCAGGAGGTAAGAGAACTGACTTCAGCAATCATCACTCCGTTCCACATCTCCCACCTGAGAACTTCAACCACCAAATGCCAGGCTGGTGTGGGTGGGCAACCCCTCACACATACCCTCTGCTTCAGACCAACAGCACTGCAGGAATGGGACTGAACCACCTGGTGCCCAGCAGTGAGCTGCAGACATGGGGAAACTGTCCTGAGAGTAGCCACTACAGGTCAGGAACTACCTTTTCTAGGTGATTTCCCTACTTACTCAAATTGACCCTGTTCCTTCATCTTTTATCTTGTGGTGTCCCCATGACTCTTCCTTCCTTGCCTGCAGAATAGTTCTGTTTCAGCAGCACAAGGATGTGCTAGGCTGGCTAGCTTCTGTGAGTGGATTCATACTACCAAACAATGTTTTATTTATTGATTGATTTATTTTGTAAGTTCTAGGCAGAAAAATGTACACTATTTTAGTGTAGCATGTGGCAAAACCTGAATGTTTTATATTAATAGATTCATGCACTGCTTACATTTTGTTTGTATTATTTTGTTGATCCTTAAATGCAAAAAAAAAAAAGAAAAAGAAAAAGAAAAATCATTATAAATATTTTAGGTGTTTTCTACTTGTAGGATCTTTTCCCACAGCTGGTGGTCTATTTTGTCAATTTGGGTTAAAAGAACATGATCATTTGGAAATCTAATCCATATTAAAAACAGAGTTAGAAGAATAAATTAGTACACCTGCTAATAACCCCCTGCCGGTTTTCCTATTTCTTTTTAAAATCTTTTTTTTTCCCATCTCCTCTCTCACTGTGCCAGGGTTTGATCGTTCACTCATTGCTGTGAAAGGCAGCATCGCCATTGACTTTGCTGGATGTGGGCTTTAAAGCTGCACAGGGGTGGATGCAAAGCTCAGCATCACATGATAGATGGCCAGGGGCTGCTGTGGGGCCACCCCTTATGCATCTGCATTCCTGTATCAGCACTGCAGAGGCTGGTCTTGGTAGAGGTTTTGACATTATGTTTAAATCAGCTCACTCAGTCCCACTGTGGCAGAGTAAATCTCGGGGCAGGCTGATTTGTCATGTGCCTTGTGCCCTTGGAGACCCTGGAAAGTGACTGAAGGAACTGACTGCATATGGAACCTGAACGACTGTGCCAAAAGGTCCCTAATATGCACAAAGCCATAAATTAAAGGCAGAGAAGGAACAGAACTACATATAAATAAACTGGTAGCTTTTTGCTTTTTATGTGTGTTTATAATAAATTCATTCTATAGCACACAGAGTGGTATAGAATCCTGGGTGCAGACCCTGAGTGCATCATCTTCCACGAGATACCTAGGACATTTGTGAAGTGAAAGCACTGCCAGCAGAGGGAAGGCTGCTACGTTCAGCTCACGCAAAGCTCCCCATCAGTTTGTGACTCACCCACCCACCTGGGCCATGCTGCCCATGAGGTCAGACTTGACTTTGCTTTCTCTACTGATTCCCTTCCTCATACGAGCCCGTGGCATGCCTGCTCCACCCAGACCTGCAGGACCACTGCATCAACCAGGTCTCTTTTCAGCTGGGTCTCTTCTAGGATGCCCAAAGGAAACAAGGCCATTGATAATAACAAACTAACCAGGCAATTGGGCTAGGTAATAAAATCAGCTGGTTGCTTTATCGTCATTATAATGGTTTTCAGTTGGTTACGTATCAAAGTGCCACTTCATCAACCTCTCTTCACTTCACTCATAAACCATTGGTAGCCAGACCTCACTCCTACTGAGCATTTTGGTGGTGGGGCCGTGGCTGAAACTGCCTGACACTTGTTCACAACCCCAAGATACACAACCACAATGCACCTGTTGAGCTGGTCATCTGTTTCAACATCTTGCAACAATCATTTCCAAACCCTACACCAAAATGTGTTCCTGTCCCTCATTATGCAATCTATACAGCTACAAACCTTATAGGAGAAACTTCTTTTTAACTACAGACCATCTCACTTTACCTTCAGACATCTTTTTCCTAAGCCAGAAGTATATTTTCATTTGTCTCAAGCATACCTTTTCCTGTTTCATTAATATAAAGGTCTGGACAAAATGACTTTCATTTTTCTTCTGGATTGTCTCAGGCAGGAAATGTTTTGTATCTTCTGACAGTTAATCAGTAAAACCCTGTTCTTGTGATGCATTAAAAAAAAATCTTCAGTCCTAAAGTAATTATTAATTTATGCAATGCTTGAATGATTTTCATCAGTTAGTAGATATGATGATTTAATTTTCCTGTATAATGATTTCATCACAGATATCTCACTTGCCAAAAGAGCTTGACTGATCTGATGTGAATACTGTTTTTATTACAGTAAATCACTGTACAATTTCGTTACAACATTTTGTTACTTCCTTACTTCAATAGATGATTCAAAATAATTGCACTTTATTTTCATTTTGAGTTTGGTTGTTTTAAATGAGTCATTGATGAAATTGTTAATTCCCTAAAGTAATTCAGAATCCAGACTGCTAATTTTAATAGCCATCTGCTTCACTCCGAGCACTTATGTGCCCGATTCCATAGTGATCAGCTCTGTCTGCCCACCGTAATTTTGTCTTTTTCCCTGAAGATCTACAGGATCCTGGCTGCCTTGTTTAAACACCCGTTCCTCTCCTTTGATTGCATTGTTTTTTTTCAGCACCTTGAGAGACTTATTCAATTAGATGAGGTGTAGGCCACCTTCGGAGAAAATATAGTAACAGAGTAGCAAACATTAGAGAAATGCATTTGGCATTCCATCTGCCCAACCTTTTCAGAGGATGGTAGGAGTGTGCCAGCAACCACCTTTTCCATGTTAATAAGGGTGCTGTTCCGAATGTAAGGAACTATGGACTTTGAATGAACCCATGAAAAGGAACAAGGAAAAGAAAGCTAATTGTCAGTAATCTTAAAATCATTATGCAGGGGCCTGCACTTATGTATGAAATAAAGTTCCAGTTTCTGTTCCCTGGAACTTTTCTGTGTTTTACATCATCATTGTTTAAAAACTCAAAGTGATTCAAGAAGCAGACTGAAAGTCTATATTTCCCCCCTTTTTTTCAATAATGCTATGTGCCCAAAATAATAGGATAGGCCACACTTTTCCTAAGAGAAAGAACTGTGTGCTTTCTCTTATATCTTCATGACTTGTTTGTAGCTGCTTGTGGTATCTGCCCTGCTTCAGAATGTGCTCAGGATATCCCAGCAGTGGCTATTCAGGGAATATCTGGCAGCATAAAATGCTGTCACAGGTGACAAATACAGGAATGCCAGTATCATCAAATCATCATGTTCAGGTATAATTAGGTGACTAAATACAAACACACAAGGAATTTTCAGGTTATCTGGTGGAATATCTAATGAATTTAGATTTGTCTGGAAAAAGAGTAGATCATCTAGAACTTCAAAGGGGCTTTATTGACTTGCCTCCCAGTTCTGATTTTTCCTTTAACAGAAATATATATTTTGAAAGCAGCAGGGGATGTTTTAAGCTGGCCTTCTGAACTTGGCATATAGGAAGTCCAGGGGATAGCTGAAAAGAAATGTAGGGGGTAATTATACGTTGGTAGAGTTTGCAACCTACTTGCCTTCATTAGCACCTTAATACTGGGGGTAAAGTAGACACCCTACCTGATGGTTGGCCTCTCTGGGATCATCAATCCTGGGCAGGAGGCTGGTCGGTATGCCAGCTGCTGTTCATAGGTAGTTTCTTCTCTCAGTCATTATGTACAAAGGTGTAGAAAGCTAATTAATTACTAAAGTCTGAGTTAGTGGAGCTTTAGCACTCTTTGGTCCTTCTGACCTTCTGTCTCTCTAGTGCAGGTAGATGCTAGGAAAGAAAGTAAGGTGCTCTTGAAACTTGCTTGGGATGCTGTGAAAAATATCAATTAATGTAGTTCAAGAGGAAGTGTCCAATTATAGATGGAGGAAAATGTGTTTGTGGTTGTCTGTGAAAGAGCAGAGGAGATTGTAAGGTGTCTTGTTGTGGGGACAGTAGTGCTGGAGTTAATTTCTGCATACTGGGGTTCTAGGAAGAACTTTTAGGGCTGGAGGTTGTGGAAGTGATTAATTTGTATTTGGGAGGGATGGGGGAACAAAGATACAAAACGTGCTAGGAGGCACAATGTTATGGAAGGGTGTTTAATTTCATGCAATTTTTAATTTATTTTTATATGTTCTTATTATTGTAGTCTGCTGGCAGATGAGATTACTGGCACTTAGTACAGTGCAATTATATATGTGTTGCTCCTGGGGTAGGATCAAATGTTCAAGCAGTTAGCCATATACACTTGGTGAAATATATGCAAGAGTTTGCCAAGAGTTTCTAAGCACTGTTCTGTTTAGGGAAACATTCATTGGAATGGGTAAGGTAATAAAAGTTGTCTTTGCAGAGTTAAAAATAGTATAACTAGTGAAACAAACAAACAAACAAACAAACAAACAAACAAAAAAAAACAGAAACATCTTGAAGCTTAGCCAAAAAAAGAAATATCCTCTTCTATGTTATTGTCTTCTATAGAAGATAAAACTTTTTTTTTTTTTTTCTCTTTTCCGTAGTAGTAAGGAGATTACTTGTTTTAGAGATGTATGCAATCTACATCAAGAACAAATTAAGTCTTGAATAGTTTATAGGTCATATTTTCCTAATTGGATTAGTAATACATGTAAGTTTAACTATTTTAAAGAAATATTTGCAAGTAAGTTCAGCTTCTTGCAAAGTTTTCAACAGTCTACGAAGTCAATGCTGAGGCGTAAATACTGTAATCATCACTTTTTTTTCCTCTCCTAATATTGAAAGTTTTGATCTGTAGATGTATTAAGTGGAAGTTGAGCCCTGTGTGGAGAGGCAGTACATCAAATTCTCCACTCAATATTTCGTTCTGAAAATTGTGTTTATAGAGACAAGCCACAGAAGTAAGTGAAGGATACAGTTGTAGTAGAAGGAACATAACTTTGATTTATATGTTACATAGACTTTAATCCTTTTCAGGAATGGTACACCTTGGTTGGTGGCGTGTGGGTCTGCATTTTTCGACTTCTGTTTCTCTCATTTCTACTTGTTGCAGACTGCTTCTTAATTATTTACCTGAGATCATAATGCACACCGTATAAGCTGGGAAATGTTTAGTCTTTCCTTCACCTGATAACTCTCCAAGAGTGGCCATAATTCCACTCATGATTCCCCTGATGCTTCACAGCCCAGATATTTTTCTCTCTCTGTTAAGTTGCAGTAGCTGTCATAGGATATTCAAATCCTTCCACCCTTCCAATAAGTAAATTTGATCCTTGATCATTTAGACTGTGCTCATCTTGGAGGTCCTCTTGGCATTGGAATAACATTCAAAGAGGACTTTGATGTCTGTTCTGGTCAGTGATGGGAAAGCAGCAGAAGGTATACATTCCTTTTGACACCTCATGTAGAGGCAGTACCACCAACTTAGGAGGAAACATTATTATGAGTTTCTAATATTTAAACCCTGTCCATAACTCATTTTCTGAGGAAGAGATTATGTAATTTTTAATATTTTAAGATTTTATTTTTATTTTTTTGTATGCCCACCTGTCGTGGCTTTACTGTGTTAGGCAGCTGAACCGCAGGAACCACAACCGCTGTCTCACTCCCCCTCCTCAGATGAGGAGGGGAAGAAGTAAAGGAAAGAACAACTCATGGGTTGAGACAAGGATAATTTAATTAAAGAGAAAAAAATATTATTAGGGAAATATTATTATTAATTAAACAATTCAACTAAATGGAAAAAAGGGAAAGGGGAAGAGGAAGGGGGAAAGGGAATAATAAAACAAAACAAGTAAAGGCTATGTGGAAGTGCAGAGGGAAAACAAAATTACTCTCTACTTCCCACAAATAAGCGATGCTTGACCACGTCCTTGAAGCAGGGCCTCAACACCCGTAGCCAGTGTTCAGGAGAAGGACAGACGTTTTCACAATGAGAGCCCACCACACCCCCCTTCTTCCTTTTTCCACCTTTTATTGCGAGTGTGACATCATATGGTATGGAATATCCCTTTGGTTAGTTTAGGTCAGCTGCCCTGATGATGTTTCTTTCTCACTTTTTCACCCGCCCCCTAGCAGGGTTAGAGAAAGTCCTGATGCTGTGCCAGCACTGCTCAGCAGCAGACGCAACACCAGTGTGATACCACTGCTGTTCTGGCTACAAGTGCAGAGCATAGCACTGTATGGACTGCTGCAGGGAAAGTTAACATCCCAGCTAGATCCAGTACACCACCATGTACTTCAGGAACTGGAAAGTAATTGAAAGCATTTCAAGGGACAAAGCATAATATCTACTTACACACTTTTTTTTTTTTTTCTTTTAGATCACTGGTTTTCATTTTCGGTTTGATGTAAAGATCTGGTTGGTGAAAAGACTTTTTAAATCCTGACTTGTGTGTGTGGAAGGATGGGTGAAAAAGCTACAGCTAGTTATAACTCAGGTCACATTTGGACGACTTGAAGATTTGAAATGTCTGTTTTATATAACTGATCAGGAAAAGCCTATGAATTCCTAAATACGGATTTTGATACTGCCTGTCAGATTGATTTACCCTATACAGACTTCTCTGCATGCATCTCTCTATGCTAGAGATACAATTGGAAAGGGATTCATCTCACTGAAGTCAGTGTCAGGGGACTGAGCTCTGGGCATGATTTTGGGATGTAGTATTTCCTTTTTGATACGAGCTGATGTTAGTTTCTATGATTTTTCTTCTTCTTTCTTCAAGTCATTGTATTCTTAACTATATGCATTTTTTGCTTACAGATGGAGAAGACAGTTCTGTTATTGTGTTACATAGCTGAGATGTGGGGAAACCCATCTCCTTTTCATGTAATATATGCCAAAACAAAGTTGGTGTGCTTAAAGAAAGGAGACTTATTCCCTTTTTCTCTGTCTTTAAATGCTCTTAACAATCTTTATCTGTTTGAGCTGAAGGTTCTTCAGAGCACTGAACATTTTTTACTTTGTATATCTATAGTAAAAGTCTCCTGATTTTTCTGAGGCCTACTGCCATTACTATGTAACAAATAAAAATAATAATGCTACTAATAAAATCTTAATTGCATTGGTCCTCCTGCAAAACCTGTTCAGTAAAGTACCTGCTCACTCTTAAATCTGTTGTTGCATGACATCTCATAAGGAATGGAGTGTGTTCTTGGGTACATCCTATAAATTATTGCTGTCCTTGTTGAATGAATAATACTCCTTGGCTGAGAAACTTGAAGTATGAAATACCATTTAACTTCTTCCTACTATACATCAGTATTTAAAGAGTAGCATAAACTCCAACATCCTTAAATAACATTCTCTTGCTTAAGTACAGTTTACAAGGAACACAGTGAGATTTAAAATAAATAAATAAAAATCTAATGTTTGCAACTTTGTTTTTCCATAGTTGTTGATTTTAGTGTTTCCTAAGCCATAATTGTATCTAGTGCTACTGCTTTGCTGCTTCTGTATTCTCCAACTTTTGGTATGCAATTCTTGGTAAGGTCTTTCAATGGCAAATAGGGTTTCTTGTGTTGACTTCAATGTTTCCTTCAAAGCCATTTTATGCCCTTTCAGAAACTTACTGGTGTTGCTTGCATGCACTTAAGAAGATTGTCAATTTGTAGTTCTTGTGTTGGAGACCTTGATACAGCTTCTGGAATGCCTGTCCAGTAGCGCAATCTTGAAGTTTTAAAGAGAATAATGTAGTTGTTGGTTTTGTTTGTTTGTTTGTTTGTTTGTTTTTTCCAGCACTAGTTGAAGTGAAGAACATGACTGGGGGCTGGAATTAAACTGAATGGCAGGATTCCTCAGTACTCAGTAGTTTGAGCACCAACACCAGGCTGGCATCCATGAAGGCAGCCTGCAGTAGGTCTCTGAGACTTTGAGCTTCAAAATTTTGAGTGGGTTTTGAGAGTTTGTTTTACATACATATGAATAACTGAAGGTACACATTTATGCTATTATCTGCAAATAGTTATATATTTACATCATTGCATTTGGAAGGTAGGATATATTCAATTTACCCAGTGTTTATCCACCAGAATTGGACTAAGACTCAGCACTTAGAGTCCTCCATACATTTTTTTTTTTTTTTTTTTGGCACTGCTACCAGCAACCAGGAATCAATGTCCCAGTTACAAGGAGGAGAGTACTTCTCTTGAACCCATCTCCTTCCCATGCTGTGTCTGCAGTCCTTGAATCAAGTAAACTTATGACTATAAATCTTCCTTCTAGGCCAAAACCACAGGTTTAAGTCACTCTGAGGAGATTCTGTTGTATATAACGTGACGTAGCATATACAGCTGACACAGAAATCGAATGTTTGATCATGGAGCATTCAGCTAGGATATTTCTGTTCTGAACAGTTTATAAGCCAGAAAGCACCAATTTAAAATTTTCAAGGAAGTGAAAAATTTCCTTATGTCCCAGTGTTTGCATGTATAACACCAGTCTAGTTGTTGACTCTGAAGTATTGATTTAAAATGAAGCTGTTCTACTCTAGAAACATATTTCCCCAGGAGACCCAAGTATTGTTCATTCTATGAATTGGAATAATCTCATGAACTTCATTTTATTGCAATTTTTAGGGATAACTAGAATGTTCCTGTTTTTCTGAGAACTTGGGCAACCAGATCAAACTGACTTTCTATTTATAATTTATTTTCACTTTTATATGTAACATGCTGTTAAAGTATTACATATTTTAATTGAATTTTTCTTATCATCATTCATCTTGTTGGTTGGTTTGCTTTTCTGTATTCCCTGAATGTATCATATATTATTATGATTATGAAAAGGTAAGTAATTGTGTTCCTTAGAAGCAATATAACATCTTACTATTCTGTTTTAAGTTGTGCCAAAGATGACAAATTAAACAACAGTTGTGCAGTGCTCATAACCATACAGCAAATAAAACTTTAAAGATAAATAAAAGGCTTCTGTGAAATACATCAAACTGAATTTATTCCAGTCCCTTAGGAATAACAAACTTGTTTGTGTTCCTTTTAAATAAAGAACTAGAAATGGAAATATAAACAATACATTAAATAGGGATGCAATTCATGCTATAGAAGCAATTAGGTTATTTTGCTCTTGAATCAGTTCAAATGAATACATTAAACTATTTTTCCCACAACAAACATTTTATAAAAAATATTAAGAAAATATATTTGACATAAGGCATGTATGCAACAGAAAATGGCTGCAAGAGACATTGTGATCTCTGTAGCTTTTTGTACAGAAGCAATGATCTAATAACTAGGAAAGATTTACTGAGTCTTTCACGCAAATGTTACTACATATCTAACAAATCATTCAACTTTTAAAAAAGGTCTTCTAAATGTATTTATCTTTTCCAGTACCATTAGCCTGGAACACATCTTATGCTGTTTTTAAGGTACCATGTACATTTGCAGCACTAAGAGACTTTTATTAGTAATTAGGTCAATAAAATTCCCATTTAAAATCCCTTTATGATCTATGTAAGTGACAAATTAACCCTCTGAAGAAACCACATAGACTTATCAGACCAGTAATGCACATTCAAAGGAAATCTCTAAAATTAATCAGTAATATACCCTAATAGATAACATAGAAAGCATGCACAGATTGCATTATCAAATAAATCTCAATAGTGTGTCTTTACTCAAAATAATCTAGACATCCACATTTATACTTGCCATGTGCTGTCCGTAGTTTTAAATTGTCAGTTGTCTTGGCTGGACTTATTTTCACACACGGAGTTGTGCTGTGCCACATAAAATAGTTCAGTTGTTTTCTAAACATATGCTTTAATAATATAAATGATGCTTAGATATGTTAGATAATACTTTATATTCATTATTGCCTAAAAAAATGTTGTTTTGGAGGGCTTTTTGATTTATTTATTTATTTTTTTTTTCTGCAGTGGATTTCTTAAGAACTAGTTGTGAAGTCAGTTTGTTCTCCTGCATCACCCAGAACCTTTCTTTGTATCTAAAGTAATATTGTCTTTGTAGCTTGGCCAGGCATTGCCGTCCTGAGTGCTGTCATTGCAGCTCTCAGTGTTAATTCAGTGCTGTATCCTGTGTGAGCTTCTCTCCTTAATATTTCTCTTGCAAATTTCTCTTGCATCTTCTTTCAATTCTCATGCAGTCCTCACCATTGTGGAAAACACTTAGCTTGCCCGTGTTCAGGGAGTGAAAAAGCAAAGAGTATTTTTTTTTCTTCTTTAAGCTAGCCATAGTCTTGCTTGTGATATCATGAGGGTCACGACATCGTGACAGTGCTCAAATAGTTGTTTTCCACAGTAAAATCTTTGGGCTGTGTTCCTGTGTCAGCAGTTTCGTAGTATAAGTTACGATACCACTCAACGTTATTATGCTGCGTCCATTAGAGGCAATGAGATTGTTGCTAGCTATGCTTCTTGTTTGCTGAGCTTAGTTTGTTTTGCTAGTTTTTATTTGCCTTGCAAATAAATGAAACTTCTGATGTGAAGTTTCTAAAATATGCATGCATAATCATGATTTTCCTCCTGAGGCTTTATTGTTCCTTTTAAAGGTCTTAAAGCCTGGGTCTGGCAAGTATTCCTTCCTCTGCCTAATTTCTGCTTTATCATCTTTGGCAACTGGTATAGTGTGTTATCCGTGCTTGCCTTTATTATGTCTCCATACGTAGTGGCATCACATCTTGATTTGTTTTCCTTGTTGCCTTTGTGTATGTTATAGCAAGATCTGCTTTTATTAGAGGGGTCCTGAGAATATGTCACCTGAATTTCAGTCAATTGTTTTACCTGGAGGGGAAAAAAATAATAGTAAAATGACATTTGATTATTCTGTGTGAAAACTGATGGTCACACAACTTTAACTTGGATATAAATATTTCAGAAATCTTTTTTTTTTTTTTTGTAAAGGTGATAAGAAATGCATACATTTCTGTGCTTAGACTAGTATAATCAACTATATTATTTCCATGCACTTTCTGCATGAATTTCAGGCCTCATTTGAACTGTTGTTAATGTTGGTTTGTTTATATTTTTGTGCCTTTCTATCCACTGTTTTTTTTTTTTTTTTTTTTTCCCTTCTCTTTAAATTTAGCTTTATTCCCCATGCAGGAAGTCAAAATTCTCTAAGATACTAACAAATTTGTCTTTCATTTCATTCTGAAAACAATTCTCAGTTGACACACTCAAATGCTACAATGAGGACTTACACCAGCTTACAATTATTGCTTTTGTTATAAACAGAATAAATGATGATTAAAAAAAATAATTTTTATCTAAATATGCAACTGTTTTAGACTGAAATGGGGTGGGGAGGAACCTCTTCAAGATGAAGAACATACCTAGTTGGGGCTGTGCAGCTGGGTTGTGATAGAAGTACCTGGTTGAGCAGGGCGAAGACCAGCACTTGGACAATTTGGGAGCAGACCTACAAGCACTGGCCGTGGCTTTACAGTCAGTAAGAGAGTCTGTGGATCTTGTAGGCATTGTAGTTTGTGCTGTCACAAAGCTTCATTTGCAAATGTGGGGTGTCCCACTCTTCTCCCCATTCCTTCTACTTGCGTTGGGTGTATTTTAATAAATGAACCCTCTGTGCTTTGAACCATTGCATGCATGTGATACAAACTGCAGTAATGTCAGTGTCTGCGCACAAAAGCACACATTTCTTTCCATCACAGCTGCTTTACATATGTGGCTTTATTCAGTGGACACAATTAATTTTTGAGTTTTTATTTGTTAACACGGTATTTAAATGAGGTTCTAACATGGTAAGAGCATATTATTAAGATGTTGCGTGCATGCTACAACAGCTTGATTCCAGCTGCTATATTTCATTGTCAAGATCAGCTAAAATGTTAGGGGATTTTTCTCTTTTTAAGTATTGCATGCTTTTGATAATTAAATGGAAAGAGAAAGCCCATGAAATGGAAATTGAAAATGAAGTGAAGTTCTTTACGACTGACAGTTTCAAATAATTTGTATGTCAGTCTCGCAGAGGAGAAAACAACCATGTTCTCTAAGAAGCCCACCTTTCTGTGAGTGTTGGGAGGAAGCATTCTTTATGTCTTTGAAAAGTAAAATAAAATGATTGCTGGAGGATTGATAGTATAGAGTATATCCCTTGCCTTACTGCCTTACTCTGCTGTACCTTGGAACCTGCTAAGTTTTACTTTAAAGTCACTTATCCTTGTTTGTAATATTTGCAGAGAGACTGTTGTGTCACAGTTGTCATTCTTAGCCTCTGTCGAGTCAAAACACAGAGCTGACAATCTGCTCTACAACCTGTCAGCTGTCCAGGGTTTTCACTGCTCATGCTGCTCATGCTGGCTGAACAGATTTTTTGAGCCACTGTTTCTTTTTTTGTTTGTTTGTTTTCTTTTCTTTTATTTTTTGTTCTTTTTATTTTGGTTTAGTATTCCCCTTGATTACTGCTGTTGCTTTCACTTGATTTTTTTGTAACCCAATGTTAATGTACAGATCTGGAGTTTGCGAGTCAGATATTCACGCTAGTGTAAATGTATGGAAGGTCTGAGCGGATTTGCAGTCACTCCACGTTTCATGGAGGATTAGGATATAAGTGTTTTTATTTTACAAGTATCATGATATGAAGAGGATTTTCATGATCAGAAATGTGATTCCTTAGGAAAAAAAATGAGGAAAAAACATCGGTTTCATCCAGGCAAGCACTGCTAGTGCACTTGGGCAGGATTCTCCTCAAAGCTGGTTCTTGATCAAGTCCTAAACTAAAACTGTAGTAAAGCTAGGACTGTTGATGAGGCTTTGAAAACCTTTATAATTATTATTAATAATTGCCCTGTAGAAATTTAATAGAAAAAGATGGAAACACTTCAATTGAAACTATCTATCTCTTTTTAGATGAGTGGTTGGTTTGGTTTGTTCTTTTGAAATTTATTTTCATGGCTGTTGCATGGACCTGCTGTTTAGTTTCCGGTCCTCTGGTATTAGTCATAATACAGACTTTCTCAAAGGCTGTGACAGACTGTTCACCCTTGACTGTTGTTAATTCCAAAGAAAATTTTGGCGGACAAATTCTGTTTTTTGTATTTGTTGACTTTTGAAAAGGTACTGGAAGCTATGTGTTTTTCAAGTATTAAGTGCTGAATGCATGAAAATGTAGGTTAGCTCAGATTATTTCTTCTTCAAAATGGCATGATATTCATATGTTGAGTTCTTGATATGGGTGTAAGCTGCTGGTACCCTGACACAGAGAACTGGCTACAGAACGAGGCAGTAGAGTGGGAAGTCCTCTGCTGAATGCCAATTTGCTTTGAGTATAGCTGGAAAACTGCACAACATCCCTGGCAAGCTTTTTTCCTGTGAAAGCTCTCTGCAGATGTAACACTATTAAAATATGTAAACTAAGTAAAAAAAAAAAAAAAAAAAAAAAAAAAAAAAGAAGAAGAAGACTTTTTTTGTTGTTTCCATGCTATTTACATGCAAGTATCTCCACTTTCCATTAGGACTGGTCATGGGAGTCCTGAGCAACTCATTGTCCAAATTCCATCAGTTCTGGATAAACATAGCCCTGTCTTTGTCTGAAGCCCTTTGTTCAATATAGGTTCTTGGAAATCCTCACTCAATTTCCAGTGAACAGGGTGTGGAAACTACTGCTTTGTTTTAAAACAGAGCTGAAGGAGTTGGTGATCCTGTTATCCTTTTCACGTAGTGATTCAGGGAGTACTTCTTCAGTACTCATATTGCTGGCAGAAGAGATTCAAATCTTGACTGTGAAGTAGAGAATGGGTTAAGAAGGGGGAAAGGTGAAAAGACACTCCTATATATTTTGTTTGATGGGCTTCATTTGCCATAGACTTGTACAACAAATCAAATTGGAAAGAGAGCAAAAAAGATGTTGGTTATGTTGTTCACCTATGACAGGGAAGTTTTAAGAGTCTAGTTATAATTGCAGTAACTACTTTCAAATTTAAGTTCAAAAGGAGACTGCAGACTTGACCTTCTCATTTTCACCTGGGTGCTATACAGATGGCCACAGATCTGCTGCTTTTCTACCTGGCCCAGCAGTTCCCAAAGTACGCCCACTCTGGAGGAGTACTAGCAACTGAGGGAGCTCCTGGTCCAGACTTCTCTGTACTGCATCACTTAAGGAATGCATGTAAAAGAAAGGATTTGTGTCCCTCCAAATGAGGAAATCATTACATTCGAAGTTAGTTGTGTTACTAGCATGGGTAACACTCTGAGAAACTGCTGGCTAAAATTGGGCCAACCATCTATAATTTAAAAGTAAAATCATGGCCCCTGGACTTCCTTGAAAGAAAGCTTGCATGTCTTGTAGAGCAGATGCTGATATATAAAAACTGAGTATAGAAAAGGATGCCTGGAATTTGCTGAACAATATTAAAGTTGCACCTCTGTCCTCTTCATGTTTGTATTAATTAAATTGCTCCCTGTTCAACCTGTTTTGTCTTTCTTTCATCCACTTAAGCCACTGAACAAGCTAATACAAGTAATTAATATAGATCTCATAGATTCTCTCTGTTGATGATTAGGTGAACTCAGAGTGACTAACCTTGGTTTAGATACCTGAATTTTAGCTTTGTAGAGTTGAGAAAGATGAGTCTTATGTTTTGATGCTAAAAGGAATTGTAAGAAGCCAAATACTTAAATGTCTTGCAGTAAGCAAATGGCCATTTCTTTTTTACTTAGCAATATTATTAATGACATTTTTACCCTTCTCAAGGTCATGTGTGAGCCTTATGTTGTGCTAGTTTAAAAACACTTTAAATTAACTATTAACTTTTGCTTTTCCAAGGGCCACTTGGCCAGAATTACCAACTGCTATCTAACGGTACTGTTAGATCCCATAACTCTGAGTATACTTTTTGTTGTTGTCGTTTTTTCTTAATCTAGCTTTTTACTATTACCTGATCTGACTAGTCATTATATATCTTAACTTAAGCATCTTAACTAGATAATAACTAAGGGATAGCTAGGGATAGGAAATTGGCTGAACAGTTTCTGATAGATGGCCCAATACAATACAGCTAGTAGTGACGAGTAGATTTCTTGGAAGGGTTTGATCAATAAAATTCCCCTGGATTTATGATCTTATTGTCTTCATCTCCTTACAGATTAAGAGTTGCTGTTCTTGTAGGCTTCACTGGCCTTCAATTTATCAGATGAAACTTTCTGCTTTGCCCAGTTGAGACTGTCATTATAATGCGCTGAAACTTTTAAGACACTAAATTGTAAGATAAGAGTCCTTTTGTTATTGGCAACACATGTGGTAAAGAAGTTTTTACATGGTGAGGTATCTTGTGGGGTAATTATCAAGTGTTCAGAGAAGGTGAGTTGCAGAAAGGAGCGGGATCTGCTTTATAGCATTGGGACAGACCAGACTAATTGTATTTAAAAAGAGAAGTTGCTTGAAGCAATGTGTCCTTTTTTTTTTTTTTTTTTTTTTTTTTAGGAGAAAATATAGCTGCTGTTGTAGCTTCCTCCTATGATAGCCCAGAATGTCACTACAGAGGATGAAGTTGCAAACTGATAAGAGGCAAGCAAAGAATGAGGTGCTTCTATAGAAGAGGGAATTTGTCTGGAGCAGCTACTTTGGGGGGCCCAGTAGCCTTCTCTGGTGACACAGGCAGGGTAGGTAGGCAGTCAAGGAAAGCTCCAGGAGAAAACTGTTCTCAGTGGAGGTGTTATGGTGCCTTACAAGCTCCTGGAGACCGCAGAGTAACTGAGGAAGAACCTCGCTGTCAAATGCTTGCCTCACAAAATCACTGAATGGTTGAGGTTAGAGGGAACCTTTCATCTCATACTTCTGTGCTCTGCCTCTGTTTCCACTGTTGCAAGAGAATGTTGCACATTATTTTATCATTACTTTTACCATTGCCCCAGGGAACAACAAATCAATAAAACAAATTCTGCAAACTTGATGTGCCTTCCACCTGTTGTGAGCTGTGCCCAGCCTCTGAAGAATATCACACGCTTCACCTCCTTGTTGCAAAACTTTGCTTGAGCACCAGATGTCCTAAAAGCTGCCCTTTTAAACACTAGGCTTAATTTTGAAGGTATAACCTGTCTTCCTTTGGGAAGCAATAAGTGACTAGGACAATACATTCTGTCTTTGCAGTGACCTAGCCACTTGTTTATGCATGTCTATCAGCTGACCACATGGCACTTCATTCCGAACAAGATACACTAATTTTAACTTCAATACTAACTGGCATTTAATACATATATACATACATACATACATATATGTATACATACATTATTTATTTCAGGTCATGCAAATGATTTACTTCAAAATTTAACTTGTGTAGGAGTGTTCTCAGGGGAAATCTAACATACCAAAGAAAACTGTTAAAAGAAGGAAAGCTCTCCTTGTAGACAGATGAAGGTTAAGGTTCTCCTATTTTGTTATCTAGCAGGATAGATCTGTAGGCTAAAATAACCACAGTTAACACCAGGAAATATACCTGCTCATCCTGGTAATCTTTTAGTTCATGACCAGAAAATAATATGCAGATTTCACTGTAAATGAAATTAACTGGTTGTTCTGCCAGACAGCTGCTGCTTCATATTTTTTCTAGTCCAATCTTATGCCTTTATAGAATATAGCCTAATTTCTCATAAATGCTAATCATAAATATATTAACATGCAAACAATCGGTGAAGAGTTATTCTGTGAGAGTTGGAGAAGTTTAATATGTGATGATACAAGGTAATTGGAATGCAAATACTGTATCATCAAAGCTCAAGTGAACCTTTCCAGTGGTTTACTAACAATTACTCTCACTGATCTCTTTCCTTAAATTGTATATATTTAACTTAATAATCTGCTGAGACCTGCACACATCCTGATTATCTCCATAAATCTATTGTATCTTTTTCCTAGAAATATTTTGAATTTCTATTGCTTGTACCTTGGCAGCACTGAAGATCAGATAAATATATTTCATAAATTTGAAATAAACTCTATTTTTCCTAAGAAAAAAGAATTTGACCCAGAGGAGCCTTTGGAAATAAAGTAATGACTGAGATAATATCTATACTATCAATAGTTAGGAATAAAAAAGGTAGTAAATGGCTTTTGGGCTGGTCTAATAGTCATAGGAACTGCATATATGAGAAATAGTATGATTTGGACCTTGTTTTTCCCTCCTTATAGGAAGGAGCAGCTTCAGTGAAAGTGTTATGTTCAGGAAGGATGCCTGTTGCTCATGAAGTTACAGGCTTGCTTTGCATCTCTGCAAACACTCTCCTAAGTAAAAAATAGATTGAAAGTAATAGGAAAATGCAATCACCTGGATTAGTTAATGAGGAAACATAAAAAACAGATAATCAGTCAACCTTATTTAATAATATACCTGTTTGGCCTTTAGCATATTGTGTCTGCAGTGTTGCAACTTTTTGTGTTAATGTGTTTAAGTTTTTTTTTTTTTTTTTTTTTCTGATCCAGGGATTGTGCTACACCACACCTCTCAGACTGGAGAAAGGGGTTTCATACAGAGAGGAGTCCCATGTGGCAGACATTTATTTTATTAATATTAAGACTTTTCTGATTTGTTACTTGTTGATGTCTTGATTCTTCAAAGTGTCCCACCTCTCTTTCAGAGCCTATTTTTTTGTAAATGATGACCTCCAGTAGGATTCATGAATACAAGGACAATTTACAGAAACATTAGCATGACAGTTGTACATGGGGTTATCCAGACAAAGAAGGCACACAGCCTTTGGCGTCAATAGTGTTGTCCAAGGGGGAGCTTGGAGAATTTGTGGAAAATCCATTTGTGCTTGCACTGTAGCGCCTGTGGCTGCTTTGCAATCTGAAAGGCTGAAAGGCTGAAGTTATAACTCAGTGTGACTACATCAGCTGTCTCATCGAGTGTGACTCTTATCTCTTCCTGTTTAGCTTGTCTTAGGCATTAATATTTTGCAAAGTTATTTGATGCCACAGTATCTATGCCATACTGTGTCTGTACTGTGTCTTAAATTTCCTTTGTGTTCCTCTGAACTAACATTCCTCGTATAATCCACAGCACAGATAACTTTAAACACATTTCTTCAATGTCTAGAAAGGCACTTTAAAACATTAAACTATTGTAGTGTACCCTGAACACCTTGTTTTGATGCTTTCCCTCTAGAACTTCATTTGCTCTAGTTTTCTTCCAGTCTCCAAATTTTAGCATTCATTATGGAGTGTCTTCCTGATGTATACCTTTTGGCCCATCAGAGAATCCTCATAAAATAGTATGAAGCCAAACATTTTGTTTGTTTGTTTGTTTCAGATGTCATGGGTATTTGTTGCTTAATTAAAGCCTCAGCTTTATGGAACAACATTTACTGAAAAAGCTCCAGGTGAAATGTAAAAATGGTAAGACACTAGTCCCCATGATGGTGGGAAGAACTTAGTAATGTGACACTGAAGTGCACCAAAAGGTGGAAAATAGAAGATAAAATCCCAAACCATTCTTAAAGCCTGGCATGCAATTTTCAGTGTACCAGATGGTATGGTGGAGCTGATGAGGTTTGTGTTTGTGTTCATACCACAATGTGGTATGAAGCTAATTATCATGATTACACATGAAACGTATTGTAATCTTGAAAACATTCCCTGGTAAGCATCCTACTCCTCTAGTTTTTTCATATCACTTGCACAGTAATAATTGGTTACTTTTGACAGGGTTAATGTTATGCCATATTTAGGGAAAATATTTTGCTGATGGAGAACCAGCATTGACCAAGTATATAATATGATTAACAAGCTTGATTAAAAATTCTGGAACTTTAGGAGCACAATATCTAAAATGTATTTTTTTTCTGTATAAACAATGCAACTTTTCAAATAGCGCCTTCAAAATACTATGATATATTTATAAGAAATGATACAAAATTAAGATTATAATTAAAAAAAAAAAACACATTATATGTCACACTGAAACAAACCCATATTAATTTAACTTGACTCTCACTTAAAAATCTATTGTATTTTTTGTTTTGTTTTGTTTTAATTCTAAAAACTTTTTTTTATTTTTAATTTTTCCAAGCAAATAATACTCCCCTGGAGAATTTACAGAACTACACCATTCAGTTGATTAATACTGCTGAAGTCTAGAAAGGTGCTATGTGGCAATGTTGAAAGATACCCTGATCCCATACTTTATTTTTCCCTCCTTTTTTTAACATAAACATGAATTTCAAGGAAGCACTTCAAGGTCATGCTTAATACTAAGGTTATGCTAAGGTTTTTGTTCTTGTTTTCAGGTTAATGGCTGAGGATTGAAGAAGTTTCTTAATCATTTTTCTTTTTTATTAGTACTTGAAGTTATGTCAGTTTACTCTTTCGATGGAACTGGCAAACTTTCAGTGAACATCTTTGCAACGTTAGCTTGATTTGCTGACATTAAAAGACAGTACATTTTCTCTCTGAACATCTAGGATTTCTGTGTAGTGGAGGGATTTGAAGTTTATAGCATGGATATGCTTTTTTACTGTGCCTGTAAAAATCCACCCACATTTGGCAAAGTTGTAAACATTTGAAAAATTGCATTTCACACATTATTGGTCAAGTCTTATTAGATTTCTTTAGCTGCTATGTTTCCAAAAGATTATGTATGCATTGGATGTATGCCTCCCTTAGGCAGGATAGGACTTTCTTTGAATTTGCTGCTCTGAGTTGGATGGGTCAACCCAGTCAACTAGGAGAACTGAGATCAATGTATTTGCTTATTCTGCCTTCTGGTTAGCATCCTGTTGATCTGTTAGCATGTCAGTATGAATTAAACATTAAGGATTAAACTTCAGAAGTGATAGGAAATGGGCAGATGGATGAGAGTGTTTTGTTAGGTAAATTAATATGTAGCAAGACTGGGATGTTGGTGCAGTAACTGCTTGTGCTTGTGTGGATGACCAACCAGGAGTGGGAGCAGAACTAAGATAAGGATCACAGATGGAAGTTCTAGCTGAAAAAAAAGACACCCCACCACTGCAAAATAAATAAATAAATAAATAAATCTATTTTAGATACGGTTTTATTTGAACATTGTTGCTCAGTGCTTTCGTGGCCTGTAGTATCCTCTGTAAGACAAATTACTTTCACATGAATTTAACATTCCTTCCCTGGGCATGCAGCAAGGATAGGTAGTCATCTTCTCTCTCTCTAAATATATGGGTTATTCTTGTGATAGTTCCCTTTGCCTCCCAACACCCCAATAAAATGCTTTGTTCTGTTACCTTTCATCTTCATCTTAATATCTTCTCTCTCCCTGCATGTAAAAATTTTGTTTTTCTCTAATTTAGAAGGATGTTCATATACCTTGCTAAGTTTGTAACATTTTCTCCCTTTCTATCTAACCCAGACAGGAGGAGATAATTTGATGTCCCTTCCCTACTCCCCTTATTCCAAATATGCTATGCATAAAGAAGAAACAAATGGAAAAAGTAAATGGTGTGTCAGCAGAACTTGAACCTGCAGAAATAACTCTTCAAGCTGACCCACTGGTTTGAAGCTGATTGACACAACCCAGCATGATTGTTTGATGTCAAAACATAGGGAAGCAAAGCAAGCGTTTAACAAATAGCTCCTTTGTTATCTTAAGAAAGAAAGCCATGTTGTGCCTTTAGGAAGTATGTGTTGCCCATTATGCATCAACATCATTGTACTTTTGACTCACGCTTAGCTTAGTAGATCACCAGCCACAGGTAGCTTCTCTAGCTCAAGGCAAAGTTACCTTCCTTTCATTGCTGTTCTGAACATAAGATGGATGGCATCTACCCTTTGCACAGGAGTTCAAGGTCTGAAGCAAGAATGACTAGTTTTTGACTCATTATCTTTTTTCCAAATGTCAGTAACTTTTTGGAAGGCAGAATAACCAAAGCATAGTGATTCCTGATTTCTGCACTAAAGAATGACTTAGGTCTTGAAAGAAATATTTCTAAAGAAAAATAAGATGACATTGCAGCACTCCAGCAAAAACTTTGTTGAATTGTGGTATCAATTCCCTGATACCATTTTCTGATATCATTCCTTTGTTTGTTTCAAAGAAAAGGGGAAAGAAAGAGCCATAAATTTCTGAACTTGGGTACAGGTTTTGATTTACTTTTCTTGATTTACTTGTCTTGGCCAGGAAAAAGGTTTCAAACTATATTGCTTTCTATAGTTGCTTGTTATTTTTTTCTGATTATGTGTTCTTTACTTTTCTTAAGAAAAGTGATTTCTACAGCTGAGTTCTTCTGAGATGAATAGACTGTAAAATCAGTAAATGCCCAACAGAAAAGAAACCCAACACAAAATGACTAGGCTTTTCCTTGTTCAGTTCTCAGAGCATGGGGTAGAAGTCTGACCTCATGTTTAAAAGGCCCAATCTGAATTCCACTGACTCAAAAGTGTCACTATACTTATAAAGCTAAAAGCTAAAAGAGTTGGGCCCTTTATTAGTAGCTTTAATATACTACTGTCTCAAGTGGTTGCATTCTACTGCATTTTATGTTTGAATATGACTGCTCTGCTGCAAATGAACCGGTTATTGTGATTGCAGCAGCAGCAGGCAATTTCATACAATCACAGAATCATAGGAGTTGGAAGGGACCCACAACGATCATCAAGTCCAACTCCTATTCTCTCCAATTTCTTGGACAGATTACTATCATGAGGTATGGTGTGCAGGGAGGAAGGAATGTTTATTGCCCACTTGAATTTCTTCAAGGATGAAGAGCTAGAAGATGTTCAAAGAACTGCACTTCTTAGTTCTAATGCATACTGCCATGTTCAAGAAAAGAATGTTTTTCCATGAATGATACATCTAAATGCTGCAGGACTGAGGGAGTAGATCTGAAACAGGAGACAAGACAACAGCATCAGTGCTGGGTTGTGGCAGACTGTGGTGGTGTGTCTCAGCACTGGACTTGGTTTGTTTTGCAGTACATCCTATGCCACCGCTAACAAGTTATCAATAAACGTAGTGGATTTTCCCCCCCTTTTTGTTCTGCCTCTTTACTCCCATCCCCCTCAACCTCTCATTCTTTCCAGCAGGAAAGAAAGAGAAAATTGTTAGAGTACGCCATCCTAGCTTCTCTCCTGATGTGTTGTTAGAATATAGTGGGAATAGTTCCCAGTTTTATATCATAGAATCATTTAGGTTGGAAAAGACCTCTAAGATCATCTGGTCCTACCTTTAACCTAGCACTGCCAAGTCTACTACTAAACCATGCCCCATGCAGGGTCTAGCCCTTATCTAAGTTGCTTTTTCTTCTGAACTCTAGAGCTGTCTTGTTGGAGCCAGATTAATTATTTCTGGGCATATTACACGTTATAGGTAATGCCTTTCAGGCTTACTTCTCTCTCTCTCTTTCATTGCCATGTACCTAGCAAGGGAAATACATTACTGATTAGAAAATCAGACAAAGACTGGTTGGTTTGTTTTACAAAATGAAAATATAAATCTAACTTCTACTTTAAGTTTACTTTTTCTGCCACTTATATTTCAGAATATACAGATACAATATTGTGAAATACTAAAATGATACAAATTATAATATTGCATTTTTTTCTGATTTCAGTGTTGACATAGGAGAAGTGACATAGGACATCACAGATTTCTTAAAAGTGTCACTTTCTAAACGTTTAAGAAAACAGGTAATTTCACAAAGACATTAGCTTTAAATTCTGTCAATATGGTCTCATAAATGTACTTAAAAATTGCTTTTCAAATTAAAATATAACAAACTGTCATTGTTTACAGAGTGTGTCATTAACTAACCGCGAACAATTTCTAAAACATTAGTTTTGCTGCTGAGGTTTAAATCTCCTCCTAAGGCTAACGTGGAATACAAATTCTAAAAAGGTTCAGAATATGAACTAGCAAGTCAGAATTGATTTTAGTTGCTCAGGATCAGAAAAGCTTTTTTATCTGTTGGAGGAAACAACCGTGGTCTGCCAGTGCCCTTGGAAATTGGTGGCAGTTATGTGTGCCCAGAAGTGAGTGCTGCGAGGGCTTCAGGTCTGTTGCTCCTGTGCATATTTGGTTTTGGGAAACAAATGTGGGCTCATAGATGAGAAAAGGCCACTCTTCCATCAGCTGCCAGCATAGTTAGCGTACGTTCACTGTGAAAAGTCTTGGTGTCTTTCAGCACATATGTAGAATATCAAGAACATCATCAAGAACATCAAGACTGAGCACTTATTAACCTGTTCCCCCAGAGCTGCAGATGAAGCTTATAAAGGAGAATGAAAGCCTTATCCTCTTGCTTGTGCAGTGCTCTGGTAGGTGCCCTATCATAGCTGCCACTGCTGACAGGTCCCCCTCTGCTCATGAGGAGAATGAACCTCTGGTTTTCAGCTCATTTAGACTAATTTTATAGTTGTATTTCTGTTATGGCCTTGCTCTGACATCTTGTGATCCTTAGGTGAACTTGTTTTAGCATTTAGAGAATCACTTCTGGCTTGATTTTGGAAGTGGAGATTGTTGGGAGGGTTGGAGTGTGTAATTTATTTATTTATTTATTTATTTTTAAACACTAGCACTTACGTGAATTTATCATCAGACCAAAAGTGCTGGGAAGAGATCTCATAATGGGAAACCTTCCTTTCCCTTCTACAGCCTCTACAGGGTCACATGATAGCTTGCTTAGTTGAATGCTATTTTATGTTGACAAATATAGATGTATACATAAAAACATGTGAAAACTAGCATAAACGAGTTTAATTTTCACTATGGATGTGCCTTAATCTAGACAAATAAATTAATGAGCTAGTGATAAAAATGTTTTAACCAATTACTACTGCTACTACTACTAATGGAGAAATTAACTTTTCATCTTACTTGAAGCTTGTGTGCTTTCTTAGGGCATAAGAAATGTCTTCTCTGTTGGGAACCTGTGATAATATGACATTACAGCCAGGTTTCTTGAAGAATGCAATTTGTGCATATTGACTTTTCTTCAAAGGAGTCGACCTATCTTTCTTTACGTAAAGCAAATTCCAATTTCTGAGATGAGGGTAGCTTGTAAATAAGGAGATGGAGGTGGGCAGTGTTACAACAAGGTAGCTGCTTTCCTTTTGCAATCTTTAGGCAATGCTTGTGACTTAGTAGCTGTTTTTTTGTTGCTGCTGCTACTGGTTTTTGTTTGTTTGTTTGTTTTTTCACTTTGCCCATTCCCAACTCTATTGCTAATTTTCTGCTTTTAGCTAGACCTTATTGCTGTAGGAGCTTAGTCGTCTCTGTCCAAGACCTAAGCTGGTACCACATGAGGTTCTTGTTTGATACCACAAAGAGCCTGGTGATTAGGAATAGAAGGATAAGACATGCAGATTGCAAAATCGCTAATTTAGCAACAGTCCAAACCAACAGAGGATCTTCCAGGGTGTTAGGTACAAGAGGAGAGAGCTGCTGCCTTTTTTGTGTTGAGCATTTAGTAAGCATCCATTGGCAGGGTGAGAAAGAGCATTTCCTGTCCCCATCACCAAATGCTTTGTTTCTCATTTTCTTAGCAGTTTGCATGGGCTTAAATACTTACACATATATATATATATTTATGAATTAGTCACTTGAGGGCTGTTTAACTCCAAACTCTATTTACTACAGAGACGTGTAATTTCTGATTTCTTTTGCTTGCTCTAATGGTGTGCATTCATTAAAAATACCCTGCAAGTTCCTTTATAGAGCAATGCCAAAGAACCTCCTTATCAACCAACTATTCTAATGCTTCATTTCTGATCAATTTATTATTTCAAGCCAAAATGTATGTTATGTTAGCTTCCAGATAATCATAGACCAGAGACTAGACTGAATTTATTCCTTTGTTTCACTTACATGGGTTTGAATCTAATGTTTCCGGAGAGGATAGCAAATGTTTGTACGCAGTGACTTTGCTGCAGCATATGAGGGACTATAATAGTTTAGAGTTGGTGTTTCCATTGACAACAAAATATGAAAATGCTATGTAGTAATCAACATTAAGTTAGTACAATTGCGTATTACCCTAATCAAAGTAAACAACATTAGTAGTAGTAGTATTTCCGCTAACAGCAATGAACATTGTCATTAAGAAAAGAAGAGAAAAGAATAGAAAAGAAAAGAAAAGAAAAGAAAGAAAAGCAGAGATGTGAGGATGTGAGTGTGTACACACAAATATACCATCATTTAGTTTTACTTTTTTTTATTTTTTCCCTGGAAATGTACTAGTGATTGGGTTGTAAGTAAAAGTAGAAGGCATCTAAGAAAGAGACTTTTTCCTATGATGCTTTCCTTGCAATGGCTGAAGACCTGTTTTCTTCCAGCCCCTGGTAATGTAGAAAGAACATTGTTTTTTTCACTTGTTGGTTTGGCTTTTGTAGTAACTGAACAAATACTCATTAGAACAGCCCTGTACTGGTATGACAAAAGAAGATGTGAAAGTGTCCAGGAGGAGATAATCAGGCTTTCTTTCATCATTTTATTAGCTTCAACTGTCCAGGCTGGCACTTGTTGTGGTAACGTGTGCCAAACGCTCAGGTTTATTTATCTGGCCCAGTAGCAACGCTGCATGGCTTTGTAACAGTTTGGTCAGTTACCTTTAGTGCACCTCCTTTGTCTTTTCTGACCAAGTTCTGTGTTTTGATTAGTGGTTTTCTTTCTGTACCGCATACATACATACCCAAAAATCTGATTTTTCTTTCAATTAAAAATAACCCTTTTCCACCACTGAAATATTTCATTTGCAACTCTATTCCATGTAGCATAAAAAATTGTCACTCTTTTAAATATTTTTTCCTTGGGGACTAGATTTCAAAAAAAAAACACAAGGAAAAAAAAATCTTTCCATCGTGCTGTTTCACTTAAAGTAGTCTGAACTCAAAAAAAAAAAAAAAAAAGAAAAAAGAGGCATAAATAGAATAAATTCTCCAGAAATCTCTTAGGAGATGATATCCAAAAATTCATCTAAAGTGAGTAATTGGAAGCAATTCTCTTGCTTGGAAGAACTCTTTCTTTAAAGTCTTTTTCCATCAGAAGTATGATCAGAAGAAGAGCTATCCTTAAAAAAATGGTAAATTAAATAGTTTTATACTAAAAAAAAAAAAAAGTATTTTCACCCCTCGTTGCTCAAAAAATAGTAATTATTCTTTTACAGCTCTTTTTTATTTTAGATTTGGATTATGGTTTTCATTTAAAAGAAAATATTTGTGTAAATGACAAATATAAATTGGTTAACAAGTGCTCTTTAGTACAGATTAAAGGTCTGATATCTGTTACAAAGTCTAGCACAGCTCATGGCTATAAAGGCACCTGTGTTAAATTTTGTGGACATTCCTGTAAACCTTTCCCATTATTACATTAGTACTAATTTTTTTTTTTTTTTTTCAAAATCAAGTGCCTTTTTGCCTTTAGGCTTCTACATAAGAGAGTGAATATCAATAGCATATTCTTAAATCCCATTGAACACTGAGAATAAAACATGTCCTTCAGTCTTTCCAGAATTGGGGCCAGCAATAATAGCTTTTCAAATAGATAGGTAGCATGCAAATTTTATGAATGACACTTGCATTGTTTATACTACCCATAGTCATCTGTTCAGGTGCTGATGATGTGGATAAATAAACACTAATTAGGATAGGAGGAAGAAAGAAACAAGGAAAATATCTAAGGTTTGGGATATATATATATTTTGTGAATTGGATTTTCTGTCTATCCTTCTATCAAAAGATAAATTATAACTTTTGCTTAGTGCCGTATGCAAACACCTTGTTGATTGGGGATTTTCTCTTCTGTACCTATTTTTTCATGTTGCCAATTGAAAAACTGTGATGGAGGCAGCCTTTATGGGATATCTGATACAGATTTTTGAATAATCTTACAGTATTGATCTTCAGCAAATTCATGTTCTAGTGTTTTTTTTCTTATTATTTTTTTAATGTAGACCTTTCTCAGGTTTCAAAATATACATGCATAGATATATGCTATGTAAACTACTGGACAGTTGCTTTTTTAAATGCTGTTTCAAATAGATTAAATTGAGGAAAGGGACTCTAGTAATGCATTACTCAATCACTCACCTCTTTCTTGATTATTTTGAACTATGAATCTTAAATATATACATAGGCATCTTTCCATCATTGCAGTAGCTTTGTCACTTAACAGAATCCAAATTTACTTGAACATATATTTCTCATTTATTTTAATGTTTCATTTCATGTCTCCAAGTGTTTTCATTTTTAACCAACTTTGTGGGTCAGTTCCAAAATTCACATACTATAACCCTTCCTCTCCCCACCTCTACCAGAATGAGCAGTTATATTTTAGTTCTTATTCTCTCAAAGGAGCTGCTTCTGCCAGACTTGTGTTTGTTTTGTTTGCCTGCCAAACTCCAGCAAATGTCTTATGTGTTAAGGATGATGGGCCAGTCTCCACATGAATTCAGATGGTTCTTGTGTTGCTGTTTTTTTAAGTTGTAGTTTTTTCAGTCTGTTTCACATAGCAGATAAAATGATCTTCAACTAAAGAGTGAATTTAGTTATGTATGTCCAGAATGGTAAATGTTGAAATTATCTTTAAAGCCATCAGGAGATCTGAGTACAGCATGGCTAAGTCTTTTGCTCATTCATGAAACAAATATCAGCTGTCCAGGCATTTGTTGTTTAAACATGGTATTTACAGCTAGTACACTTCAACAGCTCTTCACTGTGTTTACATAACCCTTTAAGGTAAAAACTGATGTTCTTCTACAATCAGTATAATCCTGGAACCTGCCATGAAATTCAGATTTCGGTAGTTCACTGCTGACAGTTTTATGAAACTCTTCTGGGATCTGGATATTTATTTTACCACTGGATAATTGTCTGGAAAAATAAAATTAATTACATAGAAGGATGAAATGTTTTGGTGTCCCCCACCAAATATTTATCAATTCTGTTCCATTCCACAAAATAATAATGATGTGGATGTTCAATTTGTTATCTGAATATTACAGTATGGGGGGGTTATTTTTCACATGACTCAGTCAAAACTGGGTTTGGGAGCACAAGTAGTGTTCTCCTCTATCCTCCCAGTTGGTGATTGGGATCCAAGAAGGAGATGAAGGGACCAAGTGAATGATTGGCTGTGTGGATGGTGTCATGCTCAAGGTTTTAGATTCTACAATCTTGGACACACTTTTGAGAGACCGGGCATGATCACACCAGATGAGGCACACCTGACCAGATGGGGAGAGAATGTTCTGGACAGCAGACTGGCTGGGCTTCTTATCAGAGCTTTAAATTGGATTCAGCAGCAAAAGGGGAGGTACTTCTGAGTTATGGAAATGAACCTGGGAACATGTCACTTTAGGAGGCAACAGGGAAATACTTGTGAATGGCCTCCATAGGTCCCTTCCAACCTTAAGCATTCTGTGATAACCTCCTAAGCAAGAATAAGCTTAAAGAAGCATAGAATCATTTAGGTTGGAAAAAAAATTGTAAGGTTGTCTAATCCAACCTTTAACCTAGCACTGCCAAGGCTACCATTAAACCATGTCACTGAGCTCTACATCTACACATTTTTTGAACACTTCCAGGGAAGGTGACTTAACCACTTCCATTGGCATTCTGTTCCAATGCTTCACAAACCATTCAGAGAAGAATTTTTTTTTTTTTTGTAATATCCAACCTAAATCTCCCCTGGTGCAATTTAAGGCCATTTCCTTTTGTTTTATCACTTGGTGTTTGGGAAAAGAGATTGAAACCCACCTCACTATAGCCACCTTTAATGTAGTTGTAGAACACAATGAGGTCTCACCTGAACCTCATTTTCTCCAGGCTAAACAACCCCAACTCCCTCTGCTGCTCCTCATAAGACTTTTTCTCTAGACCCTTCGCCAGCTTTGTTGCCCTTCTTTGGACCTCAATGTCCTTCTTGTAGTAATGTAGATGACCAGAAGCTAATATGGAAAACACCTGTGTTTAGACATGATGCAAGACTAAGGTGATGCAAAGATAAGACAAATACAAGATAAGGACCAGTTATAAAATAGTTAATGTGAAAGGATTCTACTGGCAGCGTGAGGGAAGAGAGGAAGACAGGAAGAAATTAAATAAATGGGGAAAAGTACAATTCCAGGTACAGAAGGCTGCAAGAGGCATGGGCAGAAATAGTAATTGAAGAAAATAAGATAAAATGATGCAGAAGAAGCAATTAATGTGCATTTTTCTCTTGAAGTTCTTAGTAAAGCAAAGGACAGCAACAGAGAAACGGTGTCTCACACGCTGAGGGATTTGATAACATGGTCAAAACAGGATGAGGCAAACCAACAGAATTCTTTACAAATCACCTGTCTCTTCCACATTGCTTAATCACTTTTCATGGGGAACTTTTACTGAATTCAGGGTTGTCTTTACAGTCCCAGTTAAAGTCAGTGACGTTATCATTAAAAGTAGTTCAGTTTATAGGTCTTTTAAATTCATGATGTCCCCTATACATGGGCCAGTGTTGAGCTCATTGGAGAGAACATTGTTCATCTGATAGTGGAATGGATGGGTCTATTGAAAGGGGTTTCCCACCTGCCTTCTGTCATAGTCCCTGGTTAGTCATACTCTTAGAGGTCCTTGTGGGATCTGTGTGTGCCTGGATCAGTTACAAGGTTTGGGACAAGGTGAATGTTGTGACAACCATTTTCTTTCTTAAGACTCTGACTTCAGTAGTACTGTTTTAGGAATGGACTCTGCATAGGCTCTGAAGGATAGCAGAACAATTCTAAGAACATGCACTGTTACATATATTGGTTTCCCCCATTAAAACTCTAGCTCAGTGGTTGATAGGCCAGCCAACAGGGTCTTAAGGAACTCAAAGCATGGAATATGTTAAAATCTGTGACAGAAGTTCCTCTGGGAGAAGTGTCTGGGAAGGACCTTGGGGACGTGTCATGTCCACTGTTGAGCTCACTTAACAACTAATATACATTATATTCCATAATTAAGATATTCCAGGCCAACCCCTTCTTATACTACTCCCTTTCATCTTACACCTTGCCTATTTTTTCAACAGTAAATTCAAGGAGAAAACCCTTGTTGTTAATCCTAGGCAATAATTAAACAAACAAATAGGACAGTGAGTAGTTTACACTAGTTTTTCTATTCCTGACCTGTAAAATCTGATGTTACAATCCAATTTAACTTGCAAAAATGGGAGAGGAAGGAGAAAACTAGAAGACATAAATACATTTCCTTCCTGTCCAGTTTGCAGCCTCATAATATTGAAGTGAAAGGAGGGGGTTAGCATTTGTGAATTACCTGTGAATTTAGTGCTTTTGGATCACCTTTATTTTGGAGCATTTATCCTGATTTGTGTCTGCTCTTGTTCAAGAGAAAACAACTAGGAGAGAAAAACTTTGTGGATGACCTACGTGGCCTTATAACCTCTGGGTTTGTGAATATTTTGATCCCAAATTAAAAGTAGTTGCTGCTTTTCTACCTTGATCATTGTGTGGTCATTTATAGCCATGAAATGAGACCAGGTAGGTCATTGTTGTATCATTTCACTCTCACTCCATAAATGTATAAATCATCCATTAGACAGTAGGCAGTGGGACATTTCACCCACTCTTCTCCAGAGAGTGATGACAATGTGCTAGTTTAGGGAAAGGAGTATTTGAAACAGCTAGTTAGCTTATGGTTAGTACCTGACTGGAAGTTTGCATGTGGTGCACTTCAAAGAATTAATTGAAAGCCCCCTGTTCTTTCCTGAATTTTATTTTTATTTATTTATTTTTAAATAGAATAAGGAACAATATCATGATATAAAAGAGATGTATAGCAATAATAAACAAAGAAGGGCAGTTACAATAGAAAGGGACAATGAGATTTTCCTTCTCAACAAAACTTCAGTATCTTGAATTAGAGTTTTCTGTCTAAGTATCCTATTTATTTTTGGTATTGATATTAGTATTAGACTCCCTGACAGACCTTTTGAACTCTCAGTTTTTGATTTTTTTAAATTATTATTTTATTTTAATCAGTGTTTATTAATCTTTGCCTCTTAGACTTCCTTTCCAAAGACTGTGACTGTAAGTTCTGGACTACAGGTCATATTTGTTTATACAGGAATAGAAGTGTGTAGAAACTGCCCTGTGAAGCTGTAATGCTCAATGGTGAGTATTTCTCAAGTAGTTGCACCAGCGACAAAGCCAAAAAGCTGCAGATCTCCGACTTTAAGGCTATCCAGAGTAACACTACAGTAAAAATGGTGGCCTTCTGTTAATGTTAACTAGTAGATGTTTCAAGTTGAAGAGAGGAAAATACAGAAGATAAACAATAAGGGGGAAGAGAAATAATACATCTGCATCCAGCAACTGGAATAGGAGATGCTGTAAGGTCATTGAGGAGAGGGCAAGTGATCAAGTTTGAAGCTGTAAGATGTCTTCACTGCCATTTTCTTCATCAGGTAGGTAACTGGGAGCTTGCATTTTTTTTTTTTTTAAAGAAAAAGATAAAGCCATGATTCTTCATAGCTCTTCTGGGCTTTGCTGTGTTCTGATTGCCTGTGGCAGTGTTTGCTCAAACCTAATGAGTTATTTGAAGAAATTTTAGACTAAGGGCAACGTCAGACCAAGAGGATGAATAGCATCTATCCCTTCCTAAGGCACACTAGAGTGCAATGGAAATCTATGGATTTGGAGCACACTTATAACAGTTGAGAAGCCAGATTAGTTTAAAGAGCACCCTTTAGGGGGACTAGGATTTCTGTGAACTACCAGAGGAACAGAAATAAATCATCTCCAATTCCTTTTGGCTGCATGATGCACAACAGAGATACTATAAATGGTGTTATTTAGTAAACATGGTAGTTAGGTGCAAAGATGATAATAAAGACTATTTTTTAAGTGCATCCTCTGAGCATACTACACAAAATTTATGACTGGATAATACTCCTTAGTGACTGTGGGAGACTGTAAAATATTCTTGCAGAGTTTTGATCTCAAAGAAAAAATATTTTAGTAGTGAGGAAAGGGAAAGTGTGCTGCACATGTCCTCCTTTGCTATTTTATTCTAAGATAGACTTTGCCAGGATGAAGAGATTAAAACTTGGCGATAAAATAAATTTTGATCCCACCAGCAAGTAAATCATTACCTTGGGAGAATTCATTTATTTGAATTTTATTTTTTATTTTTTTCAAGAAAAAAAATCCAACTCACTTCCAAACTTGTAAATATATGACACCATATTCACATAGACAGGTTTCAGGACACAGGGAGAATAATCAGAAGTCACTGAACTGCATGTTTGAGGTAGACTTTTGCAGATGTGTCATATAGAGAAAGCCTTCTTTTGACATGCTTATGTGGCCACACATATACATATAGATATAATTCTTAGTTTAAAGATGTCCCACTTGATGTTGCAATTATGTGGAACATTCAGAGACATTAAATGCATGAGAGAAGAGATGGTAAAAAAACAACAAACAAAACGAACTATAATTATGACTACTTTCTGGATTAGTCCTGGAGTTGATAGATTTGATTTTCAAAGTCTAATTCTTAAAAGTGTAGCTTTTACCTTTTTCCAAAAGGGAAAACAAATTATTTGTTGATGTTGTTGTTGTTGTTGTTTCCTCGCACCCCCCCCCCCCAACTGGATTACTGCCTTATATGTCATGGTAGAGGACATGAGAATCACTGTGACTCCTCTCCTGTGATGGTGGGTGTAAGGTGTTTACCCTAATAACAATGGGGAAACATCATATTTCTAAGAAACTGTCCTTTCATTGCATCCTCATATGTAAAGACTGGATTTATTGTTTGGCCTATTTCTCTTCTATTGTATAATTGGGTTGGAATAGTTGTCACTGAAGGTTTAATAAACTTGCATGTCAGACAAGCAGAAAAAAGAGGAGAGTGGAAAAGCTTTTTAATACTTCATCAAAATTTTATTTCTTTGCTTTTAATAAAATCTAGTTAGGGAAATATATTTATAAGACTCCTGGTTGATTTCTGAATTCTTCAGTATAAGAGGAAAAAAAAAAAGACTTCTCCAAAACTTCACTCTGCGCTTGTGAGCTGAGCTGCTGCTCTTTGTCTGGGGTTCACGTTAGCATTGCAGGGAGGTTTCCCCTGATCCCACACTATTTGAATACATTGGGGTGATGGTATAGGATACCTGCTGGTCGGTTTGTTTGGGTATGTCCCAGTTGAGCCACTTTGTCCTTCTGTCATCCTCTCTCTTTGCTGGCATGACCCCAGCAGTATGGTGTGTCGACTGAGGTCTCAGTCTGATGTTTCCAGGTGACTCACTTGGGCAAAGAGAGGCTTTGTTCTTCTATTTTCCCTGCTTGTCTGATTGCTATCACTGATTGCTAATCTGCTGACAGCACGTACAGCTGCTCCCAGTAATGTATGTGCACACATAAAGGGCTGAACACCCTGGTAATGGTGTTCGAGTTCGTAGTTCCTCACAGCCAAGGCACTAGCACAGCCCTGAGGGGCAAAGCCCTGCGGAGTGGGGACGAGTGTGCTGCAGGAGCCAAGGCATTAACGCTCAGCAGGTTTTTTTCCTCCTCCCAGCGGTGTTTCTGATTAACTTAAAGCTGTAACTCTGCTGCTGAGCTGTTCTCTTTTGATGAGTTAAGACCTACCAATATATAACCCTGAGTTGTTTTGAAGAACTTGGCATATAAATGTAGAATTATTTTCTTCTAATAACATGTTTTACGGAAAATTCTAAAACACTATTCTAAGTGAGCGATTACTTTGTACTAGCCATACGTAACAAGAAATGATGAAGAAAGAAACAATTTTGTGGAGATAACTGTAAACAGTTGTGATGTTAGTTATTATTTTCTATTTGGATAACTAAGAAAAATATAAATAAAAAAAGTTAATTTGTTTGTTTGTTTTTTCTACTTCCATTTATGTTAATGCTCTCATAAGTTAGCAAAATAGTTCATTATTTGACTGCCCAGTGCTTCAGGAAATGGCTTTCTTTCTAAGTGTTTACTTTCATTTAAATTTTGATTGTGAATGATGTGCACTTGCTTAAAATAAGTTTTAAAAGGTCCAAACTGCTTTCCAAAACCAAAATGTGTACGAGCTTTGTAATCGAATGGAGATATCAGTCTCAGAGCATTGCTCTGTTCTCCACAGTTCTGATCTTGCCTTTTCCAGGGACATTGGCTTGGCTGATGTTGCTTTCTGTAGATATAAACTAATGCAGGCTGGAGGAGAAGAGCTGCTTCCAGAAAGAATGTGTGGTTTTTTTTTTTTTTTTTTGGTGTTTAAGTGCTTTGTAATGAAATATTCATGCTTAATTTTATTAGAATTGTCATTAGGTCACATGCTTCTGGAGGAGGAGACTGCCAGGCATGACCGAGCTGTTGGATCTTCCTCAGTGTTGGTCCATTTTTCTTGTACAGATTTAATTGATTCCAGATTCCCTTTGTGCACTGCATGCAAATATATTGTTGGGTTATAATCCTGGAGTCCAAATCAGACGTGGTTCCCACTGACTTGATGGGAAATCATTCCCAGCTAAGAGTTTTGGGACGTAACCGGCTGAATCTGTGGTGCTTTAGGGGAAGCAGCAGCAGTATTATCTGCTTTCATATCAGAACTACTTACAAAGCACTAACATTTTCAATCTCTCTGTTAAGCAATATCAGCTCTTCAAGTTTTGGCTGCAGTTTTACTTCCTTTATACTTGCACAAAAATTCCTATGGATGGGGGAGGAGTAAGGCTCTGTGCAAACTGCCTTTGAGCCTTTTTAGGTTTTGCTCCACACTTCCCAAATCCTTCACATAGACACCCCTTATTTCCTTTATCATTGTCTTTTGAATTGTCTCATCCCCAGGAAGCCAAGCTGGAGCCAGGGAAGTGTATCTGGCTTGCAAAACAATTTACACAGAAGCAGACTGTCGTGAGCACCAGTCCTAAAAGCACAGTGCAAGGCAGTCAGCATGCTATGGGTTGGATATGCGGAGGAAGCTTTGTCTGCTGGAAGTAGTGGACACAAGGTAGTCAAAATGTATATTGAATGCCTCTTGAATGCACAGGATAAGCTTAGTCACAGCTGTCTTGATTTGGAAATTAAGAAATGGCTTATATGCAAGATGAAAGTTCATATCCTCTTATTCATTTCCAGAAGCCTGCAGAAATACTAGAAATGAACGAAAGACTATTGAATTTGATGAGAAGTGCTGAGAATGATTGAATCAATTCTTTCACTGATGTCAGATACAGATATGGCTTCTCACTGGGTAGGTTTGCCAGAAATCTGGCAAAAATATGACAATACATTTACAGTGCTTCAGGACTGCATTAACTATACTGTGAATACAAGAACACTAAAGCCTATTTAAAATGTTTATGTAAAACTTTTTAAGTGCTCATAGCTACTTGCTTAAGAACACAAGCCTGTCATTTAGATGATCACTCAAAGAAATTTCATTTAAATGCTGTACACAGCAAGGGCCTGAAATAGATTACTGAGTCTGAGTAGCTTTGACTGAGGTATGCTCTTATCACCTGGCAAGTCAAGGTGTTGCAGTGGATAAAGTAATTTCAGAATATTTTATTTTTCTTTAACTGTGGTAATAAATAGTATGCATAACGGATTTTGTTATTGTAATTTGTGTGCTTTAAGATTTAGTAATTTCCAAGAATTAATTCAATGTCAGGACTAATGCTACATTCAGTATGTGTTACAAGAGGATGAGAAGAACCACTGCTGCTGTTGGTGCTGTCTCAGTTTCAGACAGTTCCTCTAGGTGATTTGTGTAAAGCAGACAAAGCTCTGGCTTGCCTGTATGAATTCAGTAGCAGTTGAGAGCAGGAAAGAGTTAAGCGGTGTGAGAAGTAAAACCTTTGCCTAAAGGGCCAGGTCTAGAAGGAGATCTCAGATCTTAGAGGAGGAAGCTGGAGGCAAAAATGTCTTTTCTAGCTCCTGGGTGACCTGCTGCTGCAAATCTTAAAACCTGATGTTTGCATGAGCATAGCTTACTGCCCAAACTTACTGCTATGTGTCATACTAAACTGATACAAGTATCTAGGTCCCTGAGGTAAAAGGGAAATTAAAGGATTCATGGATGATGAGATCCACCCAGCCCAATTAAATAAAAGATTTTTACTGGGGAATGGAAGCCTGACCCTATCTAAGCAATTCTGGTGATTGGCTGTTAATTGCACTTGGCTTAGAAGAATTTAAGCAAATTTCTGTGAAATTAAATTTTTAAAAAGTCTTCAAATTCCCCCATAATTTTGGCAAAGCTGTTGCCTGCTTTGCCCCTTTTTTTTTTTGAGGGGACTGGAAGGGGGAGTGAAGAATAAAGAAATAAAGATCTGAATGTTATCAGGTTTTATGGCATGTAAAATAAAGGGTGTAACTTTGTGTAGGAAAAAAAAAAAAAAAAAGACTGCTTGAAATCAATGAGATGAGAGGGGAACAAAACAAGGAATGTTGGGATGTTGGGAAGAGACCGAGACCACAAACTCTACAGATATTCCACATCAGCAAATGTGTTTTTTGTTCTTGGTTAACATTCCTGATGATGCCCTAAATTATATTGGGAGTAGAAAAGAAGGATTATATATATATATTGGGAGTAGAAAAGAAGGATTTTTGACATAAGTGCAGATGACAGCAGTGTGTTAAAAATGAATTTGTAAATAAAGTGATGTTGTTCACTTCTGCAGAGAGATGATGATAAGTATCTGGGACAGTACCAGGTGACCAAAGAGAAATAGTTGAAATGTGTAAATAATTGCAGGATTTCACTTCTTAGGCTTATATTTTTTATGCAGACAGCAGTAAGAAGATACTGATATTCAAACATAACTGAGAGAGGTTGTGATCCTTTAGTGCTCTTGTGCATACACCTAACTTTAAACACATATTGTGATTTCTTAATGGGATTTTTCACATGCTTAAACTTGTTAACAATGTTAGAAATGAGATGCTCTATTTCCACTCACACTTATGATTATGTAAAGAGCACCAGGAAAAAACCAGCAATCTGTGTACCATCCCAAAATTCAGTTCAAGGACTAACATTTAGTAAAGAGCAGCACCTCATTTAGGAGACATAGTCTATACTATGTAGTTCTGTGAGTGAGTGCATGTGTACATGTATAGGTTACTTGGCAAAGAATAGGAAAAACTATATTTTGATAAATATTAGCTAGATCGGAGCTTTTTAGTTTGAACTGTTATATAAAACTAACTGTAAAAAAAAGAGTTAATGAGAACTTTTGCTATTTTTTTTTTTAAAAAAAAAGGTTATTGGTGTTTTAACATAAAAAAATAAAATCAATAAAATTCTATTTTACAATTTATTAATTATAGCTTATGGCATAGCAGTAAACTTCTAAGACTAGTATTCATGACTTAAAATACATTAACAAAACATATTGTGGAAAAATTAATTTTAGAAGTTGATTGGATTTTGAGCTTTCTTTTTTTTTTCCTTTCTTGGAGGAAGGAATGGTTAGGGGCCAAAAAGCAAATTTAGTGACTTTTGAATTTTTCATTGAGAGTATGGCAGAAATACAGGTCTATTATTATTACATTTACTTAAGAATCAAATTGGTATTTTTGTACTTAAAATAACAAGAGGGTTGCCTTGGAACTTAAAAGTTCTTCTAGTTCCTCTCTTAGGTCAGTGCAAGATCAACTATACCTATATGCTTCCTGATAGATGCTTATCTGACTCTTTCTTAAAGATTTTCGGTAATGGAAATTCCGTAGTCTCTGTAGCCATTCTGGTGCCTCCCTTATAGCAGAAGTGCTTTTTCCTACTGTTTTGCCTGAATCTGCATTACTGCAGTTCAAGGTCATTTTGTAGATGAGAAGAAATTATTTTACTTGTAGTAGCGATTTCTATGTACTTTAAAGACTTACTATGATCCACCAATGTTTTCTGTTGATCAAACACTTAATTCTTCCCTTGAATTCTTCCCTTGAACATTTAACCTAGGATTGTACTAAAATTGAGAAAATCTAGTGTGATGAATCTGTCTACACTTACAGTGAAATTGGAGTATTGTACCTCTTAATTATAGGTCTTTTTTCAGCAGATACTTGTAATGCCACCAATGCTTGTCATGCTAGAATGGGAAGAATATAAAGTGTGTAGAATATTAAGAGATTTTAATCATACAAAGGTAATGGGTGTATGATACTGATATACTTTCATACTGCATAAATACAATACCGCATTGCTGCACTACAAGCAAGTTCCTATCAGATTCTTGTTGCAAATTCTGTGTGATTTAATACTCGGATAAAGTAAAGAATCTAAGTTTCATTTTTTTATTTAATTGGGCAATTATGTTATTAAACCAGTGTGAGAGATGGAGATTATGTTCTGTTTACCTGTTTACCTACAGAATTATAAGGAACATCTTTGTTTGGAGGTTGAAAGGGGGTTCAAATTTAAGATTTCAGCAAACAGATTATAATTCATTTTACAATGCTTATGTATTAGGCAGACATTTCCAGCTTTTACTGATTTTATTTTTACTTAATTTATTTTTAAAATGCTGCAATTCTAAAAGCCTGAAAAATTCATCTTCTCTTTAATTTAGAGGAAGTTGCAGTTTGAAGTCAGATATCCTGAATTATACTGAATGCATGGTATTTGCATTCATGCCTGGCTTATTTGTTACTTTGTTTTCTTTTCATTTTCGTCTGGGAGTAAGGGCAGAATTATCACAAAATTTATGTTGTTGAAATGAGGGACTACAAATAGAGTATAAGATAGAAGCAGAAAGATTTCCAATGATGCATGAGGGGTTGTAAGAATGGAGACTTGATTAGCTTGAAAGTCCAATTATATCAAAAACAAAAACAAGACAACAACAACAAAAGAATCCAGCCTGTTCCAAATTGAAAATATAAAAACATGAACATGTTTTTTATCTGCCAAATGCAGGGGGGCTGGGGGTAGCCATGAGCATGCCATGAAGTATGTGCATGGTCTGTTTCCATTTTCCAGCTACACTGGCAACCAAAACCACCCCCACGCTCAGTTAGCACCTGAAACACCAATTGATTACAGATTTTGCATCAATACCTCTGATTATTCTTCAGATTCACTGCAAGTCACTCAGTGTTTAAAATTTTTCAGGATATAAGATAGATTTCTGCTAATTTAGTTCTAAGAGCAGTACAGCTGCAAGCAACTTCAGTGTATTCTCTCGACTGTAAGGTCAGTGTGTCAGAGTGGGCAGAAACACGAGTTCAATCATTTGTTACACATGTTCCCCATGCTGTCCTCATTCTCACTGTTTTAAAATAAAGCATTACAAGATATTTATGTATTTATTTATTTATTTATTGGTACAACTTCTACTTACTTTCCCCAAAAGGCATAGGCCAAAAATAAATAGAAAACACTTGCAGTAACTTCTGGTCTTTGCAAGATTTGAAAATTTCTTGAGCTTGGAATGGAAGCTGGTGCTTCCATTTATCTGTCATACTTCATTTTATGGTATTTCAGTGTCCCTGGCTATTCACAAATATGTTTTTCTCTTCTCTCTGGGGATGGCACGTTCTTCACATGAAGACCAGGACTTGGTCATTCTTGCACCAATAAAAACTTGGAGTCATCAGTTTGGAGTGGGGATGGGGATGAATATTAACTCCATGTGTATATCGGAAGTTGTGGCTTGCAGGGAATGGAAAGTCATTGATCTGAGCTCTGTAAGTGCTTGCTGAACATGTTCCTGAGATGCAGGAAGACAATTGATCTCTAAACTCAATAGATCAGCAACCCATGTGGAGTGTAGGTCTTTCTTTTTAGATTAGTGATGTTTTAAGCTATGCACAGAATTGTTTTATCATAGTCAGTTATGAAATAATTACTCACAGATCAGGTCATTTTAACTGTTTATATTTGTGGACATTATCTTGGGGTCACTTGCAATTTCTGCTGTAATAATGTATGAATGTAGTAACCCAAATTACAATTTTGACCCCAGTAAAATGAAAGCATTTCTAAAGCAATCATACATTTGCTCAATTAATCATACTTTTCTTGTCAGCAGTATGGAATTAAAGGTAGGATCCATGTGATTGAATGTAGTCAACTAAAATACATCCTAGAGTGTTTGCATATCCCCACAGAATATGAAAGGAACTTGTAGTGGTCAGGTAAGTATACAGTCATCCACTCACAACAGAAATTTTAAAGTGATCTAAGGAAAATTTTGTGGTTGTTTGAGAAATAAAGCAATTTATCTTATATCTGACAACCAGAGCTGAATTCTAGGTGTAATTGTTTTCTTGTGTGTGTGATCATATATATTTTAAAAAATCTAATGCAACTGTGTTCATATAATCAAGCTGAGGACTAAATAGCACACATACCCCATACACAAAACTATAAACCTGTAGGTGAACATAAGGAGAATATAAAGCACAGGCCTAAGCGCCAGCAGAGGTGCTGCCATAGATGAACAGGTTCTGTACTGTAAATGTATATTCTGAGTTGAAACATCTGTGAAACTTTTAAAATTAAGCTACCTGGTAAAAATCTATTCCTTGAAAACAAGAATATTGCTAGCAGAAATAGTAGCTCATGAGATTTCAGTAAAGAATTAAAAATCCATGTTGCAGCTATTGAATTAATACTATTTCAGTAAAGTAATTAAAGCAGAAAAGAACTGTTTTGGCATTATATGAAACTATAGTTTTAGGATGTATCCCAAATACTTGACAATACTTAAATGAAGCACATGCTGATAACTTTCACAAGTAGAATTTTGTCATGGTGATTTGTTAAAGAAACACATAGTCAGGAAAATATAACCATGGATATTAAAAACAACAACAAAATCCTGTGTTATCACAAATATAGAAATTGCTGGTGCCATCTACTGGAGGGAGAATAGAGAGAAAAAATAGTAATTTCCTTCCTTTATATAATACTGAAGAAAAACGTGATGGGAAGATCAGATTATTTTATCATGCTTCTGAGTGCTTACCACTGAAAAAGTCTGAAAGGACTGAGACAATATCTGGAACCTGTTAGGCTTTTATAATGCCTCAGACTCAGAAAGGAAAGCAGGACTGGTTGTGTGTAATTCAGCTGTTTTAAGATTGGAGTTTGTCTCAGTAGCTTTATCCTGTTTTTCTTTAGCTTTTAAGTCTTAAACCAATCAGCTCTTCAGCTTGAATAAACAGGTATTGTTCAATTAATGTCAGGTTTGAAACTCCCAGACTAACACATGGTTAAAGAATTCTCTTTTTTCACTTTGCAGGAAGAAATTTTCTTATTTGGCTTCTAAGAAAGCAGATAAATGTTAGAGTAGCTTGAACCAAGTCAACAACAATAACACAGATCAAACAGGATGACAGCAATAGAAATCATAATTCAAGTTTTTAAGAAAAAAAAAATCACAATAAAGAACAAAATCTCTCACCATAAGAAAGCACTGCTGCAATTTAGGAAATTGAACTGCTTGGGTTATTCAAGTGAGCTTGAAGCAGTGATGGAAGCAAGTATAAAATGTTTGTGTCTGTGTGCACAGAGCTCTCCCACTGGAGATCTCTCTGTCTCATTTGTTTCTGGTTCTGGGGCTCTTTTTAAAAACTATTATTATTTTTATTGTTTCTTTTTCACATTTAAGGCTGTACCCTGGTTTCACTGTTTCAGTGAAATCAATAGCAAAAGTCTTGATTACTTCAATCAAGGTAGGATTTCACCCACAGGTTACCCTGAAATATGAAACTTGCTCCCAGGCCCATCTCCTTAGGCAGAACCGTGCTCCAGAATATAAGCTTTCATTCCCTTAATGACTGTAAGTTTGTAACCTTTCAGGTGATTTTTCTTAATATGACTAGGACTTAGTTTAAAGTTCAGGGCTGAGGAGGTGACCACTCTGTCAGCAGCCAGACTCAAATAAAAATTCAAAGGTCCATTTTGTTTCTTTATCCTTCTGGGAGCTTTCCTATGAAATGTAATGGGAATTTAAACATCAGTAGTAAAATAGATGTATCATAAAGAAATGCAGAGATGCACCATCAGGTTTATTTTATAAGGACTTTAAAGACTTCTCTTGGTTTGGGGGAAAATATCTTGGGCTCTTGTCATTAATGCATGTTTTAAATTCAGGACATTTATGAGATGTCAAGTGTCCTTCAGTGTTTAGAGCAGTTCTAAAATATTCGATATAAGACCACAGCTTCCCATATAAAGGGAGTCAAACCAGCTGCAGGTTGTCTTGTTAAGGAAAGAAGCGTCACTCTCCTCTTCCTCTTCCTTTTCCGGCTGCTGGTGGAACTGGGCTGTTATGCAGCACAGCATGTGACGTCAGGGCATTCAGGTGGGGAAGGGAATGGTTGTCCTAAACTCCCTGGTCAGCTATTACCAATTCCTTGCTCCTGCTTTGGAGGAGGCAGCGAAGCCCCCTGCAGTGCTACAGCCACCAGGCCACAGACAGGATTTCTCACGTTGTCTCCTAGGGTAGTGAATCTGGAGTGTCGCAGCATCACGGTGCTGGCAGCGACACAGTGCTGGGCGTGCCTGCCAGCAGAAGCCTAGCATAGACACTGGCACACTTGCAACAAAACCTTCACAATAATCATCTTCTAAATCCCCTCCTTCTGCCTGATCTGAAATACCAGACAGATGGGCTTGCCCCCTTGTGTATTCATTGTGACTACACTAGATGTTATCAGTGGACAGGATGGAGGGGATTTAAGCAGAAGGTCTCCTGCATATCAGGCGAGAAAAACATTGGGGAAAGGAAAACAGCTATAGACAGAGAAATCTGAAATTTCTTGAAAAACTTTTTCTCTAAAGGAAAAGGAAGAAAGAAGGGAAGAAAGGAAGAAAGGAAGGAAGAAAGAAGGAAAGAAGGAAAGAAAGAAGGAAGGAAAGAAAGTGAAAGAAAGAAAGAAAGAAAGAAAGAAAGAAAGAAAGAAAGAAAGAAAGAAAGAAAACATGAAATTTAGTGTTCCTGTGTTTCGCTATGGATGATTTTTATTACTATGCTTCATTTATTGCAGAAACTGGAGGCATTGAGTGAATCAAGCATGAAGGTGGGAAGAGGAAGTAGTGTCTTGTGTTTAAAGCAGTTCAAGTGTTATTCTGAAGGACTGGACTATAGCAATGTCTGTGCCACTGAACTGCTTTACTGTGTTAATCAACTTCCTTAAATCTCACTTTTCAGAGAAAGGAAAAGCTGGCATCTCAGTAGAAGGTATGCTGAGCACTCAGAACTAACACACCTTCAGTGCTTTAGATATACAAAGTCCAAGCAATGTGAAAATTTCAGATTGTTTTCCTTGCTAACTAGGCTCCAAAATCACTAAATATGTGCTATTTTAAGATCTTTCTGTCTTACAATTCTTTATCTCAAAAGTGAGGATAATGGCATTCCCTTCCAATAAGTTGCATTGTGAAAATAAACTAGTATTTGCGATGTTAGATGCTTATATCAAGGAACACTAGAAAAATTCCATAGAAAGATTAATCATATCTACAGAGCATACCTGAGTGAAGTGCACTAAACTAAAGCATATAGTCACACATGCTGAACACTGAGGAGAAAGCCAATTTTTAAGTATCTTTCATTGAATGAGTGTTGCCATCCATCTTTTGCATTAAAATGGGCAAATGTCTTGCAGAAGAGTTTGTATATGGCCATACAGTTAAGAATGACATCATGGTGCATACACACTTAATTATGATTATCCACTTAATTATGGGTATCCACTTAATTATGGTATTCCATGAGATTTTTAGTATGTGTATTAAGATAAATATCTGAAATTGCTGTCAACTACTGTTTTAACCATATTCTGCTTCTTGCTTTTATAGCCTTATATACATTTAGCTTGTATATATTCCATGTTGCAGCTCCATTCTGCACACTGTTGTCTGTTATACTAATGATGCAAGAGTGAATAGGCATACATCAACGTATATAGACTGTGAAATTGTGCCTTAAAGACTTGAGGTAAACCTACAAAAAAAAATTATTCTAAATCTGTTTTCCTTACCCAGGTAATTGATGATCAGAGGTTGTTTGAGTCTGTGCCAGCAGTACAAATCACTGCATAGATGGCTCTCAACTGTGAAATTGTTCAGCCCATCCAAGGTCTATGCTGTTTAAAGTATTATTAAATATATTTTCACTTGTGTGTAAAATCTGAATAACAGCATTGTGTAATCCTCCTGTTACTTTTCAAGGCTTTTCACAGACTGATTAACTTCCATTTAGTACTTTGATAATGCAGGTAAAACTAATGGATTTATCCTTCTATTGTGTATGCTTTGTTTTTTAGTATACATTGCAACAAAGTTTTCTGTGCTGTACTTTGTTGTTGTTGTTGTTAGAACACTGTTAGCATTAACTATTGTTCAAGTTTTTTAATGTTTGATTAATTCACCAACACTGTTGTAATGTGGTGGTGTAAAGGCACAGCACAACACAAAGTCTGTGTGAATGTGGAGGAAAGCTTCTAGGGAAGGACTCCTGCTTTGATTGCTTTTCTATTTATTTATTTATTTATTTATTTACTTTTTTTTTCTAGCTCATGCTTTAGGATTAGTTTTTCTGTTGTCTGTTGCAGACAGAATTTTGCAAAGTTATTTGTATATAACTCTGAACACTAGTGATCTGTGCTAGTATCTTCCCTTCAAAGTGGATGGCTCCCAGCCTTGACAGAAGTGAAAAGTGATTTCTAACATGTAACTCAGTGATTTTATAGATCTCTAAACCTGGATGGGGCAGGAGAAGGAGAAGTCTTTATGAAGGTTAAAACTTTGGCACAAATCCAGATCAGGTCTTCAGTGAGATGCTGTTAAATTAGCAGTACAAATGAAGATGCAACTCATCAGCTGCTAATCTAATAGCACTGCTTTTACTTTCAGTTAAGTTCAAGCTTACTCTTTTTATCTTTTTTTTTTTTTTTCTTTATATTTTGAAGGTTTTAGTCGTTTGGGATTTAACCACTCTATTTTGGTAAGGAACAGCTTCAAACAAAGTTCTGTGCTTTGTTTTCATAATGAAGTACAAGGCAGAATTGGAAACTTCAAGTCATTTTTACCCTAATTACATTGATGGTATTTTGCCAACAGGTACACTAACCAAGAATATTGCAGTAATGTAAATGAGTTTGCATTGGTTTTTACATTTAAAATATAACTTAATTATATTGTAACACTGGTAGAAAATCTATTCCAGATTCAGCCTATGCAAATGGCAATATTGTAAATTTACTTCCCTTCTTCTCCTGTTCTCAGAAAGTTTTTTAGCAGTCAGTAACTTTAACAGCTAGTAACTGTTCCTGGCTATACATCTCAATAGCAGGCATTTTTCTGAAGTGTGAGAAGTTCCTGGAGGTGGACAATTTTATGTTGTTATAGTAGACATGCATATTTAAAAAAAAAAAAAAAAAAAAAAAGGAATTGAGCTAGCAGCAGCCAAAGTCAATGCACGTGTCTCTTAAATGTACCTTTCTCAGATTATTTGTATTCTGGTCTAATTTGGGTGAAATAATTTAAAATAAAATTGCCTAGGTTTGGTGTTTCATTTTAGAATATACAGTGTTTATTTTTCAGGCTCTGTGAATGAGTTTCACATTCCATCAGGGGATAAAACTCAATAACATTTCTGGATGTCTGTATGCTGGATTTTTTTGTTTCTTGTTAAGCAATTTTTCTTCCTCAGCCAGTAGAAATTATTTGTGCTTGGTAGAGTGGGGGAAGAGATCAATCTAAGTTTTAAGGTCTTGTGGTGTTTTTAGTTCAGAGCAAAGTTATTTTAAACTCTATTGTACCCAAAGCCTTCCTGGATGAGCTGCTCACTGTGGTGACCACTTTTCCATGACTTGGCTCCTACTGTATTTTCTAACAGGAGACACTGCCACAAGAAAATTTGTCAAGTTTGGTGATAATTAGCTGGGAGAGGCTTAGCACAAAACTCAAGATAATGTTTCCTTGAGCTGATTTCTTTTTTCCTTTCTTAGGAATGTGATGCCTGCAAATAGGGTCTGCGGCAACCCTGATGTTGAATGGGGGATAGATTTTTGTGCTTTTCTAGATAATTAGAGGCCCTTAGTCTCCAGAATTCCCATCCAGCAACTTTCATCAGCATTGATTTTCATTGGAAGAAAATCTGAAGGGAGTGGGAAAGCAGAAGATACCACATTACACTTGAGCTGAAATATCAAACACATCAAAACATAAATAAGTGTTTAGGAGACCTGGTGTGTTATGTATTTATTTTTCTTCGAAGACAAGCCCACTGCTGGGTGGTTTTAGCAGCTTCCAGTAGCAGAGTTTTGGTGATGAAACAGCAATGGCCTTTGCAGCACAGGGATATTTCTTGTGCAGTGTTTGAGGGCTGCTGCATAGTGCTCAGGTTTGTTTCTCCTCCTTCAGAACTGCCAACCTGCATTTTTAAAAGGGAAGATGTAAATGAAGAAAGTAGATGAAAGATACCTCCTTTGGAGGCCTCATTAAAATAATAATAATAATAATAATAATAATAATAATAATGCAAAGGCTGAAATTGAGTGCGTTAATCTTTTCTTAGACTGAAGGTTTTCTCCCACTTCTCTGCCTGAATAGCAGAGGAACTGTACCTACCATCACTGTCTGTGCTGCAGCTAAGAGGAGGAGGTGACGCTGTGAGTAACTGTTTAGGTCTGGAAAATATTTTATTAAATTTAATTAAAATACCTTTAGGAGAAAAAAAACTGAGTAACACTTGTTATTCCATGATATTAACTACTTTCTTCATTTTAAAACTTTCTTTTTGAGTATCTGTTCCTGGAGTCTTCTTGGTCTGGGCAGCTTCTGCCTTGCTGGTGGGTGATCCTGTTGCAAGATACTTTTTATAATTTTTTAAAGTATGGAATATGAATTAAAAATAACCAGTGACTGGGACTTTTTTTAAAAAAAAATACACTACTACATTTGAGCATGTGTCTACTCCGATACGTAGTCCCAATCAATTACTTGTGAGCTGTGGGTGGCTGTCAGGATCCTACCCAGTGAGGGGAGTGGGGCTCAGACCCAGCCAAGGGCATGGGGCACCTCCCTGGGGATGATGGGACACTGGCATTTGTGGGGCTGTGGACAGCATCCTGTGGCCTTGCTGGGCAGGCACCGATGGCCCCATGGACTGGAGTAGGGTTGTGGACAGGGTGGGGGAGTCCTGGGGGTGGGCAGGGACATCAGGGCCTGTGAGTGCGCTCGGTCGCTGGCATTTCTAAAGGGACATCTTCATTATTGCCGGTGCTAACAGAAATGTAACAAGATGGGCAATGGTAATGCTCAGTTGTTAGAAACGAGGCACTAAGTGTGATTGGAAGACCATTTAGTTAAAAATAAAGCATTGTTATTCACTGAGTGGTGGGATGAATGGAAGACAGTGAATTGGTTTGTTTTTACTTGCAGAAAACATTTAAAATTAAAAAAGGGGAAAACAAACAAACAAACAAACAAACAAAAAAAAAACAAAACAAACAAACAAAAAAAAAACAAACACAACCCATTAGCTGTCCTAACACCTAAAAACCATGCATCACCAAAGCTTTAGATAAGTTTTAGAAACCAAGACCTACTCTGTACTGTATTCTGTACAGTATCATTTTACCCATTATGGAAATTATTGACAGTAAACATGCCTGCTGGCTTATGAATAAGCTCAGTGTTGTGGCTGCAGGCTCTTTTATCTGAAGCAATTACAGAGTCTCATAACGTAGTACAGTAACGTTTCAGAGAAGAGCAGGCATTAGAAGATATCTAATGAGTCAATCTCATGTAGATATATGACTGGAGTCCCTTTGGTAGCTCTGGCAACAACTGCATTGTATTTAACTGGAGGGATTTTTGCTGACTGAGTAGCAGAGCACACAGCTGGCTTCCTGCTGTGCTGAATTTAGGGCCTTTCCCAGGCTCCAGTACAGAGGCTCATGGGGCAGAGGTGTGCAGCAAGCTCCAAAGCACTGCAGTTTCACAGATAGGGCCTTAACTCAGAGAAGGAACCCTTCATGGAAGAGTAAGTCTTGAGATCTCATCTCAGTAGGAATTCAGGCAGCAGCTTGGATTTGATAAATGTGGTCTTGCTGTCTCAAAAGAGTTAAGTGTAAGCCTATTTCCCTTCAATTTATCCTGCAACTGAAAAAAAAAATGTTATGGTGACTTTTCAGGTATGAACGTTTACTTGCAAAAGGTTTAATTGCAACCTTTTAATAATTTCTGCTTGCTTCTTATACTGCATATGTCTTAGTAGTATCATTTGAAGCTGTATGTAAGCCCTAGTTATTTTTTCTTTAATACTGTTTTGCTTAAGTAAAATAAAATCTTGTACAGTGTTTATTACACAGAACGTGATATCAGACACACTCTACACTCCCTCCTGAGGATCAGGAAAACAAACTGTAGGAGTGTCTGAAATCCTAGCTTGGCTGCCATCATTATACTGCAAGGTAAAAATTGGCTGGGGGAATTTGATCTGTGCGATCAAGTTCTGTGCTGTAAGGAGCAAAGGGATCCCAGGGCACTTAGCGGAAGTCTGCTCTGTGTCTCTCAGGTTGTCTAACAAAAGAACTCCATTCATAAATTAAATTATTGTGCAAAATGTAAAAGCAAAGTAGTGAAAATAAATTGAATGGATAAAGGAAAGAAGTAATCTAATAATTCCAATATAATAATATCAACTGCAGATTTTAAAACGTCAAAGCTGTCCTTGCCAGTTCTAAGTGTATTCCAGATATACTTTGTCACTAACTTGAGTTGCAAAGAGGATAACTTTGTTATTGTTACTCTCTTATTGAAATCCTTCTTATCACCAGAGGAGTCTTCAAGCTGATCACCTCTGCATCTTCATTCAGTGCTCTCCAGATTATTCTAGGTGTCACTCTATGATGTGTCCTTTTTCATCCGCTTAGTCGTTTATCCCATCTCACTCCACTGCACTCTATTGTGGCCCTAACCTGTCTGTGCTATACTAAAAGCTGGCTGTTGATGTATTTCATTCCTTGTTGCCTCTTGCTGGCACACTGAACTGATGGGTATGATTTCCTTTTGAGGCCCACTGGGAGTGGAGTTTAGGAATCACATTGTTTGGCTAAAATATAATTGCAGAATGGTCAGTGATCTAAGACTTCACTGTGTCATGTCCTTTTGCATTGTTAGCTCTGATACAGGGCTGTCCTGCTGGCTGTGAATTCCTTTGGTCTCGCATTTCCCAGTACTTCATGAGCTCTAACCCCTTTCTCCCTCACAGGGAAAATCAGCAGTTAAGGCTGAGTTTGTCTTGTGAAATTGTTTGAGCTCTGCGTTCTTTGCCTCCAAATGAAGACAGTGTCAGAGGCCTGTATGCATGAATGGGCAGCCCTACACAGGACTCCAACCTGCCCCTTAAGCTTATGGGCCCAGGAAGACAACATCACCGGTGGCTGCCAGCTCATCTGCCCTACTGGAGCAGCTGTACTCTTGCTGCTCTCTGACAGCTGGGCTTCCAAATAACCTCCTCTTGTTTTGATGCAAATGCCCCAAATGGCCTCTGCTTTCTCCTAGAGCTCTCAGAACTCTGTTTGTCCTAGGAGACTTTATACCTCAACAGGAACCATATTAGATTATAAAACCTTGAAGAGAGTAGATGGTGGGTTGGTCAGAAGGTCACTTCCACCTGCCTTCTCTACATAGTCCACTCCTTCTGGCCCCACCAGAATCCTTCAAGACAGGGATGTTTTGCTGCAGAGACCACAGTCAGTATTATTTCTTAGAGCAGACCTATCAAAAGCTACGTTTCATGGCCAGTGTGGGAGCTATGGTTTTGTTAGTTTGTTTGTTTGTTTTGTTTGTTTTTTACAGGAATGTGTATCATGAGCAGGATGACTGACTCATACCTCCAGCCTTTGGTACGGATAGTAGGGTGAGCATTTCCAGTGTGGCAGTGGAAGGATCTCAATTTGTGCACACAATTCTTTTCTACTTGTTCATAACTGTAGCTTGTCATTCTTCATCATTGTAACACAAAGCAATTCTTGGGAAAGAGAGAAGTTATTTGTTACAAGTTTGGGTAAATTAATTTGTTATCTTGTTATTCTGTGTTCTTTTTATGATTTGGCACATAACGTTGCCTCATTCTCCTTACCTCTTTTCATTTTGGAACTGGAAATGTGATATTCACAAGATACCTTTAAAAAATTAACATGTAGAAATAATTATGATAGATAGTAACGTGCTGTTCCTGTCTTTCATCTTACAAAGTTTAAACACTGAGGAGAACACTGACAAAGCATTGGCTGTGCTCCAGAAAGACCTGCTTGAATGTGCTGTGCATTGACTACTGCATCCACATCTTATCTGTCACAGATTTAAGTATACTTTTTAAGTGGCTGTTGATTGAGTGTATTTGTTGAGAGATACCACTCTTTCACAGGATGCTTTGGGTACTAATTTATAAGGGTTAAAAGAGATATGAGCTGTGGTCAAGAATTCCCTCATCTGCAAACTGTTTTGAAGTCTAGAGTCTGCTAGACAAAAATAGTATTACAGTTTTCTTCACACTTAATTTCTTTATTCTGTCTTGGACCCTGCTGGAGACAGGATCTTGGGCTAGGTGGATCTTTGTAAGAGCACCTGTACTGATTCAGAGAACTTTAATATTATGCTCTTCAGTATTCAGGGTAGGGGTATATGATAGACAAAACGATATTCCCAATTCTGAGTAAGTTGAAGTTTTGTGTAAAATCATCTCACAGTGAAGCAAGCATTCTTTCCTACGATACTTCAGTTCATTAAAGGTTAATAGTGTAGGATTTGTGGAAGCTGAGAGAGAGTTCAAATAGTATAAAAGTAGGGAACGTTTTGGCCTCAGAGGCAGTTGAGAGGTAACTGTGGCAATTGAACCGCAGAGGTTCCTTTAGCTGTAGCTTGATGCATATACTGTATACTTTGCTTAATATTTGTATAAAATCTGTAATCTTAAGTAATGTGCTATTCTTTGGGGCACTAAGATTTACAGTCTGTTTAAAAGAAACAATTCAGTGTCCTTCATGGTTAGATTGATGTAGTGTAAGCAGGGCCAGGAGAAAGGAAGATACATCTAACCATCAATCGCTGCCATTAGGAAAATGTTAATAAAGATTCTCTTCATGGTTTATAAACACTCAATGGATCAGCTCTAAAAGCTTTTCACTTAACATTTTTGACTAATAACTTAGATTAGTCACCCAAGCCTGGCTCTTGTTTTTTGCATTTTTATTTTTTTCCCCAACTTAATGATGGTGTTACTGGTTTCAGATGAATTGCGGGATGGTGGGGGTGGGGGTGGGGGGATGGGGGGATGGAACAGAGAAAAAAGCAAAGATGTGTCAAGAATAAGTCATTCTTATTTCTGTGTCTGAGTAGCTTTTCATAGCCTGCAGGGTTGCTTTGGCCAGGAGAGGAACTACACAACATTGGAACTGTTGGTCCAGGTTCCTCTGCTTCCTTTCCCTAAAGGGATTATTGCCAGGTGGACAACAAAGAGATACCTGTGTCCTTACAGCTGCCTTTGTTATCATTTACTTGGTTGAGAAACTCAACTTTCTGCACTGAAGCTTGAGCATGAAGTCTCAGAGTTTAGTGTTGCCTTCCTTCTCTACAACAGGCTTCTTGGGAGGTCTGTCTTGCTATCCCTGCTTCAAAGGTAGCACTGATCAGAGGGTTTGGGTGTTGATTTTGAACTGTTTCCTGACCTACAGGTGCATCAAAGCAAGTACAGATGAAAAACAAGTTCCATTTTTTGGAAAGCTGGAACATTTGTAGACATCAAGTAATGTCTGAGTTCAGTTTTGCTCTTCTTTCCACAGGAGGATTATAGGGGCAGATTACCCAGAGTATATAAAAGGACATATGGACTCTTGGCACTTAATTTTCTTACTTGTGCAGTTCAGCAGTGATGGACAATGTTTTGGCCTTTACTTCCTCTACTGCCCTCCCAGTGAATTATGGAAAATAAAACAGAAAGAACAAGGCACACATCTAAGCTGATTCCTCAAGAAGTGTGTACTCAAATATATATGTATTTTTTCTTCTTCAAGGAGAAAAGCCACCTATCTGAATTGGAAGATTAAGTGAGAACATTTATAGTTATAATAGTTATTCCTCCAGGTACAATTTCAAGTACTGTGAATGTGTACTTAAGAGGGCTACAGCTATAGCTTCCCCAGACAACCTATAGCCACTTCTGTTTTTCATATTTCTTGGGAAGCTGGAACTGAGGGAAAAAGGATTTCTTGCCACTTCTGAAAAACTAAAACAGTCCTTGGCTACTTCCACAAAGTACCAGCACAACTGTGAGTTTTTGTGCCCTTATGTCTTCACCAGTAGCACAGCTGATGCTACAGAAGGCTACATTTTTATTTTTATTTTTTTATTCCTGCTACTCTCTTTCCATGGCTAGGGAGAGAAGCCCTGATACAAGAAAATGAAGTGGCCTCTTAGCTTACAACATATTTTCTAGCCTAACTCTCTGTTCCATCTCCCAGGTGCATACAGTCTTTTCTGTATCTTATGAGGGTACAAAATTTGTCAGTCCTAATTCAGGCTAGTGTCTGTACTCATTATACATATGACTGTCTGAAGAGGTTTATCTCGTTTTTTGTTTGTTTGTTTGTTTGTTTGTTTTAAAGTTGGAGGTGTCAGCTTGTTGTTGTTTTTGTTGTTGTTTCTAACCCACGAGGACTATGTTAACCCTTCCCAGACTGCAAATCAAGAATGCAACTTCAGGTTCCATATCTATGCATGAAGAAAAAAATAAAATAAAAATCAAAACCAAACTTTTGGCATCTGCCTAACACTAATGAATGTGAAAGTCTGGAATGTCTTGCAGCATTGTACCCTTGCTTCTACAAGTGATTTAACATTGGTATTTAGCTTATGATTCCCACTCTTTAGAAACAAACAAAACCAAACCAAAACAAAAGAAAAACATAAAACAGGCAACAAAAAACACATTTGCAGGAGTGAGATACAGTTGTGCCCCCATGTTATCATAGTTTTCCATGTCCCTTCTTCCATTGCAGAGATATATCTTTAAAAAAATATTACAAACACTGAAATCAGATTCTCCATCAAACCCCTGTCCCTTACGCCAGAGCAGGAAATTTTGCAGAAATCTCAAGGCTAACTAGAATCAACTGTAGCGTTGGTGTCATGTGAGCATTTTTTTTTTCTATTTTTTTAATATAAGAACCCATAGAAAGAGATATACGCTGAATGGCAAGTCTGAAGCAGTTCCCAAAGCATGCCAAGAGAGAGTATCACTTTGCAAGTGGTTTCTGGAATAGCACCAGACCTCTAAGCAAACCGCTTGGCTCCTTACCCACCCTTCCTGGAGCTGGTCCTTGCAATTTGCCAGGAGCTTTCAGTCTGATAACAGATAGCTGACTACAGTTTCAGACAAAAGGAGGAAAAACGGGATCATCTAGATGGGGAAAACTTGTGGAAATGTGCTAGAATCTTGCTAGCAAAGATGCCAGCAGAATAGAAACCATGCCAATATGTATTATAACAATATAAATTCATAACATTGTAGAATCTTGTAGTGCCTTTTGAATAAAGACATGAAAAGCAAACCAGAATTCCACCTATAAATATCTCTATGGGAGGTGCTGTTGTTAAATCATCACTCACTTTCCACATCTCCAGCAGCACAAAGATGATTTTCTTAATGTAGGGTATCAGCTTTTCCTTTCCCAATAAAAATAATTTTCATTTGATCTGAAAATTTTTTCCAACTAGGCAAAGGTCTTTTCTTCTCTCATAAAAATATTAAAATTAGTGTTTAAAAAAAGAAGATGGAAATGTGTTTTGCTGATCATCATTCTCTCTACCCAGAGACAAAAAAAAAATAATTATATGCTCTTTTATGCAATATCATGATTTTTGTTTTAAGCAGTCGTAAGTATAATATCTGCTAAACTAGGAAGCCTTGGTGGATGATATAGACTATTTTAGTAGGGGCAGATCTTGGAAGGATGTTAACTGAAGATAGTCATTAAAGACGGATGTGTCAGAAACAAAACTATAACTCCTAGGAAAAAACATCTGTGAATCATAATTTCATTTACAAATATATTTCAGTGAATTGGTGTTCACATTAATCCTCTCCAGTAGTTCCTCCATACTGCATTGTATTAACCTACTGGCAGAAGTCAAGATCCTAAATCTCATCCATTTTTAAGGGATTCACCTCTTTAGTTGACAAATGATCCTTAGATAGGCAGTATCAGGAATAGTGAAATGAAATAATTCAGGAACTGAGTATCTAACAGACAAGGTGCAATATCCACTGAATCTCAAAAGAAAAAAACACACCGTCATCTATCACAAATACCTGTTTCAAAAATACCTGTTTTGTTCCTGCTGTGGTAGCCATTGTGTCTGTTAGGGTTTGCACAAAGAAATCAGAAGTCATCCAAGAGCCTACTGCAACCAGAAAAAAAAAAAAAAAAAAAAAAAAAATCAACTTTCTTGGACTAGGTAGCACTTCCAGGGAGAAAACTCACACCAAGGCTTACAGGACCAATAGCACAGAAAGAAACCTGGCCCCCTGAACACCCTTATTCACTGTAAGTCCACTTGATGTCCCTCTTTTGCTGCCAGTTATAAAACACGTTGTGGTCTCTTCAGGTTGCCAGACTCATCTGAGCAGGTGATAAATGCCATCTCGCAGATTGGAAAGGTTGCTGCTATATATCTTCACATTGCTCTCCAGAGCCAGATAAAATACGGGAAGGAAGAAGCAGCAGTAATATTCATGCCTTTTTGCTGAGAAGGCTCGTCTCTCCATGCTGATTAGTATGAAAGGATTTTCAACATACTTCTTTCTTCACTGGGGAGATTTAAGTTATCAAATTTGGCTCTCAGTTCATAGTGACTCAAGATAGATACCACAATGAAACAGCGGTTGCTTTCATGAACTTTATAGTGAAGCTAACAAACCTGGCTTATGCTACAGCTGGAGTGAAAGCAATAATGTAAATATATTGTGTAGTATCTATGTACTTGTATGCCTTGGTTCTTTTGCTTCATTTATTTCTTATGCATGAAATTCTTAAGAATTTTTTCTTACGTTCATGAAAACAGTCACTTCAAATAGGCCTATATTTAAACTATTTAGAGAAGATAATCTGCTTGAAAGGTTAGTACAACCCATTGGCAGTGTTGCCCCCTTGGATTTATAGCTGATGCATACTTTCTGGTTGGTCCTAAAGTAAAGTATTGATTATTGTAATCATTTGATGAGTTGGAAGCCTTCTTGGATGAGACCCAGAATGATGGTTGTACTTTGGAAAAGTCCTAACACCCATAGCCATGAATTTCCTCAGTAAGTTTAATAAATATTTATTTTTCCTTTCAACTGCAAACATTAAGATCTTCAGTGCTCTTGCAAAATAAAAGTGGGGAAATCATATCCCATAAGGAGATCTCGTTAGAATGCCATGGTGTTCTGAAAACATCAATGTGTGTCTTTGCCAATTATTTATAATGGTCACCTGGTACCAAATTTGAGCAGGGGTCTTCTTCAATGGCCAGAGGTAAATAAGAACACATAATTCTTAACTTTGAGCTGTCCATATTTAAAGAATAATTATGTTTCACATACTGGAGATGATAATGCCATGAAAATCCAATTATGATTAATTGTCATTATATCATTATAGTAAAGAATAAGAAAACTGTACTTTGGTGCAATTAATTTTTTTCTTTTTTACCTTTGATCTATCAGGATAGGTTTTGCTTGGTCAACCTAGAGAATGTTTCCTGGTTTATAAAAGTCATTTTTTTTGATCAGAAGATGTCACTGTAATAAAGTGGGGACTTGTTTTACCTGTAATCTCTGATAAGAGACAGTAAGGAAAAAACACCAAGTAGGGATAACTCCTCTGTAATTTAGAAAAGCAGAACGGAGTTCTGGTTATAAAAGTTGTATCAGTGAATTAAATTCCAGAGATGCTTGATACAAGTAGAAGAATGTGATAATTGTTGTTGTGATGGAAAGCTGCCATCCATTCTAAGGGATCTCTGCACATTATTAATGGACATTGAAAAAAAAAAAAAAAAAAAAAAAAAAACAACACCAAAAACTGTAAAATATATGTAGTTCATTGTTGTGGTAGGGTAGGAGTCTTAGCCTGTTATTTTGTGAAGCTCTAATTACTGACAAAGATTTCTAAGCATATAGTGTATAGTACTGTGGATTTGCCAATATTATTTGCATGAGAAAAAAACATGTTTTTCCCCCAGGGCTTCAGAGGTTTTCTGAAAATTCGGCACTTTTTGTGCTAAAATGTTAATGAGCATTAGTAGCTCATTTCCATTCATCTTCCCTGGGGAAATGAGAGTTTTGTAGTCACTCATTCTCTGAATGTGGGTAGTGAGATGCAGATGATAACTTCAAAATCAGTTGTCCAACGTTAGCCAGGTTTTACAGAAAGATGAGTTTCCAATAATTGTGATACTTCAGGATTTGTGAAGAGGGGAAGTCCAATGCAAATGTTTGGTTTGAACAATAATATTAGACACTGGAGAAGGAGGTGATGTAAATATCCTGTGCTGGACTGATTACGTTTACTGATGCTTTTCTTGTTCTGGCTTCTGTAAATGAAATGCTAGTGAATTCAGAACAGAACACAAAACAAACCCCTTCAGCTTCTTCAGTTTTGTTTCTGTGTCTCATCTGGTTCCAGAAAAGCTCATACTTGCACAGGGAGCCACTAATAGAGCTGCAACGGGCATAATGACAGTTGTTTGCTCTTTCTTTTGGAACAGATATTTCTTTCTAGAGTTACTCCTACTGTCTGTAGATTTTTCTAGGGGAAATATAAAATCTTATTTTAAAAAATATTTATTTGATGTATAGCTAAGGTGATAAATGCAAGCCAAAAATACACTTTTTTACCTTTAAATTGTTTTTCAAAGATCTTAAAAAGACATGTTCACAGCATATTGAGAGTCTTGATCCAGTGTGGATTCATAGGCTGAATCATAGTTTCATTCTGTAGATTAATTTAATAGGCTCATTCCACCTATGCACACCCATACGCACAAGTCCCCACAGACTGGACTGCCCCATATTGCATGTTGTTTTTTTTCCTTTCAACAAGAAAGAAATTCACAGGTACACCCCCCCAGCAAGAACATTGCTGGACTTCCCAGCTCTGCCAGCCTATGAATGCTGTCTCATGAGCTGACTGACCTTCATCATAAGAATGAAAATGATCTGTCTGCCAGTATTTGTCTTAGTTTAAATATCTTTTGTAGTAGTTTATAAATACACGAGCCATTTATTATTCTTTCAGCTACTACCATATTCACATCCGTACCTCCCTTAATTGCAATGGATGCAGAAATATCTCTAATAGAATGAGCATCACATTTTTCAGTGTCACTGCATTCTCATCCATCAAGAACTTTATCCATGATCTAATTGTATTAACCTTGAGTGATTTTACTAGTTCAGCAAAACACAAAAGAAAAAAAGCCTTCACCAGTTCTGTCTCTGTTCTTTAAATATAGAAACAGCTCAAATATATAGGCAAATAAGCACAAGCCAGGCATTCATATATTGCTACCTAGATTTATTTTATTGGATTTTGATACTGATTTCTATTTCATTAGGCTGTGGTTTACAGTGGGGAAAAAAAATAAGTATATTCTTCTGGGACTACTGTTGACCTCAACTTGCAATATATTTTCAGAATCCATCGTTAAACTCTTGCTAACAATGTTAAAGATGTTAAACAAAGGAACTTTTGAGGCATACATTTCCCAATAATGTATTGGGAAATACATTATTTCCCAATAATGTATTGGGAAATACTTGTTAATATACAAGTTTGGAAGTCCATGTAGAATCATAGAATCCATGTAGATCATAGAGTCCATGTAGATCATAGAATCATGCAATCATTAAGGTTGGAAAAAGAAAGCAGTACAGTTTCCACCAGCTTCTGTTTCCCATTGAGTGCATTTCTCAGGATAGAATCAATGACACTTCCAGCTCCAGCATTATCTGTCTACTTCAAATCTGCAAGAAATTTAGAAATAAAGGTCACAAAACCTGCTGGACATGAGATGAGTCATTGACTCTTCCTTGCATAAAAGATAGAAATTCATTATCTAGGGCACAGATTTGAAAGAAAGGATCAAAATTTCATACATATTTTTGGATGTGGTGGTAGCATCTGTCTTATGATTCCAGAAGTATGTTGCCTTATGACCCAGGTCAACTTAGTCTGCTTTGGAAATGAAACAATCATTTGAAAGCATTCAATTCTTTTGCAAAATTATGGTCTATATGCAGCTTTTGCTGAACACTTTGTATATATTTTTAAAGAGCTTGGCTGGAGAATATAGGTTTTACTCAAAATGTTTTTCAATTATTATATACAGCTAGTGTGAATAAAGTAATACCTGGTATTTGCCATTTAAATAAGGCATTGAACCAAATAAATAATTGAATTAAAAAGGGAGTGTTACCTAGGCATCCATTTTTTTTTTTCAGTGATTTGTCTTCACAGTGCCACTGTATATGTATTTCTTTTCTGCATGACAGTTGGTTAATCTGTTCCAACAGCTGCTTAATTTTACAAGCTAAGATATAGGGCTGAGAATCTATTAGAGAGTATTTCTTGTGAGGAACTTGCCTCAGGCTAGTTTCTTATTTAAATGAAGAGCCCCCTAAAGCACAGCATCTACATTTACGTACCTAGGTGTGTTTGAAATATTAGGCCTGTCTCTGCTACTAATCTGAGAATGGCATAGGAATGAGATTGAAAATTAGCATGTGTCAAAGCGCTAATATAAGATTCTTGTTTTCCTTTTTTTGTCCTTTTTAAAAATATATTTTTAAAGAGGAAATTTCTAGTTTTTGTTCTTTCCTGCATTTATTTTATCTTTTCTTCTTTTAGAATAATATTACTTTAGTGTATGAATTAAAAGTATGTCAAGTGTTTGTAATATGCTATGATTTTGAAAGTTTGCCCTGCTTATGTTATTCTGTTTGAAGATAACCCTGGTTGAGCAATCCCAGTTGAGCATTTGAAAGGAAGACGAGCCAGCAACCTCCCCTCTTATTATCTTTATCCTGAGTAGGGAAGTGAAATGAAGAGGTTAAAATAATGTTCAACTGTGTAAATGTCACACGAGCAATGGGTGCAGCAGCTGACAGATAGCACCGTGACTCACTTGGTCCAGCTCCCAGCTGCCTCTTGCATCCAGCCAGAGCACCCTCAGCTTTGTAGCTTTTTGCAGGTACAAACTCAAGACATTTGGATAGGAAGGGTTGATGCATGTGCCAGGGAGAGATGAAATTATTTTGTATTCTGCAGATTTTGTTCTAACCTCCCTTGGTTACAAGCATTTTTTGTATCTTTTTGGTGTTCAAAAGGAGCTAGAAATGTGTTCATCCCATTCTAGGGGAGGAAAAACAAACAAACAAACAAAACCTCCAAATAAGTGGGGTATGTTTTTTTTTTTTTGTTGTTGTTGTTGTTTTTGTTTTGTTTTGTTTTGTTTTCTTGTCATCTCTATTAAATTATCAGGTAGCTGTGAAACCTGCAAGACAACCAAAGCTCTGGTGGGCTAAGAGACAATGGTTGAGTGGGGTTGAAAAATTTGCAACACCTCCAAATGCTTCCCTTATGACTAATGAGCAAAATGTTTAGAGAAAGAAACTATTTGTGAAACATGATTTTTTCTATCAAAATATTTCCAATCAAGATAAAAATAAAATGTGGGGGAAGATGAAAATGGGTGAAGGGAAATGTCTTCTGTTCAGAACTTAATTACTGGGACTAAAAAGTCCTTTCTTAAAAAATATCATTGGTAGATCACCTCTAAGCCTATTTTTAGACCCTAATTTTATTCATTTTTATTTTATGACAGATGACAGTTAAAAACCTATCTTATTTCCTAGTGAAACATTTTATTCCCTGTAAATTTGCTTTCTGGAATCTTAAAGTGACACAGCTATTCCTAGTACTGTCCTGGTGACATTTAAACAAAATTGAACAAAATCTGTGTATTATCTGAACAGAAGCTACAAGAAAGGACAGCCATAAGGAGAAGTGTGTTTGTATAAAGTTGTTTGAGCTATGATATTGCTTTGCATTTCATAGCAAAATACAAATACTGTATTTAAAAGAAGCTGCAAAGACAGGAGAAAAAATGAAAAGAGAGCAGATGGGGAAAAACAGCAAAGAAACTAAAAGATGGTGTGCCAAAAAGGGTGAAAATATACAAAATGAAACAGTATGTGCAAAAGAAGACAAGAAAAGAGAAAAGTGAGTTAGAGATTAAAGGAACAATTAAAAAAAAAAAGGAGTAAAACAGCAACAGGAAGATGAAGAAAATCTTTCAGCTAAGATCTGAAAGAAAATGAAAATGAACTTTAAGATGCTAAATAGGGAACTAAAACAATAAGAAAATAAAATCTGGAGTTAGGGTTAACTGGTGTCTGACAGGTGACTTTTGAGAAATGTTGAACCTTGTATGTTTGCTTCCTCAAAATATTAATCTGATGGCACTAATGTCACTTAAGCTTTCAAAAATTGTTGCTTTCAGGGAGAGCATCTCAAAATGTAACTTCCTGGACAACACCAGTAGTTTTCAGGTTTAATTAATAAAGGCTAAAAGCAAATAGTGGAGATTATCTGCTAAGTACTTACTGGTAAAAATTCCTGTTGAAATGCTTTTACTAGGATTATGTCCACTGGAGTTTTTGAAATAGGCCTAGACTGGTAGTGTTTCTACAGCTTCCCTCAAGCAATTATTTCACAGTTTAAGAAAAGTGCACATCCATATGCTAATATCAAGCAACTCTTTCAGAGCTGCTCTTTGTCCCTTAGACAACCTTTTCCAAGTCTCTTCAGGAACTGTTGTTCAGCTGAATTGCGTATGTTTGTAAAACAATCTTTTCAGCTATTTCTTTCACTTCCCAGGTCACCTTGCAGTGCCCTCTCTTTTTTTCTGACCTGCCTGAAGTTTTTTCTTTCTTTCTGCTAAAATTCAAAGTTGCGAGGCTTGAATTTTATGTAGATGCTGTGGTGTGTTACTGCAGCACAACCAGTCACCGTTGTGTCCTTATCTGCATGCTCTCTACCATCTGATCTTCCCAGTGGTGGGAACTCATAATTAAGCACAGTTTACTAAGTGTGATCTAAGTCAATTGTTTGTTTGTTTATTTGATTGATTTCCTTTTTTTTTTTTTTTTTTTTTTTTTTTTTGGGAGGGGGGTGGTCTCTGGCAAGATGGAGGCATTCTTTCCCCTCCCTCCCCTACAAGAAATGCATGCTCGGATGCTCGGACACTCCATTACGGTAGTGTTACCAAAATGGAGGACTTGGCCCACAGATTCCAGTGCTTGCAGCAAGATGGCTGATCTGAGCTGATCTGGCTGATCTGCCTCCCCTGCTAGCTGGACGTAAGTAACGTCCATGTTGCAGCCTGACAGTGCATGTCCTAAACCCCAGCACACGGTGTATGCAGAGGCAGTGCTGTTGGCAAGCCATGATGCTGGCAGTGCCTCACGCCCTGGCAGATGAAAGCCATGGTGCCCTGATCACCCAGGGTCTGGCATTTCCTCAGCCCCAGGCTTCTAAGCCAGAGCATCTGGGCACAAGGCACAGAAGGATAGATCAAGAGCCTAATTAGGTAAATGAATCAGGATTTTTATTTATTTTTAACTGCAGCCCATATTGTTAAAGGGATGAGGTCCCATCCATGCCCAAAATGAGATGCTGTTTGCGATGCAGAACTGCCATTACCTAATGACAGTCATGTCCAGCATGTGTATCCTAGTCGGATACTGCAGTCCTCATCCAAGGAAGAGAAGTTGGCAGGTAGTTGAAGCAATCTACCACAACTAAACATGGAATTCTGGAAAGCAAACTTCATTTGTTGATCTTTATCAAATATTCTACTGAGAGCAGTGCATTAACTAAACCTTAGTGTAGCTTTACAATCACTTTTGTTCAGTGGGATCTTTTTGTCTTTGTCAAGAGTTCTGCACTGAACAAAAACCTCTCATAGTGATTTTGGGTTTGATGTGTATTTTGTTGCAAGTCTCCCCTAATTCCAGTTCCAGTTTTTCAAGTCCTCTAGTTGCAGAAACACTCCTGTTCTTTTCAGTGCAGGTTCAGCTTCAGTCTTGCTGTAGTCTAAAAGGAGCCTAAATTACCACATCTATTGAATGATGAATGCAAGTAGGTCATTCCTACCCGAATAACCTAATTCTGGCTGTACTAAGCCCAGACCTAAGATCCATTCCTGTCCTCCACAGTGGCTGCTGCAGGTGTTGAAGGAGATGTCTGAGGACAGGACAGTCAGGTAGTGATAATTCTCCAGAATACTTTGACAGGTTTCAGCACATCACAACTCATAAATTTCAGAAATTACAGGAGATGGCATGAAATTCAATTCAAGTATTTCTTTTCTTTCTTCTCTGCTGGTAAGTATACAGGAGAAAATAAAATCAAGATCTCTCTTCAGTCTTGAACAAGCTCCCTAAATCCTCATGCAAATTTTGCTCGAGCCTGTGGCTAAAACTTATCAGCTGTGGAGATAGAAGCTTTACCTTTCTCTATCAGTGACAGGCTGTTCCACCTGCCCTCCAATGAGAAATTACCTGGGTTAAACGAGGCACAACAAAGACAAGAGGAGATACTGCAAAGGCAATTAGCTGGAGAAATATTAAGATCAGAAAGTACAAAAGGAACAGATACTGCAAACATTTTCTCTTTTTTCTCCTTTCAGACTCTAGGAACAGTTCATTGAACACACCTGTGTTGATACAACCTCTAAATATGTTATCATTTGACATACATTTACCATGCGGGAAATTATTGTTCATACCATACAGAGTGTATTGTCTCTATTAATGAAATAGCACAAATGTGCTTTTCAAATAAATATTACAAGGAACTTTGCTGTTTACAGCACACTCACTAAATAGACATTGTGTACTGTGAGGAATGGTTTCAAAAAAGAAACTGACGATTTCCTTGGAAGCAGATTTTTTCACATGGCCATTTCCCATTCTCAAAGAGCACCTGAATATTTTTAGCCCAGATTTTAATCACGCAAAGAGACGATATGTAGCAAACACAAATTGCAAAATTTCACATAAAATGAATTTCAGTAGAGAAGTTTTTTACATCTCTGCAAGAATAAATGATAGAATATCTAACAACAAACATGATAACCTCTAGATGCATTATTAAAAAATCAGGTTAAGCAAAAAAAACTGTCTATTAGAAAGGTTAGTTAAGATTCTAATATAGCTATATTAAATATGCTAATATTTCTGCTAGTTAGGTAATTGGCAGCAAGCATAATGCTTGCCTTCAAGTGTTTGATTCAAAATGATATAGGAAGAGCCATAGAAGCCAACTGTAAATTCTGAATTTCATCCCGGCTTTGGCATTGTCCAGGTGTAGTTCTGCAGGAGGCGATGCTTCTGAACAGAACAGTTTCTACTGAGGAGGTCTGTGTATTGTGGGATATGGATGTGGCTACAGATTTGTCAATTTAGAGGCTCAGCAACCAGTATCTGTTTTCCTGGACCCTTGGAACAAAGCACCAGATTTAGGCTAGTATGTAGACATTCAGAAATATTAACTAGCCAACAACAGGGCTTTCAAAACATTTGTTCATCTTTCCCAGCTGAAATAAAGACCCAGGCATTTCAGAAAATCCCAAATGGACCTTCAGTTAATTGAGGTAAGGTATGATATTTTTGGTAGAGATGTGTTGTACTAGTCTTGCTGGTTGCAACATCCAGTGTATTTCCTCATAATGTAACTAGCTTGGATATCAAAGCATTTAGAGTGTTGGGGGGAATCGTTTGGCTAATTTAAAATATTCAGAAATAGTGGTGCTCACTTCCCTAAAGGACTGGTAGGAAGATTATTTCTACTAAGCTAAAATAATCATTTAAAGCAGTATTTACTTTAACAGTTACCATAGGAATTAATTGTTGGACATTTAATTGTTCACTTTCGGGGTCATACAAAGTCCTGCTGCTTCCAAAAAATATTCAGTAATATGTAATCTGCTGTAGTAACTATTAGTAATTGTGTAGCTTGTGCTTATTTGTACAGTTTTGAATAACCTATGATATATTTAGACAAATAACAAAGTGGTTTATAAATCAGTAAAGTTGTGTATCTCCCTATCGCAAAGGAAGCCAAACGCTACAATAACTTCATATATGCAAAGTACAATGACTTATCTGACAATTGAAGAACAGCCCATCATAAAGTATAGCAACTGCACTCTATGTATAACTTAAAGTATTGTTATAATGAGAAAACAACACAGAAAATATTACAGCTACACTGAAGGTCTATTCCTTTCTGTAAGTTTCATTTTTGTTTGCTTGTTTTTAATTTGTTTCCCTTCCCCCTTTCCCTCCCCCCCCCCCCCGAAAAAATACTCAAAGGCAGTTTAATCTGTAAAAGAATGCCTGGTAAGTTTAGGTAAAATAAAACATCCCATAAATTTATGTCAGGATCTAGCAGGTCAGGATCTCCTCTTGCTTAAACTATTCCAATAATATTTTTCTGTCAAATCCAAGTTCTTCTGTTTAGCATTGTTGCTCTCTTCTGTTAGAACCTGGACAGTCCTAATTCCTAAACTGCTGCAGTTCAATTTTTACCATTAGCAATGATCTTAGGAATAAGAAAACCCAAAATACTGTGACAAGATTGATTACACAGTTTAATAACCTAAGAAAACTTTATCAATGATTTTGAAATAAAATTTAACTAATCCTGTGTGCTTGAATAGATGGAACAGTATTTGAACTCCTTTATTTGAACTCCTTAACCAGAGCAGTAGTTTAGCTTCCACAGTGCAGAATTTAATAGCATTTGCTCGATGTTATTTTAGACTTTCTGGTATTTACTCATGGAGTGTATCTATCTTATACAGAGATGCCTTTTAAGTTCAACTTAAAAGGCATCTAAGATGCCTATAAGTTCAACTTATAGGCATCTAAGATGCCTATAAGTTCAACTGTATAGGTATGATATCTTCAGTTTTTAAGGGTCCACATCCTGCCCTGGTTACAGCTACACCTTTTAAAACCAGAAGAATACAAATACCCAGTTTTCTTACATAAAACATAATCACCAGACCATTTGCTAGGAGTTGCTTGGCAGTGACCAAGTGTATTAACAGAATGTGCTCTTAAAACGTAGGCTTTGCTCTGGGTTATGTGTAGCAAATGTACCCAATTCTACAGTTGGCTTTTAGCTCCCAGCAGCCAATTCCCAACTGTTCTGCTTCATGTGTTGACCATAAAATGTGTGTTGTCTTTCTGAAGACAACTTACCCGAACTGGCCAAAGGTGTGTTCCATGCCATCTGACATCATGCTAAACAATATATAGGGGTGGCTAGGGTATAGGCTGGGCATTGGTCAGCAGGTGGTGAGCAATTGCATCACTTGTTTTGTACATATTATTATTATTATTTTATTTTCTGTCCTAATAAACTGTCTCTGTCTCAACCCACAGGCTTCAGTTTTTCTCATTTCTCTCCCCCATCCCGGAGAGGGAGGGGGGAGGATGAGTGAACAGCTGTGTGATGTTTAGCTGGCGGCCAGGTTAAACCACAACAGTCATCTAACCATCATTCCAAGCAGAGAGAACAAAGTGAGCTATCTTCATAAATGGATAAATGTGCACTCTGATATATTCTGTTGATTGTGCAAAACCAGCTGCTTGAATTAAACAAGGGACGATGAACTCCAGGCCAGGTGTCCACCAGAGAGCAAGGGAGAAGGGTAGATAATTTCAGAAAGGAACAGGTAGAGTTGTCCTTGTACTTATTCTATCACAGAACTGTCAACATGAAACTTCTTTTTATTTATTTATTTATTTATTTCCCTCTCACATATGTTTTGAACATCTAAGTAAACAAAAAGCCAGTTACTGTTTTTCATGTGGGCTTGCTACAGTTGTTTCTCTGCTTTATCAACTGTCCTTATCTACCTGTTCCTAACGCTTTTGACACATTCATGCCTTCTGACTTAAACTATAGGATTACAGTACCCTGATTTGTTTCAAATCATCATGTATTTGGAATAACTAGAGTACACCGTGGAAAAGTTAAAAGCAAAACGATTGCATCTTTTTTTTTTTTTTTTTTGTCTTTTTTGGAGGGTTGGGGGGTGGGGGGGTTGAGGAGGGGAAGAAGGTTGATTTGGAGCAAAATGTGCATTTTACCAGCCTACCATCTTTCACTTTGCACATCTATTACCAATCACAGTGGGTTTTCAGTTCTAAGTAGGGCATCTTGGAACTGCTGAAGTACAAATGCATGCATACATATATTCTAGATGAGTGTGAAAGTGTCTTGCTGCACCATGCGAGGACACTCCTTAATGACATTGTTAAGAACATTTTCCTGAAAATGTTTCCTAATAGCTGTAGAGATCCATTCTCTACCCTTAACTTCACTTACATTCAAATTCTTTTTGCTAGGGCTTGCAAGGTGTAGTGCCTGATATTATTATTAATACTTATTCAAACTCTGTCGCTATGAAAAGCCAAATGTATAATTTTGTATTCATTAGCATATAACAAAAAAACAGCCTGTTTTCTGATCTTTCTCTTTCTGGTATTGTACAAATCATCTGAGTTTGTCTGGAAAATTAATTTTGTGCTACTTCTTGTCAAAATAGTAAGTTCAAATTTTAGCTTGGTATATATGAACTGTAGTTTTCATTAATTTATGTTACTTCTTTTTTAGGGAAGTGATGTAGTGGTTTGTGCCTGGATTTGTCCTGCTTTTAATTTTTTAGCTTCCTTAGAGCATTGTCAGTTGTAGAGAACTGTGTAATGGTTAGGACACAATAGGATTTTCCCTTTTTTTTTAGTTATATTTAAGTGGTAGAGATGGGTACAGCAGTGCAGGGTGAGCACTTAAAGCTGCATACGAATTCAGACCAATATTACTAAGACAGTAGTCATTTAGAAGTAAGTTTGTTGAAAAGTAGTCACCTGATCATCCTTTTTTCCTTTTTTTTTTTTTTTTTTTTTTTTTTTTTTGGTGTATCATCATTAAGGTGGGTAAAATCATTACCAGGAAAGCTTGCCTAGACTTGGAAGTTTCTTCAAATACAGGTTCTTGCAAGTCAGCCCAGTCAGCCCATTTAATCAGATGAATAAGAGCTGCAGAATCAAGCTCTCAGTTTTCTGTTTCCCTTTTTTTGTTGTAAAGTATAAGCTGCATTATTACTCTGTGAGAAGCAAATCAGAAAATCTAAGCCAACACCTCTTGGGAATGTCTTAAGTTGCTTATTTCAATTGTTTTGCGTAAACCTGGTTTACTAATTCTTATTCAGCATAAAGTACTGTTTAAATTCCTGCAAGAAAATTTAGAGAGGACTATGGGAGGTATTTAACAGTCGCTGAATAGTGAACGTCTTCACCATTTACTGGATTTAAATGGAAGTAGTTTGAAATTTCATTGTACTCCAGTCATTTAATCACTAGCAAAAACATGATAGCCATGGCTGCCAAAGACATAGCTATGCTCATTTTATAAAATATGTCATCAAGCACTCTCTATGATAGCTTTTTTTATGTTCCCATTGAAAATTAATTTACAGTTGTCAAAAGAAATGATACAATCATCCAAACAAATGGCACAACTAGTAAATTAAGAGTTTGACTATGTTTTTTCAGTTAGTGATTTGAAAAAGTCATGTACTTATGATTCACTCGTGCAATTACGGGATGGCCTGTCAAACCACCTGCCTTAGAAAATGGCTCATTAAAATGTGGAATTATGTCAAATGTATCTCAGTGAAATACATTCCCAAATGTTTTCATTTCAGTCTGTCAGTCTCCACAGAGTGCAAGAGAGATGTTTGCTACCTTCTGCTAGCAGCAACGTCTGATGGGTCTGGTTTCAGCAGAAGTACTTTTAATACTTTCAGACTGAACTTTTAGACCCTTCCCACTTTTGGCTGGCTTTATACAGAGACTGTTGTGAGTGAAGTCTTAGAGATGGTTTTGGGGGTTCACTTTTTTTTTTTTTTATTATTATTATAAATTTTAATCATGACTGAATAATTAAGAGCAGAATGTCAGACTAATTTTCCACTTAAAAGGTATGCCCAGTAATCATGCTGATCTCAGACGATAAAAAAGATTAATTACTGTACTAATCCCAGGCTGCTGTTGGATACTGCTAGAAGGAACTGCAAAAAATATGCAGTAATTAATTGCTCTGTATATATTCCACAGCTCTCTTCCTCCTTTTTATACTTTGGAGTGCTATTATCTTTTCTGAAGTCTTTATGAACTCCTGTGAGTATTTAAGCACTTTTGAAAAATTACTTAACAAATATAATCTGTGTCACTTAAATCCATTATAATGTTGTCTCCCCCCAGATTGTCTGCAACTAATAAATCACACAGGAAAGAGAAGAAAAAAAAAAAAAAAAGAAGAAAGAAAGAAAAGGAAAGAAGAAAAGCAAAGGCTATCAGTCTCTTTCCTCCACAGAGGATGTGGTATTTTATATGTGGCTTTGGTTGGGTACAATTTTACTTGGAAATTTACATCCATAAGTAAACATTAATATTGAAAACATCTGTAGTGCTTTAATCTGCCATATTATGGATAGTAAAACAGTTGCAAAACATACTCATAATTTTACACAAGTCTAATTTTATTTGACTAGTTTTTTCCTGTTTCACATTAAAAAATAAACAAAAATGGAAAAAAAAAATACCACCATACAACACTCATTCTATATTCTAACACCTAGAAATGATCAGTGCATTTGAAAACAATATTTAATATTTTTAAGTACATCTCTCAAAAAGGAATGTTGAAGCGACATCAAAATGGTGTAGGAAATGGAGAAAATGCTAAGAAATGGTGCAGGGAGTCAGAAAATAGATGGTATTTCAAAGCTGTCTCATGCAGAAGTGCCTAGGTGAACAAAGAATGGCCACTGTTGCTCTTGCAGTGTTCATGAAACTGTGGGGCTGCATGGAGATGTGCTCCTTGTACTGTAGTCTCTCCTTCCTTACATGACAAAAACCCTGACTCTCAGCAGGCAACAATAGTGGCAAGAGATACAGACAGTGCACTGACCTGATTGTGGTTCTTGGGATTTGTATTAAGTAATTCTCCCTTGTCCTAGGGGCATTGCCCATGCTTTTTGTGAATCTTGGTATTGATGTACCACACTTTTGACTTTGTTTTGTTAATAATGCAGTAGACTCCTTTGGTTTTCATCCCAATATTTTTATTAATGAAAGTATAGACTACTATTATTTATTAATTATTATAGTGTGGCAGATAAGCCCTAACCAAAATGACAGCCCCATTATGCTAGGCACATAGCATTTTGTGATTCAGCACAAAAACAGAATGTTTTTCTGCCAAATAGTTTTATAGTTCTTGCTTTTCTGTTTTATAGAGGGGAGTTAAAGGCACAGCGTGAAGATATATCTTTTCCAATGTCACATAGGAAGACTGTGGCAGAATCTGGAATTTAAGACCTTATTAATCCTAGTCAGCTGCCTTAACCAGACCAGCATTTTCCTTCCTTGCAGTAGTTAACAATATTTACTTAAAGTGTAGCTAAGCTTTCTCCCTCAGTTGGTAAGAAACTATTAAACTGTAGTTTAATAATGCCATAAATCTAAAACAATTAACATATTCACCGGAGCAAAGACTTTGTGGTTTCAATATTTAGGGGATGGAAAGATTATTTATTTTTGATTTAAACCAAAAATAAGTGTGCATGTTATGTGCAAATATTGTATTTGTTTGTGTTTTGCTCTTCCCCTGAAGGAATGAACCAATTACTTCTCAAACAGAGCATAACATACTGGAAGAGTTATATATATTAAGGAAAAAATATCCTCAGTTTAAATTTGTATTTATGGTAAAAACAAAACAAAAGCCCTCTGTGAATTAAAGAAATTTGAAATTAAAGTATGATATGTCAGGAAGAAAATTACAATAGAAATTTTCTGTGCTATAAATGATGCTGAAGCAGGGGCTATATAGATCTTTTTACAGAATCACAGAATCACAGAATTTCTAGGTTGGAAGAGACCTCAAGATCATCGAGTCCAACCTCTAACCTAACACTAACAGTCCCCAATAAACCATATCCCTAAGCTCTACATCTAAACGTCTTTTAAAGACTTCCAGGGATGGTGACTCCACCACCTCCCTGGGCATCCTGTTCCAGTGCCTAACAACCCTTTCAGTAAAGAAGTTCTTCCTAACGTCTAACCTAAAAATCCCCTGGCGCAACTTAAGCCCATTCCCCCTCGTCCTGTCACCAGGCACGTGGGAGAACAGACCAACCCCCACCTCACTACAACCTCCTTTAAGGTATCTGTAGAGAGCGATAAGGTCGCCCCTGAGCCTCCTCTTCTCCAGGCTGAACAAGCCCAGCTCCTTCAGCCGCTCCTTGTAGGACTTGTTCTCCAGGCCCCTCACCAGCTTCGTCGCCCTTCTCTGGACCCGCTCAAGCACCTCCATGTCCTTCTTGTAGCGAGGGGCCCAAAACTGAACACAGTACTCGAGGTGCGGCCTCACCAGAGCCGAGTACAGGGGGACGATCACCTCCCTAGCCCTGCTGGTCTCACTGTTTCTGATACAAGCCAGGATGCCATTGGCCTTCTTGGCCACCTGAGCACACTGCTGGCTCATATTCAGCCGACTGTCCACCATCACTCCCAGGTGCTTCTCTACCTGGCAGCTCTCCAACCACTCATCTCCCAGCCAGTAGCTCTGCTTGGGGTTATTGCGCTCCAGGTGCAGGACCCGGCACTTGGCCTTGTTGAACTTCATGTAGTTGACCTCAGCCCATCAGTGCAGCCTATCCAGATCCTCCTGCAGAGCTTTCCTACCCTCGAGCAGATCGACACATGCACATAGCTTGGTGTCATCTGCAAACTTACTGAGGGTGCACTCAATGCCCTCGTCCAGATCATTGATGAAGATATTAAAGAGGATCGGCCCCAGCACCGAGCCCTGGGGGATGCCACTAGTGACTGGCCTCCAACTGGACTTGACTCCATTTACCACGACTCTTTGGGCCCGGCTATCCAGTCTTTACTCTGTTAGGTTTCATGCACTTTTGAGATTACAGGATTTCCTAAATCCAGGTGTGGACATACCCTCCTGTAAGTTTCTGAAAAACAATTCTGTGGCAGTGCAGGGTGAGAAGAAGAAATCTAAGCAAAATATTTATTATTATTATTATTATTATTATTATTATTGTTATTGTTATTGTTATTATTATTTTAGAGGAGAAGTAATCATAGAATCATAGAATGGTTTGTGTTGAGTTCCAACCCCCTAGATCAGGTTCCCCAGGGCCTTGTCCAACCTATCTTTGAACACCTCCAGGGATGGGGCATCCACAACCTCTCTAGGGAACCTTTTTCAGTGCCTCACCTCCTTTCCTGATATTCTTTGCCAAGCTCAGTTCCAGCTGTGCCTTGGCTTTCCTGATCCCATCCCTGCACATCTGGACAACATCTCTGTACTCTTCCCAGGCCACATGGCCCTGCTTCCACTGTCTGCACATTTTGTTCTTGTGCCTCAGTTAGACCAACAGGTCCTTGTTCAGCCATCTCATTTTTCTGCCCTCCCTGCCTGTTTCATTATACAGAGGGATGGAGAGTTGTGCTTTGAGGAAAACATCCTTAAAGAGTTGTCAGCTCTGTTCAGCTCCTTTGTCCCTAAGGACAATGTTTCAGGGGATCTCAACCACTAGGTCTTTAAACATCTTGAAGTTTGCTCTTTGGAAGTTCAGGGTCCTGACATTGCTCTTTGTCAGGCCTGTATTCCTTGAGATCACAAAGTCAAACAGGTTGTGGTCACTGCAGCCCAGACTGCCTCCAATCTTGACCTCCTTAATGAGTTCACCTGCACTGGTGATACGTACAGTTCTCTCAGCCTGTCCTCACAGGAGAGGTGCTCCAACCCCTTGAACATCCTCAGGGCCCTCCTCTGGACTTGTTCTAATACATCCATGTCCTTCTTGTGCTGGGGGCCCCAGAGCTGAATGCAGGGCTTCAGGTGGGCTCTCACGAGAGCAGAGCAGAGGGGCACAATCATCTCTCTTGCCCTGCTGGCCACACTGATTTTGATGCAGCCCAGGGCTGCTAATTTCTGGGCTGCAAGTGTACATTGCTGACTCATGTTGAACTCAGCAACCAACAACCCCAGGTCCTTCTCCTCCAAGCTGCTCTCAATCTAGTCTCCGTTCAGCCTGTGTTTGTGTTTGGGATTGCCCCAGCCCAGGTGCAGGACATTGCATTTGGCCTTGTTGAACTTCATGAGGTTTGCAGAGGACCACCTCTCAAGTCTGTCCGGGTCCCTCTGGAAGAGCTACCTTTCAAGGTAGCTCTGGTATCCCACTGATGAGTTTTTGAATTAGTTGAGTGTGTCGGGGGGCTGGTGGTCCAGGGGGGTTAGATGGTCAAGGGAGAATTAAGAGATAACTGTAGGGAAGTGGCTGACCTCCGTGCAAGAAACAAGAAGGTTTTATAACTACAGCTAGCACCTTGTGATGATAGAATGAGGCAGAAGCTGGGCTTAACGAGTCATCCAAATGCTAATGGAAGAGAAAATTTATCACAGGACAAGACAAATGTGAAGTCTGAGAAAGTCTGTAATTAAGCTGTTTTTCTGTGTCTTTGTAAGATTGCTTTCCAGTTTGATCTTTTCATAAAATGCTTTCTGATTGTGCAGTATGGTTTTCATTCTCTTTTTTTGTATAACTCCTTTTTGTAGACTCTATTGACAGAAAAAAATAATATAATTAAGGTAATTAAGTTATATTATTGAAAAATACAACAGAGGAAGACAAGTCTAAATTAATCTTTCTTAATTTTGTTGGAAGGCATGAGTTCCTGGCAATCTGGAAAACTAAGTCACTCTTTGGACCATTTGGATAACTGTTCATATTAAGAGGACTAGCATTTTGTTTCTTTTGGAAAATTCTGTTTTTCAGTGAAAGTGTTGAAATGGAAGGAGACCTGCACAGATTGTAGATTTCTTCCATGAAACTTGCCAAAATAAACATTTAAAGCACTTTTAAAGTAGGTCACAACATGCCTAAATCAGTTTACTTCTTGTAATTAGTCAATGAATATAAGAATTTATTACAATGACTTTTTGGAATGAGACATCAAGATGTGTATATATATATATATAAGCTTTACACAATTATTTGACAATGGCCTCTAGTAAAAATACTATTTTAGTGGAAGACCTCTACCCTCAGATGTATATACTATGATGTTTATTATTTTGTTTACTGTGAAACATAAAGGTTTGGTGTTGAATTTAAGAAATGAAATCAATGCAAGATTTAAGGACAATCATAGAAAGGTAATCACAAACAAAACCAGGTTCTCTGTCTAACTTCACAATAGTTTTGTCATGTTATAAAGTTTGCCTCTCCCTTATATTTTATTTCTAAAAATCCTGAAACCAAATTCACCTTTTTGAGCTCCTCAATACTGAAAACTTTCTTTGACTATATTATGAGGGAGAAAATGCAGAGAATGAAAAACAGAGCTTATACAATATAATTTATAACCAAATAATTATTTAGGATGTTCTAATGTTTCATTTTTTCTATTTTTTTTCTTTCCTTTTCTTTTTTTTTTCAAATGAAGTAAGATGTAGATGTTTGTAGTTCACTACAAACTACAGTTTTTGATAAAATATTTTAAAAAATATTTTAAAAATATTTAAAATAAAAAATAAAATATTTAAAATAAATAAAATATAAAAAAATATTTAAAAATATTTTTAAAATATTTTTTTTTAAAAAAGGATGTCCTAGTCTACCTCATCTAGGCTAGTATAAAATCAAACTTTACGCTTTTAGTTGGTGTGTTTGTAACTAACTGGCTATAAAATGTCCTCAAATAACATTTCTTTACATTTTTTTAAAACTAAGTTTACAAAGGTCTATGCCTGGATGAGCTGTTCAAATGTGGGTTTCACATGGAAAAAATGCGCTACTGAAGCAATGCAATGTCACTGAAAGTGCATTTATTTGAAGAAATATAAAACTTAGGTCTGGACTCTGACAAAAACAAAATATCCTGTACTTCATTTTTTCAAATGAGGTTTGACTTCTGGTTTGGTTAGTAGATATACCTTCATGATGCAAAATCATCTGGGAAGCTTAACACAAATGTTTTAATCAAAATCCAGTAAATATTAGGTCACCTTTTATATAAATAACACTACAGATTAGTTCAATTATTATATACTTCTGTACTCAATTTCATCAGTGTAGCTGTCTGAAACAAGCACTGGAATTACTTACATCAATAACCAGTTTGTAAAAGTAATACAGTTTTCGAGTGGAGACTGTGCCTCATAAGTAGTAAGCGAGAACTTCAACTTGTTTTCATATTTAATAAGACAATTGGATAAATAAAACACTCTTGGAAAAAAAAAAAAAAAAAAAAAAAAAAAAAAAAAAACAGTTTTTTAATTGTCACTTCCCTGTCAACGATCTGATAAATTCCACAGCAATGACAGATTTTGTTATCTTCTACTCTGCTGGCTACCAGGGCTGGCTCTTCCTCCCCACCATGACCACTACCATGAAGTTACTCTCCAAATCTGAAAAAAAACAAAAGAAAAAAAAAAGAGGTGTAATAAATTTTAAGTGCTGGAGATAGAGAATGACTAACCAGTTCAAATTGAATGTTGTAATTGAATTTCATTAGTTTTAGCACCTATTTGAATTAATACAGGGTAGATCAAATGGTTATAGTACTCACTGCTGTAAGCACAGAGAAACAGGAGTTCTATTAACCAACAAAGGATGCTTGTTTATGAAAATGGTGAATGCTTTTATGTACAGCCAAACCCTCTTGCCGATATACAATTTTAAAATGAAAAGTTTTGTTCCATTGTACTCAAACTTGCCGTCTTTGCTTAACTTTCACTACTAGTGAAAATAATCTCTGAAGTCAGCTCAAGTTTTCACTTAGATGGGGGCTGCAGGTTTGAGTTCATAATTATTAATATATTCCAAAATGACTGTCATTATAGCTCCATTATAGAAAGTCTGTACACCATGGCTCTGATTCTAGATTGAAGATAGGGTAAAATAGGCATGAGGTCAATGAAGTTGCAGGTATTTAAAATAACCTACTGTTTCTGAGCTGGGAAGAATCAACCTGGAAATGATCCTCCTTGTTACTCAGTTGTGGCAGTACGTTTTATGTAAAATTGAAAGAAAGCATTAATGATCAAGGCCGAATGTCACTTTGATCTTGATTCATTGTCCACTGTCAGGTCTGTAATTTACCTTTAGGCCACAAGCTGCAGAACTGTATTATAAGCGAATTAAATCCTTGGAGATGAGAGGAATGTGTGCACAGCATGAAGATAATCTTTCCAACTATGTCTCTGCACTCTGAAAGTTAAAGAGAAAAATGTTTGAATTTCAAAGCTGCCTAGAGGATGTGGATGGAAAATTAATGGAAGAAATTCCATTAATTCCCTTGGCCACTTTGGAATCAGCCATTGTTTCTGTGAAAGCTGTTTTTCATTCAGGAGATCAATGGGTGTAATGCAAGTAATGACATAGCTGAAAACTGCAGAATTTCATTATTCTAAAGTTATATATAAGCTGATATACATAGGAAAAAATAAATAAATTTGTTATTTTGAAAAGAAAACATCCATGTAAAAACCTCTTATAACGCCTCTTGGATCATGCTTTTTAAATAAACATGCCCTGCTTTATTTCCTGATCATTAAGTACAGGGACCATGTATTTAATAAAATATGAAATAATGCTTTCATTTTGCCTCATTCTGTAGTCTTATCCAACCTCAAGCTAAAATATGCTCTGGCTTGTACAGTCAAATATCTGACTACTTCATTAATACAATGATCAAAACTTGTTCTGTGACAGCAGGTGGCAAATAAGTTTTAAAAAATCCTGTTTGCTGAAAAAAGTAATTCTGTGCCTTTTTAAAAGGTTTTGTTTTAGGCTGTTGATATTCATGCTGCCTTTGTTACTTTTCAAACTTAATACTCCTTTAGTTATCTGTAATCCATGACTGCCAGAGTGCATGCTGCCACTTGTTTGGACAACTAGAACATAATATTTTTCAAGTAGATAGTCATTAAAAGGGATTTATCTATCCAAATTTTTGTCTTTATAGGACATAAATAGACATTACAGTTGAATTAAAGGAGAATACTTGTTATTTATGATAGATGTTTTTAATTCTGTTATTCCTCAAAATTATTTAATAATAATAATAATAATAATAATAATAATAATAATAATAATATCTCTGAACTTGTATAAATCAGAATTCAGGTATCAGACCTTATCAGAAATCAGACCTTATCTGCAGAAGCAATCATGCCTGATGGAAATTCAGATGAAGAATATAGCTGTGCTAAATTTTAATTAAAAAATCTTTTTATCAAAACTATGGATAAATACATATATTTACTGAAAAAAAAAACTATTTTTATTTATATAAATTTATATTTCTCTGATCAAAGGACATTGTTTGCTAACGTGAAGATAAAAGTCTGCAGGGCCAGAGTTACTTGCTATTTATTCCAGTCTAAGCCCTCTTGAAATGAAATTCTTGAATACGTATGACCTGACCAACATTCAAGGAATAACACATTACAAGAGTTTAGCAAAGTACAATGAGCAAAATTATAAAGCTTTACTATGTGTATTGTAAGTTAGAAAATACTAATTGCTTCTAAGTATAAAAATACTTTTCATTAGGAAGAAATATTCAAATTTTTGCCTGGAAAATTTACACAAAATGTCATTTAAGAATTTTTAATGCCTGTAGGTAAGTGCAGTTGACACTGTTGGTGTTAAGAATTTTATGTTATGTGCTGCTGACCTCTATTGGCTTATTTCCACTATATACTGATTTTTTGACACTGCTCTTTTCTTCCTTTGGAAATTATGCATGTATGTTTTTTAATTTAGGCAGTTTTGTAGCAGGATGTCAGATTGGAGCATATACCTGTCATGCACAAGTACATCCATTAAGTGACTTTCCAGTCTTCGGTAGGTCAATGGAAAAACCATGAAGTTGAGGCAATGATTTGGTAGGAGCTTCCCATTTATATGAATTTACAAATAAGTGTAAATGGTTTCACTGAAGTGGGGCCTTGGATATACTAAACTGTAAAAATTAAAATAAATGCTGTAGTTGCAATCTTCCCCTGCCTCTGTTAGTCAAAAGCTACTTTTGTTTTAAAAAGAATAATTTAGCAAATCATCAGACTGTAATACAGCCTAATTGGTTTTGAAACTGCAACATAAAATTTAAATTAGAAAAGATATTTAACTGTGGAAAATATTCTACTGATTCTCTCTTAGAAATCAATGTCATAAAGTTATGTTCAGCCTGTTTGCTCTAATCAATTTTAAGTCCATTCTTAATATTTTACACCAACTTCCTGATGTTTGTACAGAAGTGCATAATTTTATTTGCATTTGCAATAACACTGGTGTTGTGGAGTGATTTGTAGCCTAAAGTCACCTGCACTGGCAGATTCAGATATTGAGTCACAGTTCTAGGTCACGCTGACCCCAAACCCAAGATTTTTAGTAAGAACACTCTGCTAATGCCATTTGGTCTTCAGAAGAGAATAATGTAATATAGATTTATTTTCCAAGACTGCATTATCAGAGACAGAGCCTATGGTTAGCTCTGAAACTATCATTAATATGCCCTATGCTATGGGTAAAGGGATGCTCAGTGTGCATTTTTTTACATGAAGTTATTGTCTGGGGTTATTTTTAAGAGGAATAGTTGCTTTAAAAATGACTGTTTAAAAGCATCAGTAGGATTTTGCTGGTTAAGGTACTGCACTGGAATTTCATATCTGAATGACTAAATTGGCCTGAGAGAACAGCTCAAGGAAATAAATGTCTAAGAAGTAGGCTTTATGTCATGGTAGCCCGCATAGAGGTTATAGGAGCAGCCTGCAAGGTCATAATGATTCTCTATGTGAATCTTCTAAAATCATGTGCACCAATATAAGTAGATATAAGAAGCAGGCTTTGATGGCTACTTTAGGCTCAAAATTTCAGTGTCAGGTCCAAATACTTCATGATTTCCTTTAATTTTCTCCAGAGAAACATGGAATATAAAAAACTGAGAGGCTGAATAGTAAGATTTAGAAAATGCTTGGGGAACTCTATATCCCCCTGGGTAAGTTATATAACAAATGCACAAAAAACAAACACATTTTTCTTCTGTCTTATCTCTTTTAGAGAATGATCAGGAATGTTCTAACCCATTGGGATTCCTTCAGATCTAATTCTGTCCCATTAACATGTAGTCCTAAAGCAAGTGGGGACCTCTTTTCAAAAAGCAGAGAGGAAACTTCTATTCTGGCTGTTCCGTACCAAAATTTCTGTTGGGGAAAGAACATTTCAAAGGGCAGTTCCTTCAAAGACAGCTCTTCTTAGACAAAGTATGTTTCTAGAGAAGTTCTTTTCATAGTTCTTTGCTTTCTTAGCAAACATAACTTTGCTAGTGCTTATTTTATTAGGTAAAAACATCGCATTGCATCAAGCTGGAGTTAGCTGTACCAAAAGTTTTTCAGACTGTGAGAATACTAGTGCTCTTGCTATATACTGAAGATTTTTCCAGCCTTACTCTTAACGAAACTGTAATGGTCAGGATACTTACAGTCAAACCTAAGTTTTAGTATTTTCGCACATACCCAGCATAGTGAGTTAGCAGGGATTTTGCTGAAGATGAGGTTGAAAGGTGGTTAGAGGTAGAAGTAAGGGTCAGGGGAGAATCACATCCATACAGCAAGTAGAGCCAGGAAGGAAGAACAGGGAACCCCTCCCTGCCCCCCCCCCCCAAAAAAAAAAAAAAGAAAAAGAAAAAAAAAAAGAGAGAGAGAACAATAATGAAAGACAGGCAGCAGAACTTAGATCTAGATTGACAGGAGGCTTGGGAGTAAAAATTGAGCAATACTGTCTCTGTGCTGGGCTGACTGCCTTTGCTTTGGAAAACCAAATCCACAGCAAAGCAAAGTACCTGGATCTCCAGCAGGCACTGTAGGCACTTTTCAGTGTCTGCCTTTCTGGACCTTTAATAAAATCAATTTGGAAAAGGAAACAACATAAGATCACGTTAGGCTGTATTGCAACAGAGTCCCTGAGCACAGCCAGGCATGTCTCCATTAGAGTTAATGGAGCAATGCCACTGGAGAGGTGAGTCTTGGCCCTTCCTTAATGGACTGCATCCTTGACTAACTGGTATCTGATGGTTGAAATTTCCAGGTATTTCATGTGATCTATTAAACTTTGCAATAAAGGCTAGTAAATCCCTATTCACCACACCACAATGGGTGCAGCTAATCATTTTTTATCACTGCAATAAGAATTGCCCTGTTTAATCTTACTTTATAATGCATTCCATGGCTGTGCCAAGCATATGCTAAACTTCTAAATATCATATTTTGTTTTCTGATTTTTTGTTTTTCAGATGGAGCTTTATATTTTCACAATTATTATTATGTAAGATAAAATATTTAATAAAAAAATTCAGGAGAAATTGAGTATTTTCCCTGGAAATATTATAAAGCAAGAAACAAACAAACAAACAAACAAAATTCTATACATTCTATTTCCTTTCCTTGTTTGAGTAATCAGCCTAGAAAAGCTTGAAATTAATAGAAAATGAAATCCTGAAAGATTGTATTTTCAACTCAGACTGGTTTATCTGATTCCCACAAGAATTTACCAAATTAGATTTCTCTGTGTGTCTGTGTGAGTGTACAGTTTCACAATGATGAAATGATGATATAAGTACTCCTGTGTTGGTTTCAAAGTAAGATTAAACCCCATACTGAAAAGCACCTTATAGGCTGGTATAGCTAATGTTGCAAGTGGAGAGAAATCTTGTTTTAAAAGGCTATGACCACTTCCTTTTCTTTCTTTCTTTTTTTTTTTTTTTTGGGGGGGGGGGGGGCCACGGGGGAGGGCAATGAGCATCATGCACTTTTGAAAAAACAGCATGATGTTATGATGTTGATCATACTGTGATCATAGTTTACAGTTTTAGTAAGTTTTGTAGTTTTTCTTTAAGCTTACTATGTTCTCAAGTTCAGTGGTATCCCAGATATTTAGAAAAAAACTATTGTGGATTTTAAGTCTTTGGCAGGAGAGTTTCATATTTTAATGTTGTATACAGCAGTGAGTGAACTGTGTTAATCAGCATTATTGCTCTCCTGCCTCAGTAGTAGCACCCAGCAATAACATTACATAAGAAAAATGTCTTTTATAATAAAGCTTTTATACATCCAATGCATATAGTTATCCTTTAAGAAATATTTATAATAGAGGGATTATATCACTACTCTGAGATAGGCTTGTAAAAAGAGGGACCAGCTCTTAGGCATGTGCAGCAAGTAACTGGCCCACTGGTGTGAGGGGGCAGAAAGCTCTTTGTGTTCCCTTGTACAGCTACCAGGAGCAATGCAGTTCAAAGTAAAGGCAGTTCAAGGAAAAGTGTTCTGAACTCTTCAGGATTCTGTCTTGTGCACAGGATTAAGTCTTAAGGTCACTTACTCTAAAGATAGACTCATACGACATTAAGAATTTAGAAATTCTGTCCATTCAGAAACTGAAGAAAAATCCAAGTGTCAAATAATATAACTCACTCTCCTAAGCCGATTTCCATCTTTCAGTATAGCACTAGACAATTCTGATGCCTGTGTGGTAAGATAGATGTAGCTGCATGTTTTCTTCTTCAGATTGACTTGTAATTGGGAGAGTTTGCTGCCAGCATGCCCATTGCACTGAGGGTATACTGTACTGAAAGTGTCAGTGCTCTGTGTTTTTGCTTTGTGGCTGTTTTCCTGGTGCTATGATGAAGGCTACAATAGTCTAAAGTTTCTTGAAAAAAGTCCTATTGTTCCAGAAATAGATTTAATAGCCATTTGTTCTCACCACCTTCTGAGCTCATATGCCAGATGTTCAAGTGGTTCCTCCTCCTTACTACTTCATCTGGTCATGGGTTATTAAGTAATGACAGGGGAACAGTGAGTGACATACACAGAAAACAGTTAAATGTCATTAAAAATGCTGTTGTCAGAAAAACATCCAGCTGAGCACGTCTCAGTTCACCTTGTACCCTGGATATTTGTTCTTTTATTTGTCAGTGCCACCAGACTGAATTTATGCAAGTAAAATAGTTAATTAATACCTAGCCTGGTGGTCTGCTGTACATGAGCTTAACCTTTCATGTGACTGAAACTTTTCATGCCATGTGAATTGGATGCCCTGAGAGCATCTGCTTATGTCCTTTTATCTTTCCAATGTATACGGAGCTAACCCATATTGGCAGGATAAATTTTAGTGTCCAAGAGATAAAAAGGACCAAAGTTGGAAAAGGACCAGATATTGGAAAAATAGTCCCTTGACTGGGGATTTTATTTGGCATGCCAGATCAGGAAATGTAGCCAGCCCTATAGCCAGCAATGAAGAAATGTCCATCCTTATATGCCTATTGAATGGGAGCAAGACCAAGGTGTTCTCCCTATCTCATCCTATAATAAAAATAGAAAGAGATCTGATATTGGAAAAAAATATTATTAATAAAAAAGCCTATTACTGTCTTATTTACTTGTGTGTTCCTTTCACTATTCAGATTTTATTTAGGAGTGAATTCCTATTTTATAAACTTAGACTTTAGGTAGATGAATCTATTTAACTGTAATTTTTTACAGTTGTCTGATTCACATTGTACATAACATAATCCAAAACAGTCACTATCTGTTAGTGATTAGAGTTGAAAATTACTTGGAAAAGCTGAAAATCCAGGAAATTTTTTTGTGTGAAATTACATGCCAAATCTGTACCTGAACAAAAAAGTCCTTGGAAAATAGCATGTTTGGGTATCATCTTCCCTGTCTAGCTGGGAATTACTGGATGTGTTGATTTTTCTGCCTAAGTGTTTCTTCTGGTTTTGCTTGTCTTTTCCACATTGCCTTCTATTAAAAAATCCTTCATCTTGAAGAGCATATTCTTTTACAGACCTGGTTAAAAACAGAGTGAGTCTGCAGAAAGCTCTGCTTTGACAAAAGCAGATAAAGATAACCCATGCTGATGATCCTATGGAAAAGCAATGAACCTCTTGGATGAATTCTTTTGTAAAAGTCTTTGCTTGTTTTAACACATACAAAGTTTTAGCTAGTTAATACTGCTTAAGAAGATGTGTTGAGGTGATAATGGTGGACAACTCTTCCAGCAGAAGCTTATAAAACATTGTAAGCAATTCTCTGGTGTTTTTATTATACCACAATTTCATTCCTATTATTATTGTTATGGCTGGCCAGAATCTCTGTTGGAAATATTCTGTACTGTAAAATTCTGTCATGAGAAAAGGAAATACTTTGTATGAGTATATGTAATCTTTAAAGGGGAAAAAAAAAAAAAAAAAAAAAAAAAAAGAGATCATCCTTGTTTGTTAAGGATGAAATATTTTGGTTTGGAAAAAAAAATAGTCTTTGATTAAGGTTGAAGAGTTTTATCATGATAAAAATAATAATTGTATAATTTTATAGTAAGGATTTATTTTGCTTTGTAGAACTAAAAAAGCCTTTGAGCCTTACTGAAAAATATCACTTCAGAAAGACTTTTTTTTTTGTATTTTCAAATCAAATTTTCTCTCCTGTGACAGTATTGGAACATTGTGGTAAAGGCAAGTTACATTCCTTATCCCTCATATTTTCAGGGTTTTTAGGTCCTCTACTGAATCAGTGTGTGACCAAGTCTATTCTCTAATTTAAACAAACGAACAAACAAAAGGATGACATTCTGGAGAGTTTTAGGATTTTATTGTGATAAATAGGAAATTCTCTCCGTCGCAACAGTATGGGGAGGCTAGGTAGAGCTTTTTCTGTATAGGCACTTCTCCTTAATTTAATCCTTAAAGATAAAAGAGCTTTGTGTGTCTTGGTGCTTTATTTCATTGTTGTTAGATTATAACTACAGTATAATCACAAAGAAATAAATCTTGAGAAGGGCAATGGCATAGTGCTTTCTTGATTGTTTGCCCCACTAGAATTCTTCTATAGCAGCAGGCTACAGTGTTTAGGTTTCAGATGCTGCCCTGCTTAATCTTCAAATGAGCAGAAAGGAACAGTAATGAAACTAGTTCTAAAAATATTGAAGGTCTTCTCTTGCCTGATAAACATCAAGAAAATGCTTATTTGAGGAATTCTTGTGTAGACAGCAGAGACAAAAGACATCCAGTGTATCTGGGAGTTCTGACTTGGAAAACTCTGGTAGTGCTGTAGGATATTTGTGTTGGCATAGTGGAAGGGCTCCTATGCATTAAGTCAAAAATGACTGTTGGGAAAAGTCTTATTCTCAACTACAGTGCAACTAGCTAAAGCTTATTTGCACATTCTATAAAACTAAGCAACTATTCAGCTGAGGAAGAAGATAAGCTATGAATTAAATTGAAAAGAATCTACAAATAGCAATAGTATTTTACTTTTTAGCACAGGAAAGTACTCTTTTTCTGCCTGAAAACTTTTGGGTTCCTACATGGTGTTACATGGTGTTGTTCTGTTGAATACACCGTACATCACTAGAAATATTCTCCTATTGCTGTCTCACTTTAGCTGTGGGATGTGGAATTGCAGATCCTGAGGTAGCATGGTCAAGGCTGCCAGGGATGATTGCACCCAAAATGAGAACAGAAATCAGATCGTGAGCTGTCCACCATACAATACCAGTGCTGGCCAGAGGATTAAGTCTCACAAACAGTCCCACAGAAAGTTGCCATAGTGCTTCAGTGTCCACTTGGTTGGTATTTCTATATTTTAATAAATTATCAGTGATGTTGTTAAATATTAACTGATGCTTCCTGTGACTTAGTTCTTGCTGTGGTAGGTTTTTCTTAGATGTATGGGACATTTTTTTATTTTTTATTTTTATCCTATCCAGGAACTGTGTGTGATTTAGGTAAAAAATGAAAATGTGTTCTTATCACCATTTGATCACTTCAACCATTATTTGCATACAGTTTGAATTGTAGAAAAGATGTTTTCACAAAGACCAGAACAGTTACACTGAAAGGCCATCTATAAAGTGCTTATTCCTACAGGATTTCAGAATTTTATGTTAAGTTTTAAGATAAGAGTAGTTTTGAATATTTCCTTCAACAGGCCTTTCATCTGAAATAATAATAATGCTTAGCACTTTCCAGCTTCAAAGTGCCTTACAAATGATAATTCCACTACACCCCAATGATACAGTGAGTATTTTATTTGCCCAAGGCAATGAAGGGAGTTGCTGTCAGCCTTAGGATTAAAGTAAAAAGGAAAAGGGTGTGTATGGAGAAGAATATTTTCAGGAAAAATTTTCAACTGCCCTTTATTTCATGCAAGTTCATTTGCCTTTTCCAAAGTGCACATTTTAATACTTAATGCTGAGAGCATTAAAAAAAAAAAAAAAAAAAAAAAAAGACTGAGAGAGAAGATCTCAGGTGTGGATTTGTTCATGGACTTTTCTTTTTACAGCTCATTACACCCAGAGATTTGATGCTCTTCTGCCTGAACTCAGTATTAGGTCTTAGAGAACCAGACTTAGGTAAATGCTTCTGTTGAGGAAGGGAGGGTGGGATCTAGTTCTTGAGATTTAATGTAGTAAAAACAATGTAATATTGCATGCCCTTTAATGAATCAATAAGGGCATAAAAGTTAGAAATGAAATGCAGTTAAATTGTCGGTGTCCTGAATTTTCCATTTTTGTTTGTATCTACAGAGGGCAGCAAAGAGCTTCAGTTTAAAACTTCTGCAGCAGGTAACCTGCAATGTCTACTTTGTCTTTGATAATAGCTTTAAAACAACAACATGAAAACGTTTTCAGAGCATTCTTTAGTTTTTTTGAGTCCAAATATAATGACAGTTCTTTCTGGGATAGCTTTCAGTTATGAAGTAGGATGGTCAGAATTAACAACCTGACCACAGACAAAGGATGTTACCAAATCAAGACAGAGTCTCATAATCACAAACTAAGCTCAGTTTATCAGTCTCGTTGCCTCCAGGTGATTTAGGATATTAGAAAAGGGATTTTTATTAAACTTCTGGAAACCTATTCATCATCAGATCCATTGCCCTGAAAGAGCAGGCTGGATATGTATCCCAGACAGACTTAGCAGACTAACTGAAATTCACTGCTTTCATTATTCTTTGAAAGAAAATATTGCTCCCCCATACACAGATATTTCAGGAGACTGTAGATACTGGCAAGGGTGAGGAATCTTTTGCAAAGTTAAGGAAGATGGGCTATAGGATGCTTGGATTTAATATCCATAAAACATTCTGACATTAAAGAAACATGGGAAAGAATCACAGAACGGTTTGGGATGGACAGGACCTTAAAAATCATCTAGTTCCAACCCTGTGCCATAAGAAGATGTCCCTAGACCAGGTTGCCCAAAGCCCCATCCAGCCTGGCTTTGAAAACTTCCAAGGATGGGACATCCACAGCTTCTCTGGGCAACCTGGTCCAGTGCCTCACCAGCCTCACAATAAAGAATTTCTTCCTAATATCTAATCTAAACCTACCCTCGTTCAGTTTAAAGCCATTCCCCCTTGTCCTATCACTGCACCCCTGACAAAGAGTCCCTCCCCAGCTTTCCTGTAGGCCCCCTTTAGGTACTGGAAGGCCTCCCTGGAGCCTTCTCTTCTCTGGGCTGAACAACCCCAACTCCCTCAGCCTGTCTTCACAGGAGAGGTGCTCCAGCCGTCTGAATTAAGCTTGTGGCCCTCCTCTGGACTCATTCTAATATGCCCATGTCCTTCTTGTGCTGGGACACCCAAAGCTGAATGCAGGGCTCCAAGTGGAGTCTCATGAGAGCAGAACAGAGGGGCACAATCACCTCCCTCACCCTGCAGGCTACACTTCTGTTGATGCAGCCCAGAATTCTGTTGGCTTTCTGGGCTGCAAGCACACATTGCTGGCTCATGGTGAGATTCTTGTCAACCAACACCTCCAGATCCTTCTCCTCAGGGTTGCTGAGAAGATCCATCTAGCCTGTATTTGTGCTTGTATTTGCCCCAGCCCTTGCAGGACCTTGCACTTGGCCTTGTTGAACCTCATGAGGTAGCACAGGCCCACCTCTCAGGCCTGTCCAGGTCCCTCTGGATGGCATCCCTCCCCTCCAGGATGTCGACAGCACCACACAGCTTGGTGTCATCAGCAAAATTGTTGAGGGTGCACTTGATCCCACTGTCCAAGTCATCAACAAAGATGCAAAATAGTGCCGGTCTCAATACCAGGCCCCAAGGAGCAGCACTTGTCATTGATCTCCACCTGGACTGTGGAGCCATACACCACAAGAAGACAGATACCAGTCCACTTTCCAGTGGATCCATTGCAGCTGATTCCTTTGGATCAGAGATGTAAGAACACGACGGTATTACTGTGAAGTCCAGGCTCATGGATCTGAACTTTCCCTCCTACTCTTCACTATTCTCAGCTGCCTGGCTTAAGTCCAAATTTTGGTCCCAGTGAAGTTAGTGGGTATTTTATCAGTAATTTCACTAAGAGTAACATTTGAGATTAGCAGAAGCATCCTTACTGAATTTCCTATGTTCTTTTGTTTTCGTCTACACTGTTGTTGCTATATAATGTTCATAACCACCGCTGATTACCTGCGTATACATTCTGTGATGTGAAACTATACCTGCCGGCCTGAAGTGAACTGTAAGGTTAAACCAGTTGTATTTTCCTAATATACTGGGACCAAAAAAGTGCTTTACTTTTACTGCAGTATGCCACTTATGTACTTTGATTCTTTGGAATAGATGGAACAGGCTAAGTGCTGGCCCTGACCTCATCCACTGACTAGAACTGATCTCCATAACATCCATCTCAAAAGTAGGAATTTATATCCTCCTCTTAGAGCTAGAAATCCACTGAGGAGGAATCAGGGGAGTCATATCAGTGTATATATATATATGTATATATATATATATATATATGGCTTTTTTATTATATATATAATTTTATATAATTTTATATATAATTTTATTATATATATAACAAAAAAGCCAGATTCTGCTCAGTGACACCTAGTTACAGAACAAGAAGCACCAGGCACAAATAAAAATATAGGAAAAATATTAGGAAAAATACCATCAGAAAAAGCTAGTCCTTGGCTCTAAGTTTAGTACCATTAGATTTGGAAGAAACTGTGTTTCCTTGGTATTCAAATACATATGTGGTACCACTGGCTTGCCATCACTGTGTTCTGGGTGGTTCTGCAGGTGGGTGCTTCCCATGAGGTCTTGGCTACATATTTTCTCCCTTGACAAGATTCCACAGACGTTGCAAGCATACCTTTTAAAATGTAATATTAGAAGGAAAGAAAGCAGTCACCATAGCTTTTTCAGAGATTAATACTGTGTAAATAGTGTCATGGTACTGTTGGATTTACTTTTAACTATTAGACCAGCTTAGGGAAGTGCTGTCAGAGAGCACTGATGGCCTGTCCATTGCTCATTTAGGCATAACGAAGGGCTTGACTTGGAGTGAGTTGCAATGCAGATAAAGTATTGTCTGAGTTTTTTCTACTTTACTTGTAACAGAAATGTAATCTATAGCTGCAACAGAATTTAATACTAGGACAGATCCTCATGGAGTAGTAACTTGACTATACATTTCTCAGATTAGCTGTACTCTTTTGCTTACCTCCTGCTTTTATTGTTTTGGTATGTTCTTGACCAGTTAGGAAATTGTAACACTGCTCTGTTGACATGTGGCTGTCATTGGTCTATTCCCTCTTTTACTTTTTTTTTTTTTTTAATAATAAAATTAATTTTCTTCTGAGAAGTGTCTCTCATTTTATTCACATCAGCATTGAACCCAAGAAATTTTTAGGATTTTTTTCCTTTATGGACTTGTTCACATTTTGTTTCATGTTTTGTTATTCTAGATTTTCAGGGGAGTTACACATATGGAAATACTCTTAAAAGAGAACTAGAATAAAGCAAGGGAGAATAAATAATTTACACAAAGCTTATCTTAATGTGTTTACTTGCATTGAGTATATCATCTTTTCTTACAGTCTTTTACAGTAGTTCTGTTGTATTTTATAAGCTCACTGCTCAGTCTTCTTCAGTATTGCTGCTTTTCAGAACTAGACGTGCAGTAAGATGCTGATTATTTTTGCTGTTGCAGAGTAGAGACAGGTCGCTGCAAGTATAAAACCAGATTGTTTTATTTGTTTGAAGGAAAGGAAATGATGCAGGAGTAGCTTATGTTGAGCCAGATTTGTATTTGGGGAAAGGAGTTAAAAGACAACATGAATAATTTTGCAAATTAGGAGGTCAGTAACTAGCCAGGACATGACATCTGGAGCAGGACTGCATTGCCTGAATATGAACACCTAGTGCCATTTTAGATGTCCTCAGGTATCTGAGACATCTGCAGAGAATATGTTGATATGGCACAGGAGCTAATGGAATGGAGACCTGTGCCGTTCGGGATGGGCAGCTTGGAGGTCAGGTGTCTAAGAATCATCTAAAGTAGACCCAATGCTCTATTGTATCTCTCTCTCTCTATATATACATATATATATATACACAATAGAAATTAGAAAATAGAAATTATATCATACAATAAAAATATATATACACAATAGAAATCTTCCCAGTGCTCTAAGTTAACACAACAGTCTGACAGTGTAGGAGGTGAAGGTAGATCTCAGATTGTTTGTTGTCTTGTGCCTGTATCTAATATATAATGTCTATGTGGTAGAACCACTTTGAGTAGGCAGAAAAAGGTTACAGAAGAGTGATATGCAGAAATCTTTTACCAGTACCTTCTGAATCCATGTTAGCATAAATTTAGATGGTCCTGGGAATTCTGGATGGGAACACAACAAATTTTGGCACTCACTCTTTTCAGAGTGCCAGAATTTTCTCACAGAGCAAAGGAGATCCCCATGCAGCTGTTAAAATATTAGAATTTAAAATGTTAATGTGTTTAATTGCAGGAAGTTCAAAGAAGGTTGGAAATGTCATGTACAACTTATTTTTCATTATTCATAGGCAGAGCCAACTAGCTCGTCATTGCAGCCATTTTATTGCATGTCAGCTCTAGCCTCCATGAGAGAAGGCAGTTCTCATTTTATACAGGAAAGGAATGGTAGAAAGGCTAAAATTTTATTGCTTAGAGATCAGGTAAGAAGGATCTATTATTGGACACTCTGTATACATATAGTAAAGGTATGTTCATAAAATGATGAGTGATCAAGATAGCTTCTGCCTCAACTGAGAACCCTGTGTCTTGGAAACACCACACATACATTTCTTGTCATTTGGAAATAAGTAGCAAGACACATTAGCTAATCTGCTTTCATGGCTAAAGGAAGATGGAGTATGTTAGTTTAAACCTTTGTGAAACCTTCCATTCATAGCTGTTTGTAAACATACGTGCAGTGGCAGTAGCTGACAGACAATAGCTCATTTAATCACAGCCACTAGACTGTGTACTTCCAGCCCTGGGAGAAAAACAGGGATGCTGCTCTGCCTGGGGAGCTGATGAAGCCTGAGCAAGAGCCTGAAGTGCAATCCCAGCCGAATTCCCCACCTACTAGACTTGAAGATAGTCTTCAAGATCTAAGAAATCACCAAAACTTTTAGTAAAGATTTAGATTTTCAGCATTAACAATGCAAATGCCATGATATGTTTTCAAGGCAGTCTAGAATGCAAAGATTTTTCACTAAGCTCCAAAAATATATAATGGAAATCAAAGGACATTCTCTAATAATATGGTCTAACAGTCCATGTATATTATCCTTTAATTTCTTCCCTTTTAGTTTCAAATCTTTTTTCCTAAACTATCTGATTCTGCTTTCTCAAGTACTGAGAACTGGGAATTATGCAAATAAATATTTTCATTATCTGTGAGGGAGTAGATGAGGGCATATGTACTGGAGCTTGTTCCTGTGATGCAGTTGTCTTTTCTGTGAAGACATTGTCACAGTCTTTCTTCTCAGAAGTTGTAGAGGATTAGCACAGATTTTTAAATACTTATTCAAGGGGCAATTTTGCAATAACAGGTTAGAAATAGACAGTCTCATGTGAAAAACATGCATGTGCCCTAATACTGGCAACTTTATCCTTTTTTTCCCACTTAGTTTTGCTTCATTCAGTACTTAAGTAAGTCAAACACTTTTTAAAAGTCCATCATTTCATTATTTCTATTTGGATGAGAAAGTACTATTACTCATTGGCAGTAGCTAACATATTTTTTATTACTGACTGTGGTTGTAGTGGAAGAAACTTGGCATCTATCCACAGGTTTTTATCTACAGCTATCTACAAGTTCCCTTCATCTACAAGTTCCCTTATCTGCAAGTTTCCTGGGAAAAAATGCAAAGAAAATATTCACTTGAAATTTGCTCAAATGAAAGTAAAGCATGTACTTCGACCTCAGCCGTGCTTTTATTGTGATAATGCCACATCAATATTCTAGCGCAAAAATTAAACACGAAGATGTGCCTTCATTCAAGTTCAGGTCTTTAAACTTGTTAATTCTCAGGAAAAAAAAAAAGGACCTACCCTGCTTTCCCATTACTCATCGCATTACCTAATCTAATGCAGAAGGTGTGACCCTCTCTAGTTAACCTGCAGTGAGTTACATGCCAGGAGTTGCCTGTAATTCATCAACTTAGGAGCGTGTTTCCAACATGTAACTTAAACAGGGACCTCTACAGCTCTTCTTGTTTGCATTTAAATTTTAGAGAACATGAAAATCATAGACACTGCTTGTATAGATGCAAAAAGATTTCAATGAATAATTAAAATATTGCTTTCTTTAGCTCTTGCTGAAGGTTTTGCTGCTTTCTGAATGCTTAGCAACATTCTTTAAGAATTTGCAGATACGTTAGTGGAGCCCATCAGATGTTGACATGGATGATGTGATATCTTCAAATATCAAATAAGTGAGCTGATATATTTTGTAAATTTAAAATAAATCTTTGCTATTCCTCATAAAATAGCCAAATACCGATGCTTCTAGCTGTGGACAAAGGGCTGCAGAAAAGCGACTAAATTCTTGCCTGCTTACCTTGAAATTAATTACAAATTTATTAAATGCAAAATTAAGTACACAAAGTCTTGGTTTCTCCCTCCCTTTCTCTTTTCCTGTCATTATTTTTAACATCATATTGCATCTCCCTTTGCACTGTAATCTCCTGAAACATTTCACAGTCCTGATTTTCACATTCTAGCTCTACAATTTTCCTGTGCCCAGTCAGCTCTGTGTTGTTCGTAATCTTTCCTGCTTTCATGAACATCTTTATCTCTCTACATCCCATTATCTATTCCCTCCAAAATCTCCTTATCCTAGGTCCAGAATATACCCTAACCTTACTCTACTAACCAAACTCCTTCCCCTTGCTTTGATGATGTGCATGTCTTTCAGTTGCCCAGTCCAACTTGTAGGTCAGATGTTTATCCATTCTGATCACTTTTTCTATGCTGCAGCTGTTTCTGCCCCACTTCGGTGCAACATGGTCAGAAAAGCTCAAACAGTTAGTAAATATCTATTAGATTAGGATGTGAAAATACCTTGTTTTGCCACTTTCTACTTATTAATCAAATTAATAATGCTGTAAATCATTGCAGGAAGCTGAAGAAAACTTCAAACTTGGCTCTATAAAACCTATGGAAAATTCTCATTATCTTTACAGTAGCAGTAGGATCACATCCATTATAAGGACTCTAAATGAATATTAATCTTCTAAGCCTAAGCCCTTTAAGGGGGACCATTTAATGGTCTGAAATCTCTGTGTCAGTACTAGCAGTAATGTTCTTTGTTATGTAAAACACGTAGTTCCATGTTTCTGTGAAGTGCCCTCAGTAAGAGCTCCAACCCAGGACCTCCTAACTTGCTTCCACAGGTTGGAGATGACACTTAACCTGGTACTGACCAGGCTCCCCAGTGAAATAGTCACTGCACCAAGCCTGTATGAATTTAAGAAACGTATGGACTGTGCACTAAGTCACATGGTCTAAACTTTTGGGTAGACCTGTGTGGTGGAAGGAGTTGGACTTGATGATCCTTATGGGTCCCTTCCAAATCGGAATATTCTATGATTCTATGATTCTACTGCAATAGTCGTTGCTTTTTACACTACATTAGTTCACAGGAATAGGTGACTATCTAACATGCATTGATGTGTGTCCTAGTCTTTTGGCTGTTTTCTTGCTTTACTGTACTAAGTATGAAGACTATTTTGGGGGAGAGTGCTAAAACTACACCTTACCTGAAAGAAAGATGGTGTTGAGCTGAAACAGTCAATTGGTAGGGAGAGCACTCTGCCGTAAGTGAGGAAAGGTGTGCTGAGTTTATCAAATTTCAAGTTTATCTTGAAACAAATTGTCACAACAGAGTGGCAGATCTTTCATGTGAGACTGGATCCTGGACCATGTCCTGGCAGTAAAGAGCAGTACAAAGGTGCATATGGAGTTGAAAGGTGCTGAGGCTTTGCCTTTCACTCCTCCCACGCCAGCCTTCTCAACAGAGAAAGGTCACTGCCTGAGTGATGCTTGGGAAAAATGTTTTTTTCAGGCTGGATAGTAGGAATCTGTTCTCTTGGAGATGAGCAATTTAATGCATGTACAACGCACAGCACTTCTGATAAAAATAATATTGTTTAGATACTGAGTAGGATGTCCAAAAAATTAAGAAACTTTACTGATGTAGACATACAAACATCTCATGTACTGGGATGCCTTTGTAAGTGAATTTTACTTTTCTTTTCCATCCTGTCCTTAGCTGTTTATTTGTGTGATTCAACATCTATTGCATTTTATCACAGTGAATTTCAGCAATAGGGAGAATGATTGCCTTCTATTCACATATTGGTTTTTAGTTCAGTTGTGAATGGTGCAGGACTGAAATGTGAAAATACTGGAGGAATACCAAACAAACTGAAAAGCAACAACAGCACTACTCCTGTGTGTAACAATAAGTGAAATATGTTGAGTTTGTGTTTCTTATTTTGAATGTTTTGATCAGAGGAGTGATCATTATGAAAAATATTCTTATTAATTCTAATAAACAACGAGTCAAAACTGCATTGCATTTAGTCAGTTTTAGAAAGAAGAGGAAAATTTTGCATAGAATAGACCAGACATGACATGAAGATGTCACAAGTCAAGCTGATACTTTAGGCTCTTTTGTCAAAAACTGAAATTGAAGAGATTTTTTTAGATCACTGAGATTCAGTGAAAGCTTTGCTCAACAGCTTCTGAAAATATATCAACAGGAATATGATTGGATTTGGGTATGCCAAAACTGAGTTTGTGCTTTTCTTTCAAAGTTAGAATGCTGTGGGACTTCCTTATGATTTCTTTGGAGAAGTTTCCTTTTTTAACATGCAGGAGAACTGAAATTTTACGTAAAGTCTTAGAGGTCCCAAAAGGATCAAACAGTCAATGGTCTAGTACAAGTCATTTTTTTTTCATTAGTATAAAAAGGCTTATGACTCATAGCATGCATGAGGAAGAAAAGTATACAGGGAAGAAGACCAAAAGCTAAGCTTGTCTTCTGCAGATAGGACAGTATTTGGAATAGGTAGTGAAAAAGAACTTGCAAAATGTCTAAGGTGCTCAGGAAAGGTATGGGTGTTCTATTACACAAAATAAAAAAAAAAAAAATCAAGTATGATAAGACAATGAAGGGAACAATGTTTTTTTTTTGTTGTTGTTGTTGTTGTTTGGTTTTTTTGTTTGTTTGTTTTGTAGCCTCATTGATTTGGAAGGAGCCAAGGCTGTTATTCTGGAACTGTTCTGCACAGAAGCAAAGGATCTGCTTCAACTCAAAGTGGCAGTAGACAAGGTTGTAGAAGAACGAAGAATAAGATAAGAGAGAACATGTTTCCATTGATAAAAGCAGTCAGAAAACAGGAATAATGATTTTCGTATGATAGGGTATTCATTGATAGAGTTAAAAAAATGTTATTCAATCTGATTATATATCATCTGGAAAATGATGGTAAAACTTGCTGATGATAGTAAATTATTTTGTGTAGTAAAGACAAAGGCCAACTGGGAAAGCTGAAGAAGTCATTCACAACACTGAATAATGGGGAAATCCAATGGCAGAGGACAGGATGTTCAGTATTGAAAAATGCAAAGTGTTGCAGATGAGAGAGAAAAAAAGCATTCCCTACTTTTGGCTCAGCATTTAGCACTGGGATAGTGTCATTCCGGTTTCTATGCTTTATAAAACATCCGGGATGCTTGATGCCTTTTTTTTTTTTTTCCCTTAAGAATTTGGGATCTGAAGTTACCAGCTGGTGGTTTTCCCTAAAAATAGTTTTACTATGAGCATAGTATGTGTATTTCCTATGACTGATTTTGTAAAGGTACATTACTAGTGGTACAAAATAGCCATAATTTACTCTTGGATACTACAACTACACAAACACAAAAAAAGATGAATGGGGTGTATACATACTATTTAGACAGCTTTCCTTTTGTTGCTTTGGGCAACCGTATAGTTAAGTGATAATGTTCCTGGAGATTGAGTCTCTGAAGCAATAAATGGCTTTTATAGTTGATTAAATGCTGAAGTGCAGCTGGAGCTACAAAAGCCATCTCAAGCAGTAAGTATGTTATTGACATTATGGAAAGATAAAAGGAGAACATCATGGGAATAGGAATCTTTAAAATTTGGATGCTGGAGGAAGAACAGAAAGGATAATATTTTCATGAAAAAATATTTGCAGGGTAGATGTAAACCAATACTGTTAGTCTATAACCTTTGCTTTTGCAAATAAATCAAGATCCATAATATGTAATTAAACACTGTTAACATAATCCGTAAAATGTTAAAGACAAGGATGTGATGACACTTAAATCTGAGCTGGTTTGTATCTGAATTAGGCTCTGTATTTCTTGAAATAAGCATTAAGAATGAAGACTAGTAGATTTTGCAGCAAGAGTAGTTTTCCACAATTTTCTTAAATATGTGCTAGTTCCAAATTACGTTGGGTTTGAAAGCCCAAGCATGTTAATTTGTCTTTATAAGCTCTGGCCTCCTAAGACACCTCCTTCCTCCTGACAAATGTATTTTTTATCTACCAGAGGTTTGGAAGAGAAGGAACTATGGAAAGGAAAGAGTAGGAGTGGGCCAAGACTCGAGTTCTGACTTGAGTTAAGGAGACACAAGTCCTGCAGCAACTGAATGTAATAATTTCTGCTTCAAACCCACAGCAGAAATGAGGTTCCAGCTCTTTTCCCAAGAGGACATATACCAAATCTGTTCACTGAAGAGAGGCTTCTTATGTTGGTCCTGTAGCTGTTACCCTAGTGGGTAACAAAGCAGGTGGTCATTCCTGCTTTGTAGTGTTAGGCCTCAAGGAAAGAACAATTATGCATTATGCCAACAGTTGAATGTCATGAAACAGTGTCCTTTACCTCAGATATCTGAAGTGATTCATTTCTCACCCTCTGATTCAGTGAAAGACATAAGAAAAGTGGTACCACATCATAAGTAGTGTTGAAAATGATCAAAAGTGCTCAAAGTGTCTGAAATAATTACGTAAAAACTATCCTCACTTTTGAGCAAGCTCTTCAGGACTGTGCAGGCAAATACATCAACATACGAACTGAAAGGTGAGCATGCTTCCTTTGTCCCCGAGCAGTTCAGTCACTGGAATTATTTTTTCAAAAAAAGGACTTGGGTGAACACTGGACTAATAGGAATTTAAATTGTGGGCATGGAGTGGTAGCACCTGCAGGACTGATTTTATATCAGATTTACTCAGCCATGGCCTGATCGCAGACTTTCTTTTGAAGGCCAAGCTTCCAACAATTACTATCCAGTGCGCGTGTCCCTAAACTCAAGACCTAAAGGTAAGCCAATGAACAAACATTGTGCTGAGCAGAGCTGCTTGTTCTTGGCTTCTGCATTGCCTGACATGCAGGGAGGAGGTCTCCAGGGCTACAGCTCCTGAATCATACATTTTAGATTAACAGATGTGTCTCTTTTCCACTTATTTTAAGAGTCATGAAAAATAGTACAATCATGAGTCTGTTCCAATTAAGTCAACAAAAGTTTTTTCAGTGCTTAAATGGAAGCAGACATGAGTCCAATACAAAAACATCCTGACACCAGAAAAACAAACTGAAAAAGCTCAATGTAACCAAGTTTGCCTTGGGTATTGTCCTTATATTGGGACATCTAGAAGCAAATGTTTCCTGTAGACACTACAGATTTATCTTTAAATTCACAATGAACATGAAATTTATTTTTTTTTAGTAACTTTGGAAAACAGTTATTTTAATTAGTCCTTGTGTATATATATGCAATGCATACAGTGGAGATAGGTTACACGATAGCTGTCTTTCTGTAATGTGATCCTGATGAGTGAACACTCCCAGGGACCAAAATGTCAGTCTTTACTCTGAACTACAGCTTGCTGCGTCTCTTTTTTTCAGCCATTTGTCTAATTTCTTGACTTGTTTCTTTAAAGAATTTTGAATGTCATTGGAGGAAAGAAGTCTTCATCCTGCATTACCTTTTTCTATATAAATGACAGTATTTATGCTCATGTTATTTTATTTTGCTTTCCTTAAAGTCACAGAAGAAAAAAACATACCTGCACTTTCCTCATGTAAGTTGCCTTCAGTCAGCCCTTGAACAGGTTACAGTTCTTAACTGGAACCTTTAGCTGCATCAAATTATTATAGCAACATGGATTCAGTCAGGTGGGAAAGGTCTCAAGAAGACATCTGCTCAAAGCAGAAGTGACGCTGAATTCCAAGCAGGTTGCTCAGGGATTTGTCCAAATGGGTCTTGGAAACCTCCAAGGATGGGGAGGCCTCTCTGGGAGCCTCTCTGGGACACCCATTCCAGTGCTTAATTATCTTCACAACAACTTTATTTTTACTTATATTCACTAAGGTCCCCTGTCTGAAGTCATGCCTGTCATCTTTCTTCTGCATTTCAGTAGAGAGCCTGGGTTTTCTTGGTGACCCTTTTGTTAGGTGTTGGCAGGCTGCAATAGTTACTCCTGCAGTGACTCTTCTAGGGTCTAAAAAAATATATGCTTATATGGCATATGGCATATGCTTATACGATTATATATATTATGTCACACCTACAGAATCCTGAGCTGTAAAGCACATAATTAATTGAATATTTTATCTTTTTTTTTTTTTTTTTTTTTCTCCTGAGGTCAGATAATTTCTAGTATTATTTATTACAAATTTGAATTTCTTTTCAAAGTGGTAACTAAGAAATAGCTTGTAGCTATAAAACATTAGTCATGAAGAGTGCCTATCCAAAATTACACGATCCCATAATTATATTTTCAGTCAATAGAGTCCGTTATAATTGTGTGCTTATCTCAAGAAATGCTGATGCATACCTTTATATTCTGTATGCTTTAATCCTTAAATATTAAATCATATATCTGTCTAGGGAACTGATATGTTACTTCAGGCTGCTTTCACACAGATGTATTAATATAGGGCACATAGAAACACATACTTTATGGAACAAGGCAAGAGTGTTGCACATCTACCTTTTGGTACACACACCAAGATCTTCTCTTGCTTCAGTTATGTCATACCAATCCTATGGTCAGCTTCAGAGGCAGCAAGCCACATGCAAAGGTAGCCCACACAAGAAATTTTGGTTTTATTACTAGATAATTACCTTTATCACTTAAATGAGGCACAAAAGGTCTTGTGTTTATTACTACATCATTTACAGAAATCTCAGGAGAAAGCCTTGTGGATTTTCATTTTCAAGTAGAGTGCAATGTCAAGTCAGTGTTCCAATGTGCATGAATAAGACAGATCAGAGATTTCTGAACAGGCTTCATTCCTGTGTCATTTACATAAACTGTTGGGAGCTGATGAAATAATTAAGCTCATTCTGTGGGACCCACTTTTGAGATTAATTTATATATATATATATATTTTAAGTTACCATGCATGCAATTTATATATATATATATATATATATATATATATAAAGTTACCATGTGTGCAGTTGTATGACTTTGATAGCTATCCATGATATTTTTGTAATTGGTAAATGAACGTGTGAACAAAGTTATTTACCTCTTTCCTTTTTTTTTTTTTTTTTTTTTTTTTTTTTATTGCTAGCGTACTGGTTTCAGCTGAGATAGAGTTAATTTTCTTCCTATTATCTGATATGGTGCTGTGTTTTGAAGTTAGGATGAGAACAGCGCTGATAACACACCAAAGTTTTAGTGTTGCAGAGCAATGCTCACACAGAGCCAAGGACTTTTCAGTTTCTCATGCTGCCCTTTCAGATACATGGGTATGCACAAGGAGCTGGGAGGGGAGAGAAGCAGGATATGTGACCCAGACTGGCCAAAGGGAGGCTCCATACCATGTGGTGGCATGCTGGACAATAAAACTAGTGAGGGGAGTTGTCCAGGGGAGGGCTGCCACTACTCAGGGTCTGGCTAAGCATAAGTCAGCTGGTGGTGAGCAATTGCATTGTGCATCACTTGCTTTGTATATTCTATTATTATTCTATTATTATTATTATTAATAATTATCCTTTCATTTTCTGCCCTATTAAACTGTCTTTATCTCAACCCACTAGTTTTACCTTTATTCCAATTCTCTCCCCCATCCCTCTGGGAGAGGAAGTGTGCAGATGGCTGTGTGGTGCTAAGCTGCCTGCTGGGTTAACCCCCAACAGTTAGCATTTGAAGCAAGGTAGTGTTTTCACTTTTCAGCAAATAATGTGAAATGTTCTTATTGTAACCCACATTTCACTAGAATTACCGTGGCTTGCAGGACTTCGAAAAACTCAAAGCTGCAAAGTTTTTACATTTTACGAGGAGCTAAATTAAAACAAACAAACAAAAATTAATACATGAAACAAACAAACAAACAAACAAACAAAAAAAACCCCACTGATGATCATGCTTTTTTCCCCCATGAAGTTGCCATCTGATTCCTAGCAAAATAGAATTATCTGGCTTTGTGTTTATGCCATGGAAGCAACTGTTAAGTAGGAGAAGCTGCTAGAGATGAATTGAAAGTAGTGAAAGATAAATGTGATTTTAAAAGCTGTCTGAATAAGTGGGATCTTCCAGGTTCCCAATTATGGAAACTGAAGGCAATTGATAGGCATATGAATGAGATATCCGTAGTTGCATGAAATAGATATAGATGTATTATAGGTAGGACATGGGATCAAAGTGATTCAGGTTCTATACAGTTCTGCCTGTCAGAGAAGGACCTGCCTGTCAGAGAAGGACCTGGGAGTATTGTTTGATAACCGGCTGAATATGAGCCTGCAGTGTGCTCAGGCAGCCAAGAAGGCCAACAGCATCCTGGCTTGTATAAGAAACAGCGTGTCCAGCAGGTCCAGGGAAGTGATTTTCCTCCTGTACTCAGCTCTGGTGAGGCTGCACCTCGAGTACTGTGTTCAGTTTTTAGCCCCTCACTACAAGAAAAACACGGAGGTGCTTGAGCGAGTCCAGAGAAGGGCTACAAAGCTGGTGAAGGGTCTGGAGAACAAGTCTTATGAGGAGCGGCTGAGGGAGCTGGGACTATTTAGCCTGGACAAGAGGAGGCTCAGGGGCGACCTTATCGCTCTCTACAGATACCTTAAAGGAGCCGAGGTGGGGGTTGGTCTGTTCTCCCACGTGCCTGGTGACAGGACGAGGGGGAATGGGCTAAAGTTGCGCCAGGGGAGGTTTAGGTTGGATATTAGGAAGAACTTCTTTACTGAAAGGGTTGTTAGTCGCTGGAATAGGCTGCCCTGGGAAGTGGTTGAGTCATCTTCCCTGGAGGTCTTTAAAAGATGTTTAGATGCAGAGCTTAGGGATATGGTTTAGTGGAGGACTTGTTAGTTAGGTCAGAGGTTGGACTTGGTGATCTTGGAGGTCTCTTCCAACCTAGACTATTCTGTGATTCTGTGATTCTGTAACATGAAGGTGCATGTTTCTGGATAAACAACATTTGTAAGGAAGGGAAAAGTCTATGATGTGCAGATTTGTAGCACTTGATGACAGTTAGTCATGCATTTGATACAGCAAATAATTTTCCAACTTGATGCAAGCATGAATCCTTGTTCTCATTTTTTTTTTTTTTTTTTGTTCCCAGTGGTACTACGGTAGATCTTTCTGTCATTAGCTGGCATATTGCTGTTTTGTAAACACAGATGTGAGCAACAAGGAGTTTAGTGGCAATAAGAAAAGAGCAATATCTCACCTGCTTTAGTCAATATTATTATTATTTATTATTTTTACAGCCCCCCAAAGTGTGCTAGGTAATTGGAGGAACTGTTAGAGCAATCTAATGCTTCTTGTAATCCTCCAATAACCAGGGATATTTTTACACATATATTTAGCTTTATGTAGATAATTTTACAAGATATTCTGTAAGCAATTAGCCAACAACTATGTCTCACCACTGTGTGTAGAGCCCTGCTGATTTTTTCTCCTTTCTTGTTCATCCCATGTCACAAGGGAGGCTGTGACAATGTATTTTATTTTCATAATGCTTTCTACCTAAATGCAATAGTTGGTTTGCACTATTTGCAATAGACCCTGCTCATCTTTAGTCACGATTGTATGTATGAAACCCATAGACATACCTAGAGAGACCAGCAAATGTCCACAGATGTTCCTATGAGTCCATGCTCAAGCTCTACCTTGAGAGAGAGTTTGTTTTAAAAGAGAACGAGGGTGCTTAGTTCATTTTGCTCAGAGTTAGCTCTGTTTCTTTTATAGCCAAGTCTCTACATGTCCATTTACATTTGGAGTTACTGCTGGTTAATCGCAATGGTTTGCAACCTGAAAAGATCTGTTGCATCATGGCTGAGCACCTCTGGTTCATGTGTATAGGCTGCTCAATGCTTTAGACATGGTCTAGGCAAGTACTTGAACTTACTGCATGATTTTGTACATCCCCGTTAGTGTGAATGCAGAATATTTCTTGCCTACGACACAATTCAGAATTAGTACTCACACAATTCCATTGCATTTGGCTTTACCACCCAGTTAAATTTGGTTTAGAATATGTAATATATGTAGCAAGTAATTTTTATTTTCTTTATATATTTTTATGCCTGGAACATTCTGTCTTCTTTTCTTATTCATAATTTTTGTTAGAGCTTCATCATTTAATCAAATGAGAACACTTTTACATATAATATTGAATTGTGCATGGTTAAGTCTGAAGCCATCAAGAATGTGAAAAACAAATGGGCTGTTACCCTCACTTGTCATTCTTAAGCAAACCAGAACCACTTCATAATTTAGTTTAACTTTTTCTTTCATTTGCATTGACTATGAATGAATTGGAATGAAGAGCAAATGCTACTAGGTTTATGAAGAATAGAAGTTACATTGAATATCCAAGTAGAGTGCTGGAAGCCCAATTTGTTAATCAGATTGGGAGTATTATTATCTGACATCGCAGTAGCAAAACAGCATTAGCTTCAAGTGCTGTTTTGAATAGACATGTGCTCTTCCTATTTGTATAAGAGTTTTTAGAAGCAAGAATGTACTAAGAGCAAATAAATTTAAACTCTAAAGAATGTACTTCTGTATTTAAAGGGTAGACAGAATTCATAAGCTATTAAGCTATAAACCAGCCTATTAATTGGAGACAGTTCCATTATCTAAAAAATAAAATTAAAAAAATGTGTGTGGGGGGGAGCAGTTCAGTGCTGATTCCATTTATGTGCTGAAATAAAATCTCTGATAGAGATTTGTTCAGGCAGCAGCTAAAGGCAGATTGAAAGTTATTCTAGAAACAAGTGTATGGTTTTGATTTTTTATTATTATTTTTAAATGAAGGTTTTTAATGGCAGGGTTATTATATTAGTATATTTAATTTCAGTTAGAGAAAGACTGTGTGTGTTTGTGAGCAGATGCATCCTCTTGGCATTGAACAGTATTTCTCTGAAGCAGGAATTACAGCTGTTTGTTTAAAAGATATGTGAGATCTTTTAACACTGCATTTTTTGAATGTCCAGAGAGTACAGAAGTTTCAGTATCTGTTTCTAATTATAAAGATATTTTACAGTACCCTTCATCCTTACACATCTCAGAGAGCCCTGCAGGCTGAAGCTCAGATCTGCATACCTACAGGTATTTCTTACAGCCACCTACCGACTTGCAGGTGAAATAGAAACTGCATATTATTACTTTACAACAGCAGGAAGCTGCATCAGAGAGGAAGGAGAAAATCACTTTTTAAATTATCTGCCTGTCTGAAGGTTTGCCGAAGTATTCCTCTGTATTTTATTATCTAAGTTCTCCTTTGGTCTATCAGACTTGCCTAAAAAATCTTGGGGATTGTTTAATACCTCTGTGTTTTACATGGTAGCAGCTGTTTTTCCATTTTCCTGTTTACAGGAGATTGTGTTTTGACAAAACATACATAAATAAAAGTACTTTCAGAGCCCTCAGCAGTGCAGGCTCCATCTGAGCTCAGTTCAAACAGAGCAGATAAGTGGGGTGATTGAAGTTAGAAAATGACCTGAGCATAACTGAATGAACATAGTAAATTCAGAAACTTCTTCTGCCAGCAGATAATTAATTGATTTGTCCATAAAACCAATTAATTGATTTGTCCAAAAAAATTACTATGGGAATGGCAAGAGCTTTCACAGTGGTGTAAAGCAGCTGTGTAGCAGTGGCAGATGCCCAAGAGCTGCAGGCAGCAGGTGGAGCAGGTGAGCCCCAGCCCCACTTCAGCCAGCTCCACGCCCCACTCTGGGCAGGCAGGGTCTTCTTTCCACAAATTAGCAACAGCTGTGGGAATTTACTTCTGCCTTTGCAGGGCAAAGGTCTTGCTATAACACAACATCAATAGCCTTCAGAGGAAATGTCTAGATATTTGCCATTTTGTTTTTGTCAGAAATAGAGAAAATAATACTGTTGAAATCCATTGAATTGAATCCTTGAATTTAAAAGGTCTTGAGATTCATTTTGTTATTGAAGATTGCAGAATATCCTTATTCATTTTCTTTTTCTTTTTTTTTTCTCTCTTTTTTTTTTTTTTTCCTATTTAAACTGCCTGGGCTTAGGAATTGTTTTCACTTTCAAGTGTAAACGTTGATTTGAAACTTCAAGCATAAATTGCTACATATTTATTGCTATAAAGACAATCTTCCAAACATGAATTGATGCAGCTCCGACTTCTGAGGGTTCAGCACTTCTACTGTAGAAAACTTTCCCAATCAACAAAAGAACGAAACTGCCAATACTTTGGCAAGATTTGTTATTGCTACCTGGAAGCCTGAAGGACAAAGTTGATGTGATCTAGGAATATAAGTATGTGAATGTTCCAGGGGAAAAAAAAAAAAAAAAAAAAAAAAAACAAAAAAAACCAGCATGTGGATAGTTGGTAGCTAGGAAATACTTCTGAGCCTCAAGTAACGCTTTAGTGGGAAAAATGTGCCTGACATCTTGTTCAGTAACCCAGTCGCTGTATACCTTCAGTGGACTAATTACTTGGAATTCCTCAGCTGAGTTGTTATCTAGCCTCATACATTTATTGTTAACTTCATAACATAAAACAAAACAAACCAGACTGCTTAACTGAGGAAAAAAATAATAATACTATGAATCTACCATTCCAGTTACAGTTTTTCTTTGCCTTTGTTCCCTTGGTGATTCTTTGTAAACAGAGAGAGCAAAAATGGTGGGAAGATAACGTAATTCATCTTCATAAACATAATTCCTGCCTTCCTGTTGGTCCAAGTCTCCAGAAGAACATTCTGGATAAGCCAACTGTTACATGTAGCATATATTTTATATTTTCATTGAAACAACAATGGCAATGCAGACTTAAAAAATATTAGGAATTTTAGGCACTGTGTGTTCTGAATGAGCATAAGACTAAAGGAACAAAATCAGTACTAGTCTGATAGTTCCTTTCACCTCTCCTTCTGGAGCTGCAACACAGGGCGTGCAAGGGCAAAGGAAGAGATAATGAAAATGTTTTGGGGAAAAATTTAGGAAAAGATCAAAGCATTAAGTAGTAATTTTGTGTTAAAAAAGCAAATCCATTTTACATTTTTTTTCTTTTTTAGTCAGAAAAAAATAGCAGCATTAGTCTAGACTAAAACCCTTTAATTTTTTTTTTTTTTTTTTTTTGTGGATGAATACATTATTTTGGAATTAGAAAATTGATGCATTGTTGATGTGCTAGATAAGGATTTATGCACATAAAATTGTACTTGATAGATTAATTACCAAGATAAAGGTGCCACTGTTTGGAATAGTGTATGACATATTTTTGTAATGACTTCAAATGACTTAAATCATTGCTTTGGGAAAAAAATATATATATTTCCTGTGAGTATAAATGTACAATATGTTCTTTCCCTTTTTAGGTGTTAACCGTTACCTTCTATTACAGCATATTCATAGAACTGTGAGATGGCAGTCACATTTGTCACGTGTGTGACAAAACCTAAGTTATATTTCAAAAGGAGTTTCTTGGCTTTTTGAATCTAAATGCTTTGTGAGAAATACAGGGTGCATATCTTCCAAGCCTGTTTTTATGTGTTATTGCCTATTCAGTGTCTCTGTTAATCCTGAAAAAAAAAATATCTATTCTGCTAAGGATGTGGTACACTGCTACTGAAGTGAATGGTGAGCGTCCATTAGATTTTAATGGACTGTCATGTTGGCAGTGAGAAAGTATATTCTGGAATTGAAATTGATAGCCTTGTTGCCTCTTGGTTATTTCAATTTAAACTTTGGAACTGGAAAAGATGTATCATGTAAAACCCGTTTATAATCAGAGATTGTATTTCATTGCAGTTATTGAGCACAACAGAAGTAAATGTCCTAATTTCATCTCTCCCATCAAGGTTTACAAGCTGTTCCAGTACCAAATAACTTACAGAAGTGAAAAAGCAACCAATTTCTTTTTTCTTCTTTTCTGAGTTCTGTAATCCACTTTAATCCATTTTAAGAATGTGATTCTGGTGATGCGTATTCAGCTGAGGTCCATGGAATCAGTCAACCTTCCTGTTGCTAACAGATATCCCTTTATCTAACAAAATCAGGAATAATTAACATTAATTATTCATAGTTTTTTGTTAGATCAGATAGTGTCATTGCTTCTAAATGACATAGTGTGATGTTGCTTTACCCTATCTTTGTGTGTGTTGTGTGCATGTGCTGTGCAGAATCTTGATGAGAAAGCAACTCAGTGCAGTGTCAGAGCAGTTTACTGCCAACATGAGGCTGAAGTAAAAGAATTAAAAGAACCAGACAATTTGATTTTACTGAGATTACATCTTTTTAATACTTGTACAGCTTTATAAAAATCTATTACTACCCAACTGCAAGGATAAAGAAGCAAAAAGCTAGAATTAAAAAAAAAAAAAAAAAAAAAAAAAAAACTCACGACATCTACATACTAACTAACTTAAGAGTAAATTATTGTGTTTGTTTATTGTGATAATATCCCTTATAACAAAATATAGGGCTAAATCTATAGAAGCCTTTTTTGCTGTTTATCAACTTATTCAGTAAAGCTGCCTTCCTAATTATATTGAACCACCTTCTTCCCAATAGAAAAAGAAATAATTCTAATTAATTGATTGATTACAAGTTAAAGAAGTCCCATGAGATATTCACAGAGGAATCACAGAAGCTCAAATACTATTTCTATTATAGGTAATAACATGAAGTTAAGGTTATTCCCAGGCTCTTGGAGCAAGTGCAATAGTATGGCTCACATCTCTACTGCTTTTCTCTTTCCAGTCAGGCAGTGACAGTAGTTATACTGCTAAGAACTTTATTGTCCCATCCCTTGCACTATATCAACTTAAAAATTTCTTCAGTTTTGAGACATTTTTCATAAATTAACTCCGTACTTTTTGGCTTCTGAAGATTGTCAAATCAGTCCCAGAAAGCTTTGGAAGTGTTATGTTTTCAGGCACCTTTAAGAGTGGTTTATACAATTCCCTATGAGACTTTTCAGTTGAATTTCCATTACAGTTTACTTTGTAATCTACTTTGTTCCCAAGATGTTAGTTTGCATTTAAATATCAGAGTTATGCATGTTTATCTCAATGTCACCATCGGCTGCATCTAATAATTTTTATAAGTACTCCAAGTCATCACTGAGTACTTTGAGTATGAGTCTCTGTATAGGACCCCCAAATAGTTAAACTAAATGAGCTTGATGTGGAAACTACACTTGGGCATGCCCTGTTTTTTGTACATATAAATCAATGGCAAAAGAAGGCAACACTTGGAACAAATAATGTAAGGAGCTACAGTGGTCAGTGAGGTCTTCAAGGTGAGAATGACAAGCTTGAATTTCATATTATGCTAGAGAACGTAATGGGTTTTATGACTTTGGATCCATTCCAGCAAAGTACGTAAGAGCCAGAGCATTGTCCCATTATGTAAATCTATTTATAGAGATAGATATATTCCCTCTTGAATAGATGTGTAACTCATTAGCATTAATGAATTTATGAGTTAGCAGTAAGGAACAAAGACATTTAATCTTGAACATCTATTATTATTATTTTTTTAAATAAAATCTGACCTTTGTCCTCTGGGGGAAAAAAAAAAAATCTATGTCAGACTTATTCTCAGGATATCTCTGAAATTAGATTATTTTGTCATGCAGAACAGAACATGATATCATGTTCACAATTCAAGCTGGAGGTTTTCACATAGATCTAATATTAAAACCAAACCAAACAAAAACAGAATAATGAATTAAATAACTATCAAATGAAATTATTGAGAATTTAGAACAGCAGCCACAAGTATGCCTGTTTTGCAAAAATGAAAAACCAGTGATATTTTCCCTTCCACAGTGTATTTTAAGAAAATATGCTCAAAAATCGTAAGTCATTGATATGTAATTTATTATAACACCTTGCAATTATTGGTGAAAGTTCAGAAGACTAATATCTAGAGATCCAAATGAGCTTGAGGAATGGAAATTGTGGAAAAATTTCTGCAAGAAGCGATAAAAAGAAAGGTTCTGTAGAGGTGCAAGAGAAAAGCAGGAGCCAAAACAAAAGTGCTGAGTAAGTGAAATTGGAATAAGGCTGGAAGACTCTCAAACCTGGGGAAAGGATGCGGTGGGGGGGCAAGGAAAGGCCAGGGATGATACGGCAAAATTGCATTCTGCTGATACGACAGGCTTAGTGCCAGCCTTGAAACCTCGATATGTTATTTCTGGCCACTACTTCATAAAGAAAAATATTCATAATCAGAACCAGCTCAATGCTTCTCAGTAGTTTGGGTGAAACTGAGTATTTTTGTCTTAAGGTAGAACAAAAATAATAGTTTGCTGTGGCTGCTGTGGTGTGGGGCAACAGTAGAAACACCTACTTTCTGCTTTTCTCTGCAGTTGTTGATGGCATTAATAGCAGCAAGGCCATCTCCTCAAGACTATGCCATTAAGGAAAGTTGGCAGCATGGACACCTCTTACTAGGACAATCTGCCTCTGTGGACATCTACTTATTTTACCTCTGCCTGAAATTGCCCCCGTGTTCCTGTCAGGGTGATTAATCCGTATAGAATGATTGTGCTCTCACTGCCAGTCACTACTCTTTGGCATGAGCAAACTATCTTAGTCTGGGTTATCAATGCCAAAAAAGTACCATAAGATTTTTTCTTTCTTTTTTTAATGTTTGTTAAAATTAGAAAATTGCTTACAGTTTGCTATCTTGTTCTTTCCTCCTAAGTGCCCCTCGAGCCCCCCCCCCCCCCCTTTATTTTTATTTTTATGCAATAGTCCTGTCTCAGAGCACAGGATAAGTGGTGATCACTGAACCAGTAACTACACAATATTTCTTTTTAACATCAGCCATATGGTAAGTCTGTGATCATTGGTCTGTGATCATTGCCTAACTCAGTCAGGGGCTTAAAGATGTAAAGCTTCTTATGCTTTTCCTAGACCAGCTGGGAGGCTGAAGATCAAGCATCCACACTGCTGAATTTATATCTTACTATGTAAATCTTAAAAAGGGGGCATTTTAAAAAAAATCTAGCCTCAAATATGTGTTGAGGATTCTTATGTAAAAAAGCTATCCAAGACCAGACAGAAAATGACATTCTTTCTTTTCCCATCCTTCTTTCTGGTTTTCTCAAGTTCCTTAATCAGAGTATCAACCATCCAATTATCTTAGTGTTTAACCAATTTCAGCAATATGTCAGAAGGGAAAACAAGAATATTTCATTTCCAGTTTTATTTTAAGCACAGTTCAAATATTTCTGTAACAGCTGGTAGTAATGCAAGAAACATTTTCAGTCATACTTGTTTAAAACAAACTTTCCAGCACTATCACAAAAGCAGTAGCATTACAATTGAAACAATTAATTGTATGTGACACTACAATTACATGACAGATTTCTAGTAGTTTACGAATTTTCTGCAGGATTATAATCAGATATGCTTTAAAAGCACCTTATCAAGTAGCACTGTCTTGAAAGCTCTTGAGGACTTGAATAAACTTACTAGTAAAGTAGCTTCTGGGGGCGGGGGGGGGGGGGGA
>CM021731.1:11857991-11906889 GCA_011075105.1 Heteronetta atricapilla
GGAGTGCTATCCAGCTCCACCCAGCACTTTTATAGGAAAAGTAGTTTGAGAGAAGTCACCTGTAAAATAAATTAAATTGCTTGGCACTGATAAATACTATGGCAATCATGTAGAAGTGATAAGAAATAGGAAACTGTAAAATTTCATTTACTGAAATGCTAAGTATTCTAACCAAAAACATGATTAAGACCCCGTGTGTCATTACCGTAACACGTCTCAGTGGTACAAAGCAGCAGGGTGATATTCCAGCATTAGATGTGCCTACACACACATTGAGTACAGCCTAATGAAATAAAGTCTATTTCTTTGCAATTTGTCAAGCAGCTTCATAAAATGTGAAACTAATCTAACAAGTTAAGTTTTCTTTTTGATCAGCCAGCAGAGATTTAAAAGTCTTCACATTTTTATGGGTAAAGGTGTATTCATCTCAGCTGTATGGCTAAAATTCTTATTTCTCTGGTTATGTTGTAGTTTAGTAGAAAAGGTGTTTTCATAGAAGGGGCAGCAATCTGTTCTTAAAGTACGTAAGCAATCTCTTATACTTGACTAACATTTAAAGCTGTCTTATGGAATCTGTTTCTTGCCTTGCTCTTAGCCATTTGAACTTTCCTGTTGTCAGTAAAATCTATAAAAAATGACAAGGAGATGCTGGTTTGCACAGAAGTGAACTTTGAACATTTCTAAGACAGTGGTCACAAGCAAAACCTGAACATCTCTGAATTATTATTTCAGAAAACAACAATGTCTGACCATTAAGTGCACTTGATGTTTAGGTAATCCTGTAAGATTCCTAAAATGAATAAGCATTCCTGCAGTACTGCAAAATTGCCCTAGTCCAGTGTGGGAAACAGGGTGCTTCCTAAGTTTCATAATTTTTTACCCATCAGTATATTTTGGAGAACAGACTGTTCGAATAGATCAGTTGTAACTGCTGTTTGGCAGTGCCTTACCTATAAACATGTTCAATGCTTCATCTGTGGTAAGCACCCAAACTGTGGTCTCTCAATATAGAGACTGCTAAAACAGTCCTGAAGGTAAAAGCATGCGGAGTCCTGGCTTCACCTCTGAACCATAACAGAGTGTTTTTCCTTATTCAATAGAATACAAAAGTGTGAGTAAAATATTGTTTGTTGTTTATCTGCATTTATCTATAATATGTTAACTGCATTTTTATATCATTTAAATTTAATGCAGGTTTTTTTTTGGAGATGACCTAGAATGAATTTTTAAATTCCCATTGTGTTTATTTTACTAGATAGAATAATTAAGGCATCAGTCCAGGGAACAGGTTCTCTTTGCCTAAAAGCATTGCATTGGTTTAGGTCAAATTAAAGACTTCATTATATATTTGTGAGTAATTGCTATCAAGCTGCATGACATGTCCTCCAATTCTCAATAGTTTAAGAGGTGATATCCAGTAGTAAATATATTCAGAGACCTCAGGAGCTAGATATATAGAGTCATAGAATGGTTTTGTTGGAAGGGACCTTAAAGATCCTCTAGTTCCATCCCGCTGTCATGGGCAGAAACATCTCTCACTAAATCAAGCTACCCAAACCTTATCTGACCTGACCTTGAACACTTTCACAGAGCGGGGCATCCACAACTTCTGTAGGCAATTTGTTCCAGTGACTCATCACCCTCATAGTGAAGAATATCTTCCTTATGCCTAATCTAAATTGACTCTCTAGTAAAAAACAATACCCCTTGTCCTTACCCATTGTACAAGGGCACTCCATGCTCTTGTAGAAAATCTCTCTCCATCTTTATCATAAGCCCACTTCAAATATTTGAAATTTGCAATAAGGTTTTCCCAGAAACCTTTCAGCCTTCTCTTCTTCAGGATGAACATTGCCAGCTCTCTCAGCCTTTCTTCATAGGAGAGGTGCTCCAGATCTCTGATCATTTGTGACCAGAATAATACTGCCTTCCTGACTCCATGGCATTCTTCATATAGTAGGTGTCAGGCTTCCTATTCTTTCAAGACTTCTTTTGGTATTTGGAATCACTTTTATCTAAATGGTCACACAACACAATAGTTCATAGATGGCTCCCTCTTTAGAAACTACATACTGTTTTTACAAATGTGCAATCATTTTTGTTAGGTTGGCTGTAGATGACTAAGGTAGTGTTTAAATAGATAAAAGTAAAAGTAGTTTCTTAGGTATATTGAGTTCTATTTTTAATTTTTCAACATGTTACAACATGTTACAAACATGTTACAACATGTTTTCAACAGCAGCACTGTTACGTTTAGGACAATTTAAGACTGAAGTAATGTATTAATATATATTCATCATATATCTTAAATCATTTTTTCCCTTCAAATATAAAGAAAATCTTAATGTAAAAACCTCATATCTATTCAGCTGGTCTTAAAATCCCTGTTGAGTCTGGAGTGCCAGGATTTCACAATTAACCTTACTGAGCCTTCCTTTCTGGCAGTGTCGTCTGAGGATGTAGTTAGCCTGGTGTCATTTAGAGTGTTCCGTGAGTGCCGCTAACAGCCACTGGCAGCGTGCTTGCAGCATGTGGTGCCTTCTGCCTTCACACCTAGACAAATGCTGCTAGTGTTTTGTGTAAAATGTCGAGCATGTACTATGAAAGAAAATCCTACAAATAATGGATCTTTCAAAGTCTTTCCCCTGTGTAATATTATTTGTCCTTCAAAACATACCTACTGCATGTTGTTAGTACTTCTTTAGGTCTCATGTTGCTCTTCCGTGCAGAGGGCTTCACAGGTGTAAAAGCTGATAGATATTTGAAAGTAGGTTGGTATTTCTGAAACAGGAGATATGCCAGTGGCAGGAAGGATGCCTCAGAGAAATTTGGAAGATCCAACTGTATGTTATTAGAAGAAAAAAAGAAAAAAAGAAAAAAAAAAAAAAAAGATTATACCTTGGTTTTCATTTATTAAAACACACGTATCAAAAGGCCAACAAGGACAAAAACAAGAACCCCCATTTCAATCAGACAAGGAAATTTCTCTTTTAATGTGTTTTATATTATTAAATATACTTTTCATATTTTGTGTGAAGAAATAAAGTTTCATGAGTGGAACATTGCCATTCATAGCTCCTTTTTTTTTTTTCAAAATCAAAGATTTTATTTTTTTTCATGTGTCATGTTACTTGCTATGACACTTGCAGTCCTTGTAACCTTTATGTGTCTTTTTTGTTTTCTACCTAAAAGACAGATTCTTGTTTCAAAGCAAAATTAGGCAGTCAGTTCTGAAAAGCATAAGCAATTGCAACCAAACAGAACAAAACTTTAGCTCTTTCAAACACTTGTCTTGGCACCCATGGAAAGTTGTGCAGCACAGATGACTAAGACAGTAAGGCTAAGAGAGAGATAATACAAATATATATATATGTGTATATTTGTTAAACCAGAAGTGGTATAGGATAATGAAAAATATATTTAAGAATATTGTTTTTTTTTTTTTCTTTTTCTTTTTCTTCTTTTATTTATTATTATTTTTTTTCCCTTCCTTTAATTCCTTTAAGGAAATTCCTTTAAGTGTTAATCCCAGTGTAGAACTGTAAACAAACTGCTTGTTTAGGTATTGCTCTATCTTATTAATTGTATATATATATATGTATATATATATATATAATCAAGATAATTGATATTATTTCTAATGTGTGTGTATTATTTCTAATTTAAAATATAATACCTTATCAGGACTGCCTCCCACCCATAGTTTGGTGTGGTGGCTAGGTCAGGCTGTGTAATCTCTTGTTCAGGTGTGAATGTGTTATGTGTTATATGGAAAATCGTTAGTCCTGAGCAAGAAATGCAACAGATTTGCTGCTGGCCAACTAGCATCTTTGAATTTGGAAATGGATATATGATTCTGCCAGTCTTCATTGTAGTGCTGTTTGCCCAGTGAGTGCAACAGGAGCCTTTGGACAAAAGCAGCAAGAGCTGGTTAGATTACTACACAACTGGAAAGCTTGTCAACCTGAATGAGTGGCAGGCTTTAACAGTGGTCAGCAAGGACCTGGTTTAGAGATCCACTTTGTTTATAGATGTTATCTGATAACCCTTGTTATCAACAGCAGCTCAAGAGGATGTGCTGGTTGTTACTGACCAAATTGTCAAAGCCCTGAGAAAGGACAAAATACACTTACAATTATCCTGACAAAGAAGATTCAGTTCAGAACACCTCAGGCGGAAGACAATTTCTGGACAAATATTTCATCATCTGGTATGCAGGTAGTCTGTTGTACTGCGACCTCTGTATTGATTTTTTGGTATTCTTTAATATTGGGTATGTCAGCTTTGCTTTTGCACAGCTGTGTTTCTACACACAGTCATCACAAGCCCCAGTTAAAATATATGTGGACAGGATAAAATATTAAAATAATGGAACTGAATTTAACTACAAGAAGAGACAAATTTCTCTGTTAAAAACAAAACAAACAAAAAGCAAAAACAAACAAAAACAGAATACATTGTGAATGTATTTCTATGTTCACATAATTAATAAAGCAGTTTAAATCCTCCAAACTGAATCATTAAAAGTTTGTTATAGCCATGCTTAGACAATTAAAAACTTAACTAACAAAAAGATTTATTGAGCAAGACAGAATATTGAAACTATGATATACAATATTTCATGTTAATTAAGAAATGTGTCTATAAAATATTTCATTTATTTTTCTGTAGTAATGATAAAGACACATTTATTTTTTTAAACAGAAAATATACACTTAAGGAATGACAGCAACACAATCATCTTCTTTTACCTCTCAGAAATACTTTTATATAAAAAAGTGTAACTGTTTCTTTAAAACAAAAATTGTTAAACCAAACTGTTAAACAAATTTATAATTATGGTTCCAAAATCACAATATCTAAAATGTTTAGTATGTGTACATTGCTAATAAAACATTTATTGTGCCTCTCTACAGTGGAAAAAAGAAAAGGTGTCAATAATAAATATTCATAAGAGATGCAGATCTAAAAATGCAATAGAAAAACATAAGCTAAAAGTAGTAGAAGTAGTACCAATTTCTTGCATTTTTTAAGCAAAGAATGAGTTATGTTGTATTCTAGAAACTGATCTTTTACTCTGTCCACTTCTGAAATACTTAAGCTGTAAATTGTCTACATCTACCCCAAAATAACATTTTTCATAGGTAAATGAAGACATGATATGATATGAAGGCATGACATGATAGCAAAACAAAACAAAACAAAACAAAATGAATAAGGAAGAGAATAGTAAATACTGCAAAGAAAATTAGCTCAATACTGTTCAATACCTCACAAAGAGTGTAATGAATCAAGAGGGTGTTCACAGAAAAGCAATAAAAATGATCAGGGAATTTCAAGAAAAAATCTCATGTGAATGAAAGATGAAAAATTCTGAGATTTATTTTTTTTAGAATTAAATTACTAATAAATGTATGTTGGGATTGAACACCTAATGTGAAAAAAATATTTATTGATCTTCAGAATATTTAATCTTAATTAATTTCAACATTTTTCGAAGGCTGTGAAGTTGTACTCCTCAAGGCTTATACTCATCCATACTTTTAGAAATAGATATTGATCAAATGTAGAGAGTAGATTACCCTGTGTATGTATGATACAGTATTCTTGCACCTTTTTCTGAAGCATCTGCTACTGTTAGGAATACAACAGATCCAACCAGAAATCTGTGTAGACACAGTGTTGAATTTTCTTCTGTTTTTAATAAGCTCACAGAAATCACTGGCTCAATGCTGTTTCCAAACCAAAACTATCAATCTGTGAACAGCTTTCAGCATCTACACTTTTGCATTCCCTGCTCATAAAAATAAATCTGTTCAGTTAGATAATTTTACTTTCAGTCTTCCTGTTTCATCTCTAAGGAATTCATCTTGCAGTCTTGGAACCTTACAATTCCAAAGAAACCCATTAGGAACTAGTTGTATGTTTATTTATTTATTAACTTACTACCATCCACTAGAAATACAGCAATGGTTATGAGTGTTTTGAAGGCTTCATTACTCTTTGTATTAAATTCCTCAGCAGTGAGATCAGTGGGTATTTCGATTTTAACTTGTGTTGTAAAATGCCTCACATGCTTTGTAGGAAATTATATTGATATTTTGTTGTTCTTTAAAACAAGAAAAAGGAAAAAAAAAAAAAGAAAAAAAAAAGAAAAAAAAAAAACCTCAAGTTTTCTCATTTTTAAGTTGAGATTTTACCCTTGGTCACATGCTGGGGATTAAATTGGCAAAAGCAGGTGAACAGTTAAGGTCCATCTATCCCAGGGAAAGTTGTGGAGCAGATCATCTTGAGTGCCATCACGCAGCTAACAGAGAACAATCAGGTGATCAGACCCAGTCTGCAAGGGCTATTTCCTACAGCCTTTTCCTGGAAAAACTGGTTGCTCATGGCTTGGATGGGTGTACTTTTCTCTGGGTAAAAACTGACTGGGTGACCAGGCCCCAAAAATTGTGGTGAATGGAATTGGATCCAGTTGGCAGCTGGTCACAGGTGGTGTCCCTCAGAGCTCAGTATTGGCGCCATTTCTCTTTAGTATCATTTATAAAGATATCTTAAAGAGAACTAGCCCAAATACTGAGATCTGGATGAGATGATCGAGTGCATGCTCAGTAAGTTTGCAGACAACACCAAGTTAGGCAGGAGTGTTGATCTGCTTGAAGGTAGGAGGGTTCTGCAGAGGGATCTGGATAGGCTGGATCCATGGTCAGCTGTGTGAAGTTCAACAAGGACAAAGGCCAGGTCCTGCACTAGGGACACAACAACCCCACACAGTGTGACAGGCTGGGGAAAGTGGCTGGGAAACTGCCCAGTGGAAAGGGACCTGGGGGTATTGGTCAATAGCCATCTGAATATGAGCCAGCAGTATGCTCAGGTGACCAAGAAGGCCAACAGCATCCTGACTCATATCAGTAGTATGGCCAGCAGGACTAGGGCAGTGATTGTCTCCCTGTACTCAGCTCTAGTGAGGCCGCACCTCAAGTACTACATTCAGTTTGGGGCCCCTCTCTACAAGAAGGACATAGAGGTGCTCGAGTGTGTCCAGAGAAGGGCAATGAAGAACCATGTGATGAGTCTACAGAACAAGTCTTATGTGGAGTGGCTGAGGGATCTGGGCTTGTTTCACCTGGAGATCTGGGCTTGTTTCACCTGGAGAAAAGAAGGCTTAGGGGAGACCTCATTGCGCTCTACAATTACATTAAAGGACACTGTATTGAGCTGGGTGTCAGTCTCTTCTCCCAAGCAACAAGCAATAGAACAAGAGGAAATAACCTCAGGTTGTACCAAGGGAGGTTTCTCATGTAGATGTGGTACTAAGGTATATGGTTTAGTGGTGGACTTGGCAGTGCTAGGTTAACTGTTGGACTTGAGGACTTTAGAGGTCTTTTCCAACCTAAATGATTCTATGCTTCTACTGGACAGAAAATTGACTTTTCAGGCTTCCTACTCTTAGACACTTACTACTCATATGATCCCACTTACATACAGCATTTCTAAAGTATTTTAGCTCCCCTCTCTGTCAGTGGAAACAGAGAAGGGCAATTCCAGGTTGAAACTCAGATCTTACTGATTTGCCTATTGAACTTGCCTCTTGCTTCTGTTGACTAGAAACAGTTTGTAATAATTACGGTGTGATTTAGTTCACCTAATTTTAGATATATACAGGCATTTGTAAAGTGTGGTTTATGTGACATACACAAAACAGCTGCTTTAGGATGAGATGAATCATGTCTTAAAATGTTCATTTCTCCCTAATTACTATGAGGGAAGTCTGTATAACTACCTCATAAGTAAATGTCTCCATTTTCTATGTGAGAGAATAATTAGGCCATCAGCAACTCTGTGATGAGGGATTTATCCTAAATTCCTTTTGTAAGTGCTGCTCCATTTGGCCTAAACAATTAAGATCCACTAGCTAAAAAGAAGTACATTAATGAATGCTAACATCAAAAAGAAGAAGAATGTGGCTGATGCAGTTAATTAGCTGTACAGGTGAGGAACACAAGTTGCATTTTGTTGTTGTTGCTTGTTTGTTTTTTTCAGTAAATGCTGAAGAAAAATGTAAAACAAATACTGGAAGCTAGACTTACCATCACAGATAAATGCCCTAAAACTAAGCATGATACCAAATCCGTCTTCTACCCGGTAAATATTTATGCAAAATAAAAGATTTGAAGGAAGGATTGGAAGTTACGTGATGCCCCTTGTAGAATACCCTTCAGGCTTGTGCTTGGTATAGTTGGGCTGAGTATGCTTGGTGGAAAGACCTTTACAATAATACACAACTTTTCATTTCATACAATGCAAATGTGCTCTGTATGGAAAAGATGAATTCATTTGCCACCTGAGAACAAGCAGCTGATGAGCTGCTGCTACACAGTACAGCATGCTACACAGTACAGCAGGGAATAAGTAGGAATCCCCTAACCAAAATTTGGCCAGACACTGGAAGTAATTCCTTATTTATTACATCTTGCTGGTTTGTGACCTTTAGTTAATCTGAATGAATGGACTAATGAAGCTTTAAATGTTGGACATCAGCTTTAAATGTGATCACTATTTATTTATGTATTTATTTTTCTTTAGCAATTGCCCTGGTTTGGGCTGCGATAGAGTTATTTTTCTTCATAGTAGCTTGTGTGTTGCCATGTTGTGGATTTAGGATGAGAACAGTGCTGATAACACACCGATGTTTTAGCTGTTGCAGAGCAGTGCTTATACAGAGCCAAGGACTTTTCAGCTTCTTGTGCTGCCCTGCCAGCGAGGAAGCTGGGGGTACACAAGGAGCTGGGAGGGGACAGAACAGAACCAGGACAGGTGACGCAGGTTGGCCAAGGGAGGTTCCCCACCAGGTGGTCTTAAGGTGGACAATAAAAATGCAGGAACTGGCCAGGGAGGGGTGCTGCTGCTGGAGGTCTGCCTAGGCATCATCAGTCAGATGGTGGTGAGCAATTTTACTAATCTATCTTTATCCTAGCCCACGATTTTTTTTTTTTTAATTTTATTTTTTCTTCTCAAATCTCTCCCCCATCCTACTGTAGGGGGAGCGAGCGAGCAGCTGCGTGGTGCTGAGCTGTCTGCCTGTTTAAACAAATTACAACCAGTATGCCACATGAATGAGAGGGCATTCATAAGGAGGCATTACTACTGAATTTTTTATGGGATTTTTTATTGTAATAAAAATGTTCATGCTATTGCCACACAGGTCTTAAAGTAGATCTTTTCATTCATGAGTGGAACAAACCAAATAACAATAAGGGAACCTAAGTGGCATCAGAGGTAGGACTGAAGATGAAACTAGAACTTTCAGATTCATTCAGAACTGAAAATGCAAATTTAAAGAGATATATTTGTATTGTTATTTACAAGTTGTTTTTTTTTTGTTATTGTTTTTAAAAATATGGAATTACACTAATAATCTAATTTATTTTCAAAAGTAATTTAAATTTCTTATGCTTCTGAGTGTGAAGTATGGAATTAGTATTTAGTAGGCAACTGTGCAATTTAGGCAGATATGCTAAAAGTCAGTTAATCTTTGTTGCACTTTTCTTTGGATCATCTAGATTAGCAACAGCTAAGTGTCCAATGGACTAAATGGACCCCAAGAACAACCCCATTTGATTATTTCTGAAAGGAATTCTTTATTTTTGTTTTATTTTGTTAAATAAAAGCTGCAGTAGTATAAACACTCTGTGAAGAAAATTGCTGTTTAGACTGCCTTGGTAGAGCTTCTATTTAGATTCTATCTAGTTTATATATTAAAAAAAATATATAAAAAATAGATTCCATCTAGACTTATTTGTAACTATGTTTGTTTTCTCTTTTTATCAGTAATCATTGTAATTATGTGCATTAAACAATAAACTACAGCAGTGGATGCAGAGGTGAGAGAGATGTTTGTATTTCTTATTTGGGATGCCTGTGGTAGAAGTCCTATAACTTCTGAATGTATAAACTGCTTTAATTCTTGTTAAATCACAGTCTAGAGATTATTATGCTTTGTCCCAAGAGTGCATCTCTGGCATTGTCCTGTTCAAAAACCAAGTGTTAAGTCAGACCCATAGGTAGCTCTCGGCAGATGAGCCAAATGGTGAGTTTTGAAGCTTGAAACTGCTCACATGGGAAAGCTGCATGCCCACATCTGTGTGCACTGGTGGGACTGCAAGGGCTTTTCTGTCCTTAGCATGAGGCTCTCTGACCTGGACACAAAACTGTCAGCACACAGCACATGCAGGGCTTTATTCTCCTGAAGCCCAAGCATCTCACTTTGCATGATAGAAAACAGAAAAACATGTCTTCACATGTTGGCAGTAATTGCAGACTTCACAGATCTTTATAGCCATAGGTTACATAGCTTATGTATGATAACCATAGCCATCACTGAGACATCGTATTGTTCTAGGGAGAGTTATGAAGTTGTAACCCAAATAAATAAACAAATAAATAAAAATACCTTTTTTTTTTAAAAAAAGACTTTTCTATTGATTAGGGACCTATAAGGGCAAACATTTTAGTATTCATAACACAAACCATAAAACTTACTGAGCCATACTGACAGACACCATTGGCTGTCTGGTGGGTTTTAACTATGCTCAGTTTTACTGCCTTGTAGAAAGGTACTTCTGCACTGCATAAAAAAGAATCTTTTTCACACTAAACATACTTTATTCCAATAAAAATTTAGAAAATATGAAGCTGATTTAACTTAATTGAAGTTAAGTACCTCTGGATAATAAAACTATTTGGATTGACCTGAACATTTGATGTGTGCATCTAGTGGAGTAGTTATAATTTCTTTTTTCCGTCTAAATGCAATGACAAAATGTTGACCTGTGACTCAGATTAGAGAACACATGAGTCAACAGTGTGCCACAAGAATATCCGGTTGTCAAAGCAAATGTATCATTTGTGTTAGCAGACTTGTTAAAGTACAAATAATTGGCTCACATTGGACTTCAGAGAATTACATTAAAATTGTATTTACAAAACAGAGCAAAATTAAGCTGCCATTCTATCTTATTATAACATTAGTTCCTCCAGTAGTGTAGTCTTACATGAATTTCTGTGTTGGTGTACAATCCTTGTACACACCACTGTTTTCTGAATGAATCTATGAGTAACAAAGAACACTGTACCCGTGTTCAAGCATTATAAAGTATGTTTTTTCCAGGACAAATATGGCTCTCTAAAGTGTCTCTTAGGGCTTCACAATAGCTCAGATAAATTCATTAAAAATTGTGCTGTTGTTCTGGATCCTGACACCAAGCCAATACATAACAATAAATAATAATTAGAATAATTAGAATAATAACAAAAAGAAACACATTTAGGTAAAGAGAGATTAAAATAGATTGACCCCACTATTTTGCACTGGAACACCTACCATTTCTGGTCTGTGGGATATCTGTTGCTTCACCATTTAAAAGTGGTTGTTCTCAGTATAGATGCAGATGTAAATCCAGTCTGCTTCTGGGAAAACCACAAAGAGCTGTTCCTGAGGGTGAAACCTCTTATTGGACAAATTTTCTGTCACAGGCACTGCGTCCTTGTGGAATTGCATGGCCCTTGGTGGTGGCTGGTGAAGGAGGAAATGGGAGGGAGGGTCTTTGCAACATCTGAACTGATTTCGGTTTATTAGCTCTAATATTCAGTATTCAGAATTGGCTCTTACTTTCACTCCTGAAGTCTTTTGACTCAGAGATGCAGATAAAACTGAAACTCTCTCTTGAGAAAAGCCAAAAGACTGCCATCCAGAACTGTGAATAAACTGCTTAGCCAATATCAGCTTTTCAAATTTTCTGAGCAGCTGCTTAGATCTATAGTAATTACATACCTCTACAAAAGACTGCTGCTTCAATATGTTGTAAGGGGGAATCTAAATTCAGTTCATTTACCATCAATGGCTATTCCACAGCTATGATACTAAGCCATCCCTTGTCTTTGTGTCTCTGCTTAATGTATAATTATGGCTTTGTAATTGCATTTTAATACCACCTGGTTTTTAATTCTACATGCTCCCTCTAGGTACATTTTATTCATGAACAAGATGAATGAGGATTTTTATTCTAACATTTTTGCAAATAGGTCATTTTATTTGCTTTTAAGCTACAAAATTTGTTTTAAAGGATTAAAGATGCCAACATCAATCATTAAAATATCTGATTCAGAAGAAAAAAAAAATCACAAATTCCAACTTTCAGATGGCAGCCCATCTAGTGATTAAAAATCATGACTAAAAATCTCAGCTTGAAAATTATCTCTTTCTACACAATTTACTGCCACTAAGAAAATTTGCATAAAGTTTCTTAAGTCTTATAAAAACACTAAAGTCAATCCTGACTTGATTGCTTCTGAAAATATCAGGGAAGAAGTCCTTTTGAGGGCTTCTTTTTGCATTGCACAGGTACAGACCTGTAGGCAGTACCTGTATTTGCAGATTCTTTTCACCTGCATATGCAGCATTTGTGCAGTTCTGCTGAATTTAGTGGAATTATTTCTGATAAAGAGTGGGCAAAGTTGTTGTCCTGGATGCAAATGGCCCATTGTGTGAGTTTAGGGATCTTTGTGCTAGAATTCAAATGAGCCCTTTCCAGGTTTGCACTAGCTTTTGAAGATAAAATATTGTCAGCAGAAGATGTCTGCTGACAGTGCCTCTGAGGAGTGAGGAATCCTCTTGAGTGGACCTTTCTTCCAGGTTTAGTGATTGGTCCAAATTTGAGCAAACAGCAGGATTAGGAACCTTGCTGCTATTATCAGTGATAAAACAGTGGTGAGGAAAGTCTGTTGTTGGCATTTAGTTGAGGAAATGGAGCACTGGAATACAATTAGCCTGTTGGTGATATGCAGGGGACAGGAGAAGGAAGGGGAGTAGCTCATAAGCAGCTGGTTGAAGATGAAAGACTTACAGATGCAACATGATAAGCAACTGAAAAAAATCAATGAGTCTGTCTTCCTTTTGCAAGAGCAAGCTTGATTAGACTTGTTTAGCATCAGATTCAATATAGGCTTTAAGTACTTGCAGGTTAAGAACAGCCTTGATAATTCAGGCCTCTGTTTCCAAGAGGGGAATCTGAAAACCACTGTTGAGCAACCAAATTCTCTGTGGAAGGAGAGCTATTTCAAGCAGCCATTGTTTTAATCTCTGAAATGTGACAGATGGAGTAGTTCACTAGGTACAACTAAGCAAGGGATTTTTTATTCTCTAGCTAATTTCTAGACCCAAATGTGGTTTGGTTAGGATCTGAGGTTCCTCCTGCTCAGCCATGGCCACATTGGGCATGAACCCAATGTGTACATCTGAGAAATTTTCAAAGCATAAAGCAAATGCTTCTGAGGTTTAGGGTGTTGCTTTGCTTTGGAAATCTCTGTTTTACTTTTCTTTTTTTTTTTTTTTTTTTTTTTTTTTTGTACCAGAAGTGTGCCATACTGAATCATATTTCAATGCTTTTTATGGGACTGGGTTCAAAGCATATAATATGTAGTTACCAAGGGAATAAGAACCAGTGCATAGTTCACTGGAGTTCTTCTGTAGTGTGAGATATAGTGTGAGTACAGTGCACTACTTCCAAAAACGGATGACAGGAGAAAGGTCAAGTGATGTTAGCATGAATCAGTTAGGCATGGATATGATGTCCATATATTTTGTTTCCTTTACAGGAGTATGTGTTTTATGCATTAATGTGTTTTACATTTTTCTGGCTGGCTGGCTCAGAAATTCCTGTTTTGGCAATTTAAGAAAGATCTTTTATTTGTTCTTTTGCAAAGAACAAAGGTTTTTTGTTTGTTTGTTTGTTTTTACAAGGCATTCAGTTTAAGATGTTCCACAAAGCAGGTAGGCTGTGAAAGAAAGGATTATAATGTATCTAAACCACTGGACAATGTTATGCTGTGTGGCCATAAGTGGTTCAAAATCGAGGACAGGGCTTTTGTGAGAGTTTGACTATTCATAAAGTAGAAAGAAACAAATCAGCCAACCATTTTAGTAATCCTTCAACAAGTTATTTTCTTGGTGCTGATACGTACAATAATCTTAATAGGTCTTCCTGGTGCAACAAACCATGAACTGAAGTTCATAATATTAACTTGTACTGTGTCACCTAAATCACCATACTCCTGCCAGAAGCACACTGCAAGAATAGTTTTGCAGTAAAAGACAAAGAACAATTGTTGAGTCATACATGGGTCACAACAGCGACATTTGGAAAAAAAAAAAAGTGTTTCCAACTAATGGTTGTTGTGCAGAACACCTTGATTTAAAGTCATTCTCTCTGTCAGAAACTTCTGTAGAAAAATAACAGGGTATAAGTTTTGCACAAATGTTAGAAGTTAATGAACTGGAAAGATAACACTAGAAATCATGCATATTTTATTTCTTTTATAACTCACTTTCTGCCCCTCCAAAACAGCTTCAAATTGATTCTCCAGTGACCCCTGAGTCTTTACTCTAAAGATGATTTTTTACATTGTTTTTGATAGGATAAAGTGCATCTGTATGTCTGCTTTATTCAGTGTTCTTAATGCTCTCAGGAAAATGGCACTTCTGTTGACAGAAATACTTATTTTTTGCTTAAAATTTCTTCAGATAAAATATTTGGAAGACTAATCCAGTCAGATTTAGGATCAAATTCTGATTTCGATCAATCTGCTATGTAATATGTCACAAACAGATTTAACATTTCAGTAAATGCCTGGAAAGAATGACTTCAACGATCCCAGTTTCTGTGTCACTTCATCTCTTTTGTGTCCCAAGTTCTGAATCGTGTATGGAATCAAACTGATATTCTCAGGACAACACAAGAGAAAAACAAACAAACAGAAAAACCCACAACTTCAGAGCACAACAGCTTATTCATTTTCCATCTCTTATTCTAAAAACAAATTTAAAATTAATTTTATTGATATTTTGGCAAATTTTGATTGATAGGTTGGTTAGGTAACTGTCCCATCATGAAATCTAATTAGAAATTATGCTTTTTAATTAGGCTTTTTTTTTTTTTTTTTTTTTTTAAGAGAAAAAGTTGTATTGGAAGGAGTGCTGAGGCTAGTGGTAAAAAGTATTAAGTAAGGGAAAATAAATTCATTGCTGTCAGTCTTTTGAGACAATTCAGTTTCTGAATACTTGTGTCACATTTTCCTTTGTTAGACTCACAAAAAAAAAAAAATAATAATAATAATCTTTATTTCTATTCTTTCTTACTGCTCTTTCAAATCCCACTTCCCTGTCTGGACTTTATCTTGTCCTAAGGCATGTCTACAGCCATGTAGTGCAAACTCACCCTGCAGAGCTGCATCTGTTCTAGTTCAGGCAGCAAGGCAGCAGAAGTGATATCACTGTCACACCTTCTGTTGGATACATCAGCCTGGCTGAAAAGCAGAAATTGCAACATGAACACAGCTTTGTGCTGTTGCAGCTGCATCTAGATCGGGTCTGTTTGTGCTCCACTGTGGACTGGGTGGACTTCTCTCATTTTAAGCAGGTAAAAATTAGACCCGTTAGTCTCAGCCCCTCTATTGGCATTGGAAAGAAACAGGCTGTCCAAGACAGTCATTCGCCCACCTCTGACATCTATTTTAGTACTGCATGATTGTATCCATCTCACTGTGTTAACTGCACAAGGAGTCCAAATGAGTAGCTCAGGCTGGATGTCTGACTCTCAGCAGATAGCTGAAGATGAATCAGATTTGCTCTATATTTAATTTATCCCCAGTAAGTGAAGAATGGAAGACCAGTGGGCTGCAAAAGTCATGAATCCCTCAGCTTCAATTTTAGTAGTTTCAATTTTAATTTCCCTTTTTCAGTATCTGTAGCATTTATTCCCTGACAATTCAAAATGATATCAGGGAGGCCTTTAAAGGAATAAAAACTAAAAGAAATTGAAAGGAAGTAGTAGTGTATGACAATGCAAAAAGGAAGGGCAATAAGGACCAGGACCAATGGCGCAGGTTGCCCTGAGACGCTGTGGATCTCCCTCCTTGGAGTTCTTTAGAAGCCACCTGGACTTGGCTCTGGGCAAGCAGCTCTAGGCAGCCCTGTATGACCAGGGACTGGAGCAGCTGGCCTCCAGAGGGCCCTGCCAGCCTCAGCCCTTCTGTGATTCTCTGATTTCCATAAGAAATGCAAATAGACCGGGTGGTCCCCCTGCCCCACGAACCACAGCCAGGAGTCAGTGCTCTGCTTCTGTGGCCTGCTCGTTGTTTGTAACTTCAGGAGATTAGGCACGGGTATCTTCTTTTGCATTAAGAAATACGTGCCTCCAGTTTCATAACTGTCCTAAAGGAATTTTGAAAGGAACCTGAAAAGTATACCCCCAGAGATAACAGTGCTGGTGGTTTTTCACTATTAATAGAGAAGTGAAAAATGAGAAGGAGCAGAAGTGGGGACAAAGCCAAATGTCTAAGAGGTAGAATAAAACCAATTTAATTTAGTGACATAATGTATCTTCTCTGTAATTCTTATTCCCCTGTATTATATTCAGAATTAGGAAAATTGCGAGCTATAATCCTGTTTATCTTGGAGAAGAGATTATGGGGAGAACCAAACCAACTGATGGGAATTATGCTAACAGCCGAACACCTCTACTTTTATACCGTTGAATACATGAGGTTGTAAAATGATTGGCTTAAAGACAACCAGAGATTGTATGTCTACAGGTATCGTAAAATTCTTATTACAAAGAATACCCACGACTTTTGTGTGACTCATCAAAACATTTTAAAAAGTCTTTCTGTAGCAGCACAACAATTTTCTTTTTGTTAAAGTATAGCATGCTGCGGCTGAAACTTAGTAATGTGAAAACACCACAGAGATATTTTGCTGCAAATATATTAATGTGCAAATCAGTTTATGAAGCAGAGTAGCAGATTATCTGTGAAATGTGATTTTACTCATTTTCTGTAGGTATGTGTAGAATTAGAATTTCCAAAGAGAGTAAATTTAGCATTTGCATGGTCCAGAATGCAACTTCATAAACATGCTGTTTTTACAAATTGCTTTTAAATGGTGGTTTCAAATGCAGAGGCTGGTGAATGATCTACTCAGATAGCACCTCAGCAGGAACGTATTAGACAGCCCAGGATGTGCATACTAAAACTGATTTCATTCTATGGAGGGGAGGACAGCATTATTCTAATTGACCTTCAACACATAAAATAAAATATTTTTTTGACCATTTAATATAGTTCCAGAAACAAGGGAAAGGGAACAAGATTTTATTTTAAAAGTGTAAAAAATGTACTTTGCTAGATACTTAGCTTTCTGGTGCTTCTAACATTTTGAAGCTGGCCTTAATATCAAAATAAAGAACTATATTGCTCTTTTTTTAGGCTTTTATCACTTGTTAGATGTTCATTCTTGCAGAGAAAAGTCATTCATACTACTGAGAGATAAGGGAAGTTCCATTGATTTTCAGCACATCTCTTCAACGTCTAATGCACTCTCCTGGAGTGGACACTGTGCCCATAAGCAGCCTGGCTCTGTCCCAGGAATCCCACTTTGGATTATGGTTTTCAAAGCCCAGTATCAGCTACAGCACTGCAATATGCAGAGTCTTATTTTTAAGAAGTTTACTACACATTCCACTGATACTCTGTCTTCTAATGAAAGTAAGTTGGAAAGGAATGTTTTGCTTCAAGAAATGGATCTTCCAAATTTTTGTCTGAAGTAATATATGATATTGTAATAAATGGAAGACCGTTACTGAATAATGATACAATTTACAGTCCAAACTTAGATTCATAAAAGTGTCAGTTCAGCTGACCAGCTTAGAAGCATTTCAGATGTGGGGAGACACGTTCTGCAATTTACAGCATAGGCTAGGAAAAGCAGAGAAACCTTATTGTTAGTGTATGCTGAGAGAAATGGATTGAAAAATAAGAACTGTTATACTGAATAATAAAAGATCTCCTTCTGTGGGCATTGACTGCTGTATCTTCCTTTTTAGAGAGACTTTTTGAAGGACCTGCAGAAAAACAGATATGAAAATTAAATTATGCTCTTATTTAGACAAATCATATGTTAAGTAGAATGTCTAATATAATCTTGTTAACCAGAGTGGTCTCTGTCTTCTGTTTGCTGCAGTATGACAAAAGGAATTCGGAAATTTCAACACGCATCTTGTGTTCATTAGAATAATTTTTTCATTGTTTTGTTCTGCTCATCAGCAATACATATTTTCCTCTATAAGCATGGTAACTTTTGAGCTATCTACAGTTAGTGCTTTGGGGGAAAAAATACTACCTGCAATAACATTTGCCTTAGCAAAAAGTGTCGTAAAAAGTATATCCCTAGAGTGTAAGAAGAATGTTAATGTTAGACAATTAAGCCTTCAGAACTTGTGAAATGACAGTTAAGGTTGAAGGAATAGAATTAACTCTGTCCCTTGTGCACATATACATTCTGATATTACTTAATGATGTGATTGCTTACAGTTTATCACTTAATATTTTATAAAGTCACACATTTGTCTTGTGCAGCTTTAGCTCTGTCTCTGTTATTATGTGTGGCTAATACTTGCAGAAATTTTAAAAATTAAAAGGAGCTGATTTTTTGTTGGATTTCCCATTATGTATCCAATTTAAGGTGAATATGAAGTGGAGTTTGTTTTGTGTCAGATTTATAAAAAAAAAAAAAAAAAACTTCACTATTTTGGGATTTTAGTACCTATGAACTTTAGACATATAGGTGAAAATTATAGAAATATATAAGTAGGTGGAAATGAGAAACTTTAGAGATTTTTGTTCAGTTTTACTATGTGCAAATCTAGTTTTCATAAAGGATGTGAAAACTAGATTTACTAGATGTAATGTACACTAGATGTAATTCTTGAATTTGTTATTTTTATTTTTATTTATTTTTTATGTTTATTTGTGATGCTGAATTTTCCTAGGTCCAGATCAGCAACAGTATTTTGACATCCACACCCTAATTTTGTGCCTGACCTTGAAATCACAGTAAATATATTCATATATATTTCATATATTACCTGAGATTATATTTTAGAGTGGTCACCTGTGACAATGACCAGTGTAACTAATGGTGTTATAAATTATTTCATACTTTGCTTTGTAATAGTTCAACATTTTCCTTTTGCTAAAGAATCGTTTTGCATTTTGTCTTTTTCTGTGTCCTGTGACTGCCAGTTGGAAGAACATTACCATTGAAAGCCTTCTTGTTCTTCTTGTACTCTTAAAAATACAATATTCTATAGGCAGTGTAAAAACACTAGGGGACTTTTCAGAAGAGCTGAGTGTTGATTTTAGATTGTCCCTGTAAAGAGACTGTAAACTTCCCCCAGTTTCAGTTGTGGTGCAGTCATGGATGTTCTGTGTTGGTGAGTGAGTGGGGAGACTATGTGCAACTTCACTCGGTTCTTTAGGTGTCATGTAGACAAAGTAGGAATGAGCTGAAGGGAGAAGCTTCCAGGATTTAAAAACAGAGAAAATCTGTCCCTTGGGTTGTTCAGATTAACAGTAACAGGAAAAAAATGAGGAGAGGAGAGGAGGGGAGGGAAGGGGAGCGGAGGGGAGGGGAGAGGAGAGGCGAGGAGAGGAGAGGAGGGGAGAGGAGGGGAGAGGAGGGGAGAGGTTTTTTTTTTCTTTTTTTTTTTTTCCTTTTTCTCCTTTTTCTTTTTTCTTTTTTTTTTTTTTTTATGTATCTATTTTAGGTATTTCACTGCTGTAGAGAAAGATACTCTATCCAAAGGACTAGAAACTGAAGTCAGAGACATTCAAATTGAAATTAAGGTACAACGTTTTAAGAAAAATGCCAATTGAACTGCCAAAGAAAGAGGGGGTTCTCCCTCATTTCTCATTGTTAAGCCTGTAGATCTTTATAGAAAGTGCTGTAGCAAACATAAATTAATAGGCTTAATGCGGTCACTGGCTGAAATAGTATGTCCTGCAACATGTGGGAGTCCAGACTAAATGATCTAATATTTTTGTCTGACCTTGAACATCAAGTATTAATATATGTAATTTTAAAATAAAACTGCATGTATTTGGCCAGCTTTGAAAAGATGTATTGTCTTTCCAAACCTGCAACCATCAAATTAAAAATCTAACATCTCTGAGTGGTGCTTTTCAATTCCCCACATTCGTGATCCAGAAATTCAGAAGATGCAATTTGCCTTAAAACATTAAATTAAAAAAAAAAAAAAAAAAAAAAAAAGGTAATACCAAATTTGCCTTGTGCTTGGTTCCATGTTTACAGACATCCAAATTGCTCAGTGACATTTTTCTAACCCAATCATTGTTTAGCTAGCCCTTGTCAGCCTGGCTACTTTGGATCTGAAACTCTGAATAAGTGATTTATTATATCTAGTATTTTTTCAGTAATGTTTTTCCTTTTCATGGTGTAGCAATTGGCTGCTATCCCTAAATACATAATTTCCCCCTTGTGGTATTCTATTTTGGGCACAAATTAACACATGGATGAATAATAACCATAAAAAATGAAAGTAGCAGTAGTATTGATTATTTCTTCAGGTACTTGTTAGGGCAAAAGATAACCTTTACGTGTTGCCTATAGAAGAAAAGTGAAAAACAAGAAGCATAGCATACATTAGTATAGCATGAAAAGAAAGATTTGATAACAACAGGACAAACCTTGTTGCAATGAGAAATGCAGTTTATATAATTATCAAAACAACTTTAATTTATTAATGGTAGTGATTTATTCCCAGCACAAATTAATCAAATTTTGTATAATTGTTGTAAACTAAATTCCTCTGAACTGTTATTGAAAAAGTTGTAAATAAAATTGGAACTTGACTTAGTCACTGGTTTCATCAAAACACTCAGTGAAATATCTATGTATGTTATACTTTGCATATCCACTGCTGTTGGATGTGGAAATGAAATCTGTGGTCATGGCGAAGTTTGTTCTTCACAGTTCAGAAATCAAATGTGGGTGCACATGCACTAGTATTCATTCTGATCAGGAGTGTTCTTTTGAAGTAAATATCCCAATGGTCCCCACTTGGTCACATTTTAATTCACTCTGTGGATCAGTTTCACAGGGTCTGGACTTTGTTCATTCTGGATAAGGCTCAACAAGGAAGTGACTGTGTGTGATCACTCCGTCCATGGGACTAGGCTAGTACAAGTACAAAGTAACTCACCTAAAGTCTGGATGTTGGGTCCTCAATTGTTTTGTTCTACCACTTTGCAGCCATCACACTGCACTATTTGCTAATGTAGGTAGATCCTTTCTTTAACCATTCACAAAATCATACAGTATTAATTGATACTTTTCAAAGGTACTAAGGCAGTATCCTCATATGTTAGTTTTCCTTTTGTTTTTCCTTGACATACAGCATTCCCTTTATCGTTGAGACATCTACAACCCAAAAAGCCAATAACTCTACAATGACTGCTGCCTTCCTGAATTAGGGTTTCTGTCAGCTCTTACTAGACAACTGAGGAATTAGTATGTCTTCTATGTTTTCCTTAGGAACAGAGACAGATCCTTTTTTCCTGGTTCCTTTGGTCTTTTGTTGATTACGAAGATGCCTGTAGATTGCAGTATAGTAGACACTACTCAATTTTATTTGAAATTTTCTCTCCTCCATTTGTTTTATTAAAACACTAAATATCAGAGGCCTTTGAATTCACCTCATGAATAAGATCATAGCTACAGCTGAAGTCTGTCTCGAAACAGCCATCTAGTCTTTCTGATGATTTTTTTCCAAGCTTCAACCAGCATTATACATTTAGAGATTTCTTGATTTGCACTTCCCTCACCTTCTCAGTTAAAACAAGATAGTTCTTCAGCCCTAGGCACTCCCTGTCAGGAGCTCACTGTTTTGGATGTAGACAGCTAGTACTAAGTCTGATTTAAAGTACTCAGGGTAGCTTACTGAGATCATTAATACAAGTGTGAATGTTTTTTTTTTTTTTTTTTTTTTTTTCAGAATTCTTCATGTATCTATATGTTCAACATGTTTCAACTAAAGCCTAACTCTTTACTAGACCTGCTAATATATAAAAGGTTAATAGGCAGGACATGCTGTCTGTTAATATTGATCCCCAAACCACATCATCTTTTCAGATACCACACAGTTTTTAAGGACTTCAGATAGTGTAAGTCCAATTTAGTCTTTCGGTTCTTTTATCATACAAATCAGTCTACTTGTGGTATCACTTGGCATCTCATTTCAGAGAGTAATCTTAACATTCAAATCAAAAGTTTATCATGTTTCTCTATGCAGTCTGGAGGAATTCCTGAAACAAAAAAAACTCTTAAAGTACAGTAATTGATATAATTTATTTACTGCACTCATTATGTGTATAAAACAATTGTTTCTGCCTTTGCTATGATCCCTCCTTGTCTATACTCCTAAAGCAACAGAGAGATTTGCAGAGTCCTTTAATCTAACCCTCTGGATGTACATCCACTATCTCTGCACTGACACCTAATATCCCCCAAACTGAATGCAGACCCACTTTGGTTTAAGCTTTATTAGGATGAATAAACAATCCAACTTGTTCCCTAGAATTGTTCTGCATACAAGACACAAGTCCACCACTGTGTATCCCAGAAGGCCTCACAGTAGCATTTTACAATGTATAAAGACAAAACAATTTAAGCTGTCTGCTGAAGTTCTTCTGGTTCCCATCAGTCTTTACATGTGTAGAAGAGAATCATGAGATTAACAGAAGTTTTTCTTCACCATTGCTACATAAGGATCCAAGAGTTTGGTACTTCACTGTTTACACTCCTTTGTTGATTGTAAACCTATAGAAACAGAAAACATTTAGTAACTTTTTGATTAAAAACAATAAATCTCTCCATTATCTCTGCATGCTGGTTTAATACTGTTGAGCTTTTTTTTTTTTTTTCAAAAAAAAAAAAGCAAATTGCTGTCATTTCTTATATGGCGTTTTATATGGTGTTGAGCTTATTTTTGATTTATTGGGTCTGTAGCACTAAAAGAAGGAAGTGGAACTGGGAAAATACAGACCTGATATTTTATGAGGTGTGAATCAAAATCTCAACAGAGACAGGTGGGTGAAATTATAGGCACATCCTCTTTGACAATATTCACATTTGAAGCACCTTTATGGCTTTGTACCATATGCACACTGATATTGACCTTAACATCCCCAGATAAAGATGGAAATGTGTAACTATTAATCCACACCTCAGTAGCTTGCCAAATTCTTTATTGTCCCATGATTTTAGCCCACTAGTTTTCTGTTTTAATTAAGTAACAACAACTGAGAAAATGTAATAAATTCTATATGAACAGCTGAGCATAGTTCTGAACTCTAGACTGTATTGATTTCAGTCTAGTAGATCATAACCATGGGGACAATGTGCCTAAAGGGTAAAAAAAGTAAACCTAGAACACTGTCATCTCATTTTATTCTCTGTTGTGACACCCTCCTGCTTCTGGGGTTGCAGAGTGAGCAATTTTAGTCCAGTTGTATTCCTGTGTTCTGTGGCTGAGCATACTGGGGTATCACAGAAGTGCAGCAGCAGTCTCTTCCCCAGAGGTTGAGGGCATTGCTTCTCTGCCGGCAAAGTGTGTGATCTTGCTGCAGTACCCACCATCTGCCTGCCTGGAGCTCCTGGGAATAGGAGCATTTTATTTCCTTGTTGAAACATATTATGTAAGCCCGTATATTTTGCACAATGTAATTTTGCACAATGTGCAGTGTCTCTTTTGGTCATTTGTATTTCCCAGCAGTGCTAATTAGATCAGCACAAGGGGACTCAGCTAACCAACTGAGACTGTCCCAGAATACACAGCTCCTTCATGCACTACACAGCTGGTCCAGTGCTCAAAAACCAAGTGCTGTCTTTTATGCTAAAGCACTGTACACAAAAGAACCCTTGATTGCCTAAAGATATTTCTATATTTTCTGAGCTTAGCAACATACTGTAATTTGAAAGTGCTTATTGTCCTTGCAGAGGCTTTAAAAAAAAAAAAATCAAACCTAGTTTTGTAGCTGTTTGAGAACAAGGTAATTTGAAAGGTAATTTGAAACTACTTTGTCTTTGTGCACTGGGATTCTGCTATTGTTGACTGATACAGAGACATTAGTTCATGCTGTCCATTCTCCCTGTATAGAAGTGAAGAATGGCACTGCCATTTCATAGAAAATAGTGAGCAGTAAGTACAAAGAAATAATTTGCTTGGTCATCCACGAATCTCACTGTTGTATCTTTGGTGTTTATTCTTTCTGTGTGTGTATGTGTGTGTTTTTTCCTTGTATTCTATCCTGCTAGTTTTTTCTCTATATATGAAAACAGGAGGGACTGTAGGAATTGTATTCTAAGTGAGTGATTCAGAGGCAGTTAGAGAGGATGTCTGCCCTGCCCTATTGCAGGAGCTAGAGCATCCAGGCTTTGATGTCAGGTGTTTTATTTCTTCCTTTATCTTGCCAAAATGTTTGCCAGAGACAGATCGCTAAGCATAAAAGCCCAGAGCTTGATGCAGAACAATATTTCCTCTGATCTGAAATGCTCTAATACCTGTAGCTGAGAGTCTGAGCAAGTCCAGAGGAGGCCACAAGGATGTTCAGAGGGCTGGAGCACCTCTCCTGTGATGACACACTGAGAGAACCAGGGATGTTCAGCCTGGAGAAGAGAAGGTTCTGGGGAGAACCTTCTCTTGCAGCCTTTAAACTAAAAGGGGAAATTTAGATTAGATGTTAGGAGTAAATTCTTCACTGTAAGTGTGATGAGACCCTGGAAGAGGTTGCCCAGAGAAGCTGTGGTTGCCCGATCCCTAGAAGTTTTCAAGGCCAGGCTGGATGGGGCTTTGGGCAACCTGGTCTGGTGGGAGGTGTCCCTGCCCATGGCAGGGGGTTGGAAGTAGATGATCTTTAAGGCACCTTCCAACCCACACCACTCTATATTCTCAACCACTCAAATATTCTATGAATATTGCAGGATTTAATTAATTTGTAAGTAAGCAAAATATCAAATAAAGTTGTAGTGGTGTTCTGCAGCAAACCCAATGCATGGTGTTATACAGTACTAATAAGGGCTCAACAACTTCATTTTCATTTTTCATACTGCACTGTGACTCAACATTTTACCAAAACTTACACTGCTTTGGTTGTACTTTTCCTGTGCATCTTTGAAGCTTGACTAATGTAATGAATTATGTCAGAAAATACTTTGAATGGGCTTTATATTAAGGTAACAGATAGTGTCTGTCAAGGTCTTGTGCTACAATAGCTAATAAGTTTGTCACAATAAAAAGATGCTTAACTGACAAATTAGTGTTTTTTGAACCTTGCTTCAAAACCACACAACCCCCTTGGCTTATTTGGATCTTTTCTTTCTTTCTCAAACTCAGACTTATTGTTTATGACACTTTAATTACTAGCATTAACTGCTAATTAATCTTGAAAGATTATTCATTGCATTATAAGACTGCACAATGAATGATGAGGCTTTAGATGACTTCCAGAAAGAAAATAGGACTACCTGTGCCTTGTTCTCCAGACATTTTTAAAAGTGGATGCTTATTTTGTAGTAGATTTGTATAGCTATATTTAGCTTTTTTTTTTTTAACGTTAGTTTTATAGTGAAATTATATACTATTTCCTATATATATATATATGTATATATATATATTTTCCTGACAGTCCCATTTGTAATATTTAAGCATCCTGAATGCCTTAGAGGAATGGACATGCCAGGCAGAGAAAGAAAACTGCATTTCGGTTAAAGGCTCTAATTCACAAACCAATGTGAAATTAAAATCCTAAATATATGTAGTCTTAGAAATATTTATGCTGTACTTTCAATGGGATTAACAGTGCAGCTCTAAATACTATGTCCACTCTAGTTATTTCAAGTTGGTAACGCTATGTATTTCAAGCTGAAAGGTGCATCACACAGAAATTAAACAGAGGGGACCATGTCAATTAATTGTTCTGAGCACTTCCATAAAGCAGGAGGACACTTTCTTGGCCTCATGATTATTTACAGGTTTTATGTTTTCTTTATTTCTCATTACTGAAAAAAAAATAGCTATAAAGCACCTCCCATTATAATCTTTTTAGATATTATTCTTGATATGAACACCATGAAACTTGATTCAGGAAAACAGATTTCTGGGTGAAGGATACACATCTGATAACACACATATATATATTTATATGCAATTCAGTTTCAGAGATTAGCAATAATTTTTTGAACTCTGCTTTCAAAGCTCAGTTTATCTATTGCAAATTGAGTTTGCACTTCGTAAATATCACAAGTATGAAGTCTGCAAAATGGTGTTCTGCTTTTTATGCAACAAGCTATTGGAAAACCAGGAAATAATGTGTTCTGATAGTGATTTTTCTCAGTACATTATGGGTTCAGACTGAGATGCTGTAAAGACTTTAAAAATCTGGGCACCCATGACTCACATACTAACAAATCACACTTTTTAAATATTATTAGAACTCATACAATTGTAACCTCTGTGAGCTTGCTTTCCTCATAAATTGTGTGTTACTGGGATTTACCCAGAGTAATCTATTTTTAAAAATGTCAGCACACAATTCACAGCCTATTAATATGGGCATATTATTTCCAGAAGTAAGAAAAATAAGTCTCTATCTCAAGCAATTTAAAATTATATAGCTATGATTTAAGTAGAGTTCTTTCACATTATTCAAGTCTGGTGAATCTACGCCACTATTCCAATCCAGTCTTTAATATTTTATTCAAATAATTGTCAAACCTTAAAGTTCCACCAGAGAACACAAAGAAGATAAAACTAATAGAGTACTAGAGAAAAAGAACATTTGTGTCCCTAGTAGATGAACTGCCATCTTGCTGCCGTATTCATAGAAAAGAGTAGTATTAACCAGAACAGTAACTTTTCCATTAAAGGTGAAGAGCTGTCTACTTGTGAAAGGAGATGGTTTTACCTGTCACAAAGCAAGAACAGGAAAATATTTCTTTGTAGTAAGACAATTCTGGAACACATTCTTGTTCTACTTTTGCTTGAATAATGAAACCAATAATAACTGATTCTATGATATTCTTGATGTAGTAAGACTGATGATGTATCTGTGTAGCTCTCGGCACATTTTTTAGGAGGAAGCAGCCCAGAAAGGAGCCCAGAGAGGACTGTAGAGGCTCTGGATTTGTAGATCAGATGTGACTTTGGGTAGACATAAGTGTAGGTTGTTGGTTCCTGAGAAGAACTGTCTGAACATGCTCTTCCTGCACGTGTTCTGAACATTAGAGTTCCTTCTCCACCAGGTGACACCAAGAGAGTCATCAGGGTTTCTCTGTTCACTTACTTGCCTTTACAACACTGAGAATTAAGCTTATACAATAAGGCATAATTTGTACCCAGCCAGAATGAATGAGCACACATATCACCATTATTATATATCAGAGATTAATGCTGCCTTTGAGCTTTTCCAGAGAAGTCAATTTGTAAATGCACTGTTCTAACAAGCATGTTGGTAAGCACACAGAGAGAAGCATTTTTTTTTTTTTTTTCCCAAATATATACATATTTAAGTTAATATTCTGGTTTTGTTTGATTAAAAAATAAAATTTGTGCATCTTTATGACTTCTTTTTCCTTTGGTTAACTTATCTATTGGGCATTTGTGGCTAATGTGGATTTTCCTGGAATTCAAAACAGCTTCCTGGCAATATATCCAGCCCAAATAACAATATGCTTTTTTCTGAAGCTAAAAGAAACCTTATTAGTCCTATTCAAATGTTTGTTGTATGCTATAGTTAATCTCTGATTAAGATTGTTCTGTGAGTTTTCACCTTTATGTCCAATCAATTTTCAGAGAAGTTTTGTCTTTAGAAGAATATCTGTAAGACACTTTATTTCCCTATTGCAACTTTTCTTGTTGCAGTCAGTTCAGAGCTTTCTATCACTTTCTTTGGGGAGCTGTATTTGGGAGTTAGGTTGCACAACAAACAGTGGCTGTAACAAGATTCAAGCCCTGTTGAGGTACCCTTTGTCCAAATCAAACTATACCTATGACTGGGAGCTTCTGACTGCTGGGTAGAAAGTAGGGACTATTTGAATAATTTTGTATATGTATTTAAATTTCAAGATGATAACTGTATCCTGGGCTCTGACAAGATGACAGTGTCATTTTTGACATTCTCACTTTGTAAGTAAATGCATAATCCCTTACAATGTAGTGTTTGTCAAAAACATTTGTAGAGGTAATTATTTCCCTTGTAGTAAGTCTTGTAGGAACAATTACAGCCTTTTAAATATCTCAGTAGCAATCATTAATGTTTATGTGTAAGTTATCAGTCAAATCAACGATATACTGGAGGCACCTACAAACAGCTCTGTTCCATAATTAGGAAGTGTTGCTTTAGTGAATTTCAAAAATAGAGTAAATGGCAGTTCATTTCCAGACAGCCTTTGTAGAGAAGCAATAGCAGCATTCTAACATATTTTTTTTTAACTTTATTTATACATACTAGATTTTAAATACTTTATTTATACTAACTAGAACATGGAAGAAAACATTAGTCTTCTGAAAGTAAAATGTCCAAACTGTACCCTCAGTAGCATGAATTATAACTTGATTTTTTTTTTTTTTTTTTCCCCAGCCAGTTATATCATGGTATTTCCCAGATAATCCAGTCAAGAACTGCAAAGTACCTCTACATAGCAGAGTTTCCAAATGGTTTTACTATTTAACTGGCAGTTCTCTGAGGTCAAAGTCAATGTTTCATGCAGACTCTGAAATATGCTGCAACTGGTTTTTAAACAATGGAAACCTGTTTCTGTAGCCATGATTGGAGATCTACTATTAAATAATCTGAGACAAGGTACAAAATGCAGATGCCTATGGCTCAGCTGACACAGTCTCCCACTGACACAGTATTGTGCAGGCCATGTTTTTGCTTCTGGCATGGTGCAAACTTACAGTTCAAGTCTTATATTTCAAATATAGGCTTAAGGTTAGCCACAAAACAGAGAAAATAATTCCACACAAGATATACTTTCACATTATTCCAAGGGTCACTCTACCCCTGACTTCCACCTGTTGCTGCTGGGGGGTGTCCCATTGATGTAGTTCTTACTCAGACTGCCCCAGTAGCACCTTCCTGATGATGGGTGTTAGCATTGAACCAAACCCAGGTTGTCCTTAGGCAGTGACGATACTTCCAACCTCAGCAAAGCAGAAAGTCGAGTTTGGTCAGAGAGTATTAAAGCCTCAGCTTGTCTCTTAGTCCAGGAAGAGCAGGAGGAGCACATCCCGTACAGATATTAGGGAATTTCTACTTGTATATAGACATACATCCATATCTAAGTGCTAAGGGACCTGTTGTGGAGAGAATTATTCATTGTTTGGCTAGATTTTGTTGTTTTATTAATGCAGTCTACATTCCGTACCATCCCTATGCAATTTGTCCTACAAGGATATCAAATCCTTAAATTTGAAATGCTAGGAGGGGGCTATAAAAGGTGGAATCTAAGGATGGAATTGTCGGGGGGGGGGGGGGGGGGGCAAAAAAAAATATTTAATAAAATAAAAAAAAAAAAAAAAAAAAAAAAAAAAGTAATATCTATGCAATAAAGAGAAAAGGAAAGGCTACAAAATAATAGGCCATTAAAAGAGAAGGCCATTTCCCAATTAACAAACTAAATGTCAATGTCTTTCATCATATATGATATGTAGAGAGCCCCATGATCTATTATTTTCCAAAGTCTTTACTCTTTAGATTTACATAAATCTCCAGTAAAGGATCATGAAATTGAATTTATTGCTGTAGTTCCAAGTGCAAAAGAAAATAATTTTCTTCCTGAGAAGTCTATTTTTCATTTTAAAATTCCCACTTGTTTCTTTGTCCCACTTTATCTTACTACATGTTTCACAGTGGTGATACCTCACCCCTGATGCTTTGAGACTTGCCACATAAGATGTCTGATGGCAGACTTGGCTGAAAGTAGTAGTGGAAGACAGAAAGAAGTTCAAAGAAGACCCACGGAGTTTAATGTAGGGGTAGAAAATCTTTAAAGATTAGAATGTACAATCTTCAGCTAATGACTAGAATGTAATACATGCTTCTTGTAATTTACTAAAGTGTTGTTGTACTGTTTTCAGAATATTGTTATAGAAATTATATACTTTACCTGGAAACCTGAAGTAACTAATGGGGTTGAATATACAATGGTAAGTGAAGTGCCAAAATTCATATTTATACTCCTTTGAGTATGAGGTAGGTTTGTTGAGAATATTTTCCTTTAAATAATATGCTTAGCTGCAGGCTGCATTTTAATAACCAATCCTTATAAAATCCAATCCAGAGTTTTTGTTATTACTTTGGAATATTCATAATGATTTTGTTTTTTTGTTACTGTTAAAAAAAAAATGTTTCATACAAGTTCTGAAATGTTATATGCATGACATCTTTACTGATCATGTACTCAGTAGGACATTTGTTTAAATGTTCATAGTACAAACATCAGCAATTCATACGAACAGTGTTAATCATCAGTTCTCCTTTAATTAATACTTTCTTATGGACATTTTTTTGAGGTTTATTGCTTCAAAATATCATTCAACTAATTAAAAAAAAAAAAAAAAAAAAAGTCTAGTGAGCATATTTTATCTCTTGTTCACACACTTAGTTATGGGTGAGGTGGAGCTCTCAGGAAAGGAGAACATTACTCTTCTCCTGAGGGGACCATCTGGGGAAAAAGCTTTGAGAGGAGAGGAGATGTGACAGTTGATTTTTTTTTTTATTTTTTTTTAAGTTTAAAATCTTTTCAATTACTTTAGCAGTGAGAAGGCAGTCATGTTTTGGAGTCCTGGCTGACACGGACTTTCTGTCTACTATGTACTGCCAGTCTCATACCACTGCTCAAGTTTGCTTTGCTGCATTTAATTAAAACAACTAATGTTTTACTGGGTCTGGAGAAAAGGACTGGAGGAGGAATTGTAGGTCACTCCAGGTTAGGCCTTATATACCAGAATGAAAATACCATCGAAATTTTTGTAGGTATGTGGGAAAGATGTCACTGAATTGATGGAGATGACTGAAAGAACATGGTAATTTCAAGTATTCTGAATTCTCACTGGACCATTTCCAAAAATATTCAGAAATGAGCAATTAAACCATATATTCAGTTTTTTATTCATGATGGTCTTGATTTTCTTTATAGAGCTGTGACAGGGTCACAAAAAATACTTCTTGCAATCACTGCCATGGACAAAAGACTTTTTTATCTCATCAGTAGGGAAACAAACAAATAAACTAGATATTCCTTTTTAAACAAAGTCCTTTAGGCTAATGAATAAAGAACTCATTTGGGCTAATAATAGTCACTAATTTGGGTCAATGATTGAAAGGTCATTTGGATCATCTGTGAAATAAAGTTAAGTTAGTCTGGCATACACCAAAATATGTCTTTTACTGAAGAGGTAAAGAAAAAAATCGTCAGATGTCCAGGGAGGCACATCACACTAGTAACCTAAAGTTCCAGATTACACCTGAATTTGGGGGTTATTTGAGTCAGTTAGTCCTGCTCAAACTGGTGAAAGCCTATTAAGCCAGAGATTTTGACCTAGGTATACCTGCTAGAGGTATTCCATATTTATGGTCAGAACTGGGAGCTTGTTCAAAACAAGGGGAGACATGAATTCATGCAAGTAGGGCTATAGAAGAAGGGAGGTAGTTTATATTAATATATATATATATATGTTTGTCCATTTTTCAAGGTACATACCCTAAGTTATTTCCTTTATTTTTCTCAGACACAGGTCATTTACAGTTGCTAATCTAGATATGAGAGGTTTGCTTACTGATTTTTCAAACCAGAAGTATTTATAGAACCCAGAGAAGCTGAAATATTTTCAAGGCAAATTATTCTTCGTTGAGATGTAATGAGTATACTGTTTAAAAACAAACAAACAAACAAATAAAAAACAATGGAGCACACCAGATTTTGGGAATTCACTACATTGAAATGTGATGAGAAGAGATGAGAAGATGAGAAAACTTTAATAGGTGAATATTGTTGAGAAATTATAACGATAAAAAATGTGTTAGGTATAAGAAATAAAATACTTAGAGGTGACATTGTGGGAACAAGAGGGATGTTCATGTTTTGCAAGTAGTCTATCACTGAAAAATAAAATACAAGAATATACTCCATCTGAAGCATCTGTGGTATACCAAATGGAAAGTTACAAACAAAACAAAACAAAACAAATTCCCTGCTTTGATTTAGGGCTAGAATGATTTAGGGCTAGAATGATTTAGGGCTAGAGAAAATTATAGCCCTCCTTACATTTATCTCTGTCATTTTCTCAGAAATGGCAATTACCTTCTTCAGCTTTGAATCTTTTAATGAGCTGCAAACTGTTCAATATCCTTTTGTATGCATGTTCTTTATTGTATTTCTTTTTCAATTGAGCACTGCTGCTAAATTTTGAGAAAGGAAGGAAACTTGACATTAATATATTAAAACTATAAAAAGATATAATTTACTCATTAAATTCATGAATAAAATATACAAACAGAGCAATTTTTAGTTCAACCAAGTGGTATCTACTTTTATAATCTGTGGAGTCAAATTCATTCTTGTTTATGAGTTTGCAGTCATGATTGGTATCTGCACCTAAAACACACATTATGACAGAGATCGTTACTGGAAGTATTTAATTCACATTCTATATTTCCCAGCTAGCAAAGCAATGGGATTCATTGGAGTGAATGAAACTGAAGCCTCAAGCCAGGGAAAAAAAAAAAAAAAAAAAAAAAAAAATGGCTGCAAGCTGGTGAATGCTTGTTGCACAGTTATCCGCCTCCTCCTGTGGCAGTAGCCAAACAACATTTTTAATTATGGTCTCTGGATTGGGTTTTTAAAGCTTGTGCTGTGTAATACCGCTGACATACAATGGCTCTTCCTTTCACTGTCACACACAGTGAGCAGGATTCAGCCTTCATAAACTCCTTGTTTCTGAGCTCTTTCTTGTGAGCTTTTGTTGAGCTGCCTTAGGGCTGGTGGTATGACACTGTGGGCACCAGCAGCCTCTGAACATCTCTCTGAGGTGCTCCACTGTGGGCCACAGGGAATAACAGAAAACCACAGGCTTAGGTTCATGTCTGGATTTTTTCAACATCTCAGTGATTTTAAATGTACTGTGAAAAGAGAAAATTGAGAAAAAAGAGAAAGTTGAATTTTCCTGGGTACCTCACACTTGTCTAAATGGATTGCAAATGGATTGTACCACTAAATAGTGGAGTGGTGTTACTTTCTGTAAAAACAGTAACTGATGTTTTCTGACTGCTTCTCTTTCTTCAAACTTATTGATAATGTCACTAAATTTCATTTTTCCCATGAAAGTGAACCAACTAATACGATTTTCAATCTGTTGTTTCAACCTTTTGAAGGACATAGTCCTATTATTTTTCCTCCTCCTGTCATGTAATTTTTGATTTCGCTATTCTGTAACATGAGATCTAGTTCAGTGCTGTTAAATCAAGGCTGTTTTACATTGTTGTGAATCACTATAGTTTCTTAGGGCCCCAAACTACAGACGTTACATTTTCTTCTGCTTAAAAGGATCAGGCTGCTCAAAAGTTCCTGTCCAGCATTACAAATATCTGGAAAGCACATCTGGAGTCAAATCAGGTATGCTTCTGACAAGCGTCTGGTAAAGCAACAAAGGTTTTTAGGGAAGAAAAGCATAAGAGTGACAACTGGGGGAATGAATTAAAAATATTGCATCTGCTGTTCAGGACTCTGGAGCTATTTTATTTTTCATTCTTTCTAAGATTTAAAATTCATTGTTATACCAGATCCAACAAAAGGGTAGCTTATGCCCAAAGAACTGAAAAATGTCAATTAGGTGAGAAAACAATGAGTTTTAAAGAAGCAAATTTGTCAATAGTACGTGTACATCGTGGCTGAGGGAGCTGGGACTATTTAGCCTGGAGAAGAGGATGCTCAGGGGTGACCTTAGCGCACTCTACAGGTACCTTAAAGGAGGCTGTAGTGAGGTGGGGTTGGTCTATTCTCCCACGTGCCTGGTGACAGGACGAGGAGGAATGGGCTAAAAATGTGCCAGGGGAGGTTTAGGTTGGATATTAGGAAAAACTTCTTTATGGAAAGGGTTGTTAGGCATTGGAATGGGCTGCCCAGGGAAGTGGTGGAGTCACCATCCCTGGAGGTGTTTAAAAGACGTTTAGATGTAGAGCTTAGCGATATGGTTTAGTGGAAGACTTGTTAGCATTAGGTCAGAGGTTGGACTCAGTGGTCTTAGAGGTCTCTTCTAACCTAGACTATTCTGTGATTCTGTGATTCTGTGCTGTCCGTAGTTAATCTGACTGCTCTTTAAAATAGACTTTGCTCCTGTTAGGGTATATACTCACATAATGATAATGATTGCATGTGTTTCACTTCTGCTAAGAAGCTGGCAATGTTTTTGTTTATGTAATTGTTTGTTTTTTCCCCTCCTGCATGATGTTCAAGTCTTACTTTTGTTACAAACTTTTGCATTTTAATGTGTGTGTAACCAAAACAAGGCTCTTGTAAATATATGTTTTTATAATCCAGATTGGAATAAGCATTTAGGCAAAAATATACGGTGACTTTATGAAATGCTTAGGAGGTTTTAGTGCATTTGTTAACACACAGTGAAGTAAATGGCTGTGTTTGAAACAAAATAAAAAATCACTTAAAGGGTCAGAAATCTGTGTAGACTCCTAAACTTACTTATGCCATAACTGGAATGATTCAGGTTTATGTCATCGGGCAGGCTACAGCTGTTGTTCTTGAGCTGGCATTTTCTCAGGCTGCCAGAAAGCATCTGCATCACTGGGCATGTTCTGTATATTAGAGCAAGAAGAGCAAGAGCTGCAGGACCTTTACTCTCTGCAGCCGATCAGAAAGGACAGCAAAATCCAACCAGGAGCAGTATGTCTTTCTACAACCTTCTCTAACCTTCACCTCCACTGAAAAATTGTTAAAAAAAATAGCAGGAGTGAGGATGGTCTGGTCTGCAAACACAGATCGTTGTGAGAAGAAGGGTTAAAGGTACCAAAGTAGTGGACTAAGTGGCTCAGCCTGGATCCTGAAATCTGTATGGAGGTTCCCAGCATCTGGGAACTGGGCATGCAGGTATTTCTTTGTTTCTGTTATCAGTGCGGGATTTATTTATTTATTTATTTATTATGAAAGTCTGCTGCTTTTTGCCTTGAGCTAAGGATGACGGAAATTATTTATAAGCTTTTTATAAAGCTGGCACAAAAGGTTTTGAAGTTATTGACAAGGAGCAACAATAATAAGATTATGGACTTGTAATTGAGAGATGAATAGAAATAGCTGCAAGGAGAATACATATTTTAATTTATAACCATTTGTGCTCTGCAGTGACTTTCAAATAATTTGGTGGGAATATTATTTGTTCTTTTTTACAGGAAAATCTTTAGAGAGTCCAAGTCAATAAGACATTTGGCAGGCATTTCAATAGCAAATGCCATTTTAAAAAGTATTTTAGGGTTGAATTTATGAAGCAACAAGTTAGAGAGCTATCTGACTGCAATTTCTCATCTTGGCAATATGTGTCAGAATTCAGTGTTGTAATGATTTCCCATACTTTTCTTATGCCAATATTTCAGAGAAGGAAGAGATGCAGTTATTTATAGACTTTTTCCCGTAATTATAAATAAATCCACACTCCAGGTTAAAAGAAATGGAGAGGAAATATATCAGGAAATATTTATTAATCATATTAGATTATATAAATATATATATATATGTAATAGTGGACTGAGATACACCAGTCATTAGCTAACAATACTTTAAGTTGTTTTTTTCTGAAGTTGTGGTTAAAATGGCAAATACTGGGTTTTAAACTCAATTATTTTTTCCACATTTGTTTGCAGTGCTATCCTAAGATGTTATATTACTAATGACTCTTTTCAGTGGTAGAAATAAAATATGTACCCTTGTTTGCTATGGTGTCTTTTTCATATGTGAGTACTATTATAAATAAAATTTTCTCATATTTGTATGGTCATTAATTACAGAGAATAACTAGTTTAACTGTGTTTTATTCTGGTTAGACTTGTATTGAAAACACTGAACACTGCAGAGACATTTTAAACAACATTTTTCGGTTTACTAAATGGGTAGAAAATTGGTCCATGGTCACAGGGAACATAATACCTAATATTGTATTATATAGACATATATGCACGTTGCACATAACAATAATGTTACCAGTTTGTGCAGGAAAAAAAAAAAAAAAAAGATACCTCATCATGTATTTTCTGAACTGTACAGATTTAGCCAATTATTATTAGCTATTTTTAACCTTTACAGTAATAAATACTAAATACAAGTGATTCATTGGTTCTTTCAAAGCAATATCCTTTTAAATCATCTTTTCATTTTTCTGTTCCTTGACAGGAGGCATCGTTGATAAGGATCTTCGTCACTACCTCAATTTACGGTTCCAGAAAGGTTCGGTGGACCATGAGCTCCAGCAGATCATAAGAGACAATCTCTACCTCCGCACAGTGCCATGTGAGTATGGTAGAGATGAACAAGTGTGTTTTCTTAGTGGCAACAGACTGTCTGAATTAATGCTGCTGAGGCCATGTGCAAAGTGCTGAGAGGTGGACTGTAGATGAAGCAGTCACCCTGTAAATAGATTAATGGCTTGGTTTATGTCTTCCATGCTATCGCTGTGGAACTGAACAGTCTAATTCTGAATTAATTTCTGAAACTGCATGGTGTTTTCAAAGTTGGAGCTCTCATAAACTGTGGCTGTAGAATAATAATCTTTTTCTTCTGCAGTTTTAGAAAGCACAAATTTAAAGAAAAAAAGCACTTTTCTGAGCTGGTTAAATTGATGTCCAACAGAGAGAGTTTGATCTGCATCGTATTTCACCATAATACTTTACTGAATAGCACTGTGGGGCTTAGAATGCAAAAAGGCAACAGAAGAAACATGTAAAGTAGGAAACATTGTAGTTTAAGTGCAGCAGGCATGGACTTGAAAGTTCAGAATGTGCATATGTGTTAGTTCTGTTGTGTGAGTGAATTGTATCTAAAAATGTTCTGAAACTTATAGTATCATTTTATAGCTATTGAAAGTTTTCACCTACTTCTGCAGTAGACATGAAATTAAGCAGTAATATAAGCCACGTCAGGCCATCAGAGCCATGCCTTTCAGAACAGATCTACTTGGTGGACAGATGATATATCATTTGTGATGGAATGGAGTTCTAGTATTCTTCCCTCATAAAACAGTTGCTCGGTAGACAAAAATAAAATAAAAATGGTGCTTATGTTGAAAGCAGACCTTTTCTGGCAAAGAAAACGAGTGCCTTTGAAATTGTAGGCAACTTCACAACATACTTCTGAATGCTACATTCTTTCATTACATTAAAGAATGGAGCTTTAAAGTACAGAAAAAAAAAAAAAAAGAAAAAAAAAAAGAGGCTCACTTCTATTTTCTTTTGAAAGCTGAAGACAGATAAATACAATGTCTTAATTTGAGGGGTTCCATTCATCCCTTATTAGAAAGGAACATGGACAAAAAAATAAAGAATGATTACCTGTACACAGAAAATCAAAAACACTGTATCTCTGTGACATTTGTGGTGAATTAGGTTTGTCCGAAGGTGCTAAGAAACATCAGACCTGAAATGCAGAGGCAAGTACAAAGACATTTTGATATTAAATCTCTCTTCTTAAGATGCCTGGGTGTTCATTAGCATAAGAGTATACTTACTGTAGTCCCACCACACACTTCTTAATGCTGGAGATCCAGATTTAAACAAAGGAAAAAACAATAATATTGCAAGTATTGCACATGAGTAACAGATACTGTGTATGGGCAGTAGGGCATGATAACTGTTTATTTGTTTATCTTAATCAAGGCAATAATAAAATGTTCTTATTGTTCAAGTGAAATATGGTACCAGCAGGAACAAATTTATCATTCAAACAGGAGCACTGCAACCACAAAGACCACAATTTGAAACCTATGAACACTCAAGACTACCTCTCCTTTCTGCTGTGATTTATTCATCTTCCATGTTACATGGTTAGATTCTTGAGTCATTATCATATTACATTTTGAGCAGATTTTCGAAAATTTTAGAGTGACATGGATGACAGCTTCTGAATTATGAGGTAAACAAATATGTTATTGGATGGAGTGGAAGAATCTTTTCAATAGGAGTGAAAGAATAAATAGTGCCCAAGAACAAATGACTTTTTTTTGTTTTTTAATTTTCTTGAAAATCCCATAAAAATGTCTATATTCTGAGAAAAATAAATTAACAAAAGAAGACAGGGTGATCTATGGTTTGCTAAAGCAGCTTCCATAATCAAGTGGGTGAAAAGGACACCATCACACAGATTGTAACCCAGACTTCCCTTTAATCATAATTGAGAAGAATCCTTTTTTTTTTTTTTAATGCAATTTTATTCTCTCTCCAACATTCCTATTTTGGAGGGAAAATGATCAAAACTCTTTTTTTTTTTCCATATAAATTAACTAATTTTTGAATTGTGAACTTACTTTTCAAGGGTGCTTGTATTCAAAATTTTGTCCTTTGGGCTGTCTTTTTTTTTTTTTTTTTTTTTTTTTTTTGGCAGTCCTTTGTTTTGGAAACTCTCTACATAATTGGAGAGAAATGGTTCTGAACACTGTACTTAAGAACTGGTAGGGAGAAGATTTCTCTACTATGCAGAAGTAATATTGAACTGACTATAACATTGCCCACAAGTTCACTGAATAATGAGGAGACTAACCACGTGCTCATTACAAATCTCGCATCAAATGGTGACACAGCAAAAGCAGTGTTCAGTTGGTCAAATTCTTGTGCAGAAAAATATAGAGAGCCAACTGCAGATAATGCAGCTTTTATTTCCAATGACAAGGTTGTAACAAACAGAACAAATCTGAAAAATAGGTGACAACCTTTTCCCTTCAAAAACATACCTACAATCTTTCCTCAGTTATCGAGGTATAATTGCCAGTGAAACCAGAAGAATGTTTATAAGAGAGTCCTTGACCTTAAGTTTTTACTGTTCTTTGCTTTTTGTTAAGATTGACAGCACTGGACCTAGCAATGCAGTGGGCATGACCACTGATTGCTCAGCCATAGGCTTTCCAGGTCAGACTAAGACATCTTTCACTTACATAAAATGAATAAGTGTTTTCTGTGAAAGTAGGAAGCAGAGAACCAAATCCATACCTGTTTTAAATCAAGATAAGCCAAATGTTAGATCAGGTAAAATGGTATTTACTAGACAAGAATTTGAATTTTAAATTATATTTTACCCTGTGCACATCAAAGGGTGGATGGGCAAGGAATGCAAGATATAAGAATAATGGATCAGTTCTGCCCTCTGGAACTGGCCCCTATGGATGGGATGAACTGCTCGGTTTTGTGTTCCTTGCATTTCTCTATTTTTAGTATTGTGGTGCTGCTTTCTACAAAATTAGAAATGACCATGTAACCCTAAGAGTCAAATACTGCCTTCCATAAGTGGCTGCAATTCACAGTGCCATATGAAATTGATTTTCACTGCATTGTCAACAGGAATTACACACATATATCCCAGGGCAGAACGTACGATTGTATTTGCAGCAGTTGAGATGCAGACGTTAACTAGCTCTGTCCCCAGAGCTGTGTGACAGCAGTCATGAAACTGATACATAAACAAGAAAATGAAGAAAAAGTTCTGTTAATTTGAAGCTGAGTTAGAAAAGCAATAAAGCTTTCAATAAGCAAGGTCAAGAAACTGAAACTTTTTAAAAGATACAGTATGACAAATAATATACAAGGAAATATGTACTCTTTAGAAGACAGACAGTTGTCTTCTGTCAAGGTACAGCACTTGTTTTAATTCAAGCAGGAGGACTGGACTTCTGGTGTTGAGAAACCAAAAATACAGATGACAAGTATGCTGAGGATCTCAGAGGAAAGCAAAAGAAAATAAAAGGCAGTTCTAGGAGAAAGAAGAGTTCACAGCTCTCTAGATCCAAAAAACCTGACTGAAGTTTGTCTCCTGCATTTTCTTTTCCCCTTTCAGTTGTATGGATTTTAAGCATTGGTTTCATTCCCTAAATTTATTCATAAGTTTTTTTTAGGAGCATTGACCACTGAGCTGTACTATAATACAGAAAAAATATTCATGGTAAGATGTGGTAGTTAAATACAAGCAAGCAATATTTGAATTTCTGTCCAAATTTCACCAAGAGAAAAGCTGCAAAACACATCTAAGACTGTGAGTGTTACAGGCAGACAACAAATTAGTCATGCTGAACCTTATGCTTGGTAGTACTGTCATTAAACTGCAGTTGTTATGTCAGCAAGCACCTTTCCAGTCTTACTGAAAGAAGAGGACTCAAAATTCATGTCATAACAAGAATGAAACTTTGAGGATAATATGTGACAGAAAAGCAGTTTTGGTAGTGAACGTCATATGGTCATTCCTGTCTCCTTTGATATGTCCTTCCAAGAAAATGCAAATTTTGCTTTCTTAAGAGCTTGCAAATTAGCGGAGCTGTGGTTGAAAATAGTCTGTATGCTTGCCTCCCAGACAGGGAATACAAAATGATAGTGGAAGACATTCTGATTAAACAGCACTGTTAAAAGTCAAACAATGACGAGCTGATTCATAGAAGTAAAAAATCATCTATTAATTTGGAGAGATTACCACTGATATATCCTCTGGGATATAACATCAGAACAACAGTAGTAATTGGAGTTGCTCAAATGAAATATTCTATCCCACTGCACTGATTTACACCAGAGGAGGTTGCAGCCCAGAAGCTGGGCCATGTTTCAGAAGTGATAATGTGAATATATATATATATATTTTTTTTTTTTTTAAAAAAAAAAAAGGGCAGGGGGAGGGAGAGGGATGGGGATGAAGACATTTCCTTCCTAGTGTTTACATTTAGAAAAACAACAGTGATGAAAATTTGAGAGAACTTGATGTACGGTGCTGGTTCATTGCACTGGATAATGGTATTGTTACTAGCACAGAAGTCTTGTAGGAAGGATGGATTATTTTTAAAAAAATGTCAGCAATGCAGGAAGAAAGGTTCTATTTGTGACTCAGCCACATTCTGTATGTGAGTGACCATGGGCAAGAAATAGTCATTTTGTGCTGCAGTTCTCTACATACGAAATAGTGATAATAATTATTTCCTTTGCTTAGTCTGCCTATTAGCATTATGATTGCTCTCTGTTAGGTGAATATGAGAAACTCGCTGAACTGCAAATTTAGAATCCATGAACACTTAATAATATCCACCCTTTCTCCTGTGATTTCTTATTTTTTATCTTCTATATACAATTATATTCTTAGATCATTATTATATTACATTGTGAATGGCTTTAAATAAGTGCCACATTTTCAAATATGATTTTGTTCTATTCTATTCTAATGTAATCTAGTCTATGTATAAATACATTTAACCTGCATGCTGAAGGTCTGTGTTTAAATGTTATACATTACAAAGCTCTTCTGTTTATTGTCTAGTCTGCTTCCCAGAAGATAAAGTGTATGCAGTGAAATATTTTGTTTTGGCTGGACGTGCTTTTGTTTGTCATATATGGGAAAGGTAGTGCCATAAGTTTTTTTTGTTTGTTTGTTTGTTTTGTTTTGTTTTTAGAGATACTGAAGCCAATAAAATTTGTTTCTACTTGGAACAGAAAGTGCTGCAGGGTGGTAAGGACACAGCCTCAGGGGAATTCACTCCACACTTTCAACCTTTGTGAAAGCTTCTTCTCCACAACAATCAGTGTTTTCCCCTCTGGCAGAGAAGTTCATTGCATTAGGAGGCTGTAGTCATTCATAGTCTTCTTCATGGGTAGAAATCCAAAGAAGTAAGGAACCTCTGGGTTTGTATGTACTACGGTATATGGAAGCTTTCCTCCCCTGCCCCTCTTCTCTGGCACTGGACCTCATAGTTGTTATCATAGAACATTAATTTGAATTACTTCTAATACTTTTTGATTTTTTATGAGTTACTATAGAAAGGAGCTAACAATAACAGGTAAATATTGAAGGAAATCCCAATTAAATACCAGGGTTTTCATCTGAATTTTCTGATTTCAGAGCAGACGAAAGAGTGGCACAAGTGAATTGGGCAACAAACACCTGTTGGGTGAGGGAACACACAACTCAGGAGCTGTGTTTGTAGTTCTGCTGCTCTAAATAAAGGTGTGAGCTATATTTGACTAATCTATATTGATCTTTCAAATTTCATTTTTAAAATACTTTGTTTGTCGTCTAAAAAGTATATAGCCAAGAACAAAGGGGAATGTGTGAAACAGACTTGCTGGGGGTTTCATGTATTTCATTATAAGTTAGTTCAGTGTCAAAAGTATCTTTCAAGAGTGGAAATTCAGTACACAGTTTTGTTCTAAAAATTAAAAAAAAAAAAAAAAAAAAAAAAGGAAGTCCAGATATCATCTTTTGAAAGATCTGCTACTTTGACGTCATGTGGATCTATTCTTAGGATAAAATAACCTGTGCTTAGCACACCAGACTGACAAGAAATGCCCACATGACTGGAAATAACTGTACCTAACTTTAATGACTACTTTATTCTTTCAGACAAGTGTTAGCTATTGCTTAGTCTTGACTTTGATGGCTCAGAATAGAACATTGCAGAGCTCTAAGGAAACATTCTTGTTGTTGTGTATCTTACCAGAACACACCACCACGGTGTATTTAAAGCAGAATCATTGGCATATTCAGCCTTTTTTCTATCTCAAGCAAAATTAAACCAAGTCAGGTAATGAGACGAGGGCCTCACTGTACTATATTGAGCACAGCCACTGTTAGCAGATGATTATGAAGAGGTCACTGCTTCAAATAACTGACAGCCTAAATAGAGGAGGCAAAGAACAATAGATACACTCACAGCACAGACAAAGCCTAAATTGACTTCCAATAGATGGAGCATTGGTTAAACCCCATGGACCTTCCTTTCTACTCCACTACTACATGTAACATATTTCCCAATTACCACCAGGAATTGCACACAGTACACTGACCTGTTTCTCTAAAGACCCAGACAATGTATGGTTATAAGTGATTGACTTACGTGTCATGTTTTGACTTTTCTGTGTGAATTTATTGGTGAATTTATCAGTTTTGTCTGTTTCAGAGCAGATGTTGTACTACAACAGCACTGTACTGCCTTGCGGCCAGCAGGCATGAAGCATTGCTCTGGCTCAGAGTGTCTTCAGGCTGTGGGCAGTGCATTGTCATCCGTGAGATGCATTGTTAGAAAAGAGTCCCCCCCACCCCCCAAAGAAAATATATATATATATTTAGAGAGACAGAGAGAGATAATTATGATTTTATCTTAATTAAGATCTAGTGTAAACAGATGTTCAAACTTTATCTACAAATTGCATGGTTGATTGAAAACTCAAAACTTTTTGTTAGTCATGGGAGATAAAACACAGTAAGTTCCACTTATTGATGACAGCAACTCTCAGCTATTCAGTGACTCATTCATCTGTTTTAAATACTCACCTTAAAACAAGAGGTATCCATATATATATATATGAGGAGGAGATGGAATGTGTCAGATGTAAGTGTAGTATGAAGTGAAATAAGATATAATAAAATAAAGAGCAATAATTGTGTACTGATTAAGATACTACAGTTTGAATGTCCCATCAAAGTATCTATGAAAACATTAGGATATTTGCATTGGCTGTACAGTTACAACAGCTTATGTTTCTCAGAGTTATTTGCACCCACATCACATCTGTAGGAAAATGTCTGCTAATTCTGCCCTTCACTCCTGTTCTTTCCATCCTTTCATTCCCCCATTTTTTCTTCCTTAATCAGCATATTTTTCTCTCCTATTTTAAAAATAAAACCATCTGAAATCAGTAACTTTTGTGTACCATGGTGCCAATACAAATATTTTTTATAGCAGGTAATTTGATGCACTGACAACTAAGGAGTTGAAAAAAATACCACAGAAGTCACTAGAAGATTTTGCAGTGATTTCAAAGAAAATAAGAAAACAAGTTCTGAAACTGCAAAACCTGACCATTTTAAAAGCAGTTTTCCTACGAAAGAATACCATATATCTTCCTCAAGTGACGTTAACCAGTACAAGATTTAAAGACTAATGTTTCTGGCAAGCAGGTCAGGTTGCTAATCATATCTGGATGCAATTATTTATGTTATATAACAGATATAAAACATGTTGAATACTAGATGAGAAGTTTAGTTACAGTATTTGTGCTGATTACCCCAAAGAATCCATTTTTATTTTTTAAGAGCCTTTATAGTGTTGCAAAATGAACTCTCCAATTCACATGATACAAAGGGATGAAGGATAGCATCAGTTTTAAAGGAATTTTGATGATTGCACTAATCTTATTGATTATTTGAGAACTAGAGGGAAACTAGGGAGGCTATAGCATAAATCTGATAATGTACCTTGTCCCTTCAGAACAATAAATAATAGAAGATTTTGCAATTAACTTACTTTGTGACTACAAGTCATAGCTCTTGAATCATCTAAAGCAGCTTGAATTTTGGGCAGTCTAGATAGAGACTATACCTAAGACAGTAGGCTTTGCCAGCCTGAAGATCTTAGAACTACTAGTGACCATTTCCCTGAAATAACAAAACTATGTTTGAAATTATGAGAATTCCTACTAGGATTTTTAAAAATCGTAGTATTATTGAACATTAGCTACCCTAGCATTTCTAAACTTTTTTTTTTTGTATCTACTTGATATTAAAATATATCCTCTAAATATATCTGGTTTACATTTTTATGCCTCCATCTGCAGCCAAAAAAATCAAAATATTATTTTTATTTTCCAAGAGAAGTACTTTATATAAAGGCAGAAACATGTACCAGATTTTACAAGTTTTGTGGTGAAGCAAGGGTAATTCTGCTCCTTGGAGAACATTCAAAGATTGAAGTTGCCTTGAAGAGGTTCTTCAGTTTGGAACTGACATTGCATACAACTATACATTGCAATAATTAGATTATATAAATGAGACTATTTTAAAGGGTTTTTGAATCTTTGAGATTTTTGTCGTGCCTTTATAGAACAATGTACCATTCATATTTTCTTGGTCTTATGAAAAAGAAATAATCGCAAGCATTCTGTGCACGGTAAGCCAAGGTGTCTCTAGCAGCACCATGTTTTAGGTACAAAAATATCGTGGCTAGAATAAAGCCTTTTGAGGAAGAAAGAAGTAGTGAAGATCGAAGAGGTGCTTTTTAACATCTGAAGAGTAAATAAAGCTTTGGTTTCACCTGTGGGCATGAGATTAATTTGTAATTTACTAGTGGAAAATGGTTATGAGGAAAACTCTTCCCTGCAAGTGTTTTTCTTTTCATTTCACTTTACCCTGAGGATACCACTGTCCTGTTTTTGTCCCATGTTGGTTTGAAACAACTTCATCTTTTTCATGTATCTCTAGATTTTGATTCCATCCAATGCACTTTTCTTTTTCTAGTCTATTACTGTTATTAACACATCAGCCTCTTGACTAGCTATCAATCTAATATGGATTATTCAAATCATTCTGTCAGGTTTATTTCAGTGATACTGAATAGGGAAATGTTCTTACTGTGAAGATGGTAGAAATACATTTTGGTAAAAAAATAATAAAAATAATTAAAAAAAGAGATTCCAGATTGTATTTCAAAAGTATCCCTGAAAGCAATGATATGGATCTAAATGAAAAGCAGTATTATAGTTTCATCTTTAAAAATCTTGTCTTGAAATTTTAAAATGTTGGTATGAACATTTAAATATAAAAGGATGTAGAAAGCAACATGTTTCCCAGTTATAGAGGTCTTTATTATTAAATTTCATAACAATAAATTCTGTGAATATTTTTTTATAAATGTATTTCATTTGTATTTTGTGGAAAGTAATCATTAATACCAGCAACATATTTATAAGATATTTCCAAATTGTTCACAAAAATAGTAGTTCAGTTTATATGTAGGAAAGACTGAAATTTACTCTAGGTGGCTGATTGAGTAATTTCTACTCATGTTCTAGTGGCATTTTGCTAAGGACAAAATGCACACCACCACTCATTTCAAGTAATCTGTATTTTCTGATTCCTACCTTTGGTTTTGACTGACTGACAAGCTTTATTCTTCAACTCATCTTGGTACTGGTATAAGTTCTTCAACTCATCTTAGTACCTGACTGGATTCTTGACCCGTTTTTTGGCATTTGTTAATCATATAGAAACATAAAAATGTCATTTCTCTTTAAGCTTTAATTATAAAATAAAATAAAATAATAATAAAAAACCTGTCCCTTTTGCAAAAAAATAGATTTTTTTTTTTTTTTCTCTACAGAAAAAGTTGTAGAGCACTTTCTGGAAAACATGGTCACAGGTGTGCCAGGAATCACACACAGAGCTCCATCCTGTTATGACTTACCTTATGGCTTACTTCACAGGCTACTAGCCCATCAGTTCTTTGACCTTCAGTTCTTTGAAAATTTTAAACCACAGTGGCATTCAATATGGCAATTTGGCAAAATTTTCTTTCAGAAGCTGTTTTTATGTAAGATCTCCTGTTAGCAGTAGCAGCATCTGTAAAAATCTCTTTTTACTTTAGAGTTGGCCTATTCTGCATTGGACTAGATGCCTTTGAGAGGTCCTTCCAACCTCAACCATCCTTTGAGTTGTATAATAGTCATCATTAAAAGACTCTACATCAAATCCTCACTGATTCTGAGTCTGTGCAAGTTCTATTTGCTTCCATAACTGTGGAAAGTTATCAGCACTGCATACAGTGGATACTGGTACAGCCCTGTCTTCCCTTCACTTTTTTGCAAAACACATGCAGTGAAGAACGAGGGCTCTGTCTTTTCTTTCTGTCCATGAAAATCCTCTGTAATTCTCTATGTAGCTGCTCTGTTTTGTGTAGTCTTGTGTAATATTTTTTTTTTCTTTTTTTGCCCTGTCAGGGAGGGAAAAAAGGCTCTAAGAACACATCCCTGTACAGTGTTGTTATAGAGTTCTTGACATTCTCAGTTAACAGTTGCAATATACACAAGTTAGCACAACTTGGTTCAAAGCCCCTCAATCTGCCATCATCATGCAGCTTCTCCTGGTTGCCCTGTATTTTTCTCATTTCTAGCTAATGAGACCCATCTGGCTGCATACATTTTTCCTGTCTGAGTAGAAACAATTTATTTGCAAAAGATGGTAAAATCATTTCATGTGCATGAATAGAAGAAAGTTAAATTGTTATCAGTAGACTGGGGCTTCTCCAGTTATTTTGTAGCTTTTGGCAAAGAATTAATCCTTCACTAAAGCACTTGGTTATCCCAGGTCTGTGGAGTGTACGTGTTTTATCATTCATCATTAAACACTATGGGTCTGGACCGAGTGAAATAGAATGTAGCTGCTTAAATGTCTAAAACTGCCATTGGTGCCTAAGCCATCTTTCTTATTCATACTCCAGTTACTTTATATTTCATAGCAATAAAGGACCTCAAGGTTAGATCCACAGAGGAACATAGATAGGTTTAGGTAGATTTTTGGTACTTGTCTAAATCTGTGATCATTAAAACCCATGCTCTTTTGTCATGTAGCTTTATGGAGAGAGAAAATTCATAGCTGCTTACATTTTTGTTCGTACAAGTTCTTGTGCACCTGAAACATTGGTCTGGGCAGTCACATAAATATCCTATCTCATGTCAGGATTTATTCTGTGAAGGCAAATGCTCAAGTCCACCAAGGGGTACATTTTATAGGTGTTGATGTAAAATGAACCAGACACTGTACAAAAGCACAGAAGTCATTGCTTTTGTTTGAAAACATACCTGGTGGAGGGAGGAGACAAACACCTCACATTACTGACTCTGTATTACTAAACTCTGGCAGGTTCTCTGCTCCCCAAGCTGGTGTTTTGGTGTCTGACTCTGAACCTTCATCCACTGGGCATAAAAAAGAAAGAAGGAAAAAAAGCTTTTGACTTGTGTCTGTAAGTTTTACCCAAGTTGGAGAAGTTAACTTACACCAAAGCTAATGCTTAGGTGATAGAGCACTGTAGTTTTATTCCATATCATAGACATGGCACCTCCCCAAATATATCTCAGATTATATGTCTTCTAGATAATCTGGTGCAGCTACATTCTCAAGCGTCGGATAAAAATAATAATAAAAAATAAAAAATAAAAAAAATCTACCTCTTTCTTTCCCAGTCCTGTGAGAACATGGTGAAATGTACATCTGAGTGAGTCATTCTACTCTTCGGGTTTTCATTCAAGGAGTATTTGAGATAATATAGGGTTTTCTATTGTTTACCGAGGGCTATGGGATAGGATTTTTTCCTGTGCCTTGTATAGAATGAGGTTGGCTATAATTTTAATCTATAATGGCTATATTATTTTAGTCTTCATCTTTCTGTGTACTTCAAAAATAATTATAATTTCCTACAACGCTTCAAAACTTGCCCTGGGATCATAAGTCACTTTCATCTACAAGGCAAATGCATCTGTACTTGTTTTGTGATTTGGGCACAAACTCCACTATCTAAATACACAGTTAAAATTGTACTGACTCAGAAACATCATAATTAGAGCCAGAAACAATTTAGTAATCTGGGTTTTAAAGCTGTCACAGAATAGTTATCATTCTGGTTTTGTACTTTTTAATGGCATGTCCTGGAAAAGAGAGATGAATTTCGGAGAAAATTCTTGCTTTCATCATCTTTACAAAAAGAGAGCTTTTAATTACTCCTGTTCTTTCCTGTCATTATCCTCAATTTGCATCTCCCAATTCTGAAATGTCTGGTAGGATTTTGTAGAGATTATTACTTTTCAGACTCTTCAGAATCAGATACAAATTTATTTCTGGCCTAAAACAGAGCTGCTCTGTCCAAACTGGAGAAAAGAAAAAAAAAAAAAAAAAAAAAAAAAAAAAGAAAGGCTAGGA
>CM021731.1:11906989-11994995 GCA_011075105.1 Heteronetta atricapilla
AAAAAAAAAAAAAAAAAAAAAAAAAAAAAAAAAAAAAAGAAAGGCTAGGATATCTGAGAGACTCAGCAGTAACCATACTTCCACTAGTCTCCATTTGTTCCAGAAGATATTTGAAGTCTACAAGGGACTGAGTTTCTAAGAGCCCTTTTATTTTATTTTATTTTATTTTATTTTATTTTATTTTATTTTATTTTATTTTAATTTTTGCCTACTATGTTGAGAAAATATCCAAGCTCCATGCTTTAAATAATTTATTTTTGTTAAGTAGTTCCTATTTTATTGAAATTCTTTTAAAAGTTCTGAAAAAGCAGTAAAGCCTAAAAGAAAAGAGAAGGCAAGATGCAATTATACTGTCTCTTTCTGTCCCTCTTTTATTAAGTGTGGAAGACTCAAGCAAAAATAATAAACATAAGAAAATGCTAGTTCTTGTATAATCCTCCATTAGCATCATAAAAGAAAATTCTGAATAAAGATTAAAGGTTTGTTTTTTAAAAGAAAAGGTTACAGATTTATGTTCTCTCTTCTACAAAAGAAGGAACCTCAAAAGAAGAGGAGTGTAAAGGAAAATGGAAAAGATGAAGTAGAAGGGTTTGTTATAAAAACAAATTATTTGTTTCTTGAGCCTCATGTTTTTTGTCCATCAAACAGTGGAATGACCTGAAAGGCCATTCCTTTCATTTCTTTCCCCCCATGTCATGGGGGGAAATGAAGTACAGCTTTGTCATTTGTCCTTTAGCGCAGTACAGACCTTGGAAGTGACATTGTAATTTTTCAGTAAGGGCTTCATGCAGTGAGCAGTGTGCACATAGACCAACTCTTCGTAAACTACGGCAATGATATATCTTCTTTTGGTAACTTTAGGTCAAGTGAATGTAATAATGACTTTATTTAAAGATTCTACCTGAAATTCTAGAAATAAGGTTACAATATTTTGTATAGAAGTAACAACCATTACAGTGCTGCCTTTCAAGGTCATGGATGAAGCTCCGTAAAAAATGTGGTAAACATTCATATATGGCATATCTCACTTTCATCTTTAAAAAGCAAACCTGCCCTTATAAATTCCTTACGTCTCATTAGTCACTGAAACCTTCTAATGGTATTTTTCACTGAGCTTGAAAACATAAAGAGGTTCGTGAGGGCATGCATTTAAATGCATTGCAGCCAAAGGCCAGATCCTGTTCTTGTAAGAAGGCAAAGTCTTCATGACTTGGGTGAGAACTACCTGAGGCTCACAGCATTCCTGTTGTCATTTAAGGCACGTTATGACATGGACTGTAATGTAAAGTACCATAACTGGTCTTTTATTCTGCTTTTGAAATGTCTGTGCTCATAAGCAGTTACCAGAAACTAGACAAAAGCTGATTTTTAAGAGAGAATTTTTGAAGAGATAGTAAGCTCTATGCATAAACTCTCTGTTATTCTCCCAGTGAGCAAGCTGGGGTATGGCCATATAGCTGGTCTCTAGGTAGACCACAAGCCTTCTGTCTGTGAAGCCATTTGGATCATGGAGAGAATATATAGGTTTATTGGAAGAAAAACTTGTACATGATTGTGTGTTTTATTGAAAATCTTCTACATTTTTAATACTCAATCTGAAAAATTAATATTTGTTTTAAACTGAGGATCACCAGAACATACCGTGCATGCATTTTAAAAAAACAAACAAACAAAAAAAATAAAAAGGCAGAATATTTTGTGTTCCATTTCATGAAACTGTTACTGAAACAATTACTGTTTTGTTTCCTTCCTTCCCATATGAATGATCTTAAAAGGAGGGTGAAATGCTACCACCATAATCTGTTACAGGCATCAGGAAAAAATAAAATAAAATACTTATGTGGAGATTTTAGCCTATCAGGTAAGAACATAAATGAAGTTACGTAGGAAACGTACAGAGAAACAGTTATAACTTGGAGTGGTTTTTACTGCTCAAGTAAAATATTGTCCTGAACTTTCATTGAGTTGAATTGAGAATTAATTTAGTTCTCTATGTCCCTGGTCAAATTTTATTAAATTACTACAGGCCTTAACTTTCTGTCTTGTAAAATAATGCACCACTTCCCCAGACAATATAGCAATGTTTATAGCAGCTTAATTTTCTTTCATTAAGAGATTCCATGTAGCACCTCTGAAGATATGATCTGCAGAACACTAACAATCCTTCAAAGTTAAAGCTTAAACAGATCAATGTGGTGAGGCCCATTAAACTCAAAACACAAACACTCCTTGCAGCTGGCCAGAAGAACTAATAAAGGTTTAAGAGTTGTATAGAAATAAGAAAATCATGAGTAGTTATGAAAACCAGATTCTCAACCTGATTTTTCCAGAAATCAAATAAATGATTTCCAGATTTTCTGAGGTACCTATCGCCCCATTTTACACAAGGGCCCTAGCAGGTACCCTTAGCTCATGCAAGGGACCTGAGGAGCTGTACAGGAGGATCTGCAGTGCTCTGGTGCTCTGCATTGTTCAACTCCACATTCTTCTGTTTCAGCATCATGGCACAAGGTTGAAAATCTCTTTTTTTCTTTTCATTGTGGGTGTTAAGTATATGCTTGTAGAAAGTGCTTCTAATTCAGTGCTGTAACAACAGAGAAGGAGAAGAGAATTTGCCAGGGAGAGAAAGGAATATTTAAAATGAGTTGCTTTCGATTTTGTTTCATACTATATATGAACGGCATTTTGCAGAGCTGCCCTGCTCCCTGTGAGTTGTGTACTGTCCCCTTTCAGACAGTACTGTGCAGAAATGCAGCATATGACAAACAGAGAAATGTGTCTCCATACAATACTCTATGCGCTGCTGTAGTCTCTCCCTTAATACCCTGAATGTACTTTGGTACCCTAAAGGAATGCCGCAGAAGATGCTCATGAGGAATTCCTGGAACTACTGACAGAACAATTTCCTTGCCCAGTACAGGCTGTCCAGAAGCAACAGTGCACTGTCCTACCCCTTTCAAGGAAATGTCTGTGCCTGTGCTAGAAAAGACACATACGAATGAATAGACAATAGTGACCCTGCAGACTGATGGCAAGGGATTTCTTTCCCTTCAACTTCACTTACAAAAACATACTAAATAGTTAAGTGTTCCATTAGATTTGTTATCACTTTTCTATGAATCTCTCACAGAAGTGTACTTCCAAGCTTTTTTTCCAATGACACGTGCTGCCAAGTTTGAGATGAGAAAACTGATTCTCTATGATATAGCCCAATTTTCACTTCTGGGAGCTGAAGAATATTGCATCAACTTGTCAAACAGCTGTTAAACAGCTGTTATATTAAGACAACCATAGTACTTTAAAAATACATCTCTTAGCACATATGTAGTTTTTTGTTTGTTTGTTTGTTTGGTCTATGTAGGATTATTTAAAAGATTGGGAGCCATGGTTTGGGTTATTTTCTCATTATCCTTGGTTAGAATCATGATTCTGGCCAGCTGCTGTGTTAAATCTGGGCTATATACTGCTCATCTCTCTGTGATCATAACAAGCTTGAGAGGAGGACAACAGCTACAGTCCTATAACACAGGAGGCTCTAGCAGTGAAGAGTTCAGCCTCACCTTCCCTATCCAGCTGCACCTATGAGTTCTGAAATAGAGAAGGGATGAGAAGAGTAGAGCTTATCAGAGGATACTCTGAAGGTATGGCCTCACTCATCAGAGCCATAAATAAATGTATGATCATTCTCTGCAAGAACTAGGAGCATGAATATCATTTTGCTAAAAATTTGACCTTGTTTCCCTTACACTGAGGCTAGGATTTGCTTCTCTATATTTCATTCTATCCATGAATATAGTAGTGCTGCAGCATTGTTGTTTATTGGATACAATGCTGCTATTGTGTATTGTTCATATAGAACACTTGAATATTGGCCTAGGATTCTGCAAGATATTTCAAATGAACAATGCCATAAAACTAAAAGTACTTATTGTTAGAGTTGTTTGGTGCTTTGAGGAATAAGCCTGTTTTACATAAATGCATAGAAAAGGAGTTGGCAAGTAAAGAAGCCACTTTTTAACTTCTTAATTTTCTTTTCAGTTTCATCTATTTTTCTTTTTTGTTGTTGTTTTGTATTATGCAAATACAAATTCAGTGCGTGACAGCTAAAGAATAATGCACCACAATGCTATTTCTTTCAAAAAAAAAAAAAAAAAAAAAAAGGCTAAATTTCTTATTTATCCACTGGTATTTAAATCTGCATAAATGTCACATTAGGCATAATATATGTTGTTGCATATTCGTACTGCCTGCAGATATTGTATTCATACATGTAGAGAAAACACTGTGAGCATTCCTTATGGAATGCTCATATGAAGGGATCCATCCTTGGTGATCCACATACACAGCCTGTGAGATGAGGGTTTAAAGTCTGAACTCAGAAGGACTTTGGCAAAACAGGAGACTTCAGAGATATCAAAAGCTGTAATATACTGATTTAGTTGCCAATTTAGATCTGCAGCTAGAACTATTTTCATCATTTTTTGAACTTATTCTGTACTCTGAATTTTAAGTTTGTACTCTTAAGTGTTTCCATTATTCTAAATTTATACCAGCAACCAATTATCAGCTGATGTCAATCAATATAATTTCATTACTGTTGGGAAGCTGTGGAGATTAACACTGTCTCAAGCTTTGACCTTGTTCTTATGTCCAGGAAACACTGAGTTCCATTTCCAAATGAATACAGAATGCTAACAGCTCCCTTGATTTCACTGATATGGATTGGCACAAACAGCTTTAATCATTGCTGAGCTAAATATGTTCCTAAAATATCAAAATAATTAAATTGGTAGTTTTGCAGCATTTTTCTATAGATAATTGTAAACTACTTTGTTCTCCAGAATTACAAAAGAAATTAGGTAAAAATAGAATCATAGAGTTGTAAAAGGTTGCAAATGTGAAAAGCAGTAGCTTTATTGTTTGCTTTAAATAACATACTGTTACCATCAATTCAACAGTGAAAAAAGTCACACACAAAAAAGACACACTCAAGTTTAAATTAAGAGAATGGTATTTGTTTATTTATTTTTATGTTTTTGAAAAAAGAAATACTTTTGCAGTTTAATTTTTCAACAGAAGCTTAGTGAAGTGCTGATTATCATAATTACTGCCTGGAAAGGTACTCCTTTTCCAAGGTCATTTCTGTCATTTTCACTATTTTTTTTCTTAAATCATACTGAGAAAATAAATGTCATGTTGTAGTTTAAACACTATTATAAGCAATAACATCCCTGGTTGAAGCTTTGACAGAGGATCTACCTACTCTTCCCATTACAAAACTGGAGCAAGCATATGCTTCTGAGCTAAGTCCAGATGAACCAATATCAATTAAAAACAGGGTGAAAAGCTGCACTTTTGTATCTTCTCATTTTCATGAATGTGATTTTGATTTTGATTGGGACTATTTTATGCTGTATATGCATCTGTGAACAGAGACAGAGTAATAGGACCATGTCTAGGACTGTTCGCATAGGAATAAGGTGTTCATTTCCTTGAGGGAAAGAAGAAAACAGTAGATGTGGAAAGGACATTTTTATGACAAGAGAAGGAAGATTGTATTGTAGCTTATGATTCTTCTGAAGAAATGAGTGGTAAACCAAGATGTTTTGAGGATCAAACTATTCAATTCAGCTCCTTTCACTGATGATTTTTAGACTAAGAAAGACTTTGATAGAGAAGGAATTCAAGCTCTTCAAGAGATTTTACAACAGCACAAGCAGGGCCGAAAGAAACAGTTGTAAGTGAGCCAGGGCAACAGTTTGGTAAGGAAGAGCTAACTAGGGACAGAGGCATGGTTAGAGTGAATGGAAAAAGATGGAAAGGTTTTCACTGATGAATGATGAGATGATGGAAAGGATATCCACTACTAGCATTTGATCATCTTCTGAGAGCTGTATAAACATTCTTTTGATCAGTGGAAACACTGAATTATAATTTGAAGAATAAAGAGGACAGGAGAGGTAGAAAATATATTACTGCATGTATGTTAAAGTCAGCACAATGAATGTGACAGATCATGAAGTGCAGGAGAGAAAAGTGGGATGAGCAGTCCAAGAAGGATGGCTAATGATGGCCTGCAACTTGGCTGTGGATGACGGCAAAGAGGGGGAGGAGGAAAAATGACACTCAATCACAGGATCATAGAACCATTAAGGTTGGAAAAGACCTCCAAGATCATCTGGTCCAACCATCCCCTTACTAACAATGTTACTGAAGGATCAGAAGGAGTAGGGCAGAGACAAGAGCAAAGACTTCAAAACAGAAAGAGCAGAGAAGGTAGAGACCCGAACACGTTTGGGTATGTGACATGAGTTTCCTCTGGAATGTTTGGCTGGATGTGAACTAATGATGTTGTCTGGGAAGTTGCAGCAGTAGTGTAGGACTCAGCCAGAGTAAGTTACCATCTTCATCTGGCATATGAGTATGGTGCCATATGAACTTCGATAAGCATATTATTGTTCAGACTACAGACAGGTTAGGTTTGTGCACTCATTTATGTAGATTTTCTGCATGGGAGCTGAGATTTAGAGGAAGGTGAGACAAGGCAATGGGGCCTTGTGATCATGGGTTCAGAGATGGCAGAAGGAGGATCTGAATGAAAAATGAGAAAAAAAGGTTGTAATTTTTACAAGGCTGATTGAAGTGTCAATCCTGTGGGGAAAATACAGGACAGGATCATTAAAAATTGCATTGTAATAGAAATACAAGAGGATATGAATTGAAACAACTTCTAAACTAAGACATTTTCTAATTAATAAAGTTCTTCTGTCATAACTTACAGAGTACTGATAATCATAAAATATTTATTATTTTTTTTCTAGAAGAAACAATATTAAATATATATATATAAGCATATATATATATATCACTTTATTCCTGTTTATGGTGCTAGCAACACTAAACAATAACCTGGAAAAAAAATCAAGCTCATTTTAATATGAAGTATCTATGACACACAGAAAATGTGAACACTGAAACGATTTTGTAGTAGAAAACCTACTATCACCTAAAACATTAAAAATATTTTAATATTTTTTTCACTGATGAATGATGAGATGATGGAAATTTTAATATTTTTTATTAAAAAAAAAAAGACCCAAAAGGGAGGTTTTCTGCACATATATTCACTTTTAAAAAAAAAAAAAAAAAAAAAAGTGATAATTTTTTAATGCAGAATTCTGATGTTGCTAGAGGAAAGGACAATAATAAAATGTGTGTTGGCAACTACAGCCAATAGGCTGGAATGTTACAGAAAACAAAGGTAAAGAAAGATTCTGATAAAACAGAACCTCGTTTAGAGCATGTCTAGCTCGGTGGTCATAAAAGTGAGATTATATTGTTTATTTATAGTATTTGTGTAAAGCTTATGTGAGTCATGAAATAATTAATAACATGTGAGACAATTAGTTTGTCATCTTTGTGCCAAACAGGCATTCATGTACCAGCTGGGTAAGCCAGTAGCATTCTATAGAAAACCCCAGTAAAGATATGGTAAAGAAAAGAACAATCATTATTATTTTCTGCTGCCAATTAATGTAGATTATGCTTTTGTCATCTCAAACATGGTTTCTCTCTATGGTTTCTGGACAATGAAGCATTTGAAATGCACTGTGGGTACTGGGAAAGTTCAAAAATACATATCAATGATATGCTGTTTAAAATGAGGAACATTTCTATCTAAATGATAGAGGGAACTGTGCTTTCAAGGAATTTTCTCTACACAGCAGCATTTCACAGTGCTCTGTACCTCAAAATTTCCATGGATCTCTGGAAATTTTGAGGTATAGACTGGACCTCTTTAGTCTGAAGTGCTTAGACATGGCCTGGTTTAATATGCCTCATGTGAGGAAACAGGAATGTCTTCAAAATTCAGAGGAAGGAATAGAAAGGGAACTTAGGAGATGTTCTTTGGCAATATCCCAAACATATATGTCAACTGATGCCACTTTGTGAGAATTGACAATGATAAGGACAAATTCAGGAAAAAAGTTTTATAGCAAGATGGTAGAAGGGATTTAGCTGTCATTGATATTTAGATTCTTTATTTAAAAGAAAAGGAGAGGGGGGGAAGAGGGGAACCGGAATTAAAATATTGATCCTTAGAAGAAATATGAGATGATGTAAATCTACACATCAATTTTTAGAATTTGGAAACAGATATTCAATACTGTGTCTTTTCAATCATCAGAATGTTTTTGACAAAACACTTGCAGTAAGGGAGAAACTTATACACTTCTTTATAGAGGAAATAGGAAAAGTCTGTATTTCCTTACATATATATATACCCTTGTATCTAAATTAGAGAGACTTGGATTTGGTGGGTGGATCACTCGGTGGGTAAAGATTTGGCTGGATGGTTGCACTCTAAGAGTTGTGATCAATGGTCCAAGTGGAAATAAGTAACAAGTGGTGTTCCTGAAGGGACAGTATTGGGATCAGCACTGTTTAACATCTTTGTTGGTGACATGGACAGTGGGATCAAGTGCACCCTCAGCAATGACACCACACTGTATGATGACACCAAGCTGTATGACGTGGTTGGCACAGAGAAGGGAAGGGATGCCATCCAGAGGGACCCAGACAAGGTTGACAGGTGGGCCTGTGTGAATCTCATGAGGTTCAATAAGGCCAAGTGCAAGGTGCTGCATCTGGGTCAGGGCAATCCCAAGCACAAACACAGGCTAGGCAGAGAATGGACTGAGAGCAGCCTTGGTTAGAAGGACCTGGGCTGTTTGTCAAGAAGCTCAACATGAGCCAGTAATGTGTGCTTGCAGCCCAGAAAGACAACTATATCCTGCGTTGCATCAAAAGCAGCATGGCCAGCGTGGCAAGGGAGGTGATTCTCCCCTTCTCCTCTGCTCTTGTGAGACCCCACCTGGAGTACTGCATTCAGCTCTAGAGCCCGCAGCACAAGAAGGGCATGGACCTATCTGAATGAGTCCAGAGGAGGTCCATGAGGATAATCTAGGGGCTGGAGCGCCTCTCCTATGAAGACTGGCTTGAGAGAGTTGAGATTGTTCAGCCTGGAAATAAGACTCTGGGGAGACCTTAGAGCGGCTTTGCAGTACCTAAAGGAGGCCTACAGGGAAGCTGGGGAGGTACTCTGTCAGGGAGTGTAGAACAAGGGGTAATTGCTTTAAACTAAGACAGTGTAGATCTAGATTAGAAATATGGAAGAAAATCTTTACTTTGAGGGTGGCAAGGCACTGGCACAGTTTGCCCAAGGAAACTGTGGATGCCCAGTCCCTGGACATGGTCAAGGCCAGGTTGGATGGACCTTGGAGCAACGTGGTCTGATGGGAGGTGTCCCTGCCCATGGCAAGGGGGTTGGAAATACATGATCTTTAAGGTCCCTTCCAGTCCAAAGCATTCTATGATACTATTCTATATTTAGTTTGTTTTCCTTAGAGAGTAAAAGCTTTCTAGATTAGCTGAATATTTACTTCTCTGCATTCACAGTTAGTCTTATTATATAACTATTTTTTTCTTTCTTCAATAGGTTAGCATTTGAGCAATATAAAATAATATACATTTGAGTAGGTTCTCTTGCAACAAATTAAGAAATTTTAATCATATGTTCACAGTTGATTAGCCATTGGTTGAAACAGTTTCCTGCTAGTAATATGTCAGAAGGCCCAATAGAAGAATACTTTTGAAATAGTGTTTTTTTTATAGAATCATAGGATCATCTAGGTTGGAAAAGACCTTCAATATCACGTAGTCCAACCATCAATCTGACTTACTGAGTCCTGTCACTGAATTGTGTCCCTCATATCCACACCTCTAGGAATGGCGATTTCACCTCTTCACTGAGCAGCCTGCTCCAATGCTTGACCACACTCTACATGAATAAATTCTTCCTAATATCCAGTCTAGACCTCCCCTGAACGGTTCCCTGGCATCCTATCACTTGACACCTGAGAAAAGAGACTGATATCCTCCTTGTTGCAACCTCCTTTCAGGTATTTGTAGAGTGATGAGGTCTATCTTCAGCCTCTTCATCTCCAGACTAAACAATGCCAGTTCCCTCAAAAGTCTTGTTTTCCAGTCCTTTTACCAGCTTCATTGCTCTTCCCTAGTCCTGTTGGCCACACAATTTCTGATGCAGGCCAAGGTGCCATTGGCCTTCTTGGCCACTTGGGTACACTGCTGGCTCATGTTCAGATGTCTGCCAGCCAGCATACCCAGGACCTTTTCTGCCAGACAACTTTCCAGCCACTCTTCCCTGGGCTTATACCATTGCATGGGATTGCTACAACCCAAATGCAGGACCCTGTGCCTTTTCGTCACAGAATAGCCCTTCCATACCAAAAATGTGCAAGTAAATGGGAATGAAACAATTCTTGTTTAAATATGCTTAAGTGATCACAAATCTGAAAATATGCGTTATTGACAAGATGCAAACTTCAATTTGCTTTCAGGAAAGATAGTTAAAACACAAGCAGAGTGAGATGTGCTGCTCTCAAATTAAAAAAAAAAAAAAAAAAAAAAAAAAAAAGAATTTGACCTAGCTTCACGGGACTTTGTGCTGGATCTGGCTCCATATGGTATAAGATATTAATGTCAACCTGTGGTTAGAGGTGAAACTTATTTAGGGTGAAAAAAAAACATTGACTTTATTTTAAGATGTTTCTTGTTTCCCATTTGATGCTGAAGTCATTTAACTTTTGTTGCAAATCCATTTTATTCATATATAAAACAACAACAAAATATCCTTTGTAGTATTTCTGTGAAAGTACATTAATAAAGATTCATAACATGTTTTCATGTCACCAAGTGAAATGTGAAATAAACGAAGCTGTCAAGTCAGATATATTTAGTTAGTCTAAATCAGACCTTAAAATGCAACTCAGACCACAAAAAAAAATATATTAAAAGAAATCCTCAGGTAGATTTCAAACAATGACATAGGATTATATGCAGTCCTTTTACATTTTATTTTCATCCTATCCCTGTAAATATTCCTGTCTGTGTGTTTCAGTCATGATACATACATATTTGAATCCTTCAGAAGGGTCTTTTTGTTAAACCTTAAATGTTATAAGACTTTGTAACATTGTGGGAGGACTAGGATTTTTATTCTTTTTGGTCTAAGAACATTTAAAAATATGTATGGTTATGATTAATAAACAAATATTAATAAATATTATTAATAAATAATAAACAAATTTATTTATCAATTATTAATATTATATTTATATATAATTATTAATATTATTTATATTAATAACATATTTATATATAATTATTAATATTATATTTATTAATTTATTAATATTTATTAATAAATAATAAATATTTTCATACTTTTAAGAGGGAGAGTATTTCTTAAAACTGCTTAAGCAACCTCTTTAAATTTATAGTACCCTGTTGTGTTTTAACCTAGCATACAAACGTTTGTAGTCCTTAAGTATCCTTATGCCAGATAGACTTACTCTTGGAGAAGGTATTGCAACTTGTAACTGTACAAGTTAATTGACTTTGATTATTTCTCATGAAAGGATGAAGAAGAAAGACAGAAAAAAAAAAAAAAAAAAAATTTAGACTTTCTAAGTGTGGGACTTTAAATGCAAATCTAGGTCCATGAATAATCTATAGCTCAATATTAGTTTCAGGTAATAGAAATACAGTTAAATGTAGATTCTGCAATACTGAGCTTTTGTGACTCAGAAGTCCATTTCTTGTCTTGACTAATCAATTCTCAGTTAAATATTTGGCATTAAATTTGCTGATCATGAATTTATTATAGGGCCTTAAACCATTTCTACGACAGCCAAGAGCCTCCCTCTGATTATTATGCATTCAATTTCTTATTTATAACTTTAAGTCTATAAACAAATTGTTAAAAATGTGAGTATTATTATGGCCTACTGTGTTCGTCAACCTAAACTCCTTTGTTAAGTATCTAACTATTGTCACTTGCACATTCAAGCACAACTTTAGTGAACAAGAAACAGTTCAGTCGCTTTTCAGTAATCCATGTTGAAAAGTAGTGCTTATTCTTTAGATGAAAGCATCTCCAGCTGGGCTATGGCACAAAAAGCATTTTAACTCACATAGTTAATGACTCAGATATTAAGATCCTCAGTTACATGTTTCCACAGTAGACATTTTTATTGGAGAAAGTAACTGCTAAGAAAAATATGAAGTATCATTTCAATGGTGTGCCACATATATTTGCAGTGAGTTCCAAGCATTTATTGTCAGATGTCTCACAGCTTTTCACTTAGTAAACACTAAGTAAGCTCCGAGTAAACACTCACTATTTTTATCTATAGGATAAGAAAAATGTCATTCACTCCTACAGTTTGCCTTTCATTTTTTTTTGCAGTTTATTTTCTCCTTTGATAATAAAAGATTAGTATATGACTTAGTTAAACAGGAATAAAGCAAAGCCAGGTTGATTTTAGGACACTTTGAGAAACAAGCATATATAAATATGCATATTTATATTGTTTACAGATTTTACAAAGATGTTCAAGTAAGGAGATATCTTAAGTCAGTTAATTTGGGAGGTTTCGTGGCCAGGGGATTAGAGCAAATATAAAACCATCCAGAATTTCCTTCCAGGTAAAAGGAAAAGAAAATCAGAGAAATATTAAATCTTTAACTATGTTAAAAAAAAATATTAGGAGTAGGTGAAGAGTCTGCAAGGTACAGAGAAAATATTTATCATCCAAGAAAGCCAGCTCTGTTCTGGAAGTTGAAAGGTAAAGTTGAGAAAAATACGGATGAGGTAGACATTTTGACAAAATAAATGTATGGAATAAGGAAATAAGAAGTGTGTTTCATTAGTCGCAGGAGGTAAGGATTAGCTATATTTCAGATTAAAAGAGCTTTCAGTAAGGGTCATCAAAAAAAACAGACAAGAAGGCAGATTAACATTAGATTAAAAGTGTGAAAATTGTGAGAAAAGTGAGAAAGTGTGCAAATTTGAAAAAGAAAAAAAGTGAAAGTTATTGTATCTGACATAGAAGCCAAACTAAGAAGTGGTCTTGGGATGTAGAGGAGCAGATTATCTCCATATCAATATACCTGAAGAATTGAAATATGAAATTGATATCAAGGATGTTTAGTATCAGAAGTGATACTTCAAATAGTAAATAAAGCTCATCTAAGGAGAAAGACAAACTCTCAAGAAACAACAGATTTATTTGTCCATTCTAGAAAAAGCAAAACTAAAAAGTAATTTTGAAGTGGTGACAAAGCAAAGTCATAGATTTAATTGGAAAAAAGAGCTAAAATATATCTAGACTTTCCCAAGGGGTTAAAAATGTCACACCAATGTGATTTGTTTCTTTGATGGCATTTTTGATCTTATCAGCAGAGGAAATGCACTAAATCTAATCTATCTATTCATTGCCATGTTTGGTATAGAGCAATGACAAAGAGTAAAGCTGCTGTATAAGATATTGGTGAGACCTCATCTGAAATTCTTTATACTATTCTGTATGCTCATGTTCAAGAAAGATGACGTAAATTGGACAAAGTGCTCAGAAAATTTACGAAGCTTCTCAGCAGAGTAAAATGCATGTCTTACTGAAATAACTTAATTACGTTAGCAAAGAATCGATACATAAGACAGGTTATATTCACCATCTGTAGCCAGATTCAGGGAAAGAATACAAAAGTATGGAGGAAAAAAAAAAAAGATAAAAGAGGATAAAAGAGGTTAATGAAGTGGGTAAAAACTGACTATGAATATATTAACACTGGAAATAAATGTAACTTTTGAAAATCTGATGTCTGGTAATTTTAACAGAGCTAAATATATTAAATATATCAAATTTACAAAATAGTCTATTTGTATTTTCCCAGTGACTTCAACCTGCACTTGGTGATATAAGGAATTTCCTTCTAGCTATTTGTTTCTGTAACATATGTGATTCAGCAATTCATTTTCAATTTTGTGTTTGCTTGCAACAGCCCCATTAACAGGATGAGGATTGTTCTTGATATGTAGTTTAGTCTTAGACTTATGATTAGACTTAAGATTTAGCTTGAGTCTGGGTGTGAAGTGCTATTCAAGCAGTTATTTATAGAAAATTTTTGACTTAAAAGTACTTCAAGTAAAATAAAAATACAACAAAACTAATGAATGCAATGGAGAGCATGTTGCAGAATGAGGGACATTTCATAAGCACAAACACCCCTTTTTTTTTCCCACGTCAACTGTTTCTAATGAAGAATGGCCTTTATAGATTAAGATGAAAATTCACAGATTTAAAACTGAAGGGTCATCTGTTTAGCACAGTTTAGTAACAAGAAAAAAATGAGTGGGAACTCATTACAACCAAATTTTCCCTGGTACAAACTTTCCCTAGTACCAGAGAAGAAATATGATTTATCCTGTTCTCCTCATATTCACTCTGAGGGAGAAAAAAGAAAAAAGAAAAAAGAAAAAAAAAAAAAAGTTAATTTAGAACATAACTGTAAAAGTTAATATAATGCTTGCTTTGTTGTTGTTGTTTTATGAGAAATGAGCTCTACAAAGAAGATAAAACTAAATGTTTAACTGTTTAGTCTCATAGTATATCGTATAGAAGTGCAATATATAGTATAGAAGTGCAGCAGGTCACCTACCCAAAGCACCAAGTCTTCTGGAGGAGAGAGGCATTTTGCAAAATACCTTCAGATTCTGCTAAAATGAATCTTGTACAGTAAAAAGTATGTGATTGCAATCATCAAATAAATTGCATAAATATGCTCAAACCACCTCCCAAAGCATTATTTGCACAGATTGTCATTGCCAAAAAAGAAAATATCTCAATACAATGATAAAGAAGGAGGTATGGGCATGGTTAGTTAATAATATGAGGCTTTTGTTTTGAATAGCAACCTTTTTACACAGAACTCAAGAAAAAATAAAAATATTTAATTGGAAATCTGATGTTTCAGATGCAATAAAATAAATAAATAAATAAATAGCAGAATTTAAAGTAATGCATTTCTTCAGGAGTTACTGATAGGGTGATTTTTATTTTGTTTTATTTATTTTATTTTTAAGGACCTTTAGGTCCTTATTGCTTATGATTTGCTTATATTGTTTATGATTTTCAATTGTGAATATTAAACTTTTCCTCTAAATTTCTCTATCTTTGAATGGTAAGTTTTCAAAGTGCATCATGGATTTTACTAAGAAGACCAATCTAGAAAATCAGCAATGCCATATCAGTTTATGCTATTGTCCTTATTTGAACTTACATATTGACTGACTTTTTTTTTTTGTGTTTGGCTGACTTGAGAATTGTTCAATAATTACAGGACATTCTCAATAATAAAAAATAATGTCTTGATTTATGACAATCTTTCAAAGGAAAACATTCAAAAATACTTAAAATGCTATCCAGGGACTATTTTAATTGGCTTTAAAATATGTGTGTCTTTTGTATAGCCTCAGAAAGCTACTCAATGAGTTAAGCAGGGATTTTCAGACTAACTGGCTCAGTTATCACGCAGTAATGGCAGTGACAGCTGCTGTCATTACAGATCTCCATTTATGCACAGACAGAAGTATAATTTCCTTTCCATTTTCCAAGCTGGAACCCACATTGCAGGATCTTCTTCCTTCCCTTGTGTTCTTTTCCCTCATCCTCATAGATTTCTCCTCATTCCTCATTCTGAGGTCAGTGTCAAAGGCCTTACTGAAGTCCAGGTAGATAATATCCACTGCTCTACCCTTGTCAACCAGTCCAGTCATTTCATCATAAAAGTCTTTTTTTCAAGTTGATCAAGGGTGACATCATCTTTATGTATACATGCTGACTACTCCTGTTGATTTTCTTGTCATTCATATACCTGGAAATTTGCTCTTTCAAATATTTACTGCTTCATCATCTTCCCAGGGACTGAGATGAGTCTGACTGGACTCTAGATCCCTGGATTCTCCTTCTTGCCCTTCTTAAAGATAGGAGTGGCAATTGCTTTCCTCCAGTCTTCAGGCACTTCTCCCAGTCACTGTGATCAATCAAAGATTATTGAGAGTGGCCTTGCAATGACATTTGCCCACTCCCTCAGCTCTTGTGGGTACATCCCATCAGAGCCCATGGATTTACACATGTTCAGTTTGTTCTAAGTATTCCCTAACCTGATCGTTTTCCACCAAGATTACATCTTACCTCCAGCATTTCCCCCTGGTCTCTGGGAACTGGGATTCTTAAAGGTCAGTCTTGCTGTTAAGGACTGAGGCAAAGAAGGTGTTCACTTTCTCAGACTTTTTCACTGTTCTGGGTAACTAGGTTTGCTATCTCACTGAGCAGTGTCTCACTGTCAGATGTCTCAGGCATGATGACACATTTTCCCTAGTCTTCCTTTTGTTATCTATGTACATACAGAAGCCCTACTTGTTGTCTTCAACATCCCTTGCTAAGTTAATTCCATCTGGGCTTTGACTTTCCTTACCTCATCTCTGCATGCTTGGATGATGTCTTTGTGTCTCTTCCACATCTACCCTTGCTTGAGCGTCTGTGTGCTTCCTTTTGATTTTGGTTTTGGAGTTTGGCCAGGATCTCCTTGTTCATCCATACAGGCCTCCTCTCATAGAGGTCTGACTTCCTATTTGTTTGGATGGACTGCTCTTAAGCTTGGAAGAGATTATATTTGAATGTTAACTCACTTTCTTGACACCCTCTTCCCTTCAGGGCCTTATCCCACAGGACACTTCCAATCAGATCTTTGAAGATGCCAAAGTTACCTCCCCTGAAGTGCAGTGTACATTTGCTTTTTGTCCTCCTCTATACTCTGAGGATCCTGAACTCCACTATCTCATGGTCACTGCAGCCAAGGCTGCCCTTGACCTTCACATTCCCAACAAGTCCCATATTTGCTTTTTCTTCACTGACTACACGCAGGCTAAATGAGCATTGTAGGCACATGTTCAGGTAGATGGATTTGATGAATCCCACCAATTGTCACCATTCTATTAATTCATCTCCATGCATTCATGGTGCTAATTTCACTTTTGATAAGTAAAATGTTCATCTTTACCTTCAGCAAGTATTTTATATTACTTGGCTGTCAAAAAGCCCTTTGACAAAAGCAGTTCTGTCAAACATTAAAATATTTTATCTACCAAATTATAATTTGCTTTGAAGTATATACAGGGAGAAAAAAAAAAAAAAAAAAAAAAAAAAAAAAAAAAAAAAAAAGTGCCTTACTTGTAGTGATGTTTGCATCCAACATTGTATAGAAAATCTTTTGTATATGTTATATAAGTAATCTTCAACTGATTCTAAATTAAATCTGAAGGGGCTGAAGGAAAACCTTTAGAAAAGGAACAGAACTTATACATATATATTAAAAAAAAAAAAAAAAAAAAAAAGAAAGAAAGAGAAAAAAGGCACTAAACTGCCTTCAGTTTTACCAAGAGCAGCCAAAGAGCAGATGGAGATGGAGCTATTTTATGGCTGACTCCTCAGTAGGTGAAAAACTCACCACCACTCCCCCACCCAACAAAGAGGTGTGAAAACTGAAATGTGCTGTCATCAGTAGTCCTGTTGCCCATTGACTCTTATTCCATGGAAAGTGAAACTCTGCCTACAGTAGGAATTTATGGATTTTGTGAAATTCTGCACTAACATCCATGCAAACTCAGTGGATCAGACTTATCCCCTTATTTTACATTTTTTCATAGCTCCCAACACATAAAGATTACAAAACTATGTAATATGTAAAGTTACAAAACTATAAACCTCAAAGTAAACTTTTGTTTTGTTTTGTTTTAAGTCTGGCTTTTCTGATGTGTGACCTTTGCAGACATCCATTCTGGAGCTCAAAACCATCTTATAGCTAAATAGGCATTGACAAAGTCTGTTCATCACATATGAGTAAAAAGCAGTTATCATCTTTGTACCATGAGGTAGAAATAAAGAGGGGAAAAAGCTGGGGTAAATGAAGTTTTCTTTGGTATGAAAATGAAAGCTTGAGACTGCAAATATTTTTGTATCTGTTCTGATACTTTTTGGCCTTTTCTACTGAAGAGCTTAAGGATCTATCAAACTACATCTACCTAACTGAATCTTTTTTTGTGTTCATACAGAACACATAATAAGACTGACACTTATTACCAATGTATAAACAATAACACTGTTTGCCCAATATATAATTAATATAATTCTAATTTAGATCATGTACATTGGATGACTTACTGCTGCCATTTTAAGTAAAATGAAAAAAAAAGAATACTTGATATAATTTAAATAATCTAAAGCCATGTACAGTTTTTTGTTGTTGTTGTTATTGTTGTTGGTTTTTTTTAAGTGTTTGCCAGCCTCAATAACGACATGCTTTTTTTAGCATGTCATAGTAATGCTGTGGTAGAATATATATGTTATGATTATATGAGTTAGTAACCAAGGAAAAAAAATGATATTGTACCAGCATCCTCCAGGACATGTATAATTAAGGGCCTGCCAGGCTTCCTGAAAAAGATCTCCAGTGTCTTGGGACTTAATAACATCCTTGTAAAATTTTGATGTACAGACTGAAATGTAAGAGGTGAGAAAGCAGGTACTGCATCAAATATAATGTACTTGTCTTTGTCTACAGCTTTGTCTTTGAGGATGTTTATCAGCAAATTATACATGCATTTTTTGATATTTGTTGATGCCTCTTTTGGTGTCTTCTCAGTTGCTTACAGGAAGCAAATGCCTCAGAAATAAAGCCTTCATTTCAAATCCAAGCCACCAATTGCACTGAAATCAGTAGCTGTTGAAGATATTGGGCAAATTCCAGTTGGATAAAATGATAGGATTGGAGTTCCTTTAAATATTATTGCTAACATCAAATTTCACAAGATGTAATACAAAGGTACCTCATGTAGATCATAAAATCATGACATCATAGAAAGGTTTGGGTTGGTAAAGGTCTTAAAGATCATCTAATTCCCCCTCCCACCATGGGCAGGTGTGTCTTCCACTAGACCAGGTTGCCAAAAGCCCTATCCAACTTTCAAGACCTCTAAAGGAAGATCCACTTGAGTACATGCAGCTAAATTAGACAGGAAGACTTTTAAAGGCACCAACCTCTTTCAACTAATTTCAACTAAATTTCAACTAAAACCACATCTAATTAAAGTATTCTGGAAAACTGTTTCACTGTGTGTTCAAAATGAGGCAAAGCTGAGATGGCTAAAATAGTAATAGGATGCTATGTATGTCTGCTGCAGGAAAAACCTGGTCAGTTCATGTAGTTCAAATCAAGTCACGATTGAAGCAGTGTTTTCATTTATTAACAGCATGCAATTTTCTGGCAATCAGTGAAATACATAGTCACAATAATAAGAACCCCTTCAGGGTCCCAGACACACCCTGGTGTGTATCTCCTTGTTCTTTGTGCCATACTGACACTGCCCTTGCTGGGTGCAGGTTCCCCACTGTGTCCTATGGGGAGACAGGTTGGGATGCCTCAGGGCTTGGCGGTGACATACCCAATTTTGGCTTCTTCTGTTCACACCCTCAGATCTGTCCACAGCGTTACAAATTTCCATGCTTTTTTCAAAGCTGATGACTCTTTTAATTTGAAAGTCTCTTTGTAACTTCCCATCACTGTTTAATCCAACTAATGATTGTTTTCCTTTCTAACACAGTATTTGGCAAACACCTGTTCAGGTGCATTTAAAAGCTATGGTTACCTAGGCCATTTTGCCAAGGGTGGGCCATGCAAGCACCCTACAGATGCCATGTTATTCTCCAATATTAAATGGAGACAGAAGCTGTGACAGGATGGGCTGAGTAAACTCAGAAACTGAGCCTTAGTAGACAACAAAACCTTTGTCAATTCAATATCTGGACTCAAATTTTGAAGAGGATTAGGGTTGATTTCTACTTAATTTTCTGACCCTCTGGGTTTGATGTCTGTGGTTCATCTCTTTGATTTGGATGCAAGCCAGGAATATATATATATATATATATAATTTGCACATTTTTCATAGGTAGTCTTCAAAGTTGTGTATGACACACTGGATGCTTCTATTTCTACAGCACATGCAGCTCTAAAGTTTTTCTGTCATAGTTTTGTGGACTCTTGCAGTCTGATTTACAGTTGTTGGTGGGTTTTGTTGTTGTTGCTTAGTTTTGCTTTTCCCCTATAATAAAAAGAGTTCTATACTGACAGTGCAGTTAAAATAATGACTTAACAGTCCCCTCAAATCAAGCAGCCAATGATCTCTAGCACTTGACAGTTTTCTAGTATTTGTGATAATTTTAAAGAGCATATACTGTAACTCAGAATTAGTTTCCTGGGATCCACAAATAAAATATTGATGAAATATGCTCATAATAAAAAAATCTTAGAACGTCATTTTTCCTTGACTGTCAAACATGGTGATAATGGTGATGTCCCTTAATCTATGTCACTGGGTAGAATCAGTTGTAAAATAAATAAACAAGTAAATAAATAGATAAAAATAAAAAAATCAAGTACAACGCAAAACTTTTTTGGACCAGGGAATAAATTACTTGACATCTCATCCATCCACCGAATAGGAAGGTGCAGAATGCAGCTTCAGACCATTGAAAAAGAAAACAAAACAGTATCTAAAGGTGTTTCTTTGCTACAATAGAATCAAACACTCCTTACTTTTCCTAATTTTTTAGTGATTGATAAGAACTGGAACATACAGAGACTAAACATACAAAAGGCCAGAGATTAGGTCATCGAGTTATAGACAACTTCCTGATGTGTACGAAACACCCTTTTATCTTCTATGAGTGTTAGGGAGGACTTTGTTGCAAGTTTAAGTGATTTTTTCAATAATATGTTAAAGGTACATTGTCATAGAGGCACGAGACAAATATATGAAACATTTGTCCTTTCATATGCATAAAACAAATACAATGGTCAAATTTCTTCCGTGTTGCCACACAAAATTTTTTCATACATTTCACAAGTAAGAAATTCTATCATTTGATCATTTGGGATTTTTTTTTTTCCAAAATGCAGCTAAATACATCTTTATATTCTATAGAAGAACCCATTTGTTTTTAAGAGCATTTCAACAATTGTGTCTTCTATGGACTTTTTCTTTCTGTTGGCTAAAAGGTTATGATGTATTACACATCAGAAATCAAAGACTATAGAGCAGAATCAAGGTCACTTCTAGAGTCACATCAGAGAACAACACGAAAACAAATGACTGTTATTGCCACATCTACCATATATTGCGATATCTACCATAAAGATGCAGGCACTTTGTTATTTTTTCCTGCAGCACACTCCCCATTTACATGAAAATACTATGGCACAGCAAAAAAAAAAAAAAAAAAAAAAAAAAAAGAAAAAAAAATCTTTCCTGAGCTGTTGTCATGGCAAAGGAATCTATTGAGAATGCTCTTAATTCAATGATATTTTAGTGGACTTAAAAAAATGTGAGTTAGAGCCAGCTAAAAAGTGTTCATGAGTGAATTACAACCTGGTGTTGTACTGTCTCCATCTTCTCTCTTGTTCTTACATATTTTAAATTTTGTTTTTCATAATAACCTAGGAGTATGGAAGGGTCTGATCTTTCTGCTTTGTGTATTTGTCAGAGATAATTGGTTGACAAGTTGCAGTGTAATAACAGTGAGGAAGGAATCACTCTCTTGTTACCCCCAGTCCTCATATAATGTGTGGAAAATGTCACCACACTGGGAGGCCTATTCTTTAGATTTCTGAACCAAAAAAGATGTAAAATTACCCTTGCTTGTAGTCTTTTATAGCACAAGTAAAGCGATCTCAAGTTGCATCTGCTTATGAATTCAATTTAGGAGTAATTTTAAAATAATCTCTGGAAAAACTTATCAACATTCACTTTTCTCAGTAATTTTCACTGTTTCCAAGGAAGAAAATAAAAAGATGATTGGTCATTCATCTGTTCAATGTGGTGGCTGGCATCTGTGTGGCAGTGAGCACAGTTAAGGAATGCATTTACTGTATGAGTGCTCAGAATCAATAATAACACTAATTAGTTTTCTCTTTTTCTGAAGAGAAATTTGAGTAACTCATCTTTGTGTTGTGGAAGAAAATAGTTCAAGATAAAAAACTAGAAATATATATTTGAAATATTTAGATTGGGAAAAAAATCAACCTCCTAGCAATGAGTTTTCAGTTTGCCACTGAAAACGTGCTCTTAGAATAACTGTTCAAAGTTATAAATACAACCCTATGTGATGTATCACAAGTGAAGGCTTGCAGTTATAGTCATAGAATGGTTGAGGTTGGAAGGGACCTCTGGAGGTCATCTGTTCTAACCCTCATTAAGTTCAGAGCAGAACAATAATGATCAAATCATTAGCAATTGCTATGGTTTAAGTGGTGGTTAAGTATTAATTGGTTTATTGCTATAAGCAAAATATTGAAAAAAAAAGGCATAAAATAATGTAAAGCAGGTAACATTATTTTTATTTGAATTAGAATCAGAGAATAAATATTCCTATAATAGCAAACTCTTTTTATATATAATATAAAAACATAATTTCAGTTTTCATTAATATTTATCCATCGGGGGGGGAGGGAGGGAATGTGCTGCTAGTCTGTCATTTTCATTTCAGGATACTGAAAGAATGAAAGGCAGAAAGCAACAGCTCTCATTTTAAAAGCAAAAGTTGATGACTTCCAGCTAGTTTAGAAGTACTGGGTACTGTTTTCCTGATTTTTAATATTTAAGAACATGCAGCCCACCCCAAAACAGGAGGATGTCAGATTTCCCTGTTTCAGTAAAAGTAGAAACAGTGAGAAACGTTCTACTTGTTAATTACTGGTGACCCTGTTATTGACTTTTAAAGTAATTGCAAAATAAATAAATAAATAAATAAATAAATAAATAATAGTATTCTACTTTCTGCTTTGAAAAGTAGAATAGCTAAAGTAGAACAGAACTCTTGGCACAGAATATTGGCAAAGTTGTGGGGCTTATTTGAATGAGGAGCCGGATTTTGAAAACAACTATGGTTCTTCTGTGTCAGAGAAAGATGTCTATGATATTTGCAACAAAGATAATCACCACAGAAGTGAAAAATACATATAAACTGAACAGGCAGCAGAACAGTTTGAATTTTAGTGCATGTTCAGTAGAAACTGTGAGATGATTGGTAAATGCTAAAGGAAAACAAGCAAACAAACAAACAAACATGCAAAATTATCTGATTGAGAGAAGACAGTGTATAAATGTGATTCAGGCTTTATCTGAGATAACTGCATGTCAGACAGTTGTCCCAGTCCTTGTGGTAAAATGGTGTATCTTCTCTTGGTTTCCTTTAGTGTGTCAGCTAGACTTGAAATAAAGCAGGTGAGTTAAAATGGCTTGCAGTGGAAGATCATGATGAAATGAGCATTCCTGCAATGGCTGTAGAAAACAGAGCATTTCCAAGGTAAAAAAGCAATTCTGCCATGCCTTAGGTGACTTAGAAAGTCTGATTTCTAAATTAATATTGACTAAAAATGCAGGCCTTGACTGACTACGTAACAAAAATTGAGTATGAGAAATAATAGCCATAAAAAAATTAGCTTCTCTTTCTATGAATCACAGGGAGTACTTCCTATCTGTCACCTCATTTTTATAAATAGGAATATCAAGGAGACAGGAAGAAATAATATTTATGCTAAAAGAAGAACTCAACATGGACTTCAGTTAATCATAGTGATAGAATTGTCACAAGTGTAACAACACTTGTGTAAATGTTCAGGAAGGCAAGAACAGAAATGCAACATTGCAGAAAGGAAGACATGAATTTCAGAGAACGTTAATTTCAGAGAACTTTAAAAAGCTTTAAGAATAGCTATACAGAATCATTTTGAGTTGCTGCCCTTATAAAATGCTGAATAAATCACTTGAAAGTTTTAAGAGGTCTCATTGTCTGGAATGTTGATATTTTTATTCCTGCACTTCTGCAAAGTTGTAGCCTACTCGAACAAAAATTTGTGATGTTTTTTGTTCACACTTTCCCACATTTCCACTTTCCACTTTCAAGGCTTTCTGGTCTTTTCGTTCTCCTCAACTGGTAAGCATTACCAAAACATATACTAGTTAGAAAAGTAAATGTTCATCTTCAAAAATAGCATGAAGCTGCAGTTAAGGGTTGCAGAAGCAGTGATTTTATCAGCAGCTAAGATAACCATGAGCAATGGATATGGGCATTCTGTGGTGCACTGGGCAAGACAGTATTTTTTCCAAAAATACACAGATCGGCCCTTCAGTCTGCTCTCAGTGCCACCTTTTAGATGCCTTTTCCACACAGAAAGACATGGCATCCCTCAGAGAATGCTTTGCCTTTTTTTTATTTTGTGTGTGTGCCTGTGACATTTCTAGAGAGCTTTTAACAGCTCAAATTCTCCTTTCAGCTATCTCTGAGAAATAAAGCTCTACTCAGAAGTTCAATTACAGATGCAGCTGTCTTTTCTTTTCCTTTTCCCAGTAATTCTTAAATAGCCCACATAACGAAACCTAAAAGCAATGCATACAAACATTTGCTCCAACGCTATTTTTAGGAAAAAAAAAATGTATAAAGCCACAGGTTTTTTTGATTATTTTTTTTTGGGACACGGGGATGTATAGAATGTAATGCTTTTTATGCTTTCCTTTAAAAATGTCTCATAAACTAAAGTGTTTGAATTGCAAAAGTGTTCCTTTGATTACCCTGGTCAGACTTAGCTAGAGAGATGTGAGATCAACAGTTTCTCCATAGTAAAAGTGAATTGCAGTGCCTTGCCCTTTTCTTGATAAAACATGCAAGAATCTCTGATGCCAGCAGAGATGTTTACATGTCTCAGGCTTTTTGTATCCATAGAGTAAAGAGTAAAAGAAATAAATAAGTTATTAAGGTTGATGCCTACCATCTTTAAGAAAACACTAGGGAAAAACAAACAAACAATTATGCAGTAATGCAGGGAATGCAGGGAAAAAAAAAAAAAAAAAAAAAAAAAAAGCTCTGAGCCAAAGAATAAAATTTGTGACCAATTAAAATTTTTTAAAAAAAGTCTTGTATCAACCATATTTTTATTAAAGTCAATTGAGTGACTACAAGAATAACAGGGCATTTTTGAAAAATCTTAGTGGAAAATCTTGATTCCTGAAGTGAACCCTTCAATAATGTCAGTTTTATTTGTTTTTAAACTGAATGTGTTTTTAATAGGCTCTACTAGAAGAATAAATGAACTGTTTCATTAAAAATGTTCTTTTATTAAATGTTTATTTTGGGGTTATACTGCAATCTGTTAAAAAGAGCAACCCTTCCAAAACTGTCAGAGTACATCATGTAGGAATTTGAAAGATGACAAATATTTACTTAAGAGAAAATGGCCTTAGGAATTTTTGCTAATTTAAATTAATTGTTTGTGGTGGTTTTTTTTTTTTTTTTTATGATGAATAGTTCTGCTATATCTGGACAACCTTACAACTACCCATTCCCTGCAGAACATTGCTTCATGACTACTGCAGTACCTTCTCATAATTCATACACAAAGACAGCTTATCTTTTGACCTTCATTAATGCAAAAGAGTAAACAATGTTATTTTTAGAACACTTCAGAGAAATGAAGGGGGGCTTCTTATATAGGTCTTCGGATATAACACCTTTGATATAATGTCTTCACTCAGATCTTTTCTCTTCCCTCATCATCACAACCTTAAGTAGAAGAACTGAGTTTTTTTCCAAGCAATAATTTTATCTGTGTCTCCATACTTTTCACTGGGTTATTTTTATTTAGTGAGAATGACTATTTGATTGATAAGAGTTAGCAGCACACAATAGGAAGACTTTTCATCAAAACAATACTATTTTTTTCTTTATATAGAAATTGTGATTCCATAGATACATTTGTTGTGCAATGTTAACTTTCACTGTGTCAGTGACAAAGTCTAGCTTCTTGTTTTTCTGTGTTTATGGAGATCTGCTTGAAAAACTGTTAAAAAGCTTATCTCCACTTGATTGAATAACTGGAACTGCAAGTGCCAGTCTTCCACAGAAGGTTTTGATTTGGGTAAAACAACTGCAGATTTTGGCAAACACAAACATGAGTCCAATCCAAATAAACAGAATAATCACAGATGTCAGCTACATCAAAGCTGATGTACCAGCATTCCACCTCAGGAAAAATTCATTCCTATAGTTCCTATAGTAATGATAACTCAAAAAAGTTCCTTTACAAGGAAGGATTTTGGTATTGAGTCTCTCAGCCATCCCAAACCCTCCAACATGGTTGCTGTGGGCAAGGTTGTTTGTGATCAAACAGCTCAGCACCAAGAATGAGAGTTTGGATGTTGATGTTCAGAAAGTGCTTTTGTGGATAGAGCGGCCTTTTCAGCAGCTTCTCTGCCTGTAAGAAAACTAAATACAGTAGGATATACCTTGGGGGGGGGGGGGCGCCCAGAAAGAGGTATTTTCATTTGGAGAAACAGTAGTTTCATTAATTAACAATTTTTTATTCCAATGCAAATATAGATGACTAAAGTAATAACCTCATAACAGTGAAATACAATCTAATGTTTTAAATGGGAAATGAAGAACCAATACAAAGAGAAGATGGAGCTGTCCATTGGTAATTTCCTCCCATCCATCCCATGGGTGATAGATTGCTTAAAAACATGCTAATATATATAGTGCTTGCACATTGCTTATGCCTTTGGTGACTCCTTAACTACTTTAAATATATTTTACAATTTCAATGAGTTGAAATGCCTGGAAGCAAACAGTTTAAACATCCAGCTCTCTCCCCACTTCCTCTCATCCAACTATTTCCCCACTACTATTCTACCTAACACATGCTGTGTATCCAAGCATAATTTCAATCAACATAACGTGAAAATCATTAAAAAATTAATAGGGCAATGTTGTCCACAGATCTTGTTTTTACTTAGAGCACTTGTTAGATATTTTCCTTAAGGGATTAATCCTGATCCATTTTTGTATGGTAATATGAAATCATACAGTCAGTTATGAGGTTAATCCAAACAAGGCAAGTAAAACCCAGGGAATAACTCTTCCTCTCACTGTAGTGAAATTCCATAAGAAGGACAGTTTGGATAATACCTTTTCTTTGTTCCTTCTGGCTGTTACATACACATGCACACAAACAAGGACACATGGACATGCTCATTCCAGGATCCTAGCCACCTCTGCAAAGAAGATGAAGGTTATTTCCATGGACCATTGATAATTTTATTATTCCTAAATTTAGATAGGCACCTAGACTTGTCAAAATACTGCAACATGGTAACGTCCAGGACACAAACCCATGTCCCTACCCCAACTTTTTTTTTTTTTTTTTTTTTTTTTTTAATGGGAAGGAGGCCCAAAACCAAAGAACTGTACCAATCTCCAGTCTGGATCAATGAGACATGAGTGGCTCACCATGCATGCATCTATCCTTCAGCCTGTGAATAGGCAACTTCTGCTGCATGAGCTGTCCTTTCCTCCACAGAATGTTTTAGATGGAAATCCTGCCTCCAGCATACCCTCACTTTTGTGAGGGCTTCTTTCATCTCATTTTTCATAATGAGGAATTCAAAGTCTTTGAGTAAAACTGAAAGGTCAGCTTAAAAGTCCTTTTTATGACTGTAATTCTAGTTTGTACAGAATCTTAAATCAAGCATCACACTTGGCATGACAGCTCAGTGCCACTAAAATTAATATCTGAGAAATGTATTCATGTTTCCAAAACAGTTAAGGATTAAGTTGTAATTTCTTTCCTCTTAGATCTAGGTCAAAAATGTCAGTGCCTATTAAAGAGATGCAGCTTGTAAAACAAACAAACCAACAAACAAAAAACACACCACACAATACAGTGTGTTAACAATTTCCAGTGAGTCCATCACTGCATCACTGTCAGTCTTAAGCAGGAGAGAGATGCTCCCATCCGTCATATACAGCCTATGAGCACATGTCAGAGAAGATAATTTAGAAAAATCAGTAGAGAGATGTGGTGGTTTTGCTCAGGTGGGTGGCCAAGCTCCACCACAACCTCTCTCTCACTCCCCCTCCTCAAAGAGGAATGGTGAGAAAATACGATGAAAGGGGCTCAAGGGTTGAGATAAGGATGAGGATATCGCACAGTAATTAATGTGATGGGCAAAACAGACTCAGCATAGGGAGATAGTAAGATCTATTACCTATTACTAACAAGCTAGAGAAGCGAGAAATAAAGGAAAGAAACCAAAAGCACCTTCCCCTCTCCTCTTCCACCTCCTCCCCCCGAGCAGTGCAGGGGAATGGGGGAATGCGGGTTATGGTCAGTCTACAGCGCTTCTTCTCTGCCGCTCCTTCTCGGTCATCCTCATCCCCTGTGCTGTGGGGTCCCTCCCACGGGATGCAGTCCTTGCTGAACTGATCTGGCGTGGGCTGCCCACAGGCAGCAGCTCTTCAAGAACTGCTCCAGATATGGGTCCGTACCACAGGGTCCGTCCCTCAGGAGCAAACTGCTCCAACCTGGGTTCCCCACGGGCAGCAGCTCCTGCCAGGTCACCTGCTCCTATGTGGTCTCCTCTTCACAGGCTGCAGTCTGGCCCGGAATCTGCTCCAGCAGGGGTCTTCCACAGGCCACAGTCTCTGTCAATTCAGGTCCACTTGCTCTACCGTGGTCTTCTCCACAGGCTGCAGAGTGGAACCCTGCTCCACCGTGGTACTCCAGGGGCTGCAGGGGGACATCCTGCTTCACCATGGTCCTCACCACAGGCCGCAGGGGACTTCTGCTCCAGCGCCTGGAGCACCTCTCCCCCTCCTTCTTCACTGACCTTGGCGCCTGCAAGGCTGTTCCTCACTCCTCTCACCCAGCTGCTGTGTGGTGCAGTGTTTTTTTTTTGTTTGTTGTTGTTGTTGTTTGTTTGTTTGTTTTTTCCCTGTCTTAAATATGCTCTCACAGGGGCGCGAAACAGCATCACTTACTGGCTCAGCTCTGGTCAGCAGTGGGGCCCTTACCAAACATGGGGCAGCTTCTAGATCCTTCTCACAGAAGCCACCCCTGTGGCCCCCTGTTACCAAAGCCTTGCCACATAAACCCACTACAAGAGAAAACACATGGTGAATGTTGCTATCCAAACAGACTTTGGATATAATTTAATATTTCATCCTTTTTTCTTTCTGGAGAGAAATTGGTTCAAGTTCTTCATTCCAAACAATAGAATAAAAACAGCTTTTAGCCTAAGGTAATTACTCATTATCATAATCTTCACAAGAACCTCCTCAGATGGACATGAGTGTACCTGGGGGATCTTCAATCAGATTGAATGGATATTTTCTTCTTTCTAATTAAAGCTAGGAAGTTTGGTGTGAAACAAATTAGCAAAACCTGGTTGTTCTATAAAATGATAATGCAGTTCTTTATTAACACATCTCTATCTAATTGAAACCCAATATATCTCTCATTATAATGGTTCTCTAGAAATGCATACTAAAAAAAGAATAGCTTTTTGAGGACTGTAAAGCATTTAATCTAGGAGATAGAAAGTCACACTGATACAGCAGAAATCTCCACCTGTTTGAATGGATTTATAAAATATTTATGCTTCCTACAACACTAAAAATTTCATTTAAATATTTTTATTCTGTGTAGTTATATTCAACATAGATTTGCCAGGAGGGAGAGGAATTTCAAAGCTGATGTAATCCCTTCTCACATAGCCATTGGCATCAATGGCAAGGTGCAAATGGGATGCCAAAAATTTCAAGACTGGCTCCACTGCAGATCAGGAGCAAGTTCAATGAAGTTAGATGTGTGATGCAGACATTTAATGTAATTCAAAAGTTCCAATACTAAATGTTTAGATTAATAAATCTGAATGCATATATGTACATATAAAACAAACAAACAAACAAAAAACTCAGTTTACACATGCCTCTATTCTTTTTGTGGTCCTTTTTTACTACTATCTTATAGAGAACACATTAGCTTCAGGCAAACTTCATTTGAGAAACCTAAGCAACAAGATGAATTAAGCATAAGGGTTTTTTTTTTTTTTTTCATGTTAAAAAGAGTGTTTTCTTAGAGAACTGTGTGCATTTAAAGCCACCTGTAAGGATAATCATATCAAACAAAATTAATTCAGCAGATAAGATTAATATTGGGCTGTTAAATTCATGTCATGCTAATCATGCTATACTAATGTTAAGGTTTTAAAAAAAAAATTATTGTGTTTTGTCAGTGTAACTATAAAACCTTTTATGCTCTTCATTCTGAACGCTTTGGAATCAGAAATTTCCTGCCATTATCTTTTATACTGCAAAGTATATAGCACCTTTATGTTTTTATTCATGGAAAACATACAGTTTACTACTGTGCTGTTGGAGGCCCAGGTCAGCAGATTTACAGCGAAAACAGTTGTTTGATACTGTTACCTGGCCGCTTTCTTTCCATTTTTCTGCTTGTTTAGCTAAAAACTTGCATTTCTTATATTTACAATTGACGAGCAGAAATCCAAGGGTGCAGAATTATATTGTGCAAGAGTATATAGACCTCCTAATTGACAAAAATGTTCTGTTATGTTTTAAAGCCATTTCAGGGGCTTTTAAAAATACAAACGAGTTTAAGAGGGTTAAAGAAAGTTATTTCTTGCCTTTTATAATTTACAGAAAATCCCAATAACTTCCACTTTCTAGACAAAAAGAAAAGGTTTAACTAATGTAAATAGGGTATTCATTTTCTTTACAAATCAACTGGATCATTTGGTGTCATCATCTCAATAGCAAGTGATTTGTATGCAAAATGAGATGGGTTTGCTAAAGTGGGTCCTGGCCTGGTTTTATCTTTCCAACCTCATGTTTTCTTTTTACTTTATTCTCTGTTATCTCTATTTCACAACGAGTTTTAAACACACCAGCTACCTCAATGGTCTATCAGCTCAGTTCATAAAGGACTACATTCTCAGGCCAGTCAGCTTTAATTTAATGTATGTAATGACACTGAATATTCTGTTTTAGCACCCATTTAAAAACAAATAACACATGAAACTGACTGATTACTTTTAAGTATAATTTAATTTTGTGCAAGTTTACTGAATTGACACCACCAAAATACATGAATCCTTACCAAACTAGTTAGGGATCTGATGTAGCAGAAGCTGTTGAATGAAGATTTAACATCTGGGAAAGTTAACTGACTGATTTAACAATCTGGGGCAAAATCCAAATTTATGCAACTCTATTAATCTCTCATTTCTTTATTAGGATAGTGGGAAACACAGCCTTTGTGACTGTTTCACAGCTGATAGGTAGTTTGAATGCAGTTCCTTCTCACCCCAGTTCCTCCATATAGATTCTTCACATCCTGTGAAGGATTTGAATATGAAAGTACCGAAGGACCTAAAATTAAGCAATGATATCCAAGCTCCCGGAGAACATGCAGTAGATCTCAACTAGTATAAAAAATAAAAGCTGAGCCTAGTTTACACTTTTTTGCAGATTTTAGTGTTGTATGATAAGTTATCATCATAATGAAATTAGAAAGGACCTTATGACTGGTTGTCATTTTACAATTTTCTGATGCTTAATGTTCAAAGGAGGGTATTTTTTTTGTAACTGTCAAATAAATGTATTTTTCCTGCTGGTGTGTAGTTACCAGCAGTAGTTACCATCTGACTGTGAAAATCATAAGCATGTTCATATATTTCTGTCCAGTGAATGTTAAGGTACCAGGTGAAATTTCAACAATTTTTGTAACTCATCCGCCATCTTCAGGCATAATCGACTTTGATTCAGGAACAACTGAATACTGCAAAGTTTGTGAATGGCATCTGGCTCACTCTTTGAGTTCCAAAAAAATATTTGTCACAGTATGTTCTGAACATGTCAAATTGCTACTAGAGATGAAAGAGATCATAGAATCATAGAATATCCTGAGTTGGAAGGGACCCTTAAGGATCATCAAGTCCAACTCTTGACACCGCACAGGTCTACCCAGAAGTTCAGACCATGTGACTAAGTGCACAGTCCAATCGCTTCTTAAACTCAGTCAGGCTCGGTGCAGTGACCACTTCCCTGGGGAGTCTGTTCCAGTGTGCAACCACTCTCTCAGTGAAGAACCCCCTCCTGATGTCAAGCCTAAACTTCCCCTGCCTCAGCTTAACCCCGTTCCCGCAGGTCCTGTCACTGGTGTTAATGGAGAAAAGGTCTCCTGCCTCTCGACACCCTCTTACGAGGAAGTTATAGACTGCGATGAGGTCTCCCCTCAGCCTCCTCTTCTCCAGGCTGAACAGGCCCAGTGCCCTCAGCCGTTCCTCGTACGTCTTCCCCTCCAGGCCTTTCACCATCTTTGTAGCCCTCCTCTGGACAATCTCCAACAGTTTCACGTCCTTTTTATACTGTGGTGCCCAGAACTGCACACAGTACTCGAGGTGAGGTCGCACCAGCGCAGAGTAGAGCGGGACAATCACCTCCCTCGACCTACTAGCGATGCCGTGCTTGATGCACCCCAGGACACGGTTGGCCCTCCTGGCTGCCAGGGCACACTGCTGGCTCATATTCAACTTGCTGTCTACCAGGACCCCCAGATCCCTCTCTTCTAGGCTGCTCTCCAGCGTCTCATCGCCCAGTCTGTACGTGCAGCCAGGGTTTCCCCGTCCCAGGTGCAGGACCCGGCACTTACTCTTATTGAACTTCATGCGGTTGGTGATCGCCCAGCTCTCCAACCTATCCAGATCCCTCTGCAAGGCCTTTCCACCCTCATCTGAGTCCACAACTCCTCCAAGTTTGGTGTCATCAGCAAACTTGCTCAAAATACCTTCTATTCCTACATCCAGATCGTTTATAAAAATATTGAAAAGTACCGGCCCTAAAATGGAGCCTTGAGGGACCCCACTGGTGACCGCCCGCCAGCCTGACGCAGCCCCATTCACCATAACCCTTTGGGCCCTGCCCGTTAGCCAATTGCTCACCCATTGGATGATGTTTTTATTTAGCTGTATGGTGGACATTTTGTCCAGTAGGATCCTATGGGAAACCATGTCAAATGCCTTGCTGAAGTCCAAAAAAATCACATCAGCTGGTTTCCCTTGGTCCACCATACGGGTGATCTTATCATAAAAGGAAATCAGGTTAGTTAGGCAGGACCTACCCTTCACAAACCCATGCTGGCTGGGACCAATGACTGCTTTGTCCCCCAGGTGCACCTCAATAAGTTTGAGAACCATCTTCTCCATGATTTTACCAGGCACTGACGTGAGACTGACAGGCCTGTAATTGCTAGGGTCTTCTTTCTGACCCTTTTTGAAAATCGGCACAACATTTGCCAGCTTCCAGTCTACCGGGACCTCTCCAGACTCCCAGGATAGTTGAAAAATAATTGAGAGAGGTTCCGCGATGACGTCCGCCAGCTCTTTCAGCACCCGGGGATGAATCCCATCCGGACCCATGGACTTGTAGGGATCCAGGTGGAGTAGCAAATCCCGCACACGTTCAGGGTCAGTTGGGAGTTTGTCATCCCCACCGTCCCGGTCCTCCAGCTCAGGGCACCCTGGGTCCCGAAGCCCATCATCGGCATTGAAGACAGAGGCAAAGAAGGCGTTAAGCGTCTCTGCTTTGCCTATGTCATTGTCTGTGAGGAGACCTTCCCTATCAAGGAGCGGCCCTATGTATTCTTTAGTTCTCCTTTTTCCATTCACATATCTAAAAAAACCCTTTTTATTATCTCTCACAGACACAGCCAGCTTCAACTCTAGGTGTGCTTTAGCCACACGAATTTTCTTCCTACAAACACGAACAGCATCCCTGTATTCTTTCCATGTCACCTGGCCCTCCTTCCAGTAGCGAAAGACTCTCTGTTTCCACCTAATCTCCATTAGAATGTTCCTGGTCAGCCACGCCGGCCTCCTGCCCCGCCTGCCTGACTTGCGATATTTAGGAACTGCCTGTTCTTGTGCTTCTAGGAGGCATCGCTTAAAGAATGACCAGCACTGGTGGACATCGAGGCCTTCAAGAGCAGCTTCCCAGGGGACCTTGCTGACTAGTTCCCTGAGCAGCCTGAAGTCCGCCTTTCCCATATCTAGGGATAAGGTTTTGGTCGCACTTTTCCTTCTGTTGCCGTAAATTTTGAACTCAACCACTTCATGGTTGCTATGACCGAGGCGGCCACCAATCACCACATCTCCCACCCCGCCCTCTCTGTTTTCTAGCAATAGGTCTAGGAGGGCACCTTTCCTAGTTGGCTCCGTTAGCACCTGCACCAAGAAGTTATCATCTAGGTGCTTCATGAACCTCCTGGACTTGCTCGTGTCTGCCGTGTGGCACTCCCAGTTAACGTCTGGCAAGTTGAAGTCCCCCATAAGGACAAGGGGAGTTAATCTTGAGGCCTCTCTTAGTTCTGTAAAGAATAATTTATCGGCGCTATCGTCCTGGCCAGGCGGTCTGTAATAGACTCCCACAACGACATCCCCTTTATTCGTTCGTCCCTTGATCCTTACCCAGAGGCTCTCAACTTTGCCATCGCCGACCTGAAGTTCCACACAGTCCAGCCCCTGCTTCACATACATCGCCACCCCACCACCTCGCCTTCCCTGCCTGTCCCTCCTGAAGAGCCTGTAACCATCTATCGCAACCCCCCAGTCACAGGACTCATCCCACCAGGTTTCGCTTATGCCGATGATGTCATAGTTGCGGGACTGGGCCAGTACTTCTAGCTCATCCATTTTATTCCTCATACTGCGTGCGTTTGTGTAGAAACATTTCAGGTGTGTCTCCTTACACTCAGCACCTTGTGGATCTAACCGAAGGACCTCACTGGCACACAGCCCCTCTGATTCTAGCGTACCATCCCTTAGGTCTTCACCGGCGTGCCTGGTTTTAGCCCCTTCCCCCTTCAACTCTAGTTTAAAGCCCTATCTATCAGCCCTGCCAACTCCTGACCAAGGATCCTTACCCCTCTCCGAGAGAGGCGCATCCCATCCGGTGCCATCAGGCCCGGTGTAGCATAGACCTTCCCAGATGAGTGATAACAGAAGATCTGAAACTTCAAACAGTAGCTGCAAAGTACCATGGCCAAGAAATTACTCTATTACGAGAATGCAATAAAGGTTTTGACTAAGACTAGTTAAACTTGACTTGTTTTAGGAAGCTAGGTTTTGAAGCCTCTTTTACCACAATGACTGAAAACAATTTTCTAAATCAGTGGCCAGGCAATCTACTATGCAATCTGTATATCTTCAACTTTAAAGATGCTCTTTCAATTTCAAAGCCTCAAATCTCCCTGAGTCTTTCAGGTTATGGAATCTTCCTAAGTTTCTATTCTGGAACAAGTTTTTTCCTTATTTGCATATTCTTGTATGGAACACTCTATTGTTAGCAAAAGAAACAGTATCTTCTTTCTAGGGCAATTGACTGGGGAAGTCTGTTGCTTTATATATGTGGGTTGGTCTTCCGGTTCAATATGTCACCAAGAGAAGACTTTCATTTTTCAGTGTAAGAACTTCAAGTCCTTAAACAGAGTGAGTAAAAGTAAAGTTTACTTTGCAACGTGAACTAAGCAACAGCTTCAGTAACTCAGCCAGTAGAGGGAACTCGAATACAGTACATTGAAGGTGACCTAGGATGGTAGAATAGAATAGCATCACAAACACAAGGACAATACAGAATGTAAAAATACATTAAATGTCACATATCATGTGTAAAACAAAGTACTTACCTCATATGTCCTGTTTATCAATTTGTGAGTTTGTAGCTGTTGGCTTATTTCCTTTTCCTAGCTCCTTTTTATATCATGTGGTAACAATTCTTATAGAATATCTGCCTAATTTAAGGGATGGTTTGCCAATAACAACATCGCAGTTCTAATATTCTGTGTATATTATAGATCATATGCCATTTGGCCAATTATATAAAATGTGACTAGAGTAAAAAAATATAATGTTGAATTTGTGAGTCATGTAAAATGCCATAATAACAGATAGTACTTTCTCTTTGAATGACTGGCACATGTTCTTTGGAGAACAGAGGAACAGATTACAACCCTAGAAATTTCCAGTTACTGGAATAAAAGTGGTATAAGGCTACTTTTTTGTTTGTTTGTTTTGGACCTTTAGTGACATGAATATACTATATACTTTTAGTTGAGGTGTCAGTGTTCCATTGTTTTTAAGGTTAGATGCATTCACTCAGTCATCCTGTCATATACTTTTTTTTTTTTTTTTTTTTTTTTTTTTGTCCTTAAAAAAATCTCTCTTAGGTTGATCACTAAACAGGTTTCTTAGAGAAATCAGCAAGTGGATGAAATATATGCAACATTTCTCCCTTGCAATTTTAACTCAAAATCCTCCTTGGGTCTTTCTTCATCAGATAGCCTTAGTTCTGTTACTACAATGCATTGAGACATTTTATTATATCTACACATTGATGTATTCTCTAAAAAAGATTAAAAATGCAAAACTTTCTGACATCACTGAAGATTTTTTTAAAGCTTTTCCACAATAAGTGTGCATAGGTTGGAGCATTCAGTATGATCTCACATGAAATTGGATTGAACAATATGATTTAAAATATTTTTTTTTTTTCCTCATAAAGGACAAATTTTCTTACAGATATTATATGTTAGCATTTCCATTGGCAGCATTTCAGACCCCATGCACAGCTGTGAAAATGAACAAAAGTCTAACCCAGCATCTGTTGGAGACTTGGTAATTGCCTCGGCCATGGCTACTGAAGCATCATACAGTTGCCTCTTCTCTGCTTATATGCATTTCTAGAATTAAAATTGCAGAAGGATTGGCATACTAGCTATTCCTCCTTTCTCATAGAATGCCATAAATTATTTTCTTTTCTTTTTTTTTTTTTTTAAATTGAACTCAACTCAGCTTTCCAACATAATTAGGTAGTAACTTTTTTTTTTTTTTAAGGAAGTTGTTATGGGTCATTAAAAATTTGTTTATTAATAAAGTAGGTTAAAGTAGGTTTCAGGGAATTAGGTTTATTTTGGTTACATATTTAGGTAAAGCCTGATCTTTAATGACATTATGTCTATGTGAAGCTATTCCATTTGAACCAAATAAAGTATAGATGTGAAATGAAGTCTTTCTCTGTATTCATATTTTTAGTAAGTTTGCATGAAGTAGATTCTACTTCTCTAGGCGTTACTTTGAAACTAAGAGTACTTCTGGTATCATTCTAAAATGTAACACAAAACCTAGCACAATATGAAGTTGTGTATTCCACAGGTCAATTCAGGATTTCCTGAAGATGACATAACTAAACTTGCCATCTTTGCTACATGGGGACTCAAACATATGTGTTGATTTCCAGATATAGGTGAGAGTTGTAGTTATGGTTAATAACAATCATGCTATTAATATCCTCTGCTAAGTACTCTGCTATGATGAAATGCAGTCAGAAGGGCTGAATGTCTGAGGCTCCAGGGTGTGTTCTAGTTCATAAATTCCCTGTGTTTAGTGTTTGCAATTATCTGAGTATCTGAGTATACGTTGAATATGAGTATCCTCATATTCAACGTATAGGAGCATTTACATCCTTATTTAAATATGCCTACACTCAAGGGGAAGAAATAGATGGATGAGCAAGCCTGGAATCCATCAGAGTTCTGTAGTAATCTCAAACTCAAGAATATCACTTAGGCTCCCAGCTTGACTACACTAATGCCAGATATTTAATTTAATGCATTACATGTCAAAATTAGGCATAAAATGTACATGATATGACTCTTCAGCAAGTTTAAGCAATGATATATTACTTTGAGGATGGGTTTTCTATCCTTTGGTCATTTGGGATGGCAAAGCAGAATGGATTGTTTTGTTTAGAAAAAAGTTTCAGAAATAGAAACCTGGAAGTGCCTATCTATGCACCTAAGTAATTTGAAAGCACCAGTCTTAACAGGTATCTCTAGGTGCTGCAGTACAAATGCTAAATAATAGTTGTGTAGCCTTGACACCCTGTGTCTTGTGTGTTGCTTGTTTCCGTATACTTTTTTTTCTCTTTGTTTTCTAATCTGTGTGTGCAGACAATTAACAAGTGCCAAACATTTGCATTGTATCCTTTTGATCAAATAACCTTTATGTTGCAGCAGGGTTTTTTCACATGTAAAGGACTTCATCTAGTGCTTCCTCCAAGATGTCACGCACTATCATTCTAATTGGTATTGACAGAGCTAAAGTGTACTTTGTAGTGATCAGGAATACAGGGGAAAAACAGAGCAGAAAAAGCATAAGGACTTATTTTAATGAGTTTTTCATAAATTGAATGTTCTTTGTAGGAAGAGTTCTGTAATGATGCAAGATTGATTGTGTGAATTTTTTTGAGAACATTTCCCTTTTGTTGTCATTTCCACCAACTGCATAGGAGGCTTTTACATTTTTTTGTGGTAAACGCTTTTCTGTATACACACTGCAAGGTGTGTCTGTGCAGATAGATTGACAGTCTGTGTACTAGTATTAGCTCCTGCTATTACTGACATCTAAAATAGTTGTCATTTAGCATGTTAGCAATTGATTTATATTGTTGCTGTGTTATTCTAAGTGATAGAATGGATAATAATTTCATAAAAAAATGCAGGGCACATCATACAATATTAAGGGAAATGTGTAGAGGACTACATGTACAAGACAGGAAGATAATTTGATCTCTGTTTGTTATTTAGAACATATTTCACATAGTTGCTTACAGTTCAGCAAGCTTGTAAGTTCTCTGCTGTATATGAAGTAGTTTTGATTCTTTATGTTGAAATGAGGATTGGTCTTTTATGGTTCCAGTGCAGACGTACGTAACAGGTTATACATAAAAGGAGAGAGACTAAAACAATAGATTTTTTATTTTTTTAGTTATTTTTATTTGTTAGTCACTAAAGCACAGATTAAATCCAATGTCTCAGTCAACAATATAGATTTATATTAAATATATTATTACTAACTGTAAGTCCTTTTGTTTTCCACATTCATATTTATGACGTTCTCAGAAGTTAACTAACATGACGAACAAAGAAGAGGTCCAGAATTCTTGCTTTTCTGAAGTCCAAAATGAGACAGAAACCAAGTACTTTTCTAGCACGATGTAAAAATGCTGAGTGTGGTGCATGAATGCAACTTTCCACATTTCCTGATTAAGTAATAGTTTGGCTTCTGGCTTGCTGACCTCATTAGAGAGCTTAGACTGGATATTCCAACTAGGATCTCAGAAGCAGCTCTTGATTGGCACCCATTCCCAGCCATGCTTAATCTTCACTTCCTTCTATGAATACTCTCTTACACAAGTTGAGCCAGCAAGATGCACTAAAACTGCATGATAACTTTGTAGTACTGAAGATGCCTTAAGCATACCTGCTAGAGTGGAAAATCTGGAATACATATCTGCTTCTTACAAATCCTTAAATAAACAAAACTGATAGAGCCACCACTGCCCCATAGATCTGTGGTCTAGGACTCTCACAAGTATCACTAATGGGAAATGAATTAGCATGATGTCCCAGAAATTCTAGCAAATGTCAACTATATGTCTTTAACCTTTAATGTAAGCATTAAATATATACATATGTATTTGTTATAATATCTATATTATATAATATAGATAAAATATACAATATATTTGTTTTGTGAAATTGGATTCTCTCTTTAATAACAGATAAGAAAAAATAAGCAATCCCTAAACTCTGCTAATTGGTTCAAACCAGAAGCATAAAGAGATGTATATACTTCCTATACATAAAATAGGAAGAAGAAAATCGGTATTTGATCAATGAACCATAAAAATCAAAGCGATTATTGTAGAAATAACTGTTATTCCATTTGCATTATGTCCTCACCATTCTTCTTGTTCCCAAGTGTTTGCTTGGTGAAAGAAGATGATAAATATACCGGAAAATTTCTGGAAATATATGTAGGCAACAGTCATGTCTTTCCAGAAAATACAAAAATATGAATATAAAGGGTTTAAAATTTTAATTTTTGAACTTAAATATTGGTTTTATTAAGTTAAATCAACATAATGGGGATTTTTTCATTCAATTTTGATGCCATTAAGCATGAGGTCATATACAGATTATACAGTATCTAACATTCCTGGATATTTATATGATCTCATTTTCATGTTATCTGGGTATTTCACAAATTTTATTATGCAAATTTACAGCACCTTTGCAAGCAAGAAAATGTAGTTGGCCCTATTGTTCAATTAGGAACTTAGGTACATCATTAGGAAATGGCTAAGAAAATAATGGTTTGTGGACTTAGCATGTTTCAAAGTATTTTTTTTTTTTTTTTTACTTTTCTAATATATTTTGAATCGACCTTTAAATTTTGCTTTCAAATTCAGATAAAATAGAAACTCTTTTATAGGCAGTGTATCTAGTCTAGCCAGATCTCTGACAAAGAACATGATGCCTTTCACATACCATTGTAAATTTAAAATGAAAATGCTACATTTGAACTGGTTGATAGACTCCGGTTGTAGTTCTCAGAGAGGTGTGGAGGGCATGAGTCACCTTGTCCTATTAACTATGCAGGGAGTCTGGATAACTGGCTGAGATGTCTATAAAACAGGTTATTAAGGATAGTTAAGCTGAAACTTGCTCAAAGTAATTGGATAACTTAGCCAAGACCACAAAAAGTCAAAATGGGAAGTTAAAGTGATATCTCCCCATTTCCAGGTCTGTGTCCAACCACTAAAGCAGCTTGTCTGTCCATGACCTCAATTACATTCATATCTCCTGATACCTGTCATAGTGAGGCCTTTAAGTAGAGTGAAACTCATTTCACTGAACTTCAAAAACTTGTGATGTGGCCATCAACACAAGTGCTAGTAACTTTAAGCTCCACTTATTTAGATATCTACATCCTCTAGAATGTGAAGAAATGAAGAGGTACTTATTCTATTGACTATCAGTGGAGATTAGAGGAGTATTTCAAAAGTGAATGTTGGCATGGTCCCATAATCAAATAGTGTGAATTTTTGTAACCATGAGTTCATTAGGACAGATCAAATGAAGGTAACTGGGAAACCAGATATTTGGGAATATATGTATATATGACTTCATATATCACCAAAATTCAGAAAATAAATAAACAGGAAACTCTTTCCATGAATATCTTTAATATTTATTGGAGATGCTGCTGTTTTATGATTTGACTACATTCTTTATTCCTGAGAACAGTGGTAGCTGTGAGGAAGCATTTGTTACACGCATTATGATATACCTCCAAACTGCACTTTTTAAATATACATCTATTGAATGTCAAAGGCTCAATCTTTATCTGTAAATCAAGTAAATAAATAAATAAATAAATAAATAAAAACAACTGTGCTGGAGTAATTGACAACAGAACCTACATTCATGAAGTAATTTTGAAAGAAGTAGTAGAACACTGTGAACTCTTGGCAAGATTATCTTAATTTATTTAGAGTGGGATCTGTAGCACACACCATGTTTTCTACTTAGTGGAGTAGAACTTTTTGTTTCATTTTGTGCTGTGTTGTTTGAAAGCAGGAACTATGTAACTCTGATTGGCAGGTAGATTTTATAATCTTCATGTTCCTGTCTAGTCAGAGAATCTGCTGAAGGTGATGCCAGCTTTTTTTTTTTTTTTTTTTTTTTTTTTTTTTTTTTTTTTGGTGGTTCTATATATGATATGTGAAGTCCTGAGACAAGAGATTTTGCTGTATTTCATGAGGGCACTTAAATCACCCAAAGTGATAAATCATGTGACCACAAATATCTGTAAGGAGCCTCTGGTTTGCCAAGATTTACAGCTTAGTCTGGGTAAGTCAAAGAATATGTGAATCAACTAAGAAATTTGGATTTGAGTATCCTATTAGATCACCTGAGCCCTGTAAAGAGGAGATATCTTTCTTTGTGTCCTGTTTCTATCCCTAAGTTTCAATCCTGAGGTCTGAGGCCTAGAGTTTTTGCAACGTGACCATGTTTTTAAATTTCAGACTATCCCTTTCCCAACCTCACCTCCCACCCCCATGCACAGAGTCTAATAAAGACAACTTATCAGGATCTTTTATTTAAGAGTGAAAGGGTACAAGGCAGAAAATAATAAGTGAATTTCTGCACCTGGTGTTTGTGCTGAGTACTTATTAATCGCAAGTACTCTTTGCCCTCTGAAGTCAGTGAAACCACTCAGCTGAGTAATAGTACGAACTTTCAGAAAAGCAGATCTCAACAGGACAGACAATATAATATATTCATAATAAATTAGAGTACCTATCAATAGAAATTAACAAGTATTGATCACAACAGAAATATAAAAGCTAAAGGGAGAATTATATTAAAAGCAACAGAATACTTAACATGGAAAGATTTGTGATCAGGAATTAAGGTACATTAGTGAATTTTGAGAACAACTTTTGTGATTATTAGCAAAATAGCTATTTTATGAAAATGAAATAAAAATCTGGAATTTGCAAACTACCCTTCTTTTTTTTTTTTTTTTTTTTTTTTTTTTTCAGATTACTGTGCAATTGTAAACCAGTTTTATGACTATCTTTTGAATCAAGATGCATGCATGTTGAGTGCATGTGGGAAAGGGTAGGGCAAAATCCAAAGCCTTTGGTCACACACAGAAGCTCAGAGTCAAGGAATTGATAATGTAAATATATGAAAATACAATAAATAGATAAATAAAATAAATAAATTAATTTTAAAAAATAAGATAATTTAAAATTGGTAGTTGCTAAGTATGATAACTGTTATGTACTTGAATTAAGAACTTCAGTCAGTCCTGTTGTCTTAGGAAATCACCATGTTAAACAAGTGCTGAATATTGAGGATTTGAAGGAGTTAGAGTACTCAGTTTGCTGTACTGCAACACTAGTGAAGCTGCAGCAAACAAAAATTAATATTTCATATGTAACGTATAGACAAAGGCAAAAAATAAATAAAAAGACATCATGATGTAAAAATGATTGCTCTTTGTGTTTAGACCACTTTCTATATAATATGGTAGCCTGGTTGTTTTGATACTTCTTATATTGCATATACACTTTCTCGTGATGAATTTTGTCATTATTTAATAATTTTACCACATGGCCAAAGAAAATAGCTTTTTTAAAAGGGTCTAGTTCTGAATAAAGTGTAATGATATTAAAACACCAGTTGGAGATAAAAGCTGCATTATAGTGATGGAGTAATAACAGTGTAATTATGAAATATGAAATTTGTGTCTTAAGTCCCGGCAAATATTGGAACAACAAGATTGGTTTATGATTCAAAAAAAAAAAAAAAAGAGAATTAAACTTGATCTGGAAGAGTACTGGTCTTGCATTCCCTCTATGGAGGGCATGGGATCCTTATGCTTTTCCTAAAGGAGAAAAATGGGGCCTCATAACAGTGAAAACAGGAGCAGCTCCAGATTTTTTGTTGTTTCTATGGAAACAAAATCCCACTTTGTTTATGAAGCAGAGGAAATGCCTTATAATGCATGAATTAAGGGGACAAAGCTGTGCTTTGTGCAGAACAGGTGAGGCAAAAAAAAAAATCATCATAGAAATCAAGACCTGCAAACCAAGCCACTGCAAAAACAGGGCTCAACAGAAACTCATCTGATCACTTTGCTAGTTAAATGGTGGAGAAAAAGAAAACATCAGCTCCTACTTTAGGGAGGATGGATCGCTGCTATTACGCCAAGTGTTTCAGGGTTCCTAAATTGTCTTCAGTCTCACACTCAAAACTGCCACATGTGAACACTGAAAAATATTGTTTCACTTCCAGCTAAATGTGCCCTAATGGTTTCTAGACAGTCATAAAGCAGTGTAGCAGGCATAATTCTTCAAACAGGATATAACATCTAGTGTGTTTCTTGATTATCCAACTCAATCTGATTCTCTACATATTTCCAGTGCCTCACACTTTTGTGTAAAATATATTTCTAATAGAATACATTCATTTACCAGCTTGGATATCTTTATGCTACCCTGTGAAGATTTATCAGTTCCTATCAGTCTGTATTTTATCAACCTGCATTCTACATTTCTATAACAATAAATGATTTTATTTCACGATGGCCATTAACTGGGAGGTCACATTTTACTTTTTCATATTTTTTTTCAAAACAGCAACTTCAGAAAGTTTGGCTGCAAGTCAGTAATTTAGTTAAGTGTTAAACCCAAGTAATAAGGTATATGATTAAAATTATGGGATGTATACACTTTTTATAGAAAGTATTTTGTTTCCTAGAATTACTGGGAGAAAAAAAAAAAAAAAAAAAAAAAAAAAAAAAAAAAAAGGCATTCTAGCCTATGCAACCATCACAGGCATCACAGTCACACTGCCTTCACTGATATCACTTATAAATGATCTTACCTCCAGTGGTCCCCAAAAATATGTACTGATAGTCGTTGTCAGTATTTGGTATTTTATTTTAGTAGCTACACCTTTGCAGTAAATTAATAGTTTCGGGTGATATTGGAATGAATGCTCTTAAATAGTGTCTTCCTCAAACACATTACACAAAAGCATTTGCACACATATGTTTCTATGTACTATTTGATTTAGTAATTCTGAGACTACTGTGCAAACTACAGTCACTGTAGTCTGGTTGCTTGGCTTTCATTTTTATTGTCTATTTCTGCATCATAAGTGACTTGCTAAATCTCAGTGATTTTAGAGGCTTTTATGAATGAGGTCTGATGGGTTTATTTTCTGCAATAACTACAACACTTGGTTGTAATGTTTGGAGAGGCTCGTGTATCTGACAACAAGTAGTAAAGACAAGAGATGGACAAGTAGCAAAAAAAAAAAAAAAAAAGATTAGGATTTACAATGAGTTTTATTATTATTATTATTATATTCATTCAATCAAAGATGTTTGTAAGAATATTTCATGACAGTCCTTTTTCAAAGTTACCCAGTAATCCCCAGAGGTGATGGCATTTTTGTTAGGTTCAAATACAGTTATATTGCTCTTCATTCAGGCTCTCTGACATTTTGATAATTAAATAGAAGGAACCTGTAATTTTAGTCATCATTTTAGGGTCATGCAATTTTGAGAAAACAAGATTGGATAAAGAATCAGGTAGTACCTCTACACATTTTTGTTTCTCTCAGCCTTATTCAACTGACAGATCTCCTTGATGCATGGTGAATACTCATTCAAAACCAAAATGAGGATTCATTTACTGTGGTGACATAGAAATGTATTAATACTGAGTGGGATACAAAAGGCAAAAGATTTGACAATAAAAGATGAAAAAGGAGAAAATAAAATTGAAAATGTTTACTATTTTCTGTTTGTTCTGATATTTCATTATACTATTTGGTTCTGCATATTATTCAGTGGCAATTAAATCTTATGAGTTTGTATTTTTTGTTGTTTGTTTTGTTTTTTTGTTTGTTTGTTTTGTTCTGGGTGCTTTTTTGAACACCATGTAATGCAGCAAAAGCTGTTGAACATGACAAGCTGGAAAATATATTGTCTATATTTTACTCTCATATATTGCTACAAGACTATTAATTTGAAGGACTGTTAGTTTGAAGGTGTTGTTCAGAAGCCGAAGTAAAACCAGAATTTATCCCTTTTGTTACTTTGTTAAATTGCACACACAACTACCATTGGAGTTTTCCTTCCTGATGATGCTATCTTCATTTTGAACTGCTGTTTTGACATTTGTAAACTTTTAGCAAATGCTTCAGGAAAGGTCAGTTTATAGCGACATTTTCCATTTTCAAAAACCTGTGAAGAGGACACTGACTAGAGGTTTACATGGTAAGCTATTGTGGATTTAAAAACAAGGCTTTTCTTACTGTTTTTTTAGAACACCTTTTTTTTTTTCACAACCTAATTTTGTTTCTAAAGTGCTACTCTAACTACTTACTAGAAAGTTATTTTAATATCTTTTTGTATAGTGTTAGCTATAATAATATTTCGTGTTTATTTATTTACTTATTTATTTTTGATACAAGAATAAAGTAATGAGAAAACCATAGGAGTGGGGTATAAATACCACTGACTTAAATCCAAATGCACTGAAAGAGCTCCTGCAAAGCCTCCTCATGTATTCACCCCAGATTAGCTGTGGCTGTATGTGCAAACATCCTACCTCTCAGGTATTTCCACCTGCCACTGTTCTCTAATGCTTTGAAATACACAAAAGCAATTAGAAATTGTCCAGTAATATGTGTGAATGCTTTCTAACACAGTCAGAACTTCTGTCACAGAGTAATTTTACTGTGTTGTCAATAAAGGTGATTTATAAATGAGAATATGTCACAAACCTTTTTTTCAGTACATTCTCTGGCATATTTTGTAAGAAAATGATGGTTCTTTGAACAAGTTCTCTAAATGCTAAAAAAAGAAATATTACCATTTTTCAAAAGTATAGATCTATAGAATGAAAAAAATATACTGGGATATAAATTTTTGTCTGGATATCCTGGCCCTGAGAATTTTGTACCTTCAGCTTTCCAGGACTTATGCTGGTGCCCTATTGAACATAAAACTTATTCTATCAACATGAGGCCTATTGACTTAAAAAAAAAAAAAAAAGCTTTAAAGGAAAATTACAATAAATTGTTTGATGTTTCCGTGGACAAGGTGGTTCTTAGGAAAAAGATACCATAGAAAATGTGGCTAAATAGATATATTTTAACTGTGCAATCTGCAACACCACAAATGCTGTATGCTTAATGACTGAAGGAACTGGCCTTTAGTCGTTATCTACTATCCACCTCTTCTAGGTCAGTGTCACAGAATATGTAAACTGACCTTTTTTTCGAATAAATTAAAATAGAAGTTCTGTTGAATTTTCAGGACTGTGTGTATGAAACTCATTAGAGCTGTCAAATTACTGTATTCACTGATCTGGTAGGATAATACGATAGCAACACTTTATGGGGCCAGATGATAAAAGTCCCATGAGCAAAATGGCTCCACTGAATTTAGACAAATAGACTACTCAGGACATCTCAATGACATATAGTTAGTTAAACCATATAGCCATTCTACCATCAGAAAGCAGAGATATCTGATTAGACATACTTGGTGAATTTGATGGATGAGGGAGATGAAAATGCCTAAAGCAATATTCTTCATTTCTTGAGAGCCAGAAGACATTTCTGTGAATGTTCAGTTTTTCTTAGATTTCTAGTTTTGTACTTCTATTATTATATGGCATTGTTTTTGTTTGTTTTTCTTCAGCATCTTCTTAATATGTCCATATTGGTACACTCATAGAAAATAGCTTTGGTTACACTAAGAGCAAATATTTTATAAATTGTTTATCTCTGTTTTGGTTGACCTACTTTGTATCCCAAGAGTGTCACCAAATGAAATCTATGTTCACGTGTAGTGAACCACATATTCAATGTGGTTATTAAACAGATGTGTTATAACTAGACCGGTGAGAATAGACATACCAAACCTCTTCTGAGCTGCTGTACTGTTCCTTTTGAAGACTTCGCTTATGAAGAGATCATATTCATGGCTGAGCACATCACCCTAAGGAGAAATAGTATAGGTATTTATTTCATTAACTTTGCATTAAAGGGAATAAATATTTTAAAGTTATTTATAACTTTGTGCCTGTTAGCTTTCAATAGCGAAGATGTGGATGGAAAATTGCAAGAAAAGAGATATTCAATTGATTTGCAGCATAGTATGAACATAGTATGAACAGTATTTCCAATCTTGGATTTTGCATTTCTTCTTCTAACAAAAAATTTAGTCATCCAACCCACAAGAACTTAGATCTTTTCAGTGAAAATTCAGTAGCAATGAGAAACTTGCCAGCAGACCACTCACCTGTCTGACCAGTTCACTCAATCTGAGCAACAGTCCCTATTGTTTGTAATTGACTGGTGGTTATGTGGAGAATTTAAGGCTTCTGTCTCTTATGGAACAAGCTAACTGGATTTTTTTTTTTTTTTTTTGGCCTAAATTTCCAGTGCCAGAAGGTTTTAGGGTAGACTCAACACTCCCAAACATATATGTAAGTAATGAAATACTAAATATTGAGAATACAATGAGTTTCTAAAGACATTGTCCAATATATCACCTAAATTTTTGGATTTTTTTAATGTATGTCTGAGTGTGGTGTTGTTAATAAACACAAGTTTTTGAAGTTATGTTAAAGAAAGAAAAAACACACTTTATCATGTGGATAAGTACTGGGCCTTACACTTCACTCAGAATGAGTGTGGAAACAGGTGCAGTCATGCACTACACAGGACTGAGAATGCACAGGGTATCATTCATTCAGGATTAGCTGGAGCTCCTACATGTTGAATCATCAAGTGAGATGATATAACAGCCATATGCTGGTCAGATATACCATTTACAGTTCTTAATGAATGGGACACAGTAACAGACTCTCTAAGGCAGTTACAATTGTTCAAAGTTGCTTCCCTGTTAGATGTCAACATCTAGAATACTCTTGAATTAAAACACAAAGAATGTGTAAGAGCCTTCAATGTAAAACCTGTAACCTTCATTTAAAAGGTAAAGGAAAAAATGAAGATAATAAAAGAAACTACTGTATTTATATATATTTTTGACTACAAAAATAGTAACGTTTGTTGTGAGAAACTGCAGAATCAAGCCATGGCTTGATTTCAATATGCCAAGTAGTCACTGAGTTACTTATCTAAACATTTCATAGTACTTTAGAAATAATGCTGCATGTTCCTGCATGTTAATACAGTGACTTATCATTTTGGCTGTATTTGGATTAAACAAAATTTTATTTTCATTTAAGTGATTTGAAGTAAATCTCAACATTTTTGCTCTTTTTTTCCTGATTGGTCATCTTGGTGTGCACTTACATTCTTTTCTGTATTAAAATAATTAATATGTGCTCCCTTTCTGTCACTGGAATAAAACTTTCAGTGTTCTGTATAAAGTATGGATTATTCTAAAAAGTGAAAATAGGAAAAAAATACATTAAATATGCTGTCTCCAAGGCTTTGAAGTATCTCAGAGGTAAAGGAGTGCCAGATTTTATGGTTTGTTAAGAAGTGAACTTCTCTTCTTAAATTTCTGAATCATCTTTGTCTCTGAGATTTGTGATCACTTCCAATGTGTCACTGAAGGTTAGTAGTCCATTGCAACGGTGGTGTATATTTTTCTGCAGACTGTTTTCTTGGCCATTTTGTCATCTGTCACTATGTAAAGTGCTTTGAGAAAACCTGGATATGAAAGGAACAACAACAAAAAGAGAATAAAAGTAAAAAAAAAAAAAAAAATCAATTCTGATCTGTGTTCTGTGCACACATTTTGTAGGATGGAAAATCTGTTGAAAGGATTATAGAGAAGGTCAGACTAGATGATCACAATGGCTCCCTTGGGCCATAAAGAAATCTATGTCTAAATAACTAGCATCAGTTTCTGTGAAGAAGTGAAAATATAAGGACAATTTTAGTAGTGCAGAAGTATTATTATTATTATTTTTTTTTTTAATTTCTAATAAAGTTAGAGAAATTGCCACTCTCTTTTCACTTATGCCATGTCATAATCTCTTCGAATGTTGTTTATCCTGTTTTAGGAGAATAAGTGAATCATTTCATCAGTTTTGTGTTACTTCAATATTTTCCCTCTCATTTGTAAAGAATATAGAACGATTGTAATGCACTCTAGTCATTTACATAACGTGTTTTTACAGCGGGCAGAAAAACATCCTCAAGCAATAACCTCTGTTGTTTACTGTGAAATTACTAGTATTTATTTAGGGTACAAAGTCTAGAAAAGTAGTCAAAATTCTTATCACAAGTTATTATGAAGAATATCAGAGAAAGATGGAAATTTAAGTGGATTAAAAATTTAAAAGTGGCAGGCCTATTTCTTGGCTGAAAATATGTTGGGCTCTCAGATAAGCCATACACACTCAACTGCCTAGTCCAGGAGCATGGCTTTGCAAGAAGGAAGATGAATACATATATATTTAAATGTTACTTCACAGTGTAGGCTTTGTTGAATTATTTTGTTATCAGGAAGCTTCTAGTACTGTTGCTTTAAAATAGACAACCTGATTAAAATCAAAAAAATTCAACACTTCTTCCCATTACAGCAATACTAAGTATGAGTATATTTTGAAAACGGTTAAGGTGCATTAACTTTTTAAGCCATCCAAAATGCACAGAAAACTTGTCATTTCCATGTCATTTTTGTGTTTTCTGCAAGGATAACACATCAAGCTGAACTGAAGCTAAGAGCTTGTAACAGTATTATCATTACTACTGTTGTCATTCTGAGGAAAGGTAACATAACCTGGACCTTGTAAATTCTTTAACTGCAATAAAACAACATAGTGGTGAGTCTAGGCATTATCCTAATTCATTGACGTTTCTTTAGTTCTAGTTTTTTGAGAGCAAATCCTCAGCAGCTCATTAATACAGGTTCTTGCAAGCCTAAGACAGGTAAATGTTTCTTCTCACAGGTCTCAGTCCAGACATTATTCCTGTTATTCCTGACACTCAGATTGAGTTTCTTCCTGATGAACTCACTGGAACTGGAAGTCCAGGGCAACAAGTGATCATCCTTGCTGTCTGCTACATTTATGTAGTTATCTGCACAGTGAGGAAGACACAGAGTTCTTTGTTTGTTTGTTTGTTTGTTTTCATAGCTGGACAGAACTACTGGAAGAATAACAGAATAACCAGGAAGAATAACAGAATAACTAATAATAATAAATGAAGTAACTTCTATGACTTGTATGACAGGAACATGTGGTGATACTCATGATGTCATATGATTACAATATTGTATCTTTTAACCCACAGCACATCCAGGAGTCATTTCATGCACTCTTTCAGCATAGCATATGGTGGTTTAATAGGGCATAATAATACTAAAAAGCCATTTGGAGCAGTCATAAAGTCTACCACAATCCTGTGAAATTCTAAACATAATTTTTCTGTTGAGCAGAAACTTAGACAAAAGGACCAACACTTCGTAACTTCATAACAAGAAATAAAAATAAATAAATAAAGAAATGAAAATGAAAGAGGAAAGTCCTGGTCATTACAATAATTATTTAAGAATTTAATATATCAAGCAAAGTCAAACTGTTTTCTATCATTTCTTATCTGGCCACCTTGTCTGTATTTCCTGTTTGGGAGAGTCTTCCTCATAATCTGATGGGAACTAAAGAAAAAAAGATAACCATCCTGTCAGCTTTGCCCACAGTTAGCAAACCTGTCTTTTACTGACAGAAAAAGTGAGATATGTCCCTTTAACTCTATGAAGATATGAATCAAAATTTTGAAGACTAATTTTTGGAGGTTTTATGCATATGAAAAACTACGACAACAAAAATTCTTTGTTCATGTAGATGCTCAGTTGGTAAAAAATATGCTTGTGGTCTCTGACTCTAAAATGGCAAATGTCTGGAAAGAGGATCAGGCCTCAGCATAATTTTTGAAAATATTTTAAACTAATTTTCAGTGACCTAATGCCAAACTTTGACAGTATTAAGGAGTGATGAGAAGACACATTCATATCTAGTGCATGTTTTAAAAGTCTTATTCCAGACATAATCTTGTTCAGGTACTGACAGGGCCTATCAAACAATAATAAAAATTCATCTCCAATTTATGTTTTTTCCGGTACTTCTGGATGTTCCTCAGGGCAGTTTTGAAGACTCGTAAACCCATCATCCTTTAGCCAAACAATAAGATCTACCTATCTACCTATCTACCTGCTATTTACCTTTTTCATGCTCTGCACCCAGAATAGTCTTGCAGGCTAGATTTTACACTAATAAAACCCAGTGGAAGGCATGATGGGGCACCATTAACCTTTAGAACATGAAAAGCTAAAACTCAAGGAATATATCTGAGCTGCCTTGTAGGGCTTTGAAACCACTGCCTTCATCCTTCACTTAAATTGCCTGAATTCATTTCTCAGGGCTGATAAACTGTCAAATGAATTATGAGACATAGGCCTAGGGTTAATTTATAGAAATGCTCCTTTACCAACACTGAGCAAATACTTTGTTCTTTGTTGAACATACTTGCTTCAACTTCCAGAACTATCTTACTTTTCCGCATTTCAGGTTCTGAATTTCAAATTCTTTTTTCATAAAAAAAAAAAAAGTAAATATTAATATGAGGGAATTTTTTCCATCACATTTACACTTCTCAAGATGCAGTAGTAGCAATACAGTATGTAAAAAGATGATCAAGCTTGCTTATTTATTTTTTTAATAAGGTTTAAATGTCTGCCTTGCAATCCTGTCAGCACTTCACCTGTCAAAGATGAGTTCAAAGGAATAATTCATCTTTTATCTTCCCTTATTCAATGGCTAGACAGATTGCAATTTATGCTTATCTGGCTAGCTGAGTTCAGAGGGAGTTACAAGGAAATTCTGTATGAGTCAGTTACCCTTCACTGTTAAGTTCTGGCTGATTATTTCCATACAAATTTGTTATATGAAATACAGAACTGGAAATAACTTGACTTTTTCATTTTAATTATTTTGTACATTTTATAAACAAGAGGGAGACAACATCTCAAGCTGAGATATTTGGATTATATTCCATGAAAACTGCTAACATGCATAAAAGTAATCAATCACTGCTACACAGTTTACCTTTGCATAGATCTCAAATTGACAATACTTTCATATTTAATTATTTTTATGACTGAACATTCAAAGGTATGATGATAACTAGAGTTGTATTACTGAGCAAAAATGTGTGAACATGACACTTCTTTGGAAACATGAAAATGAGTAAAAAATATTATTTATTATTTTGCATATATCACTAGTCTCTTAGCACTTTAACTTGGGTAAAATCTACTACATTTCAATATTTATAGTATATGCATGATTACTTCTCAAATCTTGTTTCAACAAGATCCTTTTCATGGTAATGTTTTTAAAGACCTTGTATATATAGCAATTATATCCTAATGTGTCCCCAGGGCATGCTTCAATTTCTTAGTAATGTAAGCATTTGAAAATCTAAAAATCCTTGAGGATGAATAGAGTTTTCCAGGCCATCATGGACTGTAAAATGGACTGATAGAGATTACTTCTTGTTCAGAGATGATGAACATACCTATCACTACATAACTAATTTTTAGAGCCTGCATTTTGGTCACTTTACCAAGAAGTAAAGTTTTGAGTTGGTTTTTTTTTGTTTGTTTGGTTTTTGTTTTTCATAAATAGAATGGTAATGAGCTAATACTTCAGAAGTGTATTCTGAAACTTAATTCACTTAGTGCCATAGAAAATTAGTACTGTGCTAAACATGATGTACCTAGGTCCTGTTTTCAGAGAGAAAGTGAGGAAAAACTTGGAAAGAGCAAACTCACTGCATGCAGAGGAAGGGTGTGGAAGAAGATGGAGGTGGTGAAAAGAGATTGTGATTGCTTGGCAGCAGGTCCTATCATGGAAATGGCAGGACTTGTACACAGTTCCCACTCCCAGCCTTCTTTACATAGGGGTTGTTGGTAGTGCTGCATTTCTTTTCTTCCTAACTGTCAACAAAACCACATTCTGTCCAAATTCAGATGCCTTCAGACCTGGGCATTGATAGATGTTCTCCACAGTCATAACACAAAGTTCTTAGCAACTGAACTATCCAAGTAAGCCACACAGTTGAACAAATGTGCAGCAGATCCCTCCAGCACAAAGCATTCTTGCTTTGCATAGTCATGGTCACAGCTGCAGTGAAAGGACTGTTTCTTCTCTAGTACTTATGTTACTCTCACTATATTTTACAAGCTTAAACAGAATATAATAAGAAAAATTACCAAATTTAAGAGAACGAGGGATAATCAAACATCCTCATTGTAACAATGCACTTCTTTTCTCCTAGTTACCAATGGAAGGTATATTGGAGTTATAAAGAATAAATTGATTGTTTCCTAATTAAAAAGAAAATGAGGAAAGAGGCTGGATATTTACTCCAGAATTATAGTTTACAGTATTTAAAATGCATGACAAGCCACAGTCTTGCTTCCTAATTACTTACTCCCTGTCACTTCTCATTAACATGTAAATCATGTTATAAACATAGTAAGGATGGAGTAAAATATGGCCTGAGGGGAGGGGGCATGCTGGAAAATTGCTTTGGGCAGTGTGGTGATGAGAGTGTTTCATTTGCAGCTCATCTGTATTCCACTCCCATGGGAAGCTGCATGTATGATATTTAAAGCAATCATATTTTCTTTGTCCAAAGCTGGAGTGGTTGTTGCACTTAAACAAATCAAACTGCAGGTTTTAAATTATCTACAAGGAAATTAGCATAGAAAATCTAAGTTTATCAAAAAGAATGAAATACATTTATGGAGTAATTATATTATTTAAAAAATAAAAATAAAAAGGGAAAAAAATTCTTCATGATCTTCGGTGATTGTCCTGAAAATAAGAATGTGGTTGTTAGATGACTTTTTGATTCATAGGAATCCATTCGCAAAAGACTTTGAGCAACCACATAATATAATCCACGTAAAAGTGGATTATATGAAAATAAGACAACATTAAGAGCATACATTATTAAAAATGTTAATTAGTGAAGTTATTTGAAAACTGGAGGTAGGACTTCCATAAACTCACCTTTCAGTATTTAATCTCTACTATCTTGAAGAATAGTTATTTTAAATCTGATTCATTCAATAACATCTCAATTTTATTGAGAAATTAACTTACAGATATGACTTTGCTCATAATTTACTTACCTGCCACTGACTGATGAATAGAGCAGAACTAGAAAATTTTGTTGAACACCACACTCACAGCTGAGGATAAATGTATATTTAAAAAATAAGTGTGGTGCATTTTTATCTGTTGACAACTATTTTTGAGTCATTTCTCTGAACAGTAAAACTGAATTAGAAAATGTCACAGTATTCTTATGGACAAATTTCATGATGCTTCATGAATACAAATATTTTGGACAAAATATTATATTATATAGGAATGACTGACTTACACGTATTTCATTTAGCATTTAGCATAGTCAGTTATATTATTTAGCTTTTTTTTAAAAAAGGGGGGGGGAACAGAAAGAAAGTAGATGTGAGCACTTGGCCTATTTCTATTATATATCTGTTATAATTAGTTTACAGCAGATGATCATATATATATTATGCATATAGGATATTATTCTATACTTTTTCGCACTTTTCTTATGACAGTATTTTAAAAAAGCGATATTGGCACGTGATTATGGACAGCTGGGACTTTTGGCATGAAGTATGTGCATTTCACACAGGTTACTGAAGCATTTAATATTGAGGACAGGATGAATTTTCTATCCCATCTTGAGAGAGGTGAAACTTTTTTATTTTTTAATTCTGGGGGTGAATAATTATATCATTCTCTAGCTTCTGATGATTTTGACAGCAGCAAGTTTTCTTAGGTCATGCCTCATTATCTGCCATTACATCTACTTACAAGGGAATACATGATCAGTTGTATTGTTCTGATAAAATGATGAAACTGCTATAGTTACTAATAGTGAAAGTAAAATTATCAGTTTTCAGCTGTTTTTGCTGAAATGAGTAGGACAGTTTGCTTGCTTTTGAGCCATTTGGTTTCAAGAAATTGGTTCTTTTAGGAAGAAGTTGTGTTTACATGTTGAATGTTACCTTTGCAGTCAGAAAGTCTGGAGATACATATTTTAGGAAATTAAAGTTACAATTTTGGACACCACCTGTGCAGCATATTTTTTATGTAGATAGCAATTACACTACAATAACCACTCCCTCAGCATGCCACATGTTTTACTGAACATAAGGGTCTAACAAAATGCATCTAATGGTCACAGTGACCATTAAACAAACTTTAAGCTTACTTAGTAAGAACAGACTAAAGAGATTTGAGCAGATGAGAATTAGGAAAACTAGGGTGAGAGAGGACTTTCAGCAAATGGAGACAGGAAAACGATGTATACATGGGTGTGTACAGAAATCAAGTTAGTTTTCATCACACTTTTTAGTAGAATTCAGTGTTAAAATAATATTAATAATATTATAAAAATATTAATTTTTTATAATATTAATATTATAAAATAATATTAATAATTATTATTGCAATAATTAGTTAAGTTGAATGTTAGAAAGGTAATTTATCTTCATTTGCATGCAGACTTGCCTCAGCATACCAGGAGGTGTGAATTAATGAAGGGTCAGTCATTGTATTCCCAAAGGGTATTGAAATGTAGTCCGCACCTGAATCAAGATTTTGGCTGAAGGTTTGGAGTCTATAATTTATCAGCAAACTGCTGATAATTTGGCATGGGCTTGTATTTGAAATGAAAGGATTTAAAGACACTGGTAGGTGTGTATGCTTGAGTCTTGCAAGAGGAAAAGTCTTTGCCCGCAGTGATGAGCAGATGGGAAATGACGAGTTCATTTTTCTCAAGGGTTTTGTAAGACAGCATCACGGCAGGAGAGGTAGGACTGCTAGGTGTCAGGATCCTGGCTGGCAGGCAGCTTGCTGGCACTTGCAGGCCAGGTAGATCAGCAACCCATGCACACCCCTCAGCCCCCTCTGTGAGACTTTCAGTGAAGGGCAAATTCCTCTTCACATGTGCATGGGCAGTTGGTCAGCAAATGCTGAAAGAGCTGCACGCCAGCACCTTTCTGAGCCTCCTGGGAGATCTGAGTGATAAGGGACAATACTTACACTTTTTAGCAAGTCTCTGTCTTAGACTTTGGGGGAAGGGGAGTCCTGGCTCACTGTCTGGTATTGCCACCCATGAGCCCCTCAACTACACTTCAGCCAACAGGTGGTTCCCAGGTAAGTCAAGCTGAGAAAACTAGGTGATCACCTATTTCCTTATCAAAGTATTTATCTACCTATCATCTTAACAGCATTTCTTCCTACCTTCTCTGTTGGGTCTTAAAAGAGCCTGGCTTCAGGAATAAGCAAGTCCCACTTCTACCTGACTGTCCCCCACCAGTGTCTGTGAAAGCACTTTTTCTCTGCAGAGCATTACTGAGCCCCTTGCAGGACTCATCCTCAAGCTTGTCTGAGCATTCACAATTACCTTGGGAAGCCTAAGTCATCAAGGTATCAGAAAGTCTTTTCTCTGAGGACATGCAGCCTAACCCCATAACTCTGGATGCACCAACCTGAATCTGAAGTGTTTGTTCAGTGGCATGTTCTTTGCAACTGCGCAGGCTTACTCATTAAGAATTTTGCACAGGGCATCATGCACCAGCAGGAGTTTGGAAGCTGCTGGGAAAATATCAGAAAGTTGAAAGTTGCCTTCAAAGTAGAAAGGAGGGTTTGGAGGAGTTAGCAGAGAGGTAAGAGATCTCTGACGTGTACGATGCACCAAGCAGGAAAATGTAGAAGGGAGAAAAAGATTATCACCAAACGCAACCTTCAGGGAACTGCAGTAAAGAAAGGGTGGGAAAAGACATGATCACAGAGTGCAGGTGGGTGTTACAGTGAATATATCTTCAGTGGTGTTTACAAACACTAATTATTTCTGCCTCTCTGATTGTCTTATGTTTTCTGTGGGTTGTTATTTATTTATTTTTAGTGACAAAAAAGGACCAAATTGTATAAGAAATGTCAACAAAGGCCCTTAATTTCAGTTAATGAGAACAAGAAAGCGAGAGTTAAAGAAAAAAAAAAAAAAGGCAGTCAAAAATATGCTCCTGTTAATGTGAAGTACAAAGTAGAAAATTAAAATTCAAACAGAAGGTGGGGAGGAAATAGGTACTTTGTTTAAAATTTATATTTGAATTCTGACCTGTTATTAAAATTTTCTGAACCAGAAAGAAAATTGAAGGCAGCCTGGGAACAGTGCTCAATGACAGTGATATTTCCTGACAGAGCAATTCTTTGCATATCAGTTGTACTAATTATATTCAAACTGACAGGAACAGTTTAACCCATTCACCAGAGGAATCATCTTTCTGCAAGACCAGTGATCTGTGTTTTCATTTAGATGTCAGTCTAGCCTTGTACTGTACATTTTAAAGGTACAATTAAGTTTAAATGTTTAATACTGGTATGATAAACATATCTCCACATGAAGTGTTTTACAGTAGAATCTTAAAAAAGAAAGAAAGAAACAACAACAACAAAAAGCTAGCTTTCTCCTGCAGAAAAAAAAAAAAAAAAAAAAAAAAAAAAAAAAACAAACTAAGGGGTTTTGCCCTTTTCAAAGCCAGGTTGAATGAAATCAGTTCTTGCCTAAGGCAGTTTTCTTTATTTGACTGTAAATGAAAATAATTTTGAGTATCAGAAAGTGTTTTGCCTTCACAAATACCCAGAGTGTATCATACAGTTAGAATAACTGAAATCCAACTGCCAGTGCTATTTTCGTCCTGTCTGAGTGGGTTTATATTTTTTATATTAGACGCAGGATATCCTATCAGGCTGGAAGACAGGAACATCAGATGAAAATCAGTTAAATACATCCATTCATTGTATAAATTATTCTGCCAATGTAAAGCTTAATTGTGGGTGGAAATGGAGAGAGATGAAAATCCTGTATGACTGGCCAAACTCAGAGGGATGGAAGCTGCTTCAAATGCATATTCAGTTGTCCTTTGGAAACTGCCAAGCCTTATAAATGCTTTCCAGGCCTTTTTCTCTGCTCCTACAACACCACTAGCTGCTACAGAAAATATCACCAAAATAAATCTGTAGAAATGATGCCCTGCCATTGGACTTGGTTGTACTGAAGATGATGGGTGCATGAATAGACCTTTAATATACAGCTTAAGTAGTCACAATACAGCTGTTGTACGGAAAATTCTCTATCTATCTCTATCTAACAAGATAGTTAGTTTACTGTTAAAAGATATGGGCTAAATTGTAAAAGGAGGTGAGAAGAAAAGGAGAGGAGGGGAAGGTGTTGTTGGTACCCTCCAGGGACCTGAATGCATGTGGATTTCAACTTATGATTGTCTTCTCTCTGGTGTTACTGACCTGGATTGTGGATAGGATATATATTCTATTAAAAATTATGGGTTTGAATTATTCTTAGAAAAGACTGGATAAAGAACAAGCAGAAAGTCTAAAGAGAATTCCAGGAAAAAAAAAAAAAAAAAAAAAATATAAAAAAAAAAAAAAAATAAAAAAAAAAGAAAAGATAAATGGAGAAAAATAATAAACAGAGTTTGGGTTTTACAGAAAATCAAAATATCAATATTAGAAAAAAAAAAAAAAGTTCAACAAATGCAGAAAACTATGGTACCTGACATTGTCTATTTATCCAGGTTTTATGACCACTCTTGCAGAGCCATGTTATGAAGCCAGTATTCACCTGGTAGTTCAGATACCATTACTATGCCATAGATTTTTCTTTAGAAGGGGTTTGATCTCTCTTCCCATGAGCCTTTGAGAAATAAAAGCTGTAGAGCACTCTCAAAACTTTTAGTGGAGAGAAGTCAAAAATTTCCTTGCTGAGAGATGAGAGAAAACTTAAGCTAACCACCGTGAGAATGAAAGTTTAACTGAAAGTAATGGACTTTGATCCAATGAAAATTTATCTTAATGGACCTTGCTTGCAGGTTGAACGCTAACTTAATCAATGTATTTAACCCAAGTAAGGAAATTATACATTACTATTCAGAGTGCAATGAGGTGTCAACTGCTTAACTTCTGTCTAAAAATCCTCACAGATGTAAAAACAAATATGGTATTAAATACATGTACTCCCATTCCAATCCTAAAATGAAAAGACAGATCATTTGAAGAGGTTTAATTTTATGTAACTTCAGTCCTCTTAAAGCAAGTTGTCTAATTTCATACTAGTCACACAGGCTTCCTTTCTAGTAAATGGAATAAATAGGCATATCTGAAAGATAAATAATCTGGCCTACTTTAGGAGCTATTTTAATATTATCTTTTAGAGGTGCTTGTTTCTCTTTGACAACAATGAAGAGAACCTATGGTGACTGGCTCAGAGTAATAGATTTAACTTTTAGACCCTTTCAGTATGGCAAATCAATTCCATCCTTTGTTACATGAAGGAAGGTCAAAATGTAAAATACTGTTCTGCCAAAAAGTAGTTTTGTTTGTTTGTTTGTTTGTTTTTTAAGAAAACATAATCATTTCCTATTAGTAATTCAAACATGGAGTATTTCAGGAATCATTTGCTTTGTTCTGTTTCCATGTTCTGTTCTTCAAAAGCTAATTAGCAGAAGTTTATGAAGAGTGATGTGAATACAATATGATGTATTATTCTGAAAGTATGGAAATATTTTGTGGAGACTATTTCTGTATTTTATATGCTCTACTGAACAGCATAGTAAAGTTAAAAATATCTTCCAGTATGAATTTTTTAACAACAACAAAAAAAGTCTTTAGATGTTTTTGAAAACTTTATAAAAATAGAACAAATAAATTCAAATGTAGAACAGCACATAGGAGTGTAGCTTACTTTGATAGATAACTACAGATTGCTTGTTCTTTTCTTTTACGTGATGATTAGCTTTGAGTGAGAACGTTCATCCGTAACTGGCAGTTTCCCATTAACTATCCTGAAGTTTTTTTATCTGTGTCTGAGTTGTGTACTTCACAGACTACCAAACTATAGATGGTGTTGTGCTCATCTTCTGGACATTTTCCCAGTTTTATGTGCGAGAATTCTAGTATCTGGATAAAAATATGGTATTTCCATAAAAATATACACAATGATCTATTTTCATTCAAATGCTTGGATCTCACTTCTGTGAAATGCTTATTGTCATTGGCCCAGTTGTTTTAAATAAATATTGGGGGTTCCAGCTGAGCAGATCTCTTCAGTTGGAAATGGCCTTTTTACAGACTGACAATGCAGTGAACGGCATATACAGTTGTACCTTGAATACATGACTGCATGTAATTCAGTGTGGACTTTGAATACCTGTTTTTATTATTTTAATGATAATCATAATTTTGTATTAGGATATTTATCTCATTTTGTATCATTTTGAAAGTAGACATTCCTGCTAAACAGTCTGTTTACTTTTTTTTTTTTTTTTCAGAATTTTGTTTTACCATTTACTATATGGACTTTAAAAATAGGAGCCACTTTTAGCAGAGCTACTGTAGTGTATCACTGTGATGTTAAAGCTGTCATGGACACAAAATAGCATCATAACATTTTGACTGAGTACAACTGACTGTGCTGTAGCTTTGAGATTATAGTTTGCAAGCCAAGTGTCAGTTGAGAGAACTCATTAGCTACAAGGCTGTCAGTAAAAGACCATATAGTGGATTGCTAGTCACATAACGTTTAGCTTTATCCTCACAAGTGTTGTTTTCTGAGGAACATAGGTTTTCAGAAGTCTTGCTTTTTAGGTAAGCAGCCACATTTAGTTTGAGTCCCCAGCCCCCAGTCTCTTTCTTATTAAGACAACAACAAAATAACACTCTTATCTTTTCCAAATTAAGTAAAACTTTCTCAAAGTAGGCTAGACTGTGACACGAACAACCTTCTTGGAGAAGTCTTCTCGCTGTCTAAGTATCTTGGGACTTTGTTTTCTCTTGTACCAGAGACAGTGTAAGCAGAGTGCTAGATTTTAATGAGAAATCTTCAAGGTAAAAATGTTATGCTGTTTATATTGGGATCTCCAAAGGTAAACGGGGAATCATGAGTGGCTGGCATAGCAGTCAAGGATTTCCAGCACATGTATTGGTACAACTTAAATGTCAGGCTGGTAACGTGACAGTAATTAATAGGAAAAGACTGAGAACCTGTTTTCAAAGGATGGCATGTGCTTGTGTATTTATCCAAGCCTGATTCCTTATTTCTGTTTTAGATGAGGTTAGGAAACGATGAGCAGAGCATTCTCTACTCTGACATTAAAATATATAAATGAATAAATAGGTAAAATAACTTACTGATCAGAGAACAATGCTACAGTAATAATGGAAATTTAACTCTGAAAATGGTCATGATTTGTGTAGAACACCTGCAATTTCAGCTCTTTTGAACTTGTATTTAAGTCTTGTTTCAGATGTGCTTTCAGATAGTATTTTCTTCTGAGGCTGAAATTTTAAACTAGATGTGTAAATGGAGCATCTCACATAAGAGATCTGTTAATAAAGAACACATGAAGAACTTCAGTTTTCTGCACTCACTTAGAGCACTGATTAAGTGTGTATCTTCTCAGCCTCTAATTGGACTGTATATGTCAGTCATCTGAGGAAAAGTCAATAGGGTCCAAAAAGGTGGCAGTCAGTAAGTTTCTTGAGAAGCTCTGATGGCTAAAAAGTGATTTATTTATTTTTTCTGTAAATCAACATCAGTTTTATATAACATATCTTCTATTTTTTATACTCAACTCTGAAAGCTACTGTGATTTCTTTCTTGCTAAGTCTATATCAGATATTTTGGTGATATTTCAATGTAGAGAAGTGGAAAGGTTATGCTGTTGCTCATGAAGTGAAAAGATCTTGTTTGAACCACCACAAGTCTCCTCTAGATTCAATAGGAGTTTGAATCATCTTAAAGACTTTTTTAAGTGATTGAGGAAAGGAGTGTGAACCAAAACAATCTCCAGTTCAGGGAAGAGTAATCTTATGTGTATTGCATGATGTAGATGTACAAATATTTCCAGAGCTATTTCAACAGGGAGAAGCTATCACAAGCTTTTCTCAGTCATACAGAAAGGAGGCTGAGGGGCTGAGGATTCTTTTTCTGAAATAAATCTGTCTTTTTAAGGAGATTCCAATAAGTCCATGAGAGCTTTACCCATATATATCAGTTTAAATCAAATTAAAATTTGTCACAGCATACTAAATTTTGTGTTTTTTAAATTATTCTTAATAAAATAAATCATTGTTTAAAAAATCGAGATACAAAAAAAAAAAAAAAAAAAGATAGCAATATTTTTCCTTATTTAGTCAGTCTGATTTATTTTTTTTTTTCCTAAAAACATCCAGCAAAACAAAAGCATGTGATTTTAACTTACTTTGTGTAATGAAATGATATTTTTGTTCTTGAATAGATACTATTGCAAATCAAATGTGGCTATGAAAATCAGCTATTACAGTAAGAAAACTATTACTCTTGAACATCGTCAGCCATAGAGTCTCACAAAATCTTGTCATGATATGTGATGTATGTCATGTGTCTGAAATCTTAGCACAAAACATGAAATGAGTGAAGGATTAAATATACCAAACATGAAAAGATGTACGACTGTGAGTCATCCTTCATACTGGTCTGCTAAGGGTGTGAGATTATGGGATGAAGAACTCCTCCAATTATTATATTTTTTCTCCATCACCACCACCAATAGCTTTGAACATGCATGTTAAAGAAATACTGCTTATTTGTGTGAGAGAAATTGTCATTCATAGTCAGGAAGAATCTAGTCATCTTCAAAGCATAGATTGTCAGTTCAGTTTAGTTGGTGTGGAGTTTGTGATTGACTGTAGTAAAGACATCTTGTCAGTAAATGCTGTTGTGGCTTTACCCTGGCAGGCAGCTAAGTACTAATACATCCTTGTTAATCACCATCCTTCATGCCATTAATATACCACCTGTGTATTAATACACATATATTCCCTTAGTTTGTGGACCATCCCTGTGAAATGTCCATAAAATGCCCATGATGTAGATTCTATCTGTTGTGGTGTTGCTCAGGATAGGAGAGGTGGTGTGTTGCCTGGAGTTACTGGACACCAAAGCCATCTCAGATCAGGTCACTGCTGTACTTGCACTGTTTCCTGTGAGTCTCGTCTTTTTTGGTTGGAGTGGTTCCAGCTATAGGACCTCCTGTAACATGCAACTCATGTCATGGGTTAAACAGTTCTAAGGTACACCCATCACAATCACCACCCCTAGTCTCCGCCAAGCTACAGGGTTTAACATCACAATAAACATCCTGGGTTGTGGCAAGAGGTTCCTGCTATAGTACTTCCTATAACATTCAACTCAAATCATGAGTTAGAATAGTTTAAATGCACATTCATTGCATTGTGCACCTCTTGTTCTTTTGGACCAGGCCCTAGCATTTAACACTGCAGTGAACTCCTGCTCCTGCCCTGCTCCAGCCTGGATTTGTCCATAGGCCAGAGTCCCTTAGAGGGGTACTTGTTCTGACATGGCCTTATCCATCTATGGCCAGAGGCACGTTGGCTGTATGAGCTCCCACATGGACTCATTCATTAGTCAGAGTCCCTCTCACTCAAGTTCACTCTGGAGTTCCAGCCTTGCCAGTTCCATGTTCCAGCATGGGAACAGCAACAATGCCCTGGCCATCAGCCAGCCTTGGTGGATGGCTGTAGCTGTTATCAAAATGTTCCCAGGCACAGCAGCCACTAACAAGCACAGGACTCTATTTAGTTGCTAATTAGCAGCTAAAAAGCTATACATCTATAAATGTGGTATAGCACCCTCCAGACTCAAATCAAATCTGTCATGATCTTGAACCCTTCTGCCTCATGTTGGGTGCCAGAAAAATGTTGTGTTTTAACCCCAGTGGGCAGCTCAGCACCATACAGCTGCACATTCTCCCCAGGTGGTATGGGGGAGAAAATCTGAAAGGTAAAAGTATGAGAATTCATGGGTTGAGATAAAGACAGTTTACTTGGTAAAGTAAAAGCCACATGTACAAGCAAAGCAACACAAGGAATTCACTCTTTGCTTCCCATTGGCAGGCAGGTGTACAGCCACTTCCAAGAAGGCAGAGCTCATCATACATAACGGTTTATTGCGAAGACAATTGCCATCACTCTGAACATCCCTCCCCTCCTCCTTCTTTACCCCAGTTTTTATTATTGAGTAATACAGATGTCATACAGTATGGACTATCTCTTTGGTCCTGGGTCCTGGCTGTGTCCCTGCCCAGCATCTTGTGCATGTCCAGCCTCTATGCTGGCAGGGCAGCAGAACTAAAGAAGTCATTGCTTCTATCCAAACACTGCTGTGCAATAACTAAAAATGGTGTTGTTAGACTGTTAAAAGTGGTGTTGTTATCACCACTATTTTCATCAAAAATCCAAACCACAACATCACACAAGCCTCTATAAAGAAAATTAACTCTATCCCAACCAAAAACATGACAAATGACCATAAAAGATTTATCCTGTCTATCAGTCAAAAATGATAAAATGTCTTTGCAGTGTTTTGATTAAGATACTTAATATTGCACCTAGTAATATATAGTAATATCTGATATCTGGTTCTCAGATCTAATCTTGTACTGAGAGATTATTTTTGGATTTTTTTCTGTAGGACTGAATATAAGAGGTAGGATACCATTATAGAAAAAGGTGCAAAGCAGTAGAAAGATTAAGATATTTGTAGTATATTGCTTTAATCAGTATTTCTGAATATGAATTGAAAGGTAATGGAAATCGTACTTCCAGGAGACCAAACTGGCAAATATGTTTTGCATGATGTCTCTTATTACTGGAATGTCAATGATAATATATTGTCGATATATTACAATATTCCATACAAGAAAAAAGGTGCAGATATGTCAGCAGTATATCACAAGTAATCACAACTCCAGCAAACATTGTTTTGACATATGAGGTGTGGTTTTTTTTTTGAAGTTGTTTGCTTTTTGTGTGGGGGTGTGTGCACGCTATAAAAATCTGCAAATCATTAGCTCTGCAGGAAAGAGAAAAGGAAAAAGCTGTTTCCAAGATGCTTTAAAGTACAATGTATCCAAGTCAAATTAAATATTAATGGTTTAGATATCTACTGATATAACACATTTGCACAAACATTCATCAAAGTGTTTCCTAAGTTATGAAGGACCTATCCTTTGGATTGTAGAAACTGAGATTACATCGGAAAGAAAAGGCATTCTGAACTGATTTCATCTTTTCAGATGAAATTCTCTGAAAATGCACTAATAGGAGAACTTTATACAACTGTAAAATCAACAAGAATGTAAAACAGATTCTGTATTTAAAATAATTCACAAAATTAGTGTGTGAGACAATTAAAGAAAACTAGAGGGAATTTAATTGCTTGGGGTGTTAAAAATTAAAGTGGATGTGACACTTAGGGGGCCTATTCAAAAACCTTTGAAAGCTTTTGAAGTCATCAGAAGTATGTCCACTTATTTTTGCCAGTTTTTGAGTCAGACATAGTTTGTTGTACTAGAGGAATTATTCTACATTATTTTAATATTCACTTATATCTCTTGATAGTGTTTTCCATCTTCTGATTTAAATATTTCTAAAGATGGGAGAGCATGAGGAGAACTTCTATTTTATATGTCCTGGATTAAAATTATTTGCAATATGAATAGAAAACAAAGCAGATTTCCTACTTTTATGGTATGATATGTTCATATTTCTTCATATTTCTTTGTTTTAATAAAAGATATGAACCTTGGTCTTTGCTAAAATTCAAGATCTTTCATTAGCCAATGTAAAAAAAAAAAAAAAAAAAAAAAAAGTACATTTTCTAAGCTGAAAATTACAGCTAAAGAAAATTTAGTAACTGAATTTGTAGTCAATAAAAATCTAATTTCTCATTACCATTACTAATTAATCAGGTTGTGAAGAAGTGATGACTCTAATATGGAACCTAACAGGAAGGAGCAATGGCTCCTTAATTTTCCCTTAATTTTTCCATTAGGTATTTCAACACTTAGGAATAAAATTTTTAAAACACCTTAAAATGTATGAGTCCATCAGACTTGCATATTCATAACTCAGTTTTTCTTTCAGCAAAGATCAGAAAAATATATGTAAAGTGTAACTTCTCTTCTTGTAAGTCTTGCAAAACTGTGCATAGAATATTTTGGGATAGAAGACAGAAGATAGAAGGAACCTTAAAGATCACTCAGTTCCAACCCCTCTGCCCTGGGCAGGGACACCTCCCACTAGACCAGGTTGCCCAAAGCCCCATACATCTTGGCCTTGAACACTTCCATGGATGGACCATCCATGGCTTGCTCCAGTGCCTCACCACCCTCAGAGTAAAAAAATTTCTTCCTAATCTAAATCTACCCTCTTTCATTCTAAACCATTACACCTTGTCCTATCACTACAGCCTGACAACCCTTTGTTGGGGAGCAACCCCAACAACCTCAGCCTGCCTTCATAGGAGAGGTGCTCCAGACATCTGAGTTATCCTTGTGGCCCTCCTCTGCCTGGGTTGCTCAAAAACAAAAAGGGGGAATTGTGGAGCTATGTTTAAGTGAGAAGGGGCATGATTTAATTACAATGAGCAACTCAGGCCTTGAAGGACTGTGAAGATAATGTAGGCCCAGGGCTGATAACCTTGAGTGATGTTACAACTAAAATATGCGGAACTATGTTCAGGAGGAGAGACGACACCGTTATACCAATTATAGTAGTGCTAGAGACATGTGCATAGAGAAGCTAGACCAATTATAAGTTGTTGTCTGCGCATGCTGTAGGGGTAGCATATATATACCTTGCTAGAACGATTATACTCGCATCGAGGTTGCATTGTTACTCCGGGTCACTCCCATTCTGACACTCTGGACTCTTTCTAATAGGTCCAAGTCCTGCTGGGGACCCCAGAGCTGAATGAAACACTCCAGGTAGGGTCTCACAAGAGCAGAGTAGAGGGGGAGAATCACCTCCCTCAACTTGCTAGCCACGCTGCTTTTGATGCATCCCAGGATACAGCTGGCTTTCTGGCCTGCAAGTGCACTATGCCAGCTCTTCATGAGCTCCTCATCCACCAATACTCCAGGTCCTTCTCCTCAATCCGTTCTCTGCCCAGCCTCTGTTTTTGCTTGATTTGCCCCGGCCCAGATGCAGGACCTTTCACTTGGCCTTGTTGAGCTTCAGGAGGTTTCCACAGGCCTCCCTCTCAGACCTGTCCAAGTCCCTCTGGATGGCATCTCTTCCCTCAACCAACTGTACCACACAGCTTGGTATCATCAGCAGACTTGCTGAGGGTGCACTCAATCCCACTGTCCATGTCACCAACAAAGATATTAAACAGAGCCAGTCCCAATATCGACCCCTTAGGAGCACCACTTGTTACTGATCTCTACCTGGACATTGAGCTGTTGACCACACTTTGAGTATAACCATCTAGCCAATTCCTTACCTACCAAGTGGTCCATCCATGAAATCCATGTCTCTCCAATTTAGAGACAAGGATGGGGAACAGTGTCAAATGCTTTACACAAGTACAGGTAGATGACATCAGTTTCTCTTCCCCTATCCACCAATGCTGTAACCCCATTGTTGAAGCCTTCAGATTTGTCAGGCATGATCTGCCCTTAGTGAAGCCATGTTGGCTGTCGCCAATCACTCCCTTATTTTCCATGTGCCTTAAGATAGTTTCCAGGAGGTTCTGCTGAGAATCAGGGTGCTTGAAGTCCCACACAAGAACCAAGGCTTTTGAATGTGACACTGCTTCTATCTTTCCATAGAGGGCCTCATCTGCTTGGTCTTTCTGATTGGGTGGCCTGTAGTAGACCACTGCTATAATGTTACCTGTCCCAGCCCTCCCTTTAATCCTAACCCATCAACTCTCTGTTAGCTCCTCATCCATCAGCAGGCAGAACTCCATACCCTCCAGCTACTCACTGACACAGAGTGCAATAGACCCCTCCTCACCTCTCCTACCTGTCCTTCCTAAAAAGCCTGTATCCTTCCACTCCAACACTCCAGTCATGGAAGCCATCCCACCATATCTCCATAATGCCAATGAAGTCATACCCCTGCAGGTGTACATACATCTAGTACATCTAGAGACTAGTTTATCTATTTTTAAGATAATGAAAAAGTTGACAATTTGGGATGCCTTATGTGTAACTCAAAGATCAGAGATGAATATATAGCTTAGTTTTGGTCATAATTATAACTTTTTTACACTTAAAGCCTAATGTATTTTTTTATTATTTTTTTCCTCAGGTGAACATTCCATTGATTTAACACTATCTGTATCTTCTTTAACTAAAGTAACTGTTCGTGTTTAAGAGAAACACAGTTAACGAATATATATCAGTCACTTAGAAAATCATGTAAACTCACCGGTACACATAAAGAATCACTTGGTATAGGAGGCACAACTTTTAAAGACAGCTTTCAGGTAAAAATGGCATTCTGAAAATGTATCTGTGAAAAGAAAAAAATGTGCTTTAAAGTCATTCAAGATCTGTATTATACAATCACACTTCCCCACCACACACACAAACAAAGTTATAAAGAAAAGGATTTTTAGTTACTGAAGCCTGAGTGCATTTAAAAATGCCTTCAAATTTTCACTTTAAAAAAAAAAATTAAGTTGGTCCATTGAAATTTACAATTTCTATTTACCCTTAAACTGGTGCATTTACATTTCTAATACTTGAATGTTTCTAATGCTTGAATGATCCATTCAGTATCTTTCACTGAAGCAAAAACAGATAAACAAAGAAGTGGAGCTGAAAAGACAAGACAATGATGTTTTAAAAATATCTGCATGCATCATTAATTGTAACAGCAGAGTGTCTTCTGTTTGCATTTTATTATATCTGTATTTCTCAATGGGAAGTAAACAATAGCTTTTTTTTTTTTTTTTCAAAGATTAATGATGTTTTGCCCAATAGTTTGATTCTGGTTAATTAGCATGTTCCATAGACAAGGTATGAAGACAGAAAATATCCCACAAAACCTCTATTGAGCCTCTCTTTCAATTTCATTATTCTATAATGTATTCCTTGACATAAAAGGCTGTTACAAATTAACAAGAAGCAATGTAAAAAGATGTGATATCACTTCAGAACTATAAACTGGAAGATAGCCAGGAAAAATAAATAAATAAATAAATAAATAAATAAATAAATAAATAATCTGGCTTTCTATCATGACTAAATACAGAAAAAAAAAGTTTTAAAAAAAAAAAAAGTACTCCTAAGTGTGTCATTTGAAATTAACTGATTCAAATAATAATTTGGTGATTCCATATTAAAGTATCTGCTTATGTTTGTAGTACAGAGAATGCAATTAAAATGCTGATGCTATTCATATTTCTTGCAAAGACAGCTCAACAATAAATCTTTCAGAATGTTAACAATGTAAAAAAGTGGTAGTGAACCTAGCACAACTCTGTAAGGGAGGCCAGGCACACAGTCCTGACAAAACTGGTTGAAAGCCATTCTGATCTTTTGGCTATAAACAATTCCTAGTGAATAGAATTTGACATCAAATTTTGTCAGTGTCTTGGTTTCTGTAAGAAAACCATTACAGGCTAGACAAAAATGACATTCTTTATTCAGGAAAAAGCTTAGGGCTGAATTCATTAGAAAAAAAATACTATAGATATTGAATAATTTCTCTGTGGATTGGTTACATGGAGGATGGCGTTCATATAATATGTGAATCTTGCAGAAAACCTTAAGACCAGCAGTCTGTGGATTGGCAGCATCTAGGCAGAGTTTAGACAAGTGCATGACTGAGTACTGACATCAAAGAGGGCATGGGAAATATCATCTTCTCTTTGACCATAATAGAAAAGATGACATGATGAACAAGCTGGGTTTGATAAAAGATTTGTATGTCAAAACAAACTAGTCACCAACATTTTTTTTTTTCTAGAGTGAAAATCATCACTGCAATGTTTTTGAGTATTGGAAAAGCTGCATCACAGAATACTACTTTATGCTTTTCCTGAATACTGTTAAATTATTTTTTCTTCTGCGATGTGTTCATGAGAAGGTTCAAATGAATCTTCAGATAATATTCTGTGCATGTTAATAATAGTTTCTGAGACCACATTTTCTTCCACTATGCTGCAGTTCTCTAAAAGCTACTATTCCACTGGAGAAAAGCCAACCAAACAACCAAATAAAACCTTTCAAAGAAAACAAAACAAAACAAACAAACAAAAAAAGGAAAAATAACTTGGTAGCTGTTCTCGATATTAGAAAGGGGTTTTTACTTTTACCCAAGAGCTTTTTCAGCTCTATAGATATGGTTTATATAATAATTTCTAAATTTATAGAACATTTTCTTCTCAAAATACTGTGAAGAGATGTAAATCAGGATGCCATTGTGGAGATGAGAACCTGATAAAGTTTTCCTGAGGTCACACAGAAGGCTAGTGGAAGACTTAGGAATTGATCAGGCATCTTTGCTCATCTTTACCCAACAAAATTGATTTTAAATTAATTAAATGTAGGATTTTCTGCAGTAATATTGTCCAAAAAATGTTATAATTCTGTGAATATAGGAAAAAAAAAAAATCATGCAATTTATGGTTCTCATTTTATGAGACCTAAGCCTTTAATGATGTCCCAAAAATCCTCATTTCTCATAAAAAATCATGGAACTTCTGGAGCTTCTAAAATCAAGGTTAAAATAGTTTTCATATGCCTCTACCAGCTGTTTAAAAGAATAAAAATATTAGACAAGACTTTTTTACTGTTCATGGAATGGCAAATTTAAGTTTTCATTTTCATAGGAAAGTTAGTGGCAGCAGAAGTATTAATGACTGGACATTTGAAGACTGATAGTTATTTCAAAATTATAGTAAGATTTAACAATCTATTTTGCTGTTTGCTGTCCAGGAATAGAAAATTCCTAACCTGAAAAGCTAACTCCTATGAAGACATTTAAAAAGAGAAGAAACTTAGAATACGGTATGCAAGCAAATAAATATAGAGATGAATTGTATATCAAATTTCCTCCGGGGCCCACATCACTGAACATGAAAACCTGCTAATGTAATCTGAATGATTAGGCTATGTAACTCCCTAGGTTATTTCAAAAATTATTTTCTATAAGGAGATGCTATTTATATATAAAACAATTTGGGTAGCAAAATGCTTATGAACATAGGCAGAAGCTTATTGACAATGTGAAATATATTTAATTATGTTTCTCTTCATCCATTCTAAAATCTCACTATAAACATTTGTTTATTGTAACAAAAGTATAAAATTAATTTTCTCAAACAAGGTAAGCTTAAATTCCAATTTAACTCTACAGAAATGTCTACATGATGTAGGGAAGCAGGGAAATGGTAAAGAGTGGCACATACAATACATTTTTCAGTCTTCTAACATTACCTGATGATACTACAAGTGGTTTTATAATTTGTTTTCATATGAGATTTATGCATAGGTTAATAATAATTTCAAATTATATTAAGCATTTATTTTTGTAATCTTCATTTATGATGGTCCACTGCCATTCACACTTGAATATATAATTGCTTCAATGAAGGAACTTGTGTATTAACTGGCAGATAACAGTATTTTGTGAGGCTGCAAAAATTATTATTAGTTCCAGTTGACATTTAAATAAACAATAAATAAGGTGAGTGAAATTTAGAAAATTAACTCCATCAGCGAAGACTATCCTGGAGCACATGTAATTGGTCAGATGTTGCTAAAATTCTCTCTCAGCAATGTAATGTTATGTGCACAAAGATATTCCTCTAACATTAAACATTATCTCACTGGAAATTAGTTGCTGATAAATTAGGTGCTGATGGGGAGCCAACAGAGTGCAGTCAACTGTGAGTGTGAAGATAGCACTATTTGCATTCCTTATTATTCATAAAGAATTACAGGACGCCCACACATCTGACATGATTAGAACGCTTGAACAGTAGATTAAAAATCATAGTGTATTAAACATACAAAATGAAGTGGAAATGAAAATACATTTTCTCCAATGTAAGAATGTAATGTTTGTTCAGAATTTTCTAAGTGCTCTTTGAATTTCTGTGCCAGCTGTCTTTTCAAGCAAAAGAAAGCTTTACCTTTCTTATAGAATTTCTCTGCCTTTAGATTTCAATTTATGTAATTGCTTAGGAATTATATCAGAGAGCATTTTGCAAAACTTAAGTCTCACTGGAACTGACAACTCAGAGGTGCAATTTTTCCTGGCTTGTTTTTCATTTTCTGGGATTGTAACTTTAACTAGTCTTAATATGAATTTCTAATATTGAAAGGTGAGGTTAACATATTAATCTTAAAGAGTGGTAGAATGGATATGAATACATAGATTTTGTGGATCAAATATACCTGCCTTTAAATAACTGCTTCAAGTAACTGTTTTTAATATTTGCTCAATGTTACAAAAAAATATAACACAAGGAAAGAAATATAAGGTGCCTAGAAAAACACATCTGGAAGTTAGAGCAAGACTCACAGGAGTTTAAATGAGGCTGTTCATAACATCAGTGATCTTTGGATCAGACCTGTATTCCCAAAATCATGAAAGTGTACTACTGCATTCATTTAATTTTCAAATTTCATGACAGTCTTGAGTTTCTCTTTTCTTTCTTTCTCTCCTTTCTATCTTGGCTTTTAAGCTGAAAGAAGCTCATTGACTTTTTCTGGCAGAAATTTGACTGACAGATATATATATATATATATATATCTCCTGTAATAATAAACTAACACTGTAGTAAGCTCTGCAACTGTTTGCTTACACTCTAGTGGCCTCTCACACTGATATACCCAAACTCAGGAATAATTCCACCAAAATCACACCTATTGCATTCTTGCATTTGGTTGTCTGTGCATGAGTAGATGCAATCAATCATCTCTTCACTCTGGCTGTGATCCTGACCACTGGTCAGCCTTGGTCCAGGTGGCAAGGAGCTATGTTAGAGTGCAGAGCCTGAGGTTGTATACCTTTGTCACAACCACACAGTTTCTGGATCCGAAGGTTATAGAAACAGTGATTTTGTTTGATTTGACAATTCATTTGTTTGATTTGACAATGTCTGTCACAGTCTTTCAGCAGAATTTCTCAAAAAGTCTCCAGGAAGGGGAAGAGCAGGAGAGTAAAGAGCTTTGCAAATTATATCACAATAGTTAGGTGTTAGGCATACTTAGCTTCTGAGACTTAATGAACCTTCATTACATAGTTAGCATTGTAGCAAAAGAAATTTGAAATTGGCAAATGAAAAATAAAGAATATTAAAATATATACTTGAATTATCTATATACCTTACTGAACCTAAAGATATTGTAATTGTTCCTTTGTGTACCAAGGTGCCAGTGAGTTTTTTAATAACTCCACTCAATGCACAGCAGCTTTCAAATAGACAATGAAGTTAAAGAGATTAAAAAAAAAAAAAAAAAAAAAAAGTAAAAAATAATATGGATAGTATTCAGTATTATCCCATCAGTTTAAATATCATGTTCTAAATTTTAATCTCTTAATTTAAGGAAAGAAAGAGAATTGGAAGAGAAAAATAAGTAGAAATGGAAGAGACACTGAAAGGCATGAAGAGAGCCTAAAAAGTCTGAAAATGCCTTGTATACCAGACATCTAAGATGTAATACATTAGAAGTACTGGTAATGTAATTGTGACCCCCTCTGTATCCTTGATCTTTATACCAAAGAGAATAGTCACTAAAATTGAAAATAATCACTAATATTGAATTACAAAGTGTTTATTTTTTTATTTTCCTTTCCTTTGAATAATGTTTAATTAGTCAGTGACTACATGAAAACTCAAGAGTTTGAAAGTATTTTAAGAATAAGCAAGAGATACATGTGAATATGAAGAACACCCACAGCCATATCAATTAAAGCATATTCTTTTAGAAGGGATAAAACCCAATAGGTTTCTGAGTTTAGGTCAAACCATTAACTAACATTTTTTGCCAATGGGTTGATTGTTTTACAATTGTCAACTGAAGTGTTCCTTTAACCTTCATTTGAAGTGTGGGGTGGTGTCCTCTGTCAAAGATGTGATACTGGATTAGACGGGTAATTGGTATGATTCCTTATGACAACTCAAATAAATCTGTATAAAATCACAGTAAAGGGGAAGAAAATCAAGCTCATGCAATTCATTGGAGATGAAAGTAGCTGCCTAGCATGCCGTTCTTTTGGGTGTTAGGGGTTAATCCTTGCAAGTATTTCTGCTACACCTAAATAAACCTGAAGTGAGGATTTCTGGAGATTGTGCCCACATGCAATTCATTGTAGATATGGCTGTGTAAATGCAAGTACTGGAAAAGGAATAAAGCTATATGAGCATGGCCTTTTGCCTGTACTAATGCACTCTTCTGTGCTGCAGGCCTCATTCACCCAGGCAGAATGCACCAGTAGGTATAGTGATGCTCATTCTGATATTAAAGACAGCTTATATTTGACCAGTTAGACATACCATATTCTGCTGTATGTACTTATTCTTCTGGAACAAACATCCAGCACTGAGTTTGTCAGCCACTTAGACATTTTAGGTTTTTTTGGTCCATTAGATTGGCAAAGGAGATTAAAATAGACATAGCTACCTTTCAACATTGACATGATTACCAGATCTGTATAATGAAGTCATCAGTTCATTAGAGAAATAGCAGAAGCAATTCTTTTTATTCTGAAGGGTGCTTGAAAGAAAGAAGAGTCCTTTCCTTCCTTCTTGGGTTGCTTTTGTCTTTCAAGGAGAGTATGCACAAACAGCCCTGGCTTATATTTAACAAATGCAACAATAAACTTTTCTTCTGTGAATCTCTACTGCTTAACAAGTACATTAGGACACGGAGAACATTCTGTTTTTCATCCATGTTCTGTTGCTTTTCTGTGTCTGTTTTTGCACTGTTTTGGACAGCTGTGATCACTGGAAGGACAAAATGCTGATCACAAGATGAAAGGAAGCTTAGAGACAGAAAAAGAGACAATGCTTCTGGAAAGAAAAGACCATATAGTTAAAAGAAAAAGTTATAGTTAAAGAAAAAAAAAAAAAAAAAGAGGAAAATGCCAACATTCATTATTCTCAAAACAATGTGTCTCATACTCATATCTTTATGTAATGACTAATATTGTGTGGATTCAGCAACACAGAATTCAGCATTCCTTTAGTGTTAGCTTTTGATAGGAGTAGATTACATACTTTTCAAAAAGTCCCAGCAGAAATATGAGGCCAAATGGTCTTGACTACCCTCAATCTATAGCAGTAGCATTTAAAGCAGCAGGTAGCTCCTAATCTCCAATGCCAGACAGGAGATCTTGAGCAAGTCATAAATTTCTGGTGTACTTTTCTTTAGATAGCTGTGTTGGCCCTTGCCAACAGTATACTTCTGGGGGCCATCGGGACATATGAAGTATGTCCCTATGGCCCATATGAAGTATGGGCCATACTCCATATGAAGTATGTCTTTGCCCTATGTGCCATCTAAGCTATACAAGTCTTCCAGGATGTCAGTCATGGTCCACTGAATCAGCTATTCATTGCTCAGGTGACCAGTAATAGTCCTGGCTGACAAGTGAAAGCAAGAAACACATTAGATGCATTGTGTTTTACTGAATACATATATCAGCTAGCTCTGATCCTCAAGAGTAAATTTACCCTGGAGTAAATTTCATGCACTAGGCTTTCCATCACTTTTACATGTTTCCTATTTGTTTGTTATCCTAGCACTTTATTTAGCAGTTTGTTATGTTATCTTTAGATAAACAGCATACCTACAAAGTAGAAAATGGTAAAGAATCTCCAAACAAGAAGATTGTGTTGTTCTTCTTCACCTGGCATAAGATGTAGCTTCCCTGGAATTATTTTCCCATATCCAAAATACCACCTATTCCCAGGAGAAATGTATGTACTGATGGATATGGAATATACAAGTAGCTCCCTACACACAGGTATTTTGGAGAGGAAAGGTCCATGCTTTAGCCAGGAATCAAAATGATTTTTAGAGGTATCATGGGATTGCTTAATGCATTCATGGGCCAATGTCTTTATTTTTAGTACTATTGACACCAGAGGCCTAGTGATAGAAACAAATCCTCCGGCTGACTCATCCATGTTCTTCCATGTGGTGCCTGGATTTTTCTGAGAATTTGTAACCAGGAATTGCCATGGTCCAGGAAGCTGCCAAGCTTGTATAGGTGAAAGTGGCATATTTAAATGTCAAACACTGAGTGAACAACTGAATTCCATAATATAGTCCTTTCTCTTGCATTTTCAGTTGAGCAGAGTAGCCTTTTTCTCATTTTGTGGTCCCAGGTGTGAGAAGCAGCTGGTTGGCTGATCTTGCATGGATGACCACCTGCACTGAGCACATATTCATGGAGGAGAAAATTGCAATGCAAAGGTGCACTACTTAACAGACCATACTGTGTCTACTTCAGTATCGTAACCTTCCCCACACAACAGCTATGCAGCCTCTACTTATCACATGAATGAATACATCAAATGTAGTGGTTCCAGAGAGTCCTTTACATGTCCTAGGGCAGAGATGTTGCAAAATCAGAGAAGACCCTTCAGGTACCTCAATATTACACATCATGCACAGACTTAATTACAAACCCATTTTATATATAGTTATATACGTATGTTTTGTGTCTGGTTTATGCAAATTGAGTTCTGTATATAACTGATAAAAATCTGATATTTATGACTATAAATTTTTTGACATATAACAGGAAGCTGCACCAAATGCACTAAGATAATAACGTCCTACAGTGACAAGACTTAGGTTTATCCTAAGCAAGTGAATTGTATAAAAGTATTCAAGTTTTAATAAAAAACTGAAAGCAAAAATGTTTGTGCCAATGTGACCAATAAATGTTTTAAGTACATTATCTGACTACTACTAGAAAAAAAAAAAAAAAAAAAAAAAAACTGTATAAATTTGTGCTTCTGAGTAGAAATTTTACTTACAGGTTAACCATCCATTTTTAAACTTATGCTAACATATATTTCTTGCTCTTTTAGGAAAAGATTAAATTACAGCAAATGCCAGATTCTTTTGTTGGTCACAGATGCTGATATTAAGGTTGACCAATGTACATTGCACAAATATATTGTCTTACACTATGGACAAATGACCAAAACATGATGTAAAAAGTTTCATGTCACAGACAAGGTTGACTAGCCTAGGATCAGGTTTAACAGTCATACAAACTGTCAGCCTATGCAGTTTTGTGTACTTACTTTATTAGGTATTTTGCAAAATAGAGGGAGCTTCTCAACGATTAAATGCTTCAGTCACACAACAACTGCATAGATTAGATAAGGAGGCTGGAGAATATGCTTCCATTATTTCTCTACACAATCTGAGGTTTTAGGCTTACTTGCAGTATATGTGTCTGTTGCATTCAGACATCATTCTTGAATCATCTGAAACAAAAACAGCCTAAAACGTTATATTTGGTTTTGTTTGTTGTCTTGTTTCACAGGATTAGAAGAGTTTTAACAAAGTTCTAATTTTAGAGCAAGAGAGAAAATTTGAACGGTAAAGATCATAGTTGAGGTTAATGGAGTAAGGGTTGTTTTTTTATAGGTGGGCAAAGAAGAAATGGGGGAAAAATAGGCTGGAAGTGGTAAAAAAGGGCAATGATAAATTGTGGCTTACTCTTTACTAAGAAAAAAAAAACAAAAAAAAAAAAAAAAAAAACCCCCACCAAAAAACAATCCAATTAGGTAATTTTCAATAAAAAAAAATGCATCCATGGAGGAAAAAAAAAAAAAAAAAAAAAAAAAGAAGCATGATAATGACAAGGTTGAGCAAGTGGTAAATTCATGAACTTATCCATGACTGAAACTCAAGTCCTCAAGTCTGGGAGGTGGTGCTATGGAATCAAAGGGAATGCCATGGAAGCTGCACCAGCTTCTTGATATGACAACAAGAGGTTTTGAGTAGAGGAAGAGATCAGTCAGCATTAATATTCCTTTATTTTCCTCAGCCTATGGAAACTTTGAAATTTTACATGTATCTTATCTGTATTAGAGTTCTTTTAGGGCCCTGAACTTCGGCCATGTTCATAATGTAGTCAAGTAGAACAATTTTTTGATTCATAGCTCTTTCTTTTCTCTCCTTTCTTTGGGTATTCACCTACCTTAATTTAGATTTATATATATATATGTATTTAAGAAGACTGAAGCCAGTAAGATAAGTTTGTAAACTGCCTGCAAGTTTCTTTGCTTATATTAATCATGGATATACTGAAAACTAAAGCCATCATTAACACACAACTGAGGTTGAAGCACCATTGTGGTGTCTCCTGAACTCCTAAATTCAGGAGTTAATCTCTTCAAGGTCTTAGAGAAATTATATGAATAATTCTTACCCTAGAAGACAGTACACTCCTTATGTGGATGGATAAGATTTATTCATTGTAGTCAGCCTTCTTCCTGAATCATGAATATATAGGCAAGTTTGATTTGTCTTCTGATCTCACAGAAAACGTCCCTGTGTGAAACATGGAGGAAATTATGTTAACAAAGTTTGTCCTACCTTTATGTGTCATCTGGTCACAGAAAACGAAAAACTGACTTGAAATGGACTCTCTCCTGGGACTCTATTTCACAAACCATATTTGGAGGTGGCAGTAGAGGTGAATTGGCATCTTTTACAGAGTTTCCATAGTTCTTACTACTTTCCTCTAATATTTTTTCATCTTTTATCTTTTTCTACATCCCTTCATTATAGAAGGAGGATATAATTTGAACTATTTTATTTCCAGAGGGCAATTATTATACCAGCATAATTGGTCCTGTGCTTTTTTCCAAGGCAGAGACAGAAAGGAGCACTTTACTTAATATTTCTTCATGAGCTCCACAGTTAGTATCCTAAAAATAGGCCTGAGAGCAAGAGCTCAGTCTTGCCAAAACCCACTACTCTGAGACTGCTTCTGTCTTTACTCTCCAATGTTGCGCTGTGACTGACCTCCACAAAGTCTCGTCACAAATTCATGCAAGCTCTAACTACTTTTAATTTTATAAATAGGAAAAAGAAAGAGATTTAGTGAAGCAAGTCACTAAAGGCAAAATTTTAAAATGCACAGCAGTTTATTCTGCAATGAATGCCAGTGCCTGACAAATAAAATTACAGCAGCAATAAAAGAGAAGTGTCCCAGTCTACAAAGCTAATGATATCTCTGGTAATTAAGATACAAAACTGGTGTAAGTGCTGTGGTTTCTAATGTATAGAAGAGCTGGTGGAGAGCTTTTGTCTATTCTATTTTCTTTCTGAGTGAACAGATAATAGGTTCATGGTTTAAGTTGAAAATAAACTGTATTACAACATTAAGTCCTTAATTATTTGACCATTCGAAGTACAATTAAATATCCCTAAAAAGTGGTTGTTAGTTTAGTTAGCATTCCCAAGTTTTAAATGAAAAACTGAATGATATTTTAAATGTAATTTACTTAAAGACTCAAAACAAATCTTGCCATGAGCACTTACCAAAGTTAATCTCCACTTGTGCTTTTTATAAATCGAGAAAAACAGCTGGTTACAATCTCTCTTTTAAACCTGGACTTCTTCTAGAGGTAGTGAATAGATATCTTGTTGAATAGGTATTGTTTTGACCTACAGTAATTTTTATTCAAAAGCGTGCTTGCTGTCATATGATTAAAAAAATAAATAAAAAAATGTAAAACCTTCCTAAAGCTTTGAGATCACAGAAGATATGTCAGTAATCTTATATTTAGATTCTATTTTCTGCAGATAGTTGTGCAGACTTTTCATTTGGAACTTTGAATGATCAACAGTCACTTTTGGTTAATTAACTCTCACATTTAAACAGTGAGGCCATCATTTTTCATCCAGTTTCTATTTATTCTGCATTGTCCATCTGGAGTCATAAAAGAAAGAGTAACAAAATGTTCTGAAATGTGTCCATGGGTATGTTTTTGTGAATTTGTATATTTTTGGCATAATAACCCATTTAGTTGTTACCTGATGATGGAAGAGGTATTCATCAGCATCTATCTGTAATCTTACTTTTTGCTGATCCCATTTTCTAGAGGGTTATATTTCAAACTGTGTATGCAGCAAATCTGTCTGGCAGCAAAGTCTATGGAGCCAAGTAGGGATGTACTACCAGATAACTTGAACCTCAACTTTCTGCAATTTTTAGAACTCTTCTTGTCCTACTATGCTATCATTTACACTCCACAAGCCAGTATGAGAGTTATTAGTCATTTCATGAGTTAGTAAAAGTAAAACTTGCCTGATGAATGCTTTCTGTAAATACATATGAATGTTCTAATATGAATTGCTATAGAGAAATACATATGCTTACAAGAACTTCAGAGTTTGAGGGGCATGCTGAAGGTATATAAATAAGTATTTTATTTTTGAAGAACATTGAACTGAATAACTGCTGAAAGCTGAGGGCTTTTTTTTTTCTTTTTTTTTTTTTTTAATGTATAATGTTGACAAGTTTCCTATTTGATGGTTGGATTTGTTTGAATTTAGAAGCAGGAGGATATGATAATATATTTCTTTTTTTCATTTAGACTGAATTACCCTATCTGCAATATAACTCCACTAAAGGTAACAGAAATATGCCAAGAATGAATTTGACCCTTCTACATCCAAAATTTAGCATTTAAATAGCTTCTGAGTTTGCATACAGAGACCTTGATCAATTTAGTCCCATGCCAAATCTATATAGGATGAAAGAAAAAATATAAAGAATTTGAACTTGCAATCAGAATGCACAGGCAGAATAAATTAATGCAATGTTTATTAAAATCTTTCTTTCAGGCTGAAGAAATTGGTTAAAATTTTACCCCTTCCTCCTCCACAAATAAGGTCCAAATAAGTTTGTCCTATCACTGAATCTTGAGTGGACAAGCATAAATAATGGAAAGCTTTCCCAAGTTTGTCAAAGAAAACTCACATCAGAAAGAGCAGAACATATTCTCAGTGTAAATGGCTCTAACAGTCACAAACAGGTACTCTAATGTGGTACCCACAGTTGTAGTCAACATCTACTGCAATCTGTTCCTCACCTCTCGTTATTTCTGATTATTTTACAGCTTAAGACACCATCAGGCAAGTTGCTTTCCTTCTCTGCCAGAGCTGCCACAGTCTGTTTTGCCAGTGCTGTGAAGTGTAGTGTGGCTCAGAATCGCTGTGAAATTGAGAGAGTGCTGGGCAAAGGGATGAAAAATAAAAGCAGACAGTCAGGAGGGCAGAAGGGAAAATGGAAAAAAAATCACATGCACGTCAGATAGTATTTTGTTGGTTCGCTGGTAAAAATCAAAATACCTTGTGGCTGTGCTTGTCTAATGATCAGAACTCACTAGCAAAGGGCAGAGCTTCTGGACCACAACTGGCTCACTGGCCTTTGCCAAAAGATTACCGGATTGCTCCAGGAATCTTTAGTCCTTCTTAAAAAAGGGGAGAGAAAGGGAGAAGGACTGGAATTTATTTTATTCATTCTTTAGCCTCATTTCTGATATAATTCTTTCAGTTCACGGATTTCTAACGTTTATTCTGGTTTGTCAGTGAAGATCCTAACAGTCCTTGGATTTCATGGTCTGTTCTTAATGCTGACACTCGCCCAAAGGTTTGTTGCCTTCTCATGCCCTCTCTATCAAAATTCCATCTTGCCTATTAGTGTAGCACTTTATGAGTTTGCTACAACTGAGATTGCAATTGAGATTGATCCATAGGCCCCAGTTATTACAATAAGATACAGACACAGTGGATACTGAGAAGCTTTCCCATACAGCTCAGTGGCCATCCATCACTTTCATATCAGTTACTCTCACACGATTCTACTCTGGGGATTTTTGTTGCCAGATATTACCTGTTATGTCTATTTGAAAAGGACACAGAATGATACCCCGTGGATAACCGGTGATTGGTTTTAGTGCTCAGGCTAAGAAATGCTGAGAAAAGATTTGTTCATTTAAGACCTGTGGGTGTAAGATTTGCCATTGTCTTAAACGAGCAGAGGAGCAGGCTGTGGGGTTATGATGCTGTGTACCTCAGAGATAGCTTTAGTACCTGAAAATGTCCTATGCAGGGAAGTGAGGACACATTTCATGTACTCAGTTACCCATATGCTGCAATGAAGCCCTCTTTAAAGATACTCCTACAGGAGTGGTTCTTGGAAAGGATTTGGACACCCTTGTATCAGCCACTTCTAAGGTCATTTGAACTTGACATTTCCTTTCTTTTGTTTATATGGTCAAGAACAGTATTTCTGCAGATGTAAGAGGACAAATAAGAGAGATGTCATTTAAACTGCCTTTACACTAGGAAGAGTCTTTGCTGACTTAGTGTGTGAAAAAAAATCCTCAATGGGATATATATGTGTGTATATATAATATATATATATTATATATGTATGTATATATGTATATATGTATTACATATGTATATATGTATTATATATATGTATATATATGTATATATATGTATATAATGTGTATATATATACATATATATACACGTATATATATATATATACACGTTTACTTCTATTTGCCTTCTGGTGAATTTCTTGTTTTACTATTGGATAGGTTGACATAACTGCTACAGAAAGAGATAAATAATGTCATTATTTGTAGGAGTCCCAGAACAGACCACTTCAGCAGGTGGTCACATTTTTGCTTTTACATTTCCATGTGTATGCTTTGAAATATTCCTGGAGCTGTATTCTTTTCTGTTATAAATTTTACCCGTTCAGTGCAAAGAGAGGTGAAAAGACCTGTTTAAGATGTGTTTACTGCATGTTCATTGTTTTTAATTGTGGTAGTCAACATAATGTTGAATGGCTCAAATTCTGGAGGCTTAGAAGAGCTTTTTATTTGTAGCATTGTTTTTGTGGGACACAAGGATCACAGAATCCCACTTCCTGTGCATGCCTGTGTCTTTGTGTTCACTCTAAAACCTTTTGAACTTAATAGTATATTTGAACTCAGTGTGACAGAAGTAGAGGACACTAATTAATTAAATAATTAGATTTCCACAGATTTATAAATGTTTCAGTTGGACATCAAGGTCAATCAGTCATAAGATATTTCTATAGGAAATCATGTTTTATTAGTTCCAGTGATGTCAGAACTTATGGCTGACTTTCATAAATCATTCAATTACTTTGGTGCTAAAGAATACCTAAGCACACAAAATAGACTTAGGTGTTTATGCAATACATGACTTGAACAGTCCAGATTTTTAAAAAACTTTAAAATCAATTCTGATTGTAGTTTAGCACCCAGTAAAATGTTCATATCCAACAGGATTTTATGACTGAAAACCTTGGGTGGTAAGTGGCTAAACATTTTTGGAAGTTCATGTGTCTTTTTCGTATCTTTACAAGCATGTATATAGTTTTGAACTGTTATAAGAACACTATTGTGCTTCTGTAAATGTAAGCATCTAATATGCCTTTTCAGTCTTAGTGACATGCTCATTTTGAGAATACATGGAAGGTTGATTCCCTGAACATATATATGGACCCATAAAAATAATTTTTAAGTAAATAATGCTTCAGGTCTCTCCCTCAAGTATCTGGAAATATTTTTCTTTCCTAAAGTGCATTAAAAGTGCTTCACAAATATGGTACAGTGATCAACTAAACCTATCAATCCTGGCTTTCCAAATATTCAGCAGAAAGAGATAGGTGCTTCCAGAGGGTAATTCATCTATCCTAAGATAAGTTTTAAAGGTAAGTAGAATACATTTCCCTATGGAGGTTCCTGACTCTTCATAAGGCAGTCTGGATGATTACCTTAGGCTTGACATCTAGCATTTCTGTGGCTAAAATTAGATGAAATGAATCGCTTATCTACTCTGCAAATTGACATATCAAGTTCTCTTGGACTCCATGTGAAGTAAAGTGCTTCTCCATGTAAAACAGGAAAGATCTAGCCCTTAATATTCTTTTAAATTGTCTGTTGCACTTTTTTTTTTTTTTTTTCCAAAATGAATTTCATCAATACAGTTTTGTCCTCATATTTTAAACCTAAAAAAAATGAGGGTCACTATTCAAGATGAGTATTTAAGTATAGGTTCTGAATTCTTATCCTTTCAGTGCCTAAAGCAGTTTCATATTTTCCTTAATCTGATTTGAAGTCCAAAGATTGATCTTGATCTTGCAAGTATTTTCCCTGCAGATTTCCCACTGCTTACACTGGAACTTTCATTAATTGAGAACTATTTGCCTTGACCAGTCTAACGTCATATTCGTTGCAACTCAGAGCCTCTGAAGTTTTTATCTTTATTGTTGACAGATAAGTGGCAGCAATTCTGTGTGAAAGTTGAGCTCAAAAGTCTTTGCAATGTGCTAGCTCAGGAATGTTAAAGGTTGAAAATTTTCTATGATGTCCTCTACAAATTTATTCTGAAATTCTGCTTGGCAGAATTTAGTCCTATATCTAATTAATCAGTTATATTTTTTCCTGAGGAGTTTGTGTTGTTCCCCTCTAACCAGTAATCACAAAGTAATGTGTCCTCTACTGTGTGGTTCATTGTCTCCATTCATCAGTTGCAGTCAGGCTTGAGAATTTGGAAGAAATTTGTTTAAAATAAAATATATTAACTTTCCTTTTAAGACCTATAAAAGATCCCTGTACCAATAAGTCTGCCAGCCCCATATATGCTGCTTCTAAATAAAGTTCCTCCTCCAGACTTTTTCTCACCTTATACACAAAGGCACACAAAGGACTAACTCTTGGCAGTTTCTGCTACATCATCTCTAAAATCAGAGAATAACTGGTTGTCTTCATTGTAGACTTTTGATCTCCTATTACACCAATGACAATTCAGGCAAAGAGAGCTTCCAAGCTTGGCAAAGGCTACATACTTCCCTCCTTCTGCTTCATTATCCAGAAGTCTGTTAGAAGCATGAGGAAGGATGAATGCAGCTCATCTACAAGTGTGACCAGTATTCACAGCTGCCACCATGCCACATGGCAGGAGACCTGCAGCACCACACTGGCTGGTTTCCAATGGTCAGATATACCCTCTTAGATGTACCCTTAGATGTACCCTGTACCATATATCTTCTGCTCGGTGTCTGAGAATTTCCAAGAACTAACACAGTTTCCTCCCAAGGCTGGTATTTCTGGAAGGCAGGACAGGAAAGGCCAGCTTCAGGTTCTGAAAGACAAGATTTCCGCTAAACAGGAGATAAAGTTCCTTTGGTCTCAGAGGTATTGATCTCAGCAGTATTTTGCAAACAATCAAAAGTAGAAATAGTTTCCATATGTGATTGGAAACCTACCTTTCCGAAGACATTTAAAGATTAACAGTTTTCACCCAATATTATTATTTCTGTTTTACTGATATGTTTAAGAACTGAAATAATCATGTTCCATTCTTAAAGTGTAAATCTATTATGAAAGTATATTTGTAACTATTACTAAATCACATTGGCTGAATTTAGTACAGAAAACAATGTTCATTTTCAGCATTTGCTTTTACTTTTCTAAAAACTCTTCCAAAACCTACAAAGACATTGCAGCTTTGAGAAAGTGAGTTGGATCCTGTTTCTTTTTTGTGAAACACCTAGATGACCTGATTCTTTGGTCAAGTCCAGCAAAGAATTGGACACAAATAGGAAGGAGTATGGGTACAGTCATTGTCAACTGAGGTCAGTGAAAATTCTGAGCACATTTACTCTGAAAATCATGGAAAATTACAGTAGAGATTGGTGCCCAAGGCAATACATTGGGCAGAGGGAAATGTACTATGCTACACTGCTACCTGCAGAGTTGCAGGAGCTGCTGATATATAACATTACTGCTTATCAATCCCCAACAATTTTCATTCTAATAGCTTACATCACATTCTAAAATGTGCTTAAAGAGGCCTACCAGTCTAGAAATGTAGCATGCAACTGTTTTATGACCAGTTAAACAAGTTGCATATGCCAAGAGAACTGCAATGCTATCAACTCTGCATTCAGAGTAGCCATTTCATTCCTTTGTATGATGCAGTATTGTTGAGAAATCAGTTACAAATAAACATTACTTTTGAAAAGATGGAGAAGGAGGACATTATCACATTCATTTAAATAAAATAAAATAATAATTAAAAAAAGCAAGAACAGCTGACTAGGTTATTTTTTTCTTCACTGCTTCATGTGGTATAATAAATCATCCTTGTCGCTTCCCCCATTTTATTTTCAGTATCTGTCAGCAACCTTGAAGTAAGTTGATTCTTTATGAGCTATGACATTCTTCTCAAAAACAAAACTAAAAATTCAATCTCCAGATGAAAAAAAATAAAATCATTAGGGAAATATGGAACAGAATGCCTAATCATATGGTTATATTGGATGAAAGAAATCCATGATTTGGCAATGAGGCATTTACTTTGTAGTTAGAATTAACTTGGTAATTATAAAGAGTAATTAATTTTGCAATTTATTATTATTATTATTATTTTAGAAATACATAGCTGTCCAAGGGAGTGGATTTAGAAACAACTGTGTTTTCAACATAAGGAAAAAAAATGCTAAACTGCAAACTACCGGCATAGAATTAAAGTATACATATATAAACATACACATAAAGCATAACTGTACTTCTGCAAGTCAGCTTAGTACTGAAAGCATAGTATATACTGGTGGAAGCATATGACAGACAGATGACCTGGGAGAAACATATAGACACTGACCAAGCATGCAAAAACAGGGTTACAAAATCAAAGCCCACCTGAAGTTTAATCTCATGATGGATATAGAGGACAGCAAGAAGGCTTCTACAGATATATCAGTTGCAGAAGAGAAATGTGGACTTGCTGGTAATTGGTGCAAAGGACCTGGTGGGAATGGATATGGAAAAGGATTCTTTCTTTGCTTTGGTCTTTACTGGTAAAAGTGACTTTTCATAAAACTGACCTTTAGCAATTCCAGGTTCCTGAGACCAGTAGTAAACTCTGGAGAGAGGAAGACACCTTCAGTGGAGGAGGATCATAGAATCATAGAATCATAGAATATCCTGAGTTGGAAGGGACCCATAAGGATCATCAAGTCCAACTCTTGACACCGCACAGGTCTACCCAAAAGTTCAAACCATGTGACTAAGTGCACAGTCTTAAATTCAGTCAGGCTCGGTGCAGTGACCACTTCCCTGGAGAGCCTGTTCCAGTGTGCAACCACCCTCTCTGTGAAGAATCCCCTCCTGATGTCAAGCCTAAATTTCCCTTGCCTTAGCTTAACCCCGTTCCCGCGGGTCCTGTCACTGGTGTTAATGGAGAAAAGGTGTCCTGCCTCTCAACACCTCCTTATGAGGAAGTTGTAGACTGTGATGAGGTCTCCCCTCAGCCTCCTCTTCTCCAGGCTGAACAGGCCCAGTGACCTCAGCCGTTCTTCGTACGTCTTCCCCTCCAGGCCTTTCACCATCTTCGTAGCCTTCCTCTGGACACTCTCCAACAGTTTCATGTCCTTTTTATACTGTGGTGCCCAGAACTGCACACAGTACTCGAGGTGAGGCCGCACCAGCGCAGAGTAGAGCGGGACAATCACCTCCCTTGACCTACTAGCGATGCCGTGCTTGATGCACCCCAGGACATGGTTGGCCCTCCTGGCTGCCAGGGCACACTGCTGGCTCATATTCAACTTGCTGTCTACCACGATCCCCAGATCCCTCTCTTCTAGGCTGCTCTCCAGCGTCTCATCGCCCA
>CM021731.1:12009995-12042795 GCA_011075105.1 Heteronetta atricapilla
GTATATATATATAATATATATATATATATATATATTATATATATGAAAATTGCTGCCTGCACCATTTCTGGAATCAAATGAGACTCGTTTGCAAGACAAGAATCCATCTCTTTTTTCGTAAATCCTTCAGAGAGCACAAGACCAACAGTCAAGGTCTATAAACCAACCAAAGATTCAGTTTTCATTTAGGGGAAGTCATAGAAAAGTTACTCTTGCCTTACTCTCTTGTTACAATGAACCCAGCCCTTCTGGATAATGTGGAGTAGAAAGCCTGAAAGTTTTGCCATAAAATATCCCACACACATTTTGTACTTGTTAGGCTATAAGGATTTTCTTCAGATACAATACTCAAAAGTTAGTGCTTAAAAATGATTTTGGTCAAATTTCATATCAGAAGGTAAGATAATAATAAATACTTGAAAGGTTGAATGAATATGCACATGATTTTGGTAGATGTAACCTTTGTTCATGAGAATTTTGTCTTCTCAGTGGAGAAGGGGTGCAGTGAGGTAAGCTGTGATATTAGAAATCTTGTCATATATGTCAAAAGTGGGTTTCTCTTCATGTGAGGAGGTGATCTAGAGAATAAAGAAAAATGCAATGGAAGAAAAATTAGGATTAGGCTCTTGGTGTTGAATCTGACAACTGGATAAAGGTACAATTCTCTGAAATTGTGGGCACAATTCTCTGGCAGTGGCAGCTGCCACTACCCTCATTTTGAGGAGACCATAAACTGTGCGCTTTGGGTGACAACTTATAATTGTACATCAGATAAATTTTTGACCAAAGGTATTATTAAAGATTCAGCTATTAGTATTTTTTTCTGAGTTTTACAAATTGAAACTGCAACTGTTTACCTGTATTTTAACCTTTTCTAATGTTCCTATTGCACAGGATATTAAACTTAGAAAATATTAACCCTCTGTAGTTCTAGAGTTGATATTCTCTATCGATAGTAATTACTAGTCATAACTTTTAGTTTTGGTAAGCAGAAAAACAGATAAATAGTTACTTTTTGTAATCTGAAAAAAAAATACATAGCTTTTTTACAGAAGATCTTAGTATCTTGCATTAGCTTCATTTGCAGATAAACATGATCATGTTTGAATTCACAGATTTCCTTTAAAATCTTTACTGGTCAAGTTTCTTCTGCAAATGTGGTTGTTCCTTCATTGTAGAATCCTTTTGGAAACTGAAACCACAGTTGGGAATTGCCAGTATTTGGCTTCCATGTGATATTCACTCTCAGAGCCTATAGAGTGAGTGGCATTATTTGTTCTGCTTCAGAATGCTGAAGTATGGAATCTCTGCAATAAAAATGACATAATCAAAGCTACTGACCTAGTAATGGATCTGGCTTGCCTTCCTATTTCACTGTATATATATAAAGACGTCTCATTTTGAACCATTCTGAAGTCTCTTCAAGATAGAGGCTCTTCTGCTGCTCAATTCAACATGCTTTGTAAAGTCTTGTATCAACTTCCAACGTATAAACTTTGTCAGCAGAGATTAGCTGGATCCAGACTGTTCTTCATCCACAGTTGCCATGTAATTTAGTGGCCTATACATTAGTCCAAAGTGTGTTCTTCATGATCCAGATTAAGGTTATAATGCATTGCTGATGTTTGAATATGATTACATTAGTATGTGACTTTGATGTCCTCCCTCTTGTCTATGGGATATGTATCTCTTTGAGACTTTATTTATTTATTTATTTATTTAAGACTTGCATATCTTGATTTGAGACTATGTAGGCTTTATGCTTCAGACCTCACATTTTATAATGCCTAATTTTCCTACTGTGTAAGTGCTATAACTGGAAGGGAATTTCTGGCAGAAGGTGCCCTGGAGCCAGTATAAGCAGTTCTTCACAACATTTCAACAGTTTGACTGTGTTTTCATTTGAGGCCAACTGTTTTTTTTTTTATGTGTGTGTCTGAATCTTCTGAAGTATACTACATGGATGGTTTGTTTGTTGTGAAGAAAGAGAGGCTACCTCTGATTCCTAGTAGGATGAGAGGACGTTGCTGAAGATGCGCTTCAAAATCCTTGTATTAGAGTAAACGTACAAAAGCCACAGTGTTAAAAGAGAGATGTGAAATACATTTTCAAAACTCTTCCGTCTTTAAAAAAGAAAGGATGCTTCAATAGTGCCAAATCCACAAAACTGGTCTCTTATGAATCTGGTGGTTGAGCTCAAGAATGAGCTCTTTATTCATCCTTTCCATATCTCCCTTACACATTTGTATCTTCTGTCAGTTGCATGATAAAAAATGTTTTAAATTGGCCTTTGTGTTTAGGCTTAATAGAGGAGATCGAAGGGCACACAGACACATGCATACATACGTGCATATCATACCAATATCCTCCTCTCCTCCTTGCTTCCCTTTCACAATGTCATCACAAAACCTAATTTTCCATAAGAAACCAGTCAAAAATTACACTGAGTTACACCAATGAATCTCTACTGACTTTTGGGAATCATTCTTGATTTATATCAGTCTGAGAGTTAATTAAACTCTCAGCCTTATTGAGGTAATTTAGGTACAGATCCTGCAAGGGCATAACATGTGGCGTACAGGTGAGCAGATCCATTGAACAGACTAGGATTATTCACCTTGTAAATGCAGAATCAGATATTTAGTTACAATTTTGAACTTAAACCGATTTTTTGAACTTTAAAGTGAATCTGTATCATTCAAATATGTTTAATACGTGAAAGAAGATTAGGAACTGCAACTGTATTGTTGTGACTGTAGTGAAAATTTTATATGGTTGCAGTCACAATCATTTCAGATTCAGAGTTATTGCAAAGTAAGTTTTGTAACAATAAACAGTGTATGAGAATGAAATATATCTGACTCAGGTATATTAAAACAACAAAACTATAATTCATGAAGTACTACTTTTAGTGCATGTTCCATGGTGGTTACACGCTTATGGGTAGCTGAATTTCACCACAACTGCTCCCTCACTCTCCCTCCTCAAGGGAAGTTGGAGAGAAAATACAATGAAAAAGGGTTCAAAGATTGACATAAGGACAGGGAAATCACTCATCAGAAAGTGTCACAGGGAAAAAAGGCTCAGTGTAGGGAGATTAGTATAATTTATCACCTTTTACTAACAGACTAAAATAGTGAGAAACCAAAAGTAAACCAAAACACCTTCCCCCCATCCACCCTCTTTTACCTACTCCACCTGAGTGGTGCCAGGGCATGGGGAATCAGGGTTGTAGTCAGTCTATAATGCTTTGTCATCTGCCACTTATTCATAGTCACTCTCGTCCCCTACTCCAGTGTGGGGTCCATTCCAAACTGCAGTCCTTCCCAAACTGGTCATGAGGGGGCTTCCCACAGACTGCAGTTCTTCAGGAATTGCTCCAATATGGGTCCATAGCATGGGGCCTATCCTTCAGGAACTCTAGCATGGGTCACCCATGGGTGGCAGCTCCCACCAGATCAGCTGCTCCATGGGCTGCGGCTCCAGCCTGGATTCTGCTTTGCCTTTGGTTCCTCCATGGGCTGCAGTGTGGAGATCTGCTCTGCCGTGGGACCCATGGGCTGCAGGGGAACAGTCTGCTGCACATGGGGCCTCTTCACAGGCCACAGGGGAACTTCAGCTCTGGCACCTGAAGCACTTCCCACCTTCTTTCTACACTGACCTGGATGTCTGCAGGGCAGGTTCTCTCAAGTTTTCTCACTTCTCTCTCCCAGATTCTGTGGCACAGCAACTTTTCATTTTTAAAATATCCCAGAGGCACAACCAGTGTTGCTCAGTGGCTCAGCTCTGGCCAGCAGTTTATCCCTTTCAGAGATGGCTGGAGTTGGCTCTGATCTGACATGGGGCAGCTGCTGGGCTCTGCTCACAGAGTCCACCCCTGCAGCCCCCTTTTCTCACTACCAAAACCTTGCCACATAAACCAATGCCATGTTGTCAATGTAAAATACAAGACAGCCTTAAATAAATAAAGTCTTGAAGCAAGTTTGAAGAAGGAAAGGGAGAACATTTTGTTTATGACAAGTGGGAATGTTGTTGCAACAGTAAATGTCACTGTGAAAGAAAAAAGAAGGGGATGAGGAAAGGAAAGATGGAGCAGTAATAACAGACATACAGAATAACAGAGGAAAATAATTCATGCAAACTGAAAGCGCAAATTGATTTTTTTCTCTGTAGTCTAAGGACTGCTCATGGCTGAGGGGAGGGAGATCAGCAGCCCCAGGTGCTGTTGCTCTCCGAGGTCCTGAACAGAGAAGAGGCATGAGCCTGTATGGGGAGAGGAGGAAGCTGAGCAGTAAGAGTCATTTAAATTGGAGACTTGAAGTGAAACCAAATTTGCTGAAGAAATATAAATATTAGATTAAATTGTTTATGGGAAGTTAAATCATACAATTATTTTATTTTACCTTCTTATTTATTGGGAACTTGGGATTGTGTTTAGTACTTCTTGTGCAATTTCACTAAAGTTCTGTTGTGGTTTCACCCAGCAGGCAGTTAAGCACTGCACAGCTGTTTGCTCACTCCCTGCCAGTGTGATGGGGTAGAGAAACAAAACAAACAAACAAACAAACAAAAAACAACAAACAAACAAACAAAAAGAAATTTATAGGTTGAGATAAAGACAGTTTTAATAGGAAGAGGAAGGAATAATAATATCAACAACAATAATAATGATAATAACAATATATAAAAAGCAAGTGATGTGCACTGCAGTTGCTCACCACCCACTGACTGATGCCCAGCCTGGATAGTCCCCAGGCAACAGATGCCCACCCTTCCCCCAGGCCAACTTCCCCCTGTTTTATTATCCAGCCTGACACCACATAGTATGGAACATCTCTTTGGCGAGTCTTGGTCACCTTTCCTGATTCTGTCCTCTCCCAGCTTCTTGTGTACCCCCAGCATCTTTGCTGGCAGAGCAGTAGAAGCTGAAAAGTCCTTGGCTTTGTGTGAGCACTGCTCTGCAACAGCTAAAACATTATTGTTATTAGGGTGTTATTGTTTTACTCCTAAATCCAAAACACAGCAACCTACCAGCCACCATGAAGAAAATTAACACTATCTCAGCTGAAACCAGGACAGGTTCTTATTGGGAATATGTTTCTGTGCATTTTTACATACGCATGCACAATATTTAGAAAAGATGTGTTCTGCTAACACAAGCTTCCCATTGTTGCTAACACAAGCTTCCCATTGTTGCATTCCTTGTGCATTAGATCTAATCAGTGATGTGCTTCCATTCTACTGTTCATACTGAGTTAATTCCCTCTTCCACTGGGCAAGCACACTGCAGAGTGTTTCATTTACTTGTCATGGTGAGATCAAGAAATCTATTGTTAATTATTATGGTTTCAATTCCCAACTCAGCTGCCTGTGTCAGTTGTGCCATTGTATGTGTTTTTGACTATTAATGACTAGATGCAATATTGCTATGTACTTTATGAATGTGAAGCTTTTTTTAAGCAAACTCTCCCAGAAAGAAATGTTAAAACTGGTACCAAAAAAAAGTCTGACAGTTTCTAGCACAACTATCTAATAATTGATTGAAATAAAAATTTGAAATTATCTTTTATGTGTTTATATAGGAAATAATGTATATAATTCTTCAGACATTTTAAATTTACACAATAAAAACATAAATATTTTTTAAAGTATATGAATACAAAGATGGATTGAATAGTATCTATAGTAACACTTGTATGTTTCTATTAACTTAAAGTGTTACTACCCAGTTAAAATTCTGAAAACAAATCAAGAAAAGTGAAGTAAAATAATTAAAATATCTCATATTTCAAGTATTTCTATCATACTTCATGCGTACAAATAGATACAATCTTCTTTATGTTTTTGAGTAATTTAATTATGGCTTTTTGGTGGAGTTGCTGACTTAAAACAAACCAAATCAAATCAAATCAAAACAAAACAAAACAAAAATCTGAAGAATTTCAGCTTGAACTTCTAGCCTGCAGAGTCCCCATTGAGACTTTTTGTTTGGGGGTTTGTAGGAGCAATAGTATGGGAAATGTTTACATTTTCCTGTCATATGACATGGAACAACAAAAAAGTAGTAACTTCCAGTTTGTAGGTCTTTCCAGAATAATCATGTTTGAAATTTTAAATCAGCCATTTCCCAGTAAAATTCTTCTAGGCTCCAGAAGAATAAAAGTTAGAATTCTTGATAAGTAACTGTAGGATTTACAATAGTAAATGTGGTACCATTCTGTATCTTATTGTACTGTGGAGTTCATTTTCGTGCAATTATATAGAACTTACATTTTCTTTTGCAAATGTGCTGTTGCATCCCCATATAAAGTAAATTCATTTTAAACAAGGTACTTTAAAAAGTAAATGCAAATAGAATACCCAAATTTGTTTTGAACTCTTTCAGATGTTATTTTATTTTATGGCATTATTATTACTATTATTATTATTATTATTATTATTATTATTATTATTATTATTTAAAAACACAATGAACAAAAGGTATTATAAATTAATAGAGGTCTTGCTTAGCAATTTTGTTGTTGTTGTTGTTGTTGTTAGTATGCTCTAATCTGAGTTTTGTAAATAAAAAATTGAGAAGTGTTTTAAATTAATTTTGTATCATTTAGGAACTAGTGAGTGCTGAGGAAATATTCAAGCTTACAATAATAAAGTAACAGGGAAGTCACAGTGCAGTAGTAATGACAGAAGACTCAGTTAAGAAACCTGTGTTTGTTATTTTATAGTATTACATATAATTACTGCAAATTTAAAATTTCTTCTTCCTTCTGATTCATTTCTATTAATGGTAGGATCAGTTCTCTGGAAAGTATTTAAAATATTTGTTAATTTGTAATTTAGTACTTCTTAAATCAGAGTGAAATAACGATGGAACAAAAACACAGTCACATAATTGTAAATGTTGATACAACTATAGTGATTTAAAAAAAAAAAAAAAAATTACACCTTAGTTGTCATTCAGAGAGGCAGATCAGTAAATGGTTTTTCTCTGTATTTTTTTTTTTTTTTTTTAGAAATAAAACACTAAGGAAAGAACAAGTGTATTAAAAATATTATATTTTGTTAAAAATGATATTTCATCAAAATATCTTTTATGTAAAATGAGACTTGGAAACTTCTTTGACCAGTTTTAATCAATTTAAATAACATGTTTTGTGAAGTACTAAGTACTTTTATGAAAAGCATTGATGTCTTTATGATGTCTTTATGATCTTAAATCAGATAAAAGTGAACTAGAAAGCAGTCAGAAAAATGGGTTAAGTGATTTATTTTATTTTTTTTTTAAATTGTTTCACATATCTTAAATGGTGGAAATTGGTGGATATGCTTTCCCAACAACTCTGTCAATTTTCTAAAATGAACAAATGTATATATATTTATATATTTATATATATATATTTATATTTATATATTTATTTATATATTTATTTTATATATATATATCTTTATTTATATATATATATAAATGTACATATATTTATATATATATATATTCTTGGACATAGAATAGTTTTGCTTAATTCATGAAATGACACATTTTTCCATTTATGGGGAGGGAGACAATCAACACATGGGCAAAGTAAGAGATGAAACAGGACATTCCAGGACTAGTTTTGAATAAAGTAGGTCACATGCTGTAAATTCAGAGCTAGAGCTTTAATTTTCGAAAACAGTGCCACAAGAGTTGTGTGATTATGCTGTTCTTTAATAAAGAGGCTGGCATCTTTGTATAGTACTTATTATCTGGGAAGGAGGGGAAGAGGTCCTGTAGTAAAAGAAGTGTGCAGAATGAGTCAACCAAGTACCACTGAAAGAAGAGGTCCACACCGTGAATATACCAGTAATTGACATCTTGTGGATACCCCCATTGTAATCCAATTAAACTTTATTGAATTCCAACACAGGAAAGCAGTAGGGGTACAAATCCTCACTACTGTTCTACCATAGGCTATCCTCCTTACAGGCACTGGAAACCAATTAAAAACTTACTTATCCCAAATAACACTTAATGAACTCACTGTCTAGAGAGGACTGTAATTACCTTCTTCTCATCACAGGCCTGTACATGCATTAGTACAATCTTAAGGAGAGAGAAACAGTTGAACAATCCCAATAAATTTAAATTAATATCCTCCAAAAATAAACCAGACTTTTAAATGATTTTTCATTACTACCCACCTGTTTCTGCCAAAGTTATTGAGATCACAGTGCTTAGCAGTTAGATGATGGTATTTGGTTAACTCTGAAACATGTTCATCACAATTGGTTGATGAAAGAACTGGTAAGTGTTTTTGCAAACTTTAGGCTGAACATAACATTTTCTGCCTCCTAAGCACCCTACAAATTGAAGAGGCCTATATGCAAAATTTGTATAACTTAAGTCTTTTGCCATTTCATGGATGGAATTTGATGCATATGTAAAGACTGACAGCAGCACTGCAGTCAGCTTAGATGCATTAATTATTTAATGCTGTTAAATATATATATGTATATGTATATTGTATCACTCTAAGGGATATGTCCTGTTTCCATTTTTGAGATGGAAGAGGTTTATCCAGACAAATGATCTTTAACATACAAATATACACATGCATGCACATACATATACATCAAAGTCAGGAATGAAACATTTCTATCTTCAGTCTGCCTTCAACACTTGTATGAGCTCTAGGTTCTAACCAGGATATAGGTATTGAATTCCTTCTTCAAAAAATAGCTATGATTTTTCAGTGGTTACATGTAGTCCAAAACCTCATTTTTGTATTCTTAAGAGGTTTCCTGTTGCACTGTCTTCTGAAGCAGCAAATAAAAGTTCTGCTGTTGACATCAGTGTGGAAAGGTGCTTATCCATTCGATTTCCATTTTGCTCATGCAGTTTCTTTAGAAGTGTCCAAGAGCTGGTGTGACTCCTCTATCACTCCCAGAAGGAAAAAACAATATGGACATTCTAGCAGGCTGGGTGGTAGTGTATTTACTCCTCAACTTAATGATTTTTATTTTATTTTTTTATGTTATTTATTTTAAATCTTTCATCTGGTCTTTGAAGTGCAGGAAGTTCCCATGATCTATTCCTGTGCCTTTCCATAAATTGACAAGACAATGCTGGGAGATCCAAAGGCTATATGTATTAGCCTTGCTCATCATCTCTCACTTGTTTATATCTGTTTTAAAGTCAAAGATAATGACTACAGTGAGGCCCACATTAAATGTTATCTCTAGCACAGGTCACAGCCCACACATGTCAAATGTCTTATTTGTGTAACTGGAATAGGACCACATCTGTACCTCAGCCTTCTTTCTCTCTGTTCTTGGCAATGTTTCTTCTCTGAGCACAAAGGACTGTAGGTACATCCCCAAACCAAATCTAATCTATTCCAAAATTGTTGACTTTTGTGATTAAAACTTTTAGTCTTTCTGAAGGTGCAAGTTACTTATAATACTGTCAGTGCTAATTTTGTAATGGTTTCCCTCAATTGTGGAAATTCTGTGTGTAACATATATGCATTTGGATATTTTTACTCACCAGTAATACTGACATTAAGGATCGGAAGCTAATAGAGTTTTATGTGCTTTCACCTTACTTTTGAAACATGGACTTGCAAATTCCAAATCTGAAGAGTAAAGGAAAAGCAAAACATTCATGCTTGCTTACTGCACAAAATTCAAAAAGACTTCTTAAATATACAACTCATCCTTTTTCCTACTGATTGGATATAGTTTTATTTTTAAGCATGAACCTTTTACTTGCATATAAATGAAATGAAAAACTGCAACCTGGTTCTATGGCTTCTTTTAGGAATAAATCCAGCCTTAAGGTTGATAAGTGTTACAAATAAAATAGAGGTTTTATTGTTTTGTTTTTGTTTTTGTTTTAATGTTGATAAATGCATATTTTTACTGTTTTGAAATTAACATTGCAAATACTGAGAGTATTTCTGTAACAAAGTAGACCATTAATTTATTTTTGTCATGCCTCAATAATTTGATTATGTATGTGTTGTTGTTCAAATTAAAGCTGTAATTTTTAAAAGAGTATAATTTAAAAACACTGATTTTGCCACGATATTTTCAAATTCCTCTCAAGGGATTACAGAAGATAGACTTAATGATTAATAAAATAATGTATTTACTTCTCAAGGAGCAAAATACCAGTTTGTGCACTTATATTTTGATAAGTATTACTGCACGCTATTTCCAAAACATAATTATTGTCTCCATGCTTGAGACAGATTTTCATCCATATTTATTATATGGTTCCAGTTAATTGTTTATACATGTATACATATACATACATATATGTATACATATATACAATGCATACATATATATCTATGAATCAATGTGTATATACATACACACTTTAAGTGGAAGATAATCTTCCCACCTCTTCCAGTATATTAGGCCTGTACTTATTACTCCATCAATATAAAATATATTTCTTGAATATTAATATAGAATATTTCTTGTTCCTATCAATTTGTATGGCAGCCTAGACTTTACAAAAGGCTTTATGAGAAGTCTAAAATCATTTTCTTATTTCTTAGAAATTAAATGAGAATATTTTGATAGTAATAAACTAAATTGCACATTAGTTAGGTGAACGTAATTCATTTTTGAAAATCTGTAGTGTACTCTGCTTTGAATATTTTTGGTGGCCACCATATGCATACCTATGATGTGATCCTCTTGCTCATCAGTAAAGTCATCATGTTCAATGTGGGTTCTGTGCACAGAGTGGCTCCACTACATACTCGTTGTTGTTCAGTTTAGGCTGGGAATTTTGTCCAGCAGCCCATATGATTTATACAGTATTGTAACTACTGGATGGCAGGAAAATAGTGTCTATTTGTCTTTCCAGAAGTAATGCTTCAAGCTTATTTATCTCCTCAAAATAGTTTTTATGTTGATGTTATAGCAATAAAAGACTGTTGCTAATTTATAAGTTAGTAAACATCAATATCCATGCAACTCTGTGGTATGAGTTCCAGAGAAATTTGAGCGAGAACACTTTGTACTAGCCTCAACAGATGATTTTCTCAACTGACTCTCTTCTATTTGACCCACTCTAGCCAATATAGAATCATAGAATGGCTTGGGTTGGAAAGGATCTCATAGATCATCTAGGTCCAACCCCCCTACCATAGGCAAGGATGCCACCCACTAGATCAGATTACTCAGAGCAATCTAGCCTGGTCTTGAACACCTCCAGGGATGGGGCATCCACAGCCTCTCTAGGCAACCTGTTTCATTGCCTCCTCACCCTCTGAGTGAAGAATTTCCTCTTAACCTCTAATATAAATCTTCCCTCTTAGTTTAAAGCCATTCCCCCTCATCCCTTCTTTCACTACTGCTACTTCAGGGGAATGAAATGAAAAATCTATTAATAGAGTAAATTTGGAAGACTCTCTAGATTCCCAAAATACTGCAGAATTCCACTTATATCTAGAAACTTGGATGATAGATGTGGAATTGTCTGCTTCTTCTGGCTTTGGAGGGTTCTTATGGTCTTCATTTTTGAGATCAGTAAAAAGGTATTCAAGTGTTAAGTGACAAAGGCATTAAATGAATGACATGCCTACCTTAGCAGTACAAGAATCCCAGTTCTAAAAATTTTTCAACATACAGTCCAATGAAATCTAGCACAATCTAAACTCCAGAGCATTTTTTACACCCACTAGAAAGGTTGGTTGGGAAGAACTTGAATTTTCACTTATGATAGTGGTGTAGATGATCCATAATATCTTGTATAGCACTTTTCCCTCAGTATTTAAAAAAAAAAAAAAAAAAAAAAAGAAAAAAAAAGAGAGAGAGAGAGAGAGAGAAATACCTTATATCATAAGAGTGATTGTATGGAAAACAAAAGTGGAAATTTTTGTTCTATGTATAGTGCCGTATGGACTGAAGTGTGTTATATGTACAGATCAGTTAATATGAGCTGGGTAAATGGTCCTTTATGATATTACTGGAAACACTGGGAAGCATAGGAAATGTCTGTGCTGGAAGATGGATGGATGGATGAGTACAGTTTCTGGCTTTAACTTGAGGCTTTAAGAATATGGTCATAGGAGTGTAGACTTAGATTTGTTCTAGAATCGATGATATATAATTTCTACATATTTAAATTTTCTCAGAAAGACTGATTAAATATGAATACCTACTTTTACCCTTTTTTCCTATTTTTACAAGTGTCTCCTGTTTCCTAACATTTTACAATGAATACAAAGAAGATACATTAGGTGAAAATCTAGTCTTATTAAACCTGAGAGAAAACTATTAATGATGACTAGGGTTAAAATAATAATAATAATAATAATAATAATAATAATAATAATAATAATAATAAATCATTATTCTATCAAGACTTATCTTTGCTTCTTAGAAGATTTACTCAAAACATATTGTTTGCAAGTAAACCTAACTTTTGCAAAAATCTTTGGGTATTTCTGAAAACTTGGCAGCAACTCTCACAGAATCTGGGTCTACGGTTTTATTCTTTCAAAATCTGGAGTCTAGGCTCAAGAGCCCCGCACAGTATGGTACCTTTAACCAGGGTAATCCAGGGAATAGGACCATTGGATAAGCTACAATTCATAAAATCAGTTTTACACATAATGTGCCTTATGTCAAAGATATTTGGAATTACAATGTAATAATATGAATGGAGAGCTAATAATTGTTTTCTGTTGGGTTAGGTCCGTTTGCTGTTGAGATATTAAATATGGCTTCAGCATAAATACTTAAATATTGCATTGTGAGAAAAATAGTATTGGGAAGAAGCTGTAAAGGGTCTTACAGAACCAGCATAACATCTCTTTTCCAATATGAGAAATAATTATGGCTATTTAGGAATAACCCCTTACTTTTAAATATTTAGGAATCTCATGGCATACAAATCATGTATGATTATTCACACCAAAAAAAGTTTAAATACGTATCATTCCAGTGTGCCTGCTTTTGTGGGCTTCTGGAGGAGAACTGGAAAGCAAAAGCATGTCAAATGATCTCAGAGAGCTGCATTTTTCTCCCTGCTTTATAATGTAAACGGCTAGTTTGAAAACCACCGCGGCTCCATGCACTCCATCCCCGAGCATTCCTCCTGGTTTTAGCGGCGAGATCACCTGACTGACCGCCACCTAAAGATGCCCCCTTCGCTGAGGACCATCGGGAAGCGGTGGGGAGGGCCGGGGTAAGGTGTGGCTGCCGGGGCTGGGGTCCGTGGTGGTGTTGAACGCCCCGGTGGCCGCCGGGGGTGGGGACAGGAGCGGGAGCGCCGGGAGTGCCGCTGCCTCAACCCTGGAGAGGAGGGAAAACAAAAGAGCTCAGCTGCAGTTTTGTGTTGCCGGCTCTGGCTTAAGCAGAAGATTCTAGACATTCGTGCCGAAAAAATCAAAGCACGGCTGAGACTCCAGCTACCGGGAAGATATTTTCTGCCCCCAGGATGGGCTGGATCAGTACAGGTGGTTTGCAGATCATGCGAAGACAGACGGGCTGAGAGCCATGGAAAGGTGGGATAAGACTGCCTCTCTTCCTTGCTTTTTCTCTTTTCCCCTCTCTCTCGGTTTGTAAAACAGTGTAGCTGGGACCTGAGGTGGGGTCAGTTAAAGAGATTAGATGGGTTTTAATCCCAGAAAACAAAATCAAAATCAGAGGCACTACCGTGTTCAGCCAGTTGTTCAATCCAAACTTGGGCTGAGTCGGACTTGCTTTGCACGATTCTTGTGTTGCTTTTGATGTTGTCTTTGTGTGCAATAGTTCCTGTTCGAAACACCGTGCTTTAAGATGAATCGTAGGTTTCTTTTACAAATCATCAGATGACTGTTTGGCTGCTGTTAGGTTTTTGCCAGGGAAACTGCAAATGCAGGCTTTGATTATGATTTTTATGGAAATAAAAAGAGCTGTTGACTTTCAATTTCCAGTGATGCTGGCATGGCTAGAAGTTGAGCTGTGATTGTTGTTGTACATTGTCTGAATTGTAACAATGGGTAGTTTAAGGAGAGCAAGTTTGAATGCTGTTTCTCTAGCAATTCCAAATGCATTTCAGTCTCATGATCTTATGCTTTACACTGAAAGCAGGGAATGTGGCTTTTTTGTTTGTTTGAACAAAAAGCCAATAGAATTTTCAAAAAGGGTGAAAGACAGAAACATATGAACATTCCCATGTCATTTTTGTATTTGCAAGGTTGTTACACCAACATGCCTTAATATCTAAAAGAAATGCCAGCAATTTCTCCTTTCTCTTGCTGGACAGATGCATTTCTTTTGTTCTTGAACATTTTCCCTGCCTTTTTAGAACAAAAGGCATTTCCTTTTTTTTTTTTTTTTTCTTTCATCTTTATTATTATTATTATTATTATTAATGGCAGCAAGAGACTTATATACAAATTAGCAATTTTGCACAGGTTAATGCTCTGCTTCATTCTGGAGTAAACTGCCTTAAGGTATTAGGAAGAAAAGGGGTGGGCAAGCAGGGGGGAGGCTTGACCGATGTCCAAGAAATACTGAATTCAGATGGATTTAAGTCATATAGAGAAGCATACATTTATCTGTAGCTGGATTTCAGCTTTATGTCATGCTAAATCTGCAGACCATAGCAGGGAGATTCTTAGCAACCAATAAATCAGATTTGTAATGGGCCTTTAAAATTCGTCTGAGAGGGGTGACTGCCTGGGTCCCCTTTGGCCAAATTAAGATGCAATCTGACAGTACAGTAGCATCTGTGTGCTGACATTTTCTCATGAACCTAGTGAAAAATGGCTCCATATCTCTTCTTCAGTCCCCCAAAGACGGTTTCTGAATAGCCATGCATTTTTCCCCTGTATTGCTGTTTGTTCTAATCACCGTTCTCACTGATAATGTCTGACTGGCTTGTTTTGCTTTGCTTGCTTTTAAATCTCTGTTTGAAGAGCTCAGACACTGTCGCAGGCAGTGATTCTTTTACCTGAAATCAGAGCCTCATGCCAATACTACTGCTCACAAAGAAAAATAATAACATTAATAATAATAATAAATGTTTGTTGGAAATAAGTTGTAAAAATATTGCTAATAAAGCAGCTTCTGCCTGTACTGCTGGAATTAGGTAAGTGGGTTGGAAAACATGTGTTTCAGATAACGTGCCACCCACCACACAGGTTAAAAAAAAAAAAAAAAAAAAAAAAAAAAAAAAAAGACAGTAGTGAGAGCAATTCACAGGTAAAACTGAAAATACTGAAAAAGAAGACATGAGAAGAAATTCATTAAAGGGCAGAAGTATACCTGTCAGTGCTATTGTTTGTTTATCCAAGGGAGAAGTTCACATTCAGATACTACAAGACAGAACAGGGGAGGGAGGGGGGAGGCAGGTACCACTTTAATTGTACTACAAGTGTGCTTATTGGCAAGCACCTCGTATCAAATAGACACTCAGCCTGACAACCCAGCTCTGCCTTGATGGTCCTCAGGAGAAATTTCAGCTCAGGAAACCAGGAGTGTGAGATGCCTCCGTCTGTGCATGTATGAGGTGAAGGCAGGGGAGCAAGGAAGGGACCAGTGTTTCTCTACAGTGATCTGTGCCATGTAATTCACGGGGTGGCAGTGGATGTAGTTCCAGAGAAAAACACTTCTTTAACCATTCACTGAGACAAGGTGGCTCTGTAGTGAAGAAGTAGGGCAAGTATGAGAGAAGGATGGCTGTGAGAAGTTGTGAGTAGTATGGATCCTCTCCAGAAAATGTGGCCAGTGCTATTTTTGTGACTGCTTAATAATGCCTATGGGTGATTTTGAAAAATCAGTGAATTTACATTAAACTCCATACTTTCTCTCTGATTTAAGGTAATAGTTTCTCTTCTCTTTTCAGCAAGAGAAGAATATTTTTAAAAGCTTCCTTCCTAGAAAGCAAAGAGTATAAATGTGCCATTTAGCCATTGCAAAAAGTATTATATTTTGGTTGGTACTTAGAGAGCATGTTGTGTGGAGTACTCATAAAAACCCCAAATGTTACTTGCCAAACTTGTTACAGTCTTGGTAGATTATTTTTCATGGACATAAATGCTTGGAGTTACAGTAGAAAATTCCACTACTGCTGGAGAGGAATGAAAATGGAACTTTAACACCGCATGCAGATCCCATTATTGCTTTTGTAAAGGTAGATAATTTGACAGTAGTAAACAGTTTGCTTCATGGAAAGTGACACAATTGCACTGTGGGAATGTGAAAAAGAAAAACATCTTGCTAACCAACAGACAAGCAAGAATGTCAATGAGAGATATTCCAGATAAATGGAGTTGAGATAGTTTGAGTGACAGGAGGATTCCAGATGCCTCATTCACGTTGACCATATTTATAACACAAGAGAATGCAGCTGGAGTTTTAGAAGCTAAAGCAAATCAGGCTGATTTCCAGATGTGTATGTACATAATCAGAAACCATGGAAGTCTGATACTGAACAGGACCAGATTACATTTCAGAACTTACTGAGCACATTTCAAGAAACTGGTCTGAAGATTCACCAAAGGCAGAAAAGTTTATAGAAGGAAAATGAGCAAATGTAATCCAAATGAAACACACATTCAACTAGTAGTATTGTCTATTGATTATGTGATAATAACATACAACATTATCTAAAGTGGGTTTTAACAGTGAAAAATCTGATTTAAGAAATGAAGCAAGACTTTTAACATTTATTCTCATTAGTAAATGAAAACTACTCAAGGACCTTGCTTGCAAATCCTTTTTTTTTTTTTTTTTTCCTCAGGGATGAAGCACTGACAAATTGAACCTCCTTAAAAGGGGATGGGAAAAGAAAGGTAGAATTAAAATGATGGTACTTTGGAAATTTCTCACCATCATTTTCTACAAGCTGCATAAAAATATGCTCTGGTTAAACATCAAGGACAGAGTTTTCTACTCGTTGTGATGTAAATCAAAAATAACAAGAATGAAGTAGATTCATGTATACTAACATGAAAGGAGAATCAGACCCAGAGCATTGAAGTTGGAGAAAATTTTATTTACATTGAAGCAGTCCAAGTAGCGATTGTCAGTGTTCCAGCTGACAGACTCAGCAAACAGCCCACCTATTTCCCATTTCAGCAGCAAATGACTGTATAGAAACCATCACACCCTCACTGCAAAATAAGCCTAAGAACATTAAAGTCCATATTCCCAGTTGCCTTTTTGCAACCAGTTTAAATCAATTTTGTTATAAATATCACTACAACAGAACTGGTCATAGCCCATAGAGTCAAGAAAAGAGTATCGTAAACAGAATTTACTATATCTGATTTTTTTTTTCTTTTAATAAGGATTTCTCAGCTACTCCTCTATCATTGCTTCCACATGTATATAGCACATTCCATACCTATGTGTCTTCACCATTTCTGGCACTAGATAAATATTTCAGAAACAGATCCATCTTGTCACTGTTCTGGACTTTTTTTTTTTTTCTCCTGACTATATTATACCGAACGACAAAGAGGAAGCTGATTCCTGTGATTGCCTTTGGTGTTTATATATAGAACATGTCCAAGTATTAGGAAGTGGTGTCCACTGTTTTGTAGAAAATGAAATACCAACAGTAGGGTTCACTCAAAACTATACTGGTCAAGCTTGTTCTTCTGAGCACAGAAGGTCAGGTTGACTTATTCAGCTGAAGACAGAAATACACCCTTGCCTGGAAGGATGCAAGATATTTTTAACCTGACTTCTCCTTCTTTTTCCTGTCACCATCCTGATATCTTTTTCTTCCTCCTACTTTTTTTCCTTACCACTCACAAAGTTCTTTATTTATGGAAATATTATTTGATTTAATCCTGCCAACTATCCATAACTTCCCCTTCCTGCCCTGGCCCCATGCTCTTGAGACACTGAGATATACTTTCTGCCACTTGCCCTTTCTCTGGTCTGGATGAAACCAGAGGAATTAGATACTGGGTATGTAGGTTGTCCAAAAAGGCGTATCCAGATGCCTATGGAACAAAATACTCTTGATCTCATCAGTCTCCCCATAACAAAAAGGAAATGATTTTTCATTCCAGTACTTATCAAATCTGTGGTAAAGAACTTAGCTAATATTCCCATGGTTAAAAGTGCCAAAGAAATCAGTGAGAGCTGGCGGCTTTCTCAGGACACTTTGATCATCGGAATATGTATACTGAATGCATATATCATTACATGAATAGTTCTAAAGAAGAGTGTGATTGATTTAGAGCTTGGTTCCAGTGCCATGTTACACTCAGGAGTAAACATACCTTTAGTAAAGAAGAGAAAACTGATCCTGCAGAGGGGCTCTGGTTAAATAAATTTTAGGGCCTTCTAAACAAAGAAAACAAGCAAATAGAATTGGCACTGGGTGGTCATTGAATGTGACCAAAATAAATAAAATAAATAAATAAATAAATAAATAAGAAGAAAGTGCCTGGGAAATATTCTTTAATCTGAAGGTATTAGGAGTCAAGTCTTTACAGCCATGACAATTCCCATTGACAGAAATGCTCATAAACCAGAGGTTATGGAATACAAATGGGCGTGGGTGTGGGAAGCATTACAATAGAGAGCACATCACAATAAAATCTCTCTTTCTTAGTTATCCTTTCCTTTCCAGTCAAACAAATAAATTGTAGTGATGTACAGTGTGAAAAAATTATTGCAGCTAGAATGCTCCTCTGATGACTGAGACGACATTAGTTATAAAAGTCTGTTCTAGATAATTGAAAGTGAACATTGCTTGAAGTTAGTAAAGATTTAGGAACTGTTGGGGGCTGGATTGATTGGAGCATACTAATTGAATATGTATTGCTTCACTCTGGACTTGGCCATGCAGCTGTCCATCTGCTGAGAAACCTGCACCAACAGGAGCACATAGTTTTGGCACTCCTGTGCTGTGCCTGCTCTCTGTCATCACTTTCAAGGTCCTGGTTTAAGCCTTCAGGAACATTTATGAGATTGGCCAAAGTTGTTGGGGTGACTGTACTCACCTATTCAGGTGTTGGCACCTGTGTTGGCAGAAGCCATGATCAGTCCCAAAGATGGCAACGGTCACAGTGAAATATGGGCAGCAGACACAGGACCTCTGGGACCTCCAATCCTTTCATACAAGGATTTTGATAGAAACTAAAAAGGATAACTTAGTATCACTCCATAAAATTTGGCACCAGCTTTCTGGAGTACTTGGAAAATCTAGAACATCTAAGGAGGTTTGTGGAAGGGTGAATAAAAAACTTTGGTCAGTTCATAATCATTCAGTGTCTGTAAGTGGGATAAATGGAAGCATGTGTGCCTCCATCTTCAAAGCTTGCCTGTACCTCCTGAATGTCAAGAACATGTGCCTTGTTTTTTCTTGTTCAGAAGGTACAATAGAAAGAACTTCAAAGGAACAAAATGAGGAGCTTATGCAGGTCTGGATGTTCTTGCATCATTTGTTTTCAAGTTCCTACACCCAGAAACCCAGAAATCATTATCGGCTGTCTGGTATTTTATCCTTACAGTAGAAAGACTATGATGCATGAAAGGAAGGGATAACACAAAGCTTTCCTAGCTCCCCCCCATATTGCAATATTTTAAAACCTAGAATAACTGAGAGGAGAATAGGCCATTCCATTGCCTTCCATTCTGCCATCACACAGATACACACAGATACACAGATACACAGAACTGTAGGGGTTGGAAGGAACCTCGAAAGATCATCGGGTCCAACCCCCCCTGCAAAGCAGGATCCTCAGAGCAGGCTGCCCAGGTAGGAGTCCAGACGGACCTTGAATATCTCCAGAGAAGGAGACTCCACAACCTCTCTAGGCAGCCTGATCCAGTGCTCTGACACCTTCACCGTGAAGAAGTTAACTGTCACATCTGTCAACTGGTGTCAATGCTGGTGTCAAGTCAGCTGCAGTGCCATCATCATCCCAAAACACCTGCATGTGTATTGGAAAGTCCTTCTGTAAAATGCAGGGAGTCCAATAGGATTCTCTGTTTGGTTATTGTTGTTGTTTGTTTGTTTGTTTGTTTTCCCCTTCCTTCTGCAGATTTAGCAGGTGATGGATATTATTCTTCAACCATTGGGAATCAGAATACTGTATGTTCCCTGTCTGTGGGAGTTATTGCCTATTACTGTGTGAACTACATGCTTTGATCAGGATTCAAAACTAAACTCAAGAAGCACATTTTCTGCTACTTTCACACCAACAAAATAATGGTAGTGTTAAATTACAGTAGTAAATGCTCTTCGCCCCTTGTATGGGGGAGCCTGAGTAAAACTACATTGTTGCTGATACATAAAGGATTCAGATTCTGAGATTCCACAATATATACATGTATATGCATGTGTGTGTGTAGTTTCTTTTACTAAAAAAAGTCACAGAGATTTGCCATGGTTCATGAGTGTTTTACAAATTGTGAGGACAAGACAGAGAAAGTCAATGATCATTTTTTATAAAGAGGTGATTAAGTCCCTTCTACAGAGATAGTCAAGATTTCACAGTCCTTCCTAACAAGTTTTCTTAATTGCTCATTGCTCATGAATTTATGTGCGGATTGGTCTTTAAGTACCTGGACCCAGTTCCCACAATGACTCAGGAGGAAACAAAAGCTGGATTTTTCTACATCTCCTACTTTTGTGTACTCATCTACTTGAGCATTGCCTTCTGTGAGATTCACCACTTTCTGACTAGGAAAATGTAATTTGCCTTTATCTCACCCTGTCCTCTCCTGAAGTTACTCGGAGGTAGTAAGATATGGTGGGTACCTTGTGAACTGTTCTGTTAGGATAAAGAATATATGCTGTCTCGTTGTGTTTAGAAGAATACTCCAAAGAAAATCCTGTATGGTATAGTTGTGATAACACACAGGCAAGAAATAAATAAAAGGAGAGACAGCACCAGAAAATTTGCTGCTTTGGTATAGTCTGCAAGTTCAACATAATTAATGCTAGTGTTCTTCCTTTGCCAAGACTCTTCACGATAGCTGCAGCAGTCTGCTGTCTGCCAGAGCTTCCCTAAAAGCCATGATAAATTCTTGTTGCTATGTATCTACAGAAGATATGTGCAGACCTCCTTGACAGGGGACTAGTACAAAGTGACCTTGAGAGAAGAACTTAAACAAGTTCTTCTCCCAGTCATTTCATTTTCCCACTTCCATTTAAATGGGAAAGACCCACATGCCCCCATGCTCTCTTATGGGACTGACCAAGACTTTTAGGAAATACTGAGGTTCTTAGTTTCTCACTACCCACTTCAAAGGACTGTGGCTATAAGGATAGCTAGAAGCATCAATGCATGAGACCCACCGGCTCAGGGATGGTAGATCACAAAGTTGGAAGGCAGTTTCTTGCCTTTCTACCACACAATATTTTTTATTGTACTGTGTGTTTATAAATCAGTTCTATGTATAAAACTTTTGTGTATAAAGCACTGCAGTAATATGTGATCACCCAGCCCAGTCTGAAACTGAAGTTACAAGAATTAATGTCAAAATATCTTAAATGCTTGATATGAAATTTGCTTCCTTAACAGGAATAACAGCAGAGTATTAAAAAAAAAAAAAAAATCCTACTAGTCACACCGGCTGGTAGAGGATGCTCTGGGAAAAGTAGAAGAGCCAGGACAGAATAGAGTAACATTTCCCTTTTTTATCTTCAAATTTCCAACATAATTTGCCAAAATACTGTGGTGTTTTCAAAGTGATATAACATTCTTCATTTAAAGCATGATGTTTACATGGCAACACAATGCAGAAGAAATGTCATTTCCAGCATTGGTCCTATGGATACATGCTCACTGATGTGTATGTAACTAGACCTCTGCACCTCAGTACAGGGTGACCCGGTCACAGAGGAAAATTGGTTTGCTCCACATTCACCTGAACTTACTGCTGCCTTGGTGATGAGTGTCATATCTTCACATCAGGTTTGCCTGCCATTGTTACAAATACTTTAAAACTTTGAAAGTCAAAAGCTTGTGTGTGTATACATATATATATTAATGTATACATAAGATATTAAGATATTTGATGTAGAATTCTTCTACTTATAGTAGTGCTCCTTCAAGTTCTCTCTTCTCTGTTACAGGAACATTTATCCCTCATTTTTGTAGACATGCCTCTCAAACACCAGTTCCTCTTACGAATGTGCATATGAGTTTTCTATTTTTTCATCCTTAATAGGGTTCTCCCATCCTCCTCCAATAGTGTGAGCAGTCGTTGATACGAAATAGATAGATGTTAATAAACAAATGCTTTTTTGTCTTTAGTATAGTACAGTTGTCTCTAAAAGACAGCTCTTGTTTTTCCTTAGAATAGCTGACCTTCTTTGAAATGGCTGTCTTGGCTTGAGCCCTCCACGCTGAAAGAGAGAATTGGTCATTGTCTACACAGCGTTGTGACCAGTGACCACTGAACCAAAGAGGTCAATGTGAGAGAGAACATTAAACAAGCTGTGCGGGAATAGCAGAGAGGAAGAAGAAGTACAGAGAGCCTGAAGTAAAGCTCCAAGAAGGAGAAGAAACCCAAGAGTTTATAGAGAAACAGGGAAGACAACAAAAACAAAATTAAGAGAACCGAGAAAGACAAATTAAAATGAATGAAAGCAGAAACAGGAATACTCTTGTGCATCCTCAGGCTGTCATGGTAAAGAATTACAGGTTTTCCTTCACTTCACCATGGAAATAAAAGAATTATCATTAAACTGTTCTATTTTATTCTTCAGAGAAATGACAACAGAAGTTCCCCATCATGGGAAGTCTTAACATGGAGAACAAGCCCTATTACAAGCCCTTCTTTATGGTTACTGTTTCACTCAAATGCAAGAAAGCTGGTACCCAGCTGCCACCATGCTACCTTACCAGGAATTGATAGTTTTTGCCTCATGGGAGCTGAGGGGTATGGGGACAAATGTCTTCAAAAGGAAACAAAAAAAAATAATAATAATAATTGCGAGCTGGATAGTGTGCTTCGATCAACACATAGAGCATTAAACCCGAGTTAGTCACCTTCCCCAGGCAGGAGAAGCTTTCAGGGCATGGGGTTCCTTCCTGTCAACCCCAAGCACTGTTCTTTGCCTATTGTGCAAACTGTTCCCTCACAAATGTTCCCTCACAGGTCAACCCCTGTGATTTCCCCTTTCCCAGAAAGACCCTGGGTTTAGCATGTTGTACTAGCTTGTACTTAGCATGTTGTCCTCTCCAGCAAGGTTGTTTTGGGAAGGTTCTATGCCAGTGCACTTGCTATGGCAGAAGTCTTTGTGCAGGTTTTCAGAATCCTCATTAACCATCAACTGTTGAGGGGAGATTTTGGGATCCATCTGCTAATTTTCCTGAAAGATTGAAGGTAGGGAGACCCAACCTTTGTGGCCTCCACCTGGAATCCCTTCTTGTGAAAAGGCACAGAGAAGAAAAGGAATGAGCAAATGGTGGAATGCTCTGAGCAAAAGCTCGGTTATCCCTGCTATTTTGTGCCACATTATTATTTGAAAGTAAGAGGTAACAGTGTGTTTTTTAGTAGGAAGACACTGTCTAACACTGTCATTCGTGTTCTTTGAAACTCAACCTGAATGCAACCTGCTTGAATGAAGCTTTAAAACTTTATCGTGAAGTCCCTGAAGAAGTGTCTGCACTCCTGAAACACAATGAAGCTTTATTACAAGATAGATTCTGATCTTATACACAATGCTGTAAATCTGTTATTACCACTTGAAATAAGTGATACTCTCCTAGCAGTGGAAGAGAGCAGGTTCACCCTTGGTTCCAAGTAGAGGGATGAATTTGTTCTACCTAACTGGCATTATAAACTTCTCTGACATAGTGCTGGCATTTACTTTCATCTGGATGATTAGAATTAAACACAGTCTTCCTTTTGCAATTATACTTAATTAAGTTAAATCATTCTGTTTTCAGCCTTCTGTTACACTGTAGAAAACTTACTTTAGATAAAATTCACCTTTTTATCTTACTTAAAAATTCTGTCCTCAGGAGTGTCTCCCAGAACATTCAAATGCATATTTAAAACACGCAGAGCTAGTGAACTCTGTAATGGAGCTAGCAATTTTTCTTAGTTTTCATGGAATAATCTTCAGGATGATGCAAGTTTTTCTATGAGTCCAGACTGAAATAATGAGTATATTGCTGGGTTTGCCAGAGGAGAGGCGCAGAGGAGAGGTCAGTGCAGAGTCACTGTTGTAGTTTATACTGAGGTGACTGTTTACGATAGCAACAAGTAAGACTTTAGGGTGAGAAGAGCCTGTGCATCAGAAGGCTGATACCACAGCTCTGAGGAACATAGTCAGCCACCATAACACAGAGGTGCCGACCCAGCTACATCTCACAGACACAGGCAGCTTTGCTAAAAGCAGGGTGAAGGTGCATGAGGGAGGTGAATAATTTTATTTGCTTAGACATGATCCATCTGCATCTGTGGTAGTGTCAAACTGAGAAGATATTCCAGGAATATCATAATTCACAGGAATTCACAAAAAGTTTGTTTCCATTAATCCTCATCCTTTCATCACCCTCCTATTTATTTATTTATTTATGTTTATAATAGTATCATCCACTATTTATAATGGAAGTTGCTCCCATTTTATTAGTCATTCACCATTCATTTTCCTCCTTCATTAATATGAGTATTAACTTAGTATTTATTACCTAAAATACAATAGACCCTACAGGTCTTGATCAGCACCATTTGTACGTGTTTCTAAGGAGAACTTTAGTGTCTGCCTCAAAGGGATGCAAACCTGCAATTCCACATTTGTCTTGTTCTGTAGCTGGTTTCCACTGTTTCAGAAATTCAGGATTCTTAACATACAAGCAGATTTTTCAAGGATTATTTTTTAAAAGTATAAATCATGCAATATTAAAGCATGTAAAAGAACAAGTCCAACCATAACAGAGAGACACTAAGAGGTTCATAAACAAAAGTGTAGTTTTCGTCTCTCTTTTTTTTTTTTTTTTTTTTTTTTTTTTTTTTTTGTAATAAGGACCAAACCTGAAGACTTGCTGTATACAAGTGACAAAAAAAAGTTGATTTGATAATTTCCCATTAAGTAGAAACAAAATAGTTACCACACATTGAAATGATCAGACTCCTAACATTGCAAAAAGATATTCTTTTTAATTAAAATACCTGTATCATTTTAATGAAGTGTAGAAATGGAGGAGACCTATGGATCATTAAATTCAGTCCCCCTAAAATCATAGGCAAGTGTATCATATAATCTCTTGCATAAGCACATCAGTTTGGCTACACTAAATACGTAGAACAGCAACTATATTCTCATCTGTTATCAATTTCATTGATCTTAGTGCTGTGCTCTATTCACCAATTAACTAACCTTCACTGACCTGAATTCAGACATTCTGCAGAATAGTCTCTCATCCAGCAGTAAGATTTGCTGCTTTATACTCTTCCACCTGTCTAGCTGCATCGTGTTCATTTTTCTCTGTACTGAATTCTTTTTCTTTTTATTTGTTTCTTTAAAGTCATAGTCATGTTATATTGAGTAACAGGTAATTTTTTAGATGAGTCTGTCAATACAGGGGAGAATCCTTTCTAATTTATGTTTTAAAAGTAAATTTAATTTAGTAATTATTTTCACAATACAAATGATTTAACTTTGGTTGTGCAAGTGTACACCCAGTTTATGTCAAACAAATCTAATTTAGTAATGCAAACAAATGTTGTCCTTGGTGCTTGAATGGAGGTATGTACCACAGAAGACAGTAGGTTATTATCCAGGCTATTATCCTTTTAAAAATGCTTGATGGTGAAACTGTTGTTACACCAAGTACTCTTTTGATCTCTTGATCTTGCCTGTGTCTGTGGTGCTGATGGATCACAACAACCTTTATGTATAAACATGATTGCTGCATTTACTGCAATTATTTTCTGGATATATGACACTTCATTAAATTTAGTCCCTTTAATTGTGATGTTTGCTGTGTTGTTCATCAAGTCTCACATAATTTTAACTTAAAAACATCTATGCCACAACCCTTTGATCACGTTACATTTTTTTTCCATTTTTGTGCTTCCACATTTCAAGAGTATTTTAGAATTATCTTCCTGTGACCTTGATTGATCCAGATTTTCATGAAAGGATTTTCTAATAAAATAATACAGGCCATTTCTTCTATTCTATTTTGTTGTAGGGATCTCAAAAATCAGTAGTCTACAACTGTACTGAATGTTTCATGAGACTATTAAAACAGTCTCTTTAATACTGGAAAGCAAAACTGCAGAAGGAATTTTTGTTTATAGAGCACCTAATTTATCTTAACAACCATTCCTTGAACTCCTCCTGGAATTTATAAGATGGGGATCATATAGGTACTTTTCAACCTCATTTCCATTTCTCCCTCTCTCTCTCTCCCTCCCCTCCTTTCATCCTTCCTTCCTTTCCTTCCTTCATCCTTCCTTCTTTCCTTCCTTCCTGTTATAAATTAATATTTCCTGTCCTTAGAACTGCTTCTTGTGTCGAGTACATGGTATAGCTTTTGGTTTTTGAATATTTGTTTCACCTGGTTCTTTAAAACAGAGAAATTTTGGCCACTAAGAGCTGCTGTGGCTCTGGGCTGTTACATCTCTAGACCCTTCTGTCAAGGAGAATTCAAGCCACTTTTCACTTTACAGACAGCATTGCCTGCAGAGAAATTAGAGACTGAACTTGGTAGTGAAGTGGTAACTTTTCACAAGTGTCTCTCAATTCTGAGATGTCACTTTAGAAAGAGCCACATTCCCAATGCTTTGAGATGCTGTTTTTGAAGTGACAAGGGGAGAGTAATGGAAGGGAGAGCACACTAAAATCAGGCACAAAAGAAGCAAGAAATGGCCACATATGGAAGACTGGGTGCTCTAGCTTTCCATAGAAGAGGTGAGTGATTTAGAGTTTATATATAAAAGCTGCTGCCAAGCTTTTATGGGCACAGCCCGAAGACAATCAAAGTGAAAATCGATTTATTCCACATTTGGTTGGAAAAGATATTTAGTCTCCTGAAACACATTTTTTTTTTTTTTCTACAAGATTCTGTTGTAAGACCTATGAAGTTTTAACTGAGGGATATAAAATGTATCACACTGACCAGAAAATTCTTAATGAGAGATATGTTTTCACATAAAAATACCAAAAAGGTATTATTTTATATAGGATAAGCTCTACAAAGTTGTCATTTTGGTAAACAGGTGGGAGATTTCTGTATCTGATCTTAGAAATGTAAAACAACAAATAAGTTTTAATACTGTTCACACATGTAATGGGAACAAAGAGGAGTATAGCATGCTTTTCATCCCATTTAGTTTAATGTTCATCAAACTTACAGTTTTGCCCAAATTATGTAAAATTGGCTGTGCCCAGACCTGCACAAGAGTTGTTCTCACACTGTCAGGTTATATCCTCCAGGTTCAGCTGAACACTTATACTAGGACAGATCAATGCTAAGGGGTCTCTCTGTGTGTTAGTGTTCATAGCATTAATGTCTCAGTAATGAATTTGTTATTATTTTTGATCCATACAAGTCACACTAAAGGAATTTGATGAAATGACAAGAAACCAAAAGGCATCCATCCAGGGATTGTACAATTACATTTATGAGAGCTTATTCAAAATTAAGGGAAATGGAAGAGGTAGCAAATCACACTAAGGAAAACATTAGAACCTGGGACACTTTTTATGGTAAATGGAGAAATAATGAAGAAAAATGTTGTGCATTTATTTAGAAAATAACAAAGGGATTGACATAGTAGAAAGCTGTGCAATTGCTAAAGAAAGGATATTATTATATTTTCCCATTAAACTGGTGATGGTGTTAGCACAGAATCCACATCTGAAAAGAAATTTTTATTGTAATAGCAGAATATGGAAAGGTCAACAAGCAACTGGAGTAATGAGTAGAAACTGTTCCTGCTGTTGACAGGCATTTATAAACAAGCTGAAATCACAAAAAAAAAAAAAAAAAAAAAAAATCCCTAAAGATTAACATAGCAATTTAGAAATTACAAGGGAGGAATGCGGTGGCTAGTACTTTACACTATGCTAACTTTGTGTAATTGCCAAGCCTTTAATGGAGCAGTGTATTTGGGTTGCTCAACTATAAGAAGTTGTGAACTGAAACAAGGTTGAATCCAAAAATTAAAAGTGTGGGAAACAACAGAAGTCACTGGAAGTCGCTCAGCTCATTGCTATTGTTGTGTTACTTGGTAATTCTGCTCTCATTAAGATTCATGTTGCTAATGAAAAAGGCATAACTTAAGAAAGACACTTTTAACTGTAATCTACATTAATGTAAAGCTTTCTGTGTTTATAATTTGATAAAGCTGACACAAGCTGAGAGCCATTCATAAAGCAAGTTTATTCTCCAAATACATCAAGTACAGAGTGCACAAAAGAGCTTACAGAAGGAGGAATTATTTCTCAGACAGACAAAACAAACAAACAAACAAACAAACAAAAAAAAAAAAAAAAAAAAAAAAAAAAACACATTATATTAGCCTAAAAAGATTTTGGTTTTCACCTAAATCTTTTTTTTTTTTTTCTCTTCTTAAATACTTACCTAAACCTTGTGATAGAAATTGTATAACTCTAGAGGTATCTTTTTTTTAAAAAAAAAAAAAAAAGATTCACTGGGAAATGTCCAATATTCCTGCTCAAACCTTTCATATAACCTTAGCTAGAGGTTTTACTTAAGGCTAAAGCCTCTCATGAAGTATTAAGGCTGCCACAGCTTTTCCCATTTCATTTCTTCAACCACGCAGTTGAAGAAATGAAAGTACTAATCCTTCTCAGCATGGCTTTTAGTTCCAGGCAGAACAGGAGTTCACAGAGCAGTTGGGCTATCAGATTGCGTCATGCCTGGAAGCCGCATCCTGCGTTGCCATGGCAAAGACATACAACAGTTTTCTGAGTTGTACCACCCAGGCAGAGCAGCAGCTCCCAATAGGTGCTACACACAGGTCTAGCAGGGCATCCAAGTTTTGAGCGTTTATAACTATGTCTGGTAGAGTTGGGTTGAGGAGTCTGTGCACGTGTCAAGTCCATCAGTAGAATCTGAGGTAGTATGTATTTATTTAGACTCTGTATAACAAAAAAACTCATTGAATTACCATGCAAATAAATTATGCTATCCTCAGTATATCCTGCTAAACCTTAGGGATATTATTCCCTATATATAAGGGAATTATACTGATCTCAAGTATACCACAGAGATTAAAGTTTGTCATAATATTAGTGTGTTAGTGGTTGTTTTGGGGTTGGTTTTATGGTTTGGTTGTTGTTGTTTTGACCAGTTTTTTATTAACAGTTATAATAATACTTTCTTATAGATAAGATTTGTCGATTGTCTTACATAGATAATAATGATCTAATTTTTAGGGCTTGTTGGTGGATATTCTAGTCACACCTTATTTTTTTCATACTGTTTTCATGAGAATGCTGCCACTTCTATCAAGTGACAATAGCCATCTTTGGGAATGCAGGGAGAGGAGAGCTCACGTATAATGAGATTCCACTCGGTTTTCACATATGTTAGTTTTGTGTTTTTTTTTTTTTTCTGTATTGGAAGTTATTGGAAAAGATGTATCACACTGAAGAAATTGATTGCACTTCCCAAATATATGCATCTTGCGAGATTTGCTCTCCATTCATTTTTACTCAGGGTCTCTTTGCTTCATGCTAATTTGATAACAGAAACCCTTCCTCTGTAGGGAAGAAAAACCTTAAGTGTTGCAACTCTAAACTTGATCAAAGGTTTATTTAAATATTGTGAGAATAATCAGTTCAAGTTACAATCATCTATCTTGTTGAGATGAGCACAGTGTTTTCAGTTTGGGAGAATAAATGATGCTGTTGGGTCTAGTACTTTATATAACTGCAGATTCCATGTATTTAAAAAGCAACACATCAAAGTGATTTAATGCATTAATTGGATAAAAGAAGAAACAAGTCAGTCTCTAAATTAAGGAAAGTTAATAAAGCTGGTAGATCTTGGAAATACAGAAGTATTCTCTTTGTATTTTTCAAGATTCTTCTGAAATAGTTTTTTTTTTTTTTTCTTTGATTTAGCCTTGATTAAGTGTTTCAGGGGTAAAAATCCAATTATGACTAAACTCAATGTGTTGAAAATACCCAGAAGAGAACTTAAATCTAATTGATATATCTGAATTCATATTCAAAGCAAGGAATTACCTAACATATGTTTGTAAAGCATTGCACCAGAGTTCATTTCCTTGCAGCATTTTGCTTCTTTCAAGATATTGACCTCAAAAATTTGAATCAAAATAACTAAATCCAATACCTCAAATGTAGTGAAGGTTTTTCAAACTGTCTAACATGTTCATACTTTGTGATGGATTAATGGATCAAAATTTTATAGCACTCCTTCCTTAAGTTCAATTAACTTGTTTTGTGACCTTGGAGAAAGTCATTGCATGTCTTTATGTATACACCAGTGACTTTCTTGAAAATTATACTTGTTTAGTGGTTGTTGGATTTTTTATTTTTTTTAATGCATTGAAGCTTATGGATGATATAGGAATACAAGGGTACTAATGTTGTTAGCTTAACAATCTCTTTAAAACCAAAATCTCCAACTTAATGCTATTATTTATGTAGCATAATAATGCGTTGTTTTCTCTGCACTTATTAGGGTGATATTAATGCAGATGAGCCTAAAGAAGGACAAAGGTATAATTTTACTTTTCAGTCACTCAGCAGACAGACACCAACAGTGAGAAAACAGTGAGATAGTAACAAGTTTGTGACTTTTCACTTTAAGAGAAGGACATACTTTAGTCCTCTCATATGAAAAAAATAATTATTTTTCCTTTTATTTATGAGTTGGGAGATGAACTTCTCTTGAAGGTGAGGAAGACTTAGGACTACACCAGATAAGCTGGCGTGTTTTATTGGCAGTACTCATTTGGTTTCTTCATGCTGTGCAAGCTGACACGATTAGGTTGTAAGAGGAGATGACAATACAATGAGAGATAGTTACAAAGAAAATTGGGGAAGATGTAGCCATTTTATTTTCCTCTAAAATGTAATTTATGGTGATAAAATACATGTTTTTAAGATGGCAACTGGACGTGTGTGTATGTCCCAACTGGACTGAGTGTCTACCAACTGCAGTGACATCGTAATTGTATTGTTTTCTGTTGAAAAAATTCAGCAAAGATCAATTATGCCATGTGCTAAAATAGTTGGAAAGTAATACTTCCTGCCATTTTTTTTTTTTTTTAATTTGTACATATTGTCAAAGCTCAGGCAGGGCTGAATTTTCTGTCCTATGGATTAATTGTGCAACAGTGAAGGCGACACTGAAATACTTATTTATAGAGCCACATTGTGCCTAGCAAGATTTACCTTAGTTACAGTGCAGCATGAACCCAGTTAACCTCTTTCCAGTGCTGAAGAAGTGGAGCTACTTCTGACCAGCATAGTGCTCAGCTGCTAACTTGGTGGGTCCACACCTTCCCCTGCACCACCTTGACACAACCAGGAATGTGGTGATTTCAGAGCGATGATATGCCTATGACTGGGTTCAGCATCACAGTGGGGTTCTGTAGGGCTTACTGCTCCTGGCTGTGCACTGAAACCACCGTGTGCTGATGCCCAGTTCCCACTAGGTCAGGCTCAGTGCTGCACTGGGAGTCTGCTGGTGCATTCACTTGCTTGAGCTTGTAAATGCAAGCAGTTGTGCAAAGCCAGCGTGGAGGGGTTTATAGCTCCCTCCCAGCCTCAGATACGACATATATTCACCAATACACAAATGTCATGTTACTCTGTGGTCTCGACTGATGCTACCAGTACACTACATATTTAAAGGGGTATTGTAAATATAGGTATTTCAAAGGCAGTATACAAAGGATAGAGCAAAGGCTCTAAGCACTTTTCCTTTGACACTAGGAGTTGTGGATGAAGCCTTCCCTGCTAAAATATATTTTTCTGGGAGGTCTGTTTCTGTTCTCAGTTTAGCACTGAAAAACTGAAAATATGTTATTTTTTGACTCAGTGTTGGTATCAGTTTTTACACAAAGCTGTAAAGTAGAAAAGCTTAAGAATAATTTGAACAGTTATTTCTAACAAGTGTAATTAGAATTAGGTTAACTGAGGACAAGACCAGACAGTTAGACTTTGGAGTGACAGTTCCACTTAACTTCAGATCACTTGTCCATGATCCTTATTTCTATTAATGCAACTTCTTCTCTTGATCCTGGGGCCATACTACTAGGATGTCAGATATGAACGATGTACACTAGTGCTTACTCTGCTTATCTTTGGGTTTATCAATGCCCCAAAAACTGCATAAAAGAGAATACATGTGCATATGCAATGCATTAGCAATTCCTTATTTGTCTCCTTGCTTCAAAATCTGAGGACTGCATCCTCAATATGAATCGCGAAAAACTGACTCCACAATCAGTAAGATTGTAAAGTAGGTATGTTTATTCAGCGCTGGGCAACACGGGGGGTAGTCCCACCAAAGTCGTGCGCGCCAATTCGCTCGCTTGCATTCTCTTTTATCCCCTAAAATATTACATATGCATTAAGTTTCGCAACACACCTATGCATATTCATTTCCTAGCTCCACCTAGCCCCGCTTCGTATGCTATTTATCTTATCAGTCCTTCTGCGCTTGCGTAGTACTCTCTGGTGGTCGTCAGGATGAAGTAAGACGTCTTCCTCAGAGTTGAACTTTTAACCTCATCTCCTTGCGCATGCTCCCTGAGCACTTGGTCACAATCTGGGCCATAAAGTTGGTTTGGTCCAGTTCTCGGGATCCAAGAGGCTCCTGTTATCTCGACGCCTTGCTTGTTTACCTTATCCTTTATAAACAGTCTTCCTTATCTC
>CM021731.1:12042805-12086356 GCA_011075105.1 Heteronetta atricapilla
GCTTGTTTACCTTATCCTTTATAAACAGTCTTCCTTATCTCTGAGCCTTTGCTCATCATCCGAACAATAGGGTTAGATTTATCTGGTTCTTGGAGCCCCAGGGGCTCGTCTGGTCCTTGGGGCCCCAGGGGCTCATCTGGAGGCCTAAGCGCAGCATAGGCCCAGTACATCACAAATGTAGCACATATTAAGCAATGAGTGTTGTCTATATATTTATTCATAATCAGTCACTCTCTAATTTCTAATCCCATGTTTCAAATATCTCAGACAAGGGTCAAATAAACAAGCACAAGCAAACCTAAATATGACATAATTGAGTATATTTTGAGGGACTGGCTTTGTTTGCACTACTATTAGCTTCAGTAATTCAGCTTTTATTCTGGAAATATTTAAGTAAACTTTTCAGATGTTAGAGAGCCTTTCATCAGCTTTACCAGAGACCTGCATACATTTCTCAAAGGAAACACATTTTAGTTTGTGGCTTACTCAACACTTGAGAGAATAAAAGGGAAGTGTAGAAACTGTAAAATGTGTTATATAGAGTGGCTGCTAATTCCTTATCTGATATAGTTGGAAATTAGTCAATAGAAATGTTACATGGCTGAGGAAAGTCTTTGAAGTATATCTGTGATGAAAAGTAACAACAACAACAAAAAATAGCAGTATAAGAATATCCATGAACCCTGAATCAGTTATATATATTCTATTGGTTTCAGATGAGGCACTTTTCTTAGTACCTGATAACTTTATTGGCATCTTTTATCAATATTACAATGACAACAGATGGTTCATTTGTAGAGCAGGTTATGTCTTCTTTTTACGTAGCTGTTTGTCTGGATGCAAACATATTTCAGGAACTTTCAAGCAGCACCACAGAAGTTAGAGCAACCCCCCTTGTGAAAGTAATTTCCAACTTATTGTACAAGAGTGAACAGATGAACTGTTGACGTATGCTTTCCCTTCAATTATGTTAGACAAAAGTACTGTTTTGTACTTTAGAAAACAGACAGAAACAGAGAAAATATTCTTCTGTCCTCCTGGAAATCAGTGGTAAAATGCCAGCTGATTTCTGTAGTGTCAGGGCTCACATACACCTGTGTGTGCCAAACAAGAGGCAGGACCAGCAGAAACTGCACCATCAGTTAATTATAGCAATAGCCAGAAGAAATCATGTTTTTCATGTACCTAACATCTGTCATCCAGAGAATTGCAATGGATTTACCCATCAGGTACCAGGCATGGTTTACCTTCTGTGAGATACTTAAGTAGTAGTATTCAGCTACCTGTGTGAGAATAAACCGAGGTGTACTAGTTCTACATACAGAAAATGACAAGCAAGCAGGTCAGGGACACAGCTGTACTACAGTCCCAGGTTTCTGCCCTCACCAGTAAACATATACTCTTTTTTTTCATTTTTTTGCGTAAGTCAAGATCTACAACACATGCCAGCAAAAATGCTGTCTGTTTCCACTGATTTTCTAGCCAACTGCTAATTGAGACATAATGGTACTGCTGTAATGCTGGTGTATGTGACAGCTCACACCCATTTACTGTCTATTAGTGTTATTCTTCTCTCTTTAGAAACTAAATCTGGCATCACATTTTACAGCTTAGGAAAAGATCCTATGAGGAACAAAACACTAGGATACAGTCAGAAGTGCCTGGTCATTAATACCAACTACCATCTCAGTTCTCAAAAGTGCCAGTATTAGAGTTTGACAGAAGCCTATTTGTTAAGGGAAGGAAAAGGTCTGTTTTAACAGAGAACGTCTTGGTAGGATGCCTATTAAAATAACAATTACAGCCCATAGAAACAGCAGTTCTGGAGGAACCCTGGAAATGTTTTGTTTGTCTTCTATCCACCCAGTGCAAAATCTTCTGTGGATAATGATGTCTTGAGTTTATTAAGGGGATTCTTTCAAGGCTGACAGACCAGAAATTTGAACTTTCATAAAAACAAACAAGCCAGCCCTACAATTTTTTTCCCATATAAAAATATTACAGTGGTAGCCAGCACTTCAAAGACTAGGCATTTTAAGATTGCAGCAAGCAGGGAATAGCTTGAAGAATTGTTCATAAGCCAGAGCATCCCTTCATTTCTAGGGATGCTGCTTCAGGTTGGGTAGTAATTTAGAATACATCCATACTGCAGAGATAAGTCAACATATCACTTCAGAGCTGCCATTAGCTGAATATACACAACAATGCCTAGTCTCAGTGTGCTGACTTGTGAAGCCTGGCCTCACTGCCTCATCAGCAGAGCAATGTCAATATGCTGAGATCAACTTTTGCTGATTGCTGTGTCGTGCTACTTAGGGCTGAAGAAGCTTTCCCTTCTCAATGCTCCCCAAAATTCCCAGGCTCACTTTGGGGTCTCTGATTGCTTATCCCTGGTTTCTGGTGGGTAAATTATCTTTAACTTTTATAAATGGCCAATAGTTTTGGGCCCCGCTCTGTGCTTGTAACTTTTAAATACTACTTCTGTAAAACATTTCTACCTGCATCAGACTGTCTGCAAGGCAGATCCAGCCCAGAGAACTAGGCTGGTCTCAGTGATGAAGATGCTTTTCTCCCCTCTGTATCCTCTGTGAAGTCAGATAGTCCCATGCGTGGGGAGCCACATGAGGCCCTGCCTCAGTTTGCTGTGATCTGGAATTAACATTTAAGCCTGAGAACATATTTGTGGAGCTGTAGTGTAGGATTAGGAATCTTCAGGTTCTAGAGCAAAACCAAAACTTCCTAGGTATTTTGTATCCAAAACTAGTTGGGGGGAGGGGAGGAGGAGAGGGAGGAGAGATGTAGAAATTCTAATCAACTTTGGAAATGAGAAAATCCACAATCCCTAATGCAGCACTACCCCTGGAATACATGTTTTCTATAGGAAGCTGAAATTTTGCCTGAAGCTCCTGTGCCTGACTCTGAGAAGACACATCTGGAACAGATGGTGGCACTCACCACCAACCCCACCTGAGGCACACCTGGTGCTTACTGCACACCCAGGAAGAGCTGTGCTCAACATTGCAAAAAGCTGCTCAGGGAGTAAGAAACTAAAAAGATTAGAGTTAAAAAAATAATAAGTGAAGAGGAGAGGCACATTTCTTAAAGGCAAGAGGGTCTAAGAGCATGGAAAGGTCAGTTCTGATTGTTTAGGGCCATCCTCTTTTTAAGCAGTGAAGGATGCTTCATGCTGGAGGGGAGGCTTTTCATGCAGTGTCGGTTTACATTCAGCCCTGGGAAGAAGGATTACCATCTCCTTTTCAGAAATGTGGAAAGTAGGCCACCATCCCACTCATCTGCAGGCATGTGGAAACAGTGGAGGAAATTAAACTTGCAAGCAGTGATTTATTGTGGCTTACACTGCTTCACGTGTGCAAGTCAGAGATTATAATATCCAAAGAAAGTGTTACCTCCAAAGTATTGGCTGCAGTGGCTCCAGCAGCCTGCAGTGAGACTTAAATCAGAACTAAACGGTAGTGTTTTTACAGGTATTCAAACATTCAAAAGGGTCAAATGGCTGAAAAAAATAGGTCTGTAGCCCTTACAAAACCTTCCAGTAAATTTTTGAAAAACTTTGGGAGTTCAGCTGCTGCAGGCTGGATAGGTACTGGCCAAGGCACATTGGGCCATCAGCACCTCTTCTTTGTATGCTTTCAGTCTAGCCTTACCTTCTCACACCAGCAGCTCCAAGCTCAGCACTGTCCACCCTTGCTGCTTACTGGTACAATCTGTCCACAGGATCCATCCTTGGGCTTTGCACCATTTTCAGCCCATGTTCCAGTCTTCACCCTGTGCTTCACAGCCTCACACACAGAGCACTCCCACAAGTGATGTAGATATCTTATGGCTACACAAAAGGCTTCACACTCCAGGTTGTCTATTGGTCATCATTTGTGAGCCCTGCAATTCCCGCTATTGCTCTCCTGTGAATTGTTCCAAGCTACTCTGAGAAATATGCTGCTTTTTCTACTCTCCCCACAAGTCACCACCTCCTTCTCAGGAGTTGGCAGATGATTGAAACTGATATGAGATTTTTAAAGCATTGAAATAATATCTAACACTCTAATTATGTTGTTGTAGGTGCTAGTAATAATAATATAATATTGATCCACCAGATTTCAGGCTGGAAAACTCAGCAAGTCAGCAAGATTGGGAAATGCAAAATGATCTTTAAAGGTGCCCTGTTCTCCTAACCTGTAATGAAATACTAATCTAAAAATTGTGATTGTGGAGCAATAGTGAATATTTCCATACAATCTGCCCTAGAAGAGAACTTTGAATAGCAAAATATGGATTCATAATTTATACATGGCAGAACTATGTACCAGAATGTAGAGAAAAAAAATAAATGTATAGAGATTAAAAAGATAGATGAAAGCAGATCCATCCCTTCTGGTCTTATGAATTGCATGTAGGATAGTGAGATGAACTCCGGGGTGAGGATGCAATATTGGAGAACAAATGTCTGAAGTCTGAATTGCTGCCTCCTTTGCTGTATTTCTTTCTCTGGAGCCTGAGCTAGTGTTTAAATGAATTTATTTTCCTGTGGCTGCTCCTGCAGAATACATTAGCTATTCATAGGCATTGAGATATATCAGGCAGGAAGGGCACTGGGCAAGAGGAAATTTGCATTAACCAGTGTGGCTGAGGGTTGATGTAAGCTCTGCTGGTGAGAATATGACTTTAATTAGTAAGGGACAAATTATTGAGGTTGAAAAACAGTATTCTTTCCATCATAGGCACATCTCTTCATTTTTTTGAGACAGTTTGGGTGCTGGAGATCTCAGGAAAGTCACAAGAGGTACTTTGCAGATATAACGGATAGCTTAGCTTTGGGTTTCAGACATAATCAAGAGGAAGAGAAACTGGGAGACAAGATTCCCAAAAGGTCACACAGAAGGAAAGGCCACTGCATCCATGCTGTAACTGCAGCATGGACATGAGGAAGAGGTGCCGAATGTCTGGGGGTCTGTGAGAGCAGTATGCAGGGCATGTTACATGACTGTTCCTCACCTGGGGCATGATTGCCACTGCTGGTCTCGTGGCCAAGCAGGTCCCGCTGCCTGCAGGTGAGTGCTCCCAGGCTTGTGGGTTCACTGCTGTAATGCTCTTTAATGGGTAAATGCCAACACAGTGCAGTAGATAAACATGTGCTACCAGTACTATTGACACAGAAGATGAGGCATTCATACTTACATACTTAAAGGATTACTTTCCTTGTTTGCTTACTTGCCTGACTACAGAAAAAAAAAAAAAAAAAGAAAAAAAAAAAAAAAAAGAAAAAATTACAAGAAGCAAAGTGCTCATTTTGGAGGAATAACAGCAATAATCAAAAATCAGTGAAGATATTAACTGTTCAAATCTGTCGGAAACTAATCATTTCTTGTTGTTTTGGATGGCAATTTTGGGAGGCAATCTATTCCCCCTTCTGATCTCTTGTTCTTGAGAAGACTTACCCTTTTAGCAGAGCATTTGAGTGATGAAACTTTTATAGACTTCAAAAAGATCAGATGCAGATGCCGATAGCATCATAGGGGTGACATCCTGAAGCTGGAGTGGGTAGCATGTCTATTTAACAGCAAATCACACAACCATCTGATGAGCTATAAAGCGTCACCTCCAATTTCCTTTTCCTAGAACAGGGACCAGAGTAAGTAAAATCAAAAGACTGTTTAGTGAGTTCATCAGGGACAAGCAGTCTGCAAAAAGAGCAAAAGGCTTGCAAGGCTGATTTTTAAACAGATTTATTTGTCTGTTTTTTCAAGGTCTAGTTTCTTCGTGCCAGAAAGTACATGCACACAAGCAGATTTCTTCCCATGCTGCCCTGTGTGTTTTGTTACTTCAGGCAGAGAGCTAAGAGGGATATGCAAAAATTCTACTGTTGTGTTCTATGAAGTGCTCACAAAGGTAGGATCCTTATACATTTTTCCTCACAGCTATAATAGGAAAATAGAGAAGACAACATGGCTGGGAAAACCATGATGTGTACATAAACCCCTAAAACATAACTGCTTTGTCAGATCTTTTGAGAGCAATGACTTCACCTTGGTATTTCTGATAACAACATCTATCTCTGCATACAGCTTTCCACCTGTAAAAGAGAATGGGTTTGGGTGAATAATCATTTTCCTCTTTTATACCAGGCACACAAGAACAAGTTTGAATTGAGTAACTATAGGGCGAGCTCTGCAACCCTATAGGCTAGCATTAAATTATAGGCTAGCATTAAATAGCATAACTTCAGAATTCCTACATCTTTGTTGTGGTTTAACCCGGCCGGCAGCTAAACACCACACAGCTGTTCACTCCCCCTCCCCCTCCCTCTCCCTCTCCGGGATGGGGGAGAGAAACGAGAAGTGAAGCCTGTGGGTTGAGATAAAGACAGTTTATTAAGATAGATAATAATAATAATAATAATAATAATATATACAAACAAATGATGCACAATGCAATTGCTCACCACCCGCTGACCGATGCCCAGCCCAACCCCGAGAGCCGGCCCCCCACCCTGGCTAGCCACCCCTATATATTGTTCAGCATGACGTCAGATGGTATGGAGTACCCCTTTGGCCAGTTTGGGTCAGCTGTCCTGGGTCTGTGCCCTCCCAGCTCTTGCTGCACCCCCAACCTGCCCACTGGCAGGACAGAGCGAGGAGCTGAAAAGTCCTTGGCTTAGTGTAAGCACTGCTCTGCAGCAATTAAAACATCAGCATGTTATCAGCACTCTTCTCATCCTAAACCAAAACATAGCACCCTACCAGCTACTAGGAGGAAAAATAACTCTGTCCTAACTGAAACCAGGACAATCTTGTTGATAAACATTTCAGAATTTAGCTTATCTTATTAGACAAAATATTGCAAATGTCAGCCTGTGTGTGAAGCAACATCAACAAAAGTTTGGAGTATTTCATCTCTGAATTTTGTTTGGGGTTCATATTTAACTAAGAAACTTGCTGAAATTGTTGCCTGTTCAAAAGGGGAGGGGGACAGATGGCTTCTGCAAAGTTGGTTGTTCTCCAGAAGTTTTGTTTCTATGCTAACTTTACAAATGTAGATAGGATTTTATAAATAGGTATGGTATGAAATGCAACATGGCCTGTGAAATTTAAGCAGCTCTTGAGTTAACCTCTGCAAGACTGATTTGGTTTAGCTAAACCCTGCCAAGTCAAGAGTTGATTTAAAGTCAATTACCGAGCCATATGTTTTCTTCTCTTAACAAATGTTTTCTTCTTCTTAACAAATACAAAAAGCTTTTTTTTTTTTTTTTTTTTTTTTTTTTTTTTTTTAGCAGAGCTCCTACACTCTCACATGCTCCTTCCCAGGAACACAGCCCAGTCTCACACCCATGGCTGCTTCCCCTTTGGCTGTGCCCTCCTCTGCTGCATACCCCAGCATACTGGCCTGCCCTGCTGCTCTGTTCCCAAATCCATTTTGAGGCTTGGCAGGCACCACAGCCTCATGTATCTTTGGCTCCCTGGACTAGATGCCACATGGGCCATTTCCCATATCCCAGAGAATGGGGAGGTGAGGAGGTAGGATCAGCAAAAAGAGTGACCAATCTGTGTATCCATACTTTACCAGGTTGCAGGGTGCAGTTCAGGTGCTAAGTGTTAAAAAGTCATGGTGATAATTGGGGGGGAAAGCAAACAGGCACATAGTCTGTGAGCCAACAGCTGGCATTGATAATGTTCTGAGCTGAGCTCTAGGAACCACATATTGATAGCATCAGTTAACAAGAGAAAAGTCATGATAGTTTTGTTGATACTTTGTGTAGGGAACTTAAACTGGAGAAGTCTCAGAAACTGACAGGGAGAGTATCTCTTGCAAGGAATTATTTATTTATTTATTTATTTATTTATTTTAACAAGAAACTATTTTGACCCGCTACCTGTAACCCAGGAATCTTCGATGCAGAATTACTTTTCAGAATGCTTTTCACAATTGTTTCCTCTGCAGTGTTAAATAAATAAATAAATAAATATGTCATTTCTGTCTTTAGGATTTCATTACAACTCTGCTAACTGTTTCTTCCACAGATTCCTTCAGTGGTAAGCCAGTTGCTGAGAAAGACAGTAGTGGGAAAGAATAGGGCTTACAGGAATTTGCAAACCTATAGGAAGGAAAGAAGGAAGGAAAGATTGGTTTTCTGCCTACCAAGGAATGATTTTTTATCTCTAGCATTTCAGTTTTTAAATTGGGGTGATGATACTGCTGAAACTCCTGCAAGTGTTCTGCAGCCATGTTACAGTGATAGGGAATGGGCCTAAATTGGGAACATCTCTTATCATTTCCATTCCTATCCTCTCCTCTCCAATCTTATACTTTCCCATTCTACCTCATCTATTCCCAACTCACATTAATTGCAATTCCATCCTTCCATTTTAGATGGCTGAATATGCCAATTCTCAGGTAGCTATCAGTAAACATTGTGTGGTCTTTTGCCAGTGCAGAAGGTACTGTTGGTTTAAACTTAGAGAATAAATCCTGTAGGAAGCCTGTGCCATGACTACCAAAATAGGATTTGCAGTGAAGGAGCTGTTCAGCTGTCCCAGCAGAGCCTGGGATACAGCTTCAAGCTTTCTGAACATCTTCCTTGTAAATGTGCTTCTGGTAGCAAGGGGAGATGAGCTAGAGGCATATCACTCCCTTGAAGTACCTCTTTTTTGCCCCTGCAAAACTAAATACACATTAAGTGAAATATCATATTATAGGACATATAAGAATACACATTGATACATATTACAATGTAAATAACTTATAATGCCAGCTAAATATTTTATTCTAGTTATTGTTCTACATAGCTATGGTGTATTTTTAAATTTATTCTCTTCTTTGAGAGCTTCAGACAATCTTCAATATCGTTTGTCCTAGTAATTTCAAAATCATATGCTTTCCAGTATATTTATATTAAAAAAAAAAAAAAAAAAAAAAAAAAATGTTTTTTTTTAAGAATGTTTTTCCAATGAATCTTAAAAGGAATCTTAAGTTAGAAAAATGCATTGTCTGGTCTATATGTTCTGGACAGAAGATGAGAGATAGCTACATAGATATTTAAAGCAAGGAAGGACCATTCTGTAGTCCAACGTTATGCATATCTCTAAGCACAGAATTTCACCTGATAATCCCTAAAGCAGAGGGAATTATTCTTCCCTATTATATTAACAAACATTATTAGGCCTAAGAACCACTGGTAGAATTTCTGCATATCTTTATGAAAGACTTTGCATCTCAATTTAAAGAAGATTTAAAGATGAGCTATGCTTTCCTGGTGCCAGCCCATCACACTGCTTCAGGCAATTGGGCAGCAGCACAGTGCACACGGTAGCATAATTAGCAGAAGATGTAATAGTCCTTTTTCTTATTCAATACATCTTTAAATGGAGGAACCTTTTCTGGAAACTCAGAACCAGACAGAAATATACCCTCTTTTCTTTGTTTCTCTTGGCTGTTTCCTTTCTCTAAAACATCATGAATATTAAAATTCAGTTTTGCTTTGTTGGCTGCATTTGAAACACCCATTGTGCCATAACCTCTTGCCCCTCCTTGTATGTAAAAGCCCCTCCTCATTTATTCTTTACTGCTTCCCACAGTCTCTTCACACCCCCACCAAGACAGGAAATATATTCAGGTGTTGACAGGGTCCTCTGCTACTCTGTGGCCTTGCTGCTGTGCAGAGGACCGGACGCAAGAACATTTTTCTGCACCACTGAGTGCTGCATTTGGCCAGAGCTGGAGTGCCAGCTGTCCCCAGGGCCAGGGCCAGGCTGGAGGCACCTCACGTGCAGAGGTTTGCTTAACGGCAGATGATAAACCAACTAAGCCTCAGTGATGCTACATTAGACTTTGGGGCATTTAAAGTAAGGAGGCAAGGTGATGCATAGTCATTCATGGGGGATGGGAGGAAATAATCTTTAAGTGATTCCAGATTCACCAAATGGGTGAATTAGAAGTGGGACTGTAAAATGCCACTTTGTATGCCGCATGCAGGAATCTGCCTCCTGCACTCCCATCCATTTTATAGTACAGTAATCCCATTGACTTTGCTGTAGTTTTTCCTGATTTACGTGCATCTGAGATAAACACAAAGCCCAATGTCTTTCCAAGCCATCCATCTTTGTGGGGAACTACTTTTGAAAGAAACAACTCAGCCATGCATAAGGGGAAGTCATAATCGAACTGTAAGATCTCCAGTGGCACATTGTGTTATTACCTCCTGAGTAGTCTGTTTCATAGCACAAATGAAGTGAAACATAACATTTTTTTCCAGCTTTAGAGAAACCAGTTTTTAAAGCAGACAAAACTATGTCAATAATCTATGCTATTTGTTCAGTTTTGTTCACATTTTCTCCATGTACAAAAACTTGTGCTGTCCTGGGATATTTTCTTAGTGTACTTGAGCTGTGCCTATTAAAATTGGAAAATACATTCTAAAGATGTGAAAGACTGTGTTTCCAGAGGCCTTGGTTTTATTCTCTTCCCGAGTTCCTGAGGTAGGTTATAGCCTTCATTGCAAGGTCTACTATATAAGTAGAGAGTCTTTTATACAGAAATCTGGTCTAAGACAATCACATTTTTTTCCTTGGTGTGTTTCTTTTGTTTTTGTCTGCAAACTTAGGAGCAATATAAAATTGTATATCCCATGTATATGCTACCCTAAGCTGATACTGTCATAAGACACACTCAAAAATAATTCTTTTTGAGCCTTACACAGCAAGTGTACAAAGCCCCACAAAAAGGTTATAATTACAATCACTTAGTGTTTTTCTCTATTGTGCTAGTGTACTTTGGGTTGTGATGAAGTAACAAGCTGAAAAAACATTATATATTATTTAATTCAAATGATGTTTCATACATTCACCCTTAGAAAATATGATTCATTAAAAAAATAAGGAAATACTCCAGCATCATCAAAGTGGTCTATAAAAAGCTTGAGATTTTCTTTTTCTTTATTTCAAAATTTAATCTTAAAGGGGATGATCTGCATGCTGTACATCAAAACTTTACATTAATTTCAGGTTGCCCTGGAGAAGCTGTGAATGTCCCATCCCTGGAAGTGTTCAAGACCAGGCTGTATGGGGCTTTGGGCAACCTGTTCTAGTGCGAGTTGTACCTGCCCATGGCAGCGGGGTTGGAACTAGATGTTCCTTAAGACCCCTTCCAATACAAACCATCCTATGATTCTATGAGTCTGAGACTCTGAAGGTAATTATTTCATTCTAATGCATTAGGAAGCTGTAGTAATAATAGTGGTATCCACCTTCTGACTAATTGATCTGTGTTAACGGATTTAAAGATTGCAATGCTATATTATCAACTCAGTTTTCACGAAGTTATTTATTTCATCAAGAACCTTTAAAAACATCTATCACTTCTGGATTCTGCTTTGTATCTCTATTCTCTTTGAAAATATATACAAAGCTATACCCCAGAGAAACTCAGCAAAATTAATCTCCAGATTGATATATGCAGCAGTGGGGTACAGCTCATGGTTCTGGATTACTGAAGATGTTCAGGGAAGGGAAGGGAAGGGAAGGGAAGGGAAGGGAAGGGAAGGGAAGGGAAGGGAAGGGAAGGGAAGGGAAGGAAAGGAAAGGAAAGGAAAGGAAAGGAAAGGAAAGGAAAGGAAAGGAAAGGAAAGGAAAGGAAAGGAAAGGAAAGGAAAGGAAAGGAAAGGAAGAAACAAGTCAAAGTTAGTGTAATATTCTATTTTACAAAGAGACTATTCAATAAAAGATATTTCCAACTAAATATCAGTAGCCCTTCCTAAATAACCCTGAGATTTTTGACTACTAAATTTCCTTAGATTCTGGAAAATTATCCGAATTTTTGACAATGAAGCAGCAGACTAAGATGGCTTCCTTTATGTGATTACTTTTGAAAAAATATGGCCATCAATATAAATATTGGTCACAGATACAGTACAGAAAATGTATCACTATCACTCCATTTTCTTTAGATCACTGGCTTTAGATCAGACCCTACATTTCTCTTCTTGTGCAGCCTGACAGTGAGTTGTAATGTAAGACTAATTACAATAATAGATGCAAGAGTGGGTTTTCAATGCTGGATGGATTTTTCAAAAAATTATTGAGGTCACTAATTCCTTTCATGCAGGCTATGAATAGAAGTACTTTTCCAACACTAACCTAGAAGAAAAATAGTCTGTGATCTGTTATCAATTCATAAATCTTTGTCTCTCAGTTCTTGCAAAGTGACTGATAGTCTATTTAAAAAATAAAGAAGTGATGTACTGCAAGCAGAATCAGTCAGAGAGATTATAGGTATATTTCATAACAGTACTTTCTGTACACTAAAAGCAATAATAATGATTTCCCTTTTATAATTTCCAGATACAGGAATTGCAAAGCTATATGTTTTATTTTAAACATATTATGCACACAAGGAGATGCCAATCAGAGTGCCTTTAAAAAATCAAAATCAGTGTGAATAGCAGAATATTGAAATTGATTCCCCTGACAACTTCTCTGATGGTACGGTGTCAGCCTGTACTTTATCAGTATTTTGGTGCAGCTAGCGCTGACCATATCTATTTGAGTGAGATGATACCACTGGGAATGCTGGAGGACAGAAGTACAAATATTTGATTGTGGTATGTGTATAAAAGTCAGTTTGTGAAGCATTTAATTGTCTGAAGGGACCAGAAGCAGTCTGACATGAGGATTGTCTGTAAGAACAAATGCCCGTCCCTTGTGGCCAGTGGGACTGTTCCTGGAAGCAGAACAGCAAGACTTAGGAGAAGCAACTGGCAGGGTGCCAGTTTGACTCCTGCGTCTTGCCAAGCATTGGGTAGATTTGATGCCCTCTGCAGTCTTCAAGGAGAAGATGAATGACAGAAGTATTTTGTGTGATTTGGTGGTGATGACTGACTGAGCAGGGCATTCCAAAACAGAGTTATAGGGCTAAGAAAAAGGTAATTCTTGTAAACACATGCAATACCTTTTTGTATCTCCTTGATTGCGGGTATTTCACTGGAAACTAGCTTAGACAGAACAGAAAAAAAGACTAGAAATAAAAACATTAGCAATCGTATCTGTAATCTTTCTTCACATTATTCTCTATAGTATGTTAAAGGTATGCTTTCATGCATAGGAGAGGAGATTGTCTCTCCTGTGCTGTCTGGTAGCAAGTTCTTGAAAAGTTCTTGAAAGACCAAATATTAAAGTCACAATATATATTCACTGTATGTCATTTTAAATGCTACTTTTAAAAGGTAATTCACAAATTTATATTATAAAGAAACCAACTACAATTTACTCTTAATAGGAATCAAATCTAAAATTCAAGAGTAACCTCAGAGATGCACGTATTATTTTGCTGCTTGTGCTCTGAATGCAGTCAAACTTCCTTTTTAGTGAGACACTAAAAATAGTCACCCCTGTAATGTATGTCATGAGTCAGAAATCAATAAGAATGTTCTGCAGGACAGTCTATTGATTTAATATAATTAAAGTAAGACATCTATTTTGGACTTCTTGAGTGTGTGAAAAAGGTAGCACTTTTGTCAATTGATTGTATTTTGGATGTAGGGTTTGTTCAGTGCTACTGCTGGTTATGTTAAAGGGTATTTTTCATTTTGCATGCTTGCTTGACAAAAAAATATCTGGTTAAGTGTGAGAAGTTAACCACATAATTAAAGTGTTTGCTCAATATATTTTATAAAGAGGATAACTATTAAATTCTTAATTTAAAGTGCAATTCTTTAATGTGAAAGGCATCAGTGACAAAAGTAGTATCTGCAGTACAGTTTACAGACTCAGCTTATACCTGAAATCTGGTTTAACATAGATGAGTTTAACTGCATATGTACTAACTTCTTGTTTTGGAAAAAAAAAAAAAAAAAAAAAAAAGTGAGAGGAGCCACTGACACCATGTGGAAAACTTGGAAAGTGCCTTGTATAAAAATAATTTCCTTTCCAACTTGATAGTTTGCTATATCTTTTACTTTCTGATTCATCTATTGTTAATGGAACAGGGTGAAGAGGGAATGGTACTTCATGAGAATGCAGTCTTTTAAAAGTGGAAATGGGCCTTTACTAAGGCCACAAAAGACCATGGAGTAGAGATGGGTTTGGATTAAGAGAACTCAAGTCAACAAATTCCTACCCTCTGGTCAGTGGACCTTAGAATCATGAGAAGCCATTAACAGCAGAATAGACTATGCTTTGAGGAAAAATAATAATAATAATAATAATAAAAAGGCAGAGATGTATTAAGTGTACCTGCATATATTATTGGTCTGATCATAGTACCTAACCTGACTCTTTGTGAGTGTGGTACCCAACTGTATGATCAAAAGTCTGTAAAAAATGAACAAAATACGTTCCTTATTTTCTGGGGAATGGAAAAAAAAAACAAAAAACAAACAAACAAACAAACAAACAAACAAAAAAAAAAAACAACAAAAAAAAAACCACTGGTATTATCTTCCTTTTTCTCAATATCTCTTTTTATGTGTGAGGGATAAAGTTTCTGAGAATAAAGCATACTCCTCACCTAATTTGATGGCAATGTTTGGTCCATCACAGTTATTTAGAACAGAATTTAGTTTTACCTCCAGAAAGAGAATCTTATCAGATGGCAATTGAACTGAAGGCAAGCTACAGGAGAGAAGACACTCCTCCAGAGTGAAGCCTCTTTTCACTCAATATTCCTGGAGATAAAAATGTCCCCAGTGATATATAAGGTGAGGCAAGATACACAGATGCACAAAGAAAATTACTCAGAGACATTGTCTCTGAATAAAATGGTTTTGAAAGCACAGTAGCACAGACAACTTTCTAATGGTGCAGTGTCTCAAGAAAAATATTTACCATAGTTGTCATAATTAAACTTTTATTCTTTCTCTTTCTGAAGGATATGTTTAACAGATTTATGTTATAGTATTCCTTTGCACAACAAAAACATTTCAGTGAATTTTTGAAAGATTTTTGGGGACATTCAAATCAGTCCCAGAAGTAATAATGGCATTAAGTCTGAATTATTTGGTACTTTTTATGCATTTTTAATTATATTCTGATGCTCTGTTATATTTAAGTTAGATTAATTATTCTTATTTTCCTTGAAAAAACTATGTAATTAATGAAATACTAAACCACTGTGAAGCAGCAAGGATGCCCACATACGTGTTTGTCTATTCTCATCATTTCCAATTTAATTTTCAGTAACTTTGGTTCTTAAAGGGAAACCTATTTTTTACAATACAGAGTTATTTAAAAGGAAATGCAACTTAATAAAGGAACCTGTTGACTTTTCTGAAGATAAAATAAAATAAATAAATAATGTATATATATATATATATTTTAAAAAGGCATTTTTGTCAGCATTTCACAAGTAGGCTAGCAGAAGCCAGTGCTAGGAAGTTGTTGTACATTTATAATACAGAATTGTACATTCAGTAGTGCCACGCTGATGATCAGTACCTTATGTGAGATGAGTGAACAGTCTCTCTGAAATCCTAAGGCCTAATAAATTCCAAATGATTTCAGTGTTTATATCTATGCCACATATCTGCTTCTTATTTAATACAAGTTCTATCAGTCTGTTAGTACTCAGATGCCCATAACATCAAATCAGCTGTAGTAATCTCAATAAGCCTATGAATGAAGAAGCTGTGGTTTGAAATAGTATCTTGTTTTTGAGAGCTTTTTTGTTTCTTTCTTTCTTTTGTGTGTGTGTGTGTAACAGCAATGATAGTTCTTATGAACTAATGTTACAGTAGTGTGAAGCTCATGCTATTTTCAGTGATCTTGGGCTCCAGCCCTCCAAATGGTGGGCATTTGTAAGGACACTTGTACCTCATCAGGTCCCTATTTAAAGACTTGAGAACCCCTCAAAGATCCAGAAGTCTCCCCATTTGTTGGACAACTGTAGAACCAGAACTTTGTTGAACAAACCAATGACTTAAATGAACAAAGTCATTCCACTGAGTTCTTCTCTTGTAAATATTTTATTAAGAAAATTCAACAATATTAGAATTATAAAACTACAGAAATTTGAGAAAGAACTGAGGACATTGAGGAAGAGGTTAACATTGTTTTATTTCTTAAATAATAGCTGAGGCTGAATTTTCTGATGCACACAATTATTCTTTATAATTGTTTAGGTATATCACTTATTCTACATTCTGTATTTTGGTAAGCTGCTTGTTTTCTAGATTACTACCTATTATTTATCTGACCTTCAAAATTTGATCAATTTTTCATTTTTTTCCAGTAGGGTTTAATTTACATATTGTGTTTAGAGCTCAGTTAAAACAAAAATTCAAGGTGAGCTGGAAAACTACTGCAGAAATTATTGAGTTCTTGTGGTATTAGAAGTATTTCCTCTACAACCTTTTGGTTATAAACATTCTGAAGACCTATATAAACATTACAGTAATGTTTTCATTAAAGGGCTCAGACTGTTGGTTATTGTCTGACCAAGTTTCCCAGATAAGATCTACTTATAGACTTACTACTTGCTGCTCCTTTTTACTCTAACCAGTAAGGAGACACTTACCATTTTCCCTGGGATATTTAGGGAACCTGGAATTTTATTTTAGACAGCAACTAAACAGGCACACTGAATCCTATGACTACAAAGATAATTCTATTCATTATTATGAAAAAAAAAAAAAAATATAGGCTGGATTACTTCAGGATCCCAGGATCCTCATTCCTGTATTGTAAACTAATATTTAAGTATCCAGACTTATATATTCAAGAAAGTAATATAGCCTCACCTATTAAAAAGAAAAAAAAAAAAAAGTGTCTTTTTCCTTTTACTAATTTAGTTGAAACACTGTGTTGTGACATACTAAGTCACGTAAAAAATCCTTAGACATCTGAATGGAATGGAAACTTCTCAGACTTTTTTATTCTAATGAACTTAATTTTATTATTTTGAAACCGCTAGTACTAAATATTGAAACATTGGAAAAACTGAGTTTAAACAATGATAAACTTCTGAAATCACAACCCAGTTTAGTATTCCTGCATACAGGCTGAGGAGTCTGAAAATGTAGGTTTATGTTTAAATACAGCCAAATCTGTTATAACCTGATAAAAGCTTGCAACTCAATTTTGCCAATCAGGCAGAATTAGTAGCAGTTTTTGAAAATGGTGATTTAAAGTAATAATAATAGGGAACTACCTTTTCTTCATGGAATTATTTTAAGGCAGGCCATTGTATATGCAGTGAGACCTGAACCCACTGGCACTTCTTCACTTCAGTAACTCAGTGGAGCTCAGTGGCATACTCATTACTCAAGAGCATAGTTTAAGGTGATCCAAGAGGGGTTGCAAGGAAGGGTTGTTTGCAGCCTACTGCCAGAATAGTGCATTCCCAGGTCATCTGGCAGCTGATGCTTAATCCATAGCAGATACACCACTACATTTCTACTCATCTAACAGCAAACACTGCCAAAACAATGCTGGTTTTAACACAAGTTAGAATAGCAGAAATACACCTGCACAGACAACACTTGGTCTAAGAAAAAAACCTTTCATTAAAATTTAACCCATCAAACACATTTTATCATATTTGAAATGACACTATGAATTAATACAGGATCAGCACTTTGTGTCTTATGCTCATGGCATTTTTGATTTGGTATGGGGAGTCCTTTATTGTTGAACCTGTTAGGTTAGTCAGCAGTACCATACACATAAGATTTTTCTACTTTGAAAGCCCAGGCAAAGACACTACTATGTTTTGTTTGTTTGTTTGTTTGTTTGTTGTTGTTGTTGGTGGTGGTGGTGGTTGGTTGGTTTGGTGTTTGTTTTTATTTCTTGTAATGTTACCTATGTTTTCTGAGAGCTGATGTAAACGAATTCACACAGTAAGTAAAGGAATCTATAGAAGTTGTATTTATCTTATATTAAATTGAAGTCCTGATTATCCAATAGACTAGAATCATTGTAAGTCATTCCAGTCCATTGCATAAGTACATAATTATATATTTAAGAAAGAGATAAACATATAGTAGAGGTATCAGTGAGGAAGACCTTTGGTAGCTGCAAATTGTTACAGATTCCTTTGGAGTACATCTAAAGTAGCTCAGGTTTTAATCAGAACTATGCATGTATCTATGGTGTAGAGTGTTCTAATATTTACGTTAGGTGAGCAATAATGCTATTAAGGTAAATACTAAATAGGAAATTATATTTAATTTCATAGTGTGAATATGTAGTATCTCTTTACTTGTACTTAATACTATTAATTTTAGTGAGAATATATATGAATTCAATTATTCTTTTCCTTAAATATTTGTCAGGACTGAGTTTGAGATGCAACCTAAGGAGAGTTTGCGTAGGAAGTATGAAAAACAATTTTTTATTTCAAATTTTGTTGCAATTCTGACAATTTTAATTATCTACATTTGGAAATCAGCTCTCTGTCCTCCCAATGCATGGTTATTACATAAAATAATGGGGTTCAACTAGTCATATTCATTCTCAATAAATTTAATAGGATTTAGTCAAGTTACTAATTCTTGAATATGACACCCATGAAACATGAAATACAACAAAGTTAAAACAGACATTTCTGACCATACACAAGATACACCCATGAGCCATAGACTTGCAAAATCTTGTTCTCCTTCTCGATTCTTTCTCTGAGCTCTTAAAGCAGTTTGTGTTACTTACCATGACATGAAGTTGCTAGAATCTGAAATGAGATGAGTTAATGGCATTGCATTATTTCCTGATGACAAATTCATTAGCATATGTCACTGCTCTCACTTATAATTCAAGTCTCTGCTTGTTTGGAGCTCATTGCAAGGGAAAATCTGCAAGGTTTTATATTTCCATTCTTTACAAATGTTTTATGTGGTTTTTATGCAGTTGAGCAATGCATTCAAATGAAGGACTAATTTGTGTGTTCTAGTGGCTACACAAAAATATGTTGTCTTAAATTATTTAAAATCTTTGTCAACTGGAATGACCTACAGTATATAATTTGTATATATTATATTAATTAGGAATTGCATGTTTTTTTTAATTCTACTAAAATAAAAATGTAGATAACCTTTCTATACTCCCTTTGTGAACCATTCACATTATAGTTCATTTCATCAATTAGTTATATGGAGTTAGGCTTTCACTGTGTTTTATTCTGGGTAAAAGATTAGCAAGTGCAGAAAGGAGTCTTAGTTGTCCATAGTTTTGCCAATGCTCCCAGGACAGGAGCTGAGGCAAGTGAACAGCATTGTATTCCCCAAGATGGGATGAGTTAGATTCATTTGGCCCTTCAGTGTGGTGTCATTTACAGAAATGGCTGCTTAAATACAAGGTAGCACTGAGATGGGAGGTAACACAGCAGTTGACAGGCACCTTAACCTGTATAACTGCTGGGTTTTAATTCTGTTCCTTACTCCATTAAGTCAATACAGTAGACATGAAAGACCTGTATTGAAAATTAGGAAAGAGAGATGTGTTTGACTTTGGAGAGGCAAGGCGTCAACAGAGAGGGATGAGAGGAAAGTTGCTCAATGCATAGTAGTTGAAATAAAGTAAAAGGAAGATAAAGTGGAAGAGATGAAGACAGAAATGGATGGATAATTGTCCTGAATGGAGACAGTAATGTAACACTGATTTTTTGAAATGAAGATCAGGCATTTGTAAACTATAGGCGGGAAATATGTTATTATGGACAGAGAGTCAGTTAAAGAAACATAACTGTCACAACTTGAGAACAGGGAATAATTGCCTTGTCAGAATATCAGTCAGGGAAAATGACTATATAAACTGAATTTAATTTATAAAATAAACAGGTTGAATAACAGACTTAACAAAAACCATAAATGCAACAGTTTCTTCATAACAAGATGCATATATTTTTCTTTTAACTTAATATGCTCTGGAGTTTGCAAACAAAATAATAGCTTTACGCTATCAAGGTTTAAACATTTAGCTGATGCATTAGGTTAGATTCAATACCAAATTTAGGTAATTAACTGGAATTAATTGGCATGGATGTATTAGAACAAGTCCAGAGGATGAGGCCATGAGGATGATTAAAGGGCTGGAGCACTTCTCATATGAAGACAGGCTGAGAGAGTTTGGGTTGTTCATCTTGGAGAACAAAAGGTTCTGAGAGAATTTACAGCAGTCTTCGAGTACCTAAAGAGGACCTACAGGAAAGCTGAGATGGGACTCTTCCAGAAGTACCTAAACTCCTTAAAAGTATCCAAAAAAATAAATAAATAAAAGCCTTAGCAGGAAGAATTTGCCCTCCCAGCATGTGTACTTATTTTTTCCAAATGCATTGCATCTTTTATAGAATCATAGAATGGCTTGGGTTGAAAAGGGCCTTAAAGATAATCTAATTTTAACCCAAGCCATAGGCAGGGATTCCACCCACTAGATTGGTTACCCAGGGCCTCATCCAACCTGGTCTTGAACAGCTCCAGGACTGTGGTACCCACAACTTCTCAGGGCAACCTGTTCCAGTGCCTCACCACCCTCCAAGTGAAGAATTTCCTCCTAACATCTACCTTATATTATTTCCATTACCTTAATAAGATACAGTTGTTTTCTGCACATGCTCACTCAGCATGAAAAGTTTTGGCACAAATAAGTTTCTAGTCATACAGATTAGAATTTCAGGATTTAATGTTAATTTTCCCTCTGTGGTTAATGGAGAAGAACAACAACAAGAGCCAGTTTTGAGTTATCTCCTGTAAGAGTTCCTCTGACAGCTGCTGTAGACAGAGCTGAAAATAACTAAAGTTAGGTGGGGTGAGTTCAGGCCTAAATAGGAAATATACAACTGAAGCAAGTGAGTTATTGTCTTCTTATTTCTTCATAAGTATTCTCATTGTATGAATTTGTGGTTTGTTATATGAATTATTACAGTGTTTCCTATATTGTAAGGTGTATTGCTAAAGCTATCTCCCCATCTATGTTAAATATAGTATCACAGAATCATAAAATCATTTATGTTGGAAAAGGCTCTTTAGATCATCAGTGCTAACCATCCACTTAACTACCAAGTCCACCACCAAGCCATATCCCTAAGCACCACATCCACATCTCTTAAATACCTCCAGGGATGGTGGTACTTCAACACCTCTCTCGGAAGCCTGTTTCAGTGCCTAACCATGAATAAATCCTTCCTGATATCCAATCTAAACCTCCCTTGGTGCAACATGAGGCCATTTCCTTGTGTCATAGTACCTGACACCTAAGAATGAGATTTGACACAGTCCTTGCTGAAACCTCCTGTCAGACAGTTGTAGTAATTGATGTAGTCTCCTCTCAGCCTCCTTTTCTCCATACTAAACAGCCCCAGTTCTGTCTGCTGTTCCTCATATTTTCTAGACCCTTCACTGGCTTCGTTGCTTCTCTCTGAACACATTCCAGCAACTCAATATCTTGTAATGAGGGGCTCAAAACTGAACACACACAGTACAAGAGGTGCAGTCTCACCAGTGCTTAACACAGAGAGACAATCACTTCCCCACTCCTGTTGTCCAATATTTCTGATTCAGGCCAGGATGCCATTGACCTTCTTGGCAACATGGGCACACTCCCAGCTCATGTTCAGCTGGCTGAACACCCCAAGGGCCTTTTCTGACAGTCAATTTTCTAGCCCTGGTTCCTGAACCCTATAACCCTACATGGAGTTGACATGACCCAAGTACAGCACCCAGCATTTAGCCTTGTTGAATGTCATGTGATTGGTCCCAGCCCATTGATCCAGCCTATCCAGATCCATCTGCTGAACCTTCCTACCCACAAGCAGATCAACACTCCCACTCAACTTTGTGTCATCTGCAAACTTACTGGGGGTACATTTAATCCCCTCATCAAGATCATTGATGAAGATATTATACAAACTGTCTGCACAACTGAGCTCTGGGGAACATCACTTGTGACCAATTCACCAATTAGATTTAACTCCATTAACAAAGGACCTTTAGGCCAGGCCCTCCAGCAACTTTTTCCCAGCAAACAGTACATCCATCCAAGCCATGAGCAGACGGTTTCTCCAGGAGAAGGTTTTGGGAAACAGTATCAAATGCTTTGCTAAAGTCCAAGTAAACAACTTCCACATCTTTTCCTTTGTCCACTAAGTGGGTTGCCCTGTCATAGAAGATAAAAAAGGACCTGCCTTTCATAAACCCATGATGACAGGGTCTGATCACCTGGTTGTCCTGTATGTGCCATGTGATGGTATTCAAGATGATCTGCTCCATGACCTTCCCTGGCACTGAAGTCAGACTGACAGGCCTGTAGTTTCCCGGATCTTCCTTCCTGCCCATCTGGTAGATGGGAGTCACATTTGCTAACTCCCAGCCAACTGGGACCTCCCCAATTAGTGAGGACTGCTGGAAAATTAATGAAAGTGGCTTGGTGAGAACCTCCACCAGCTCCTTCTAAACTCTGGGGTGTATCCCATCCAGCCCCACAAATTTATGTGTATTCAAGTGGTGTCGTAGGTTACTAATCATTTCCCCTCTAATTATAAGGGTTTCATTTTGCTCTCTGTCTCTGTCATATCTACCTGCATAGAAGATATTCAGCTAATTTGGCCATCATCAGCTGCCAAATTACAATTTATAGAACTTTGAAATTTAGTCCATGCAATTCAAGTTCTTTCCTTCCTTAGTAATGGCCTTCAGGAGCACAGAATACAGCAGTGGTGACATGTCAGTCATTATTATTCACCCACTGTTCCTTGCATTATTCTTTTATGCTTTTCTTTTTCCCTCTAGTTCTCTGTCTCTCATTTTACAATAGGAACTGATGAGTACTCTCCATTAAAAGGAACTGTGCCATTTTTTTCAGGGCTGACCATGCAGTTGTTCAAATTAATTGGCAATTGTTAATGATCTGCCTTTTCTCAGTTGGGTTAAAGCAATCTCCACTGCTCAGGGTTATTTTATAGGGCAAACACAGCATCATAATTACAAGAGAAAGTACAAGAAATGCAGAATGGCTTTAGATTGCAGACATAAAGAAGGGCAATTTTCTATGTAACCATTCTGATATTCCAAGGTGTTTAAAGCTCTCACTGTTTTATTTTGACCTTTGGACCATAGCTGTGGGGTTTTTGTTTGTTTGTCCTTTAACTTGTTCTTTGTAGGTTAACTTGCCATTAAATTTACTACTGTGATTTTCTTTTCATAAGTTCCAGGTATAAGCTGCTTAGAAATTAACTTGTTATTTAATATTCTATAGGTAGCAAGTGAGTAGTTATATCACCGCAAGAGTGCATAAAGAAGAAAACCTTTACTGCCGCCATTCTGTGTATGGGGAGTCCAAGGCAGAAAGGTGGGATGATTTCACTGCTGACCCAGCAGGACGATGTTTGGCCCAGAAAAAAAAAAAAAAAAAAAAAAAAAAAAAAAGAAACACTGTATCCATGTTTTCAAGCTATGTCCTCATACAGAGGACCTAGATAACACTTAACTTTCTTATTTTTTCAAGATTTTCTGAATAAAGCTGTCATTGTTTTAATTCCATGTAAAATAGGTTTATGTACCCTCAGCACTGCATGGTGCTGAGCTCACTCCTCATTCACTAACTTTTGTAGCTGAGTGTTCAGCATTTATTAGATGAAATCCTTTCTAATTGTAAATGGGGAATGAGTCAGCCTGTTCCAGTCATGATAAATGAACCTGATTAAACATTTTGTGTCAAATATAGCACAGTGGAAAGGAAAGTCAAGAGTAAGTGGATTGAGGGGCTGCATAATTACAACAAATGGTGCTCATTCACTTCAGGGAGGTAAAGCTGTGCAGCAACGTCAATGCACTGAGGTCAGGAGAATTACAAAAATGTTATGAGCTCTGTTCTCCACTGGAAATCTGTCAGGCAGTGTGTGTATTTAGCTTTCTAGCCTCCAGATACCTTCTGAGATTTGTGTGTTTTTGTTGTACATACCTCATACTTTAAAGGTGAACTGAATGACTCCCAGTGACCTGCCCAGACCTCGACTGGAGTTTTCTGCTGGAACTGTCAATGAGGTGCTAATGCAGACTTCTGAGCAAAAGACAGCTCAGACAGATAAATAAAAATGGAAATGTTTAATAACTGAAAGAAATAGAATCTGTTCTCTATAACTCCTTATTTACACTAAGTTTTAATTTGATTCTAAAATCTTAAAGGTCTGATTTTATCATTGAGAATTGTTAATAAAGCAAGCTTTCTTTTCTTTTGTTTTGCTTTTAGCTGATTAAATCCTGCTTACATTTCTGTCTGTGAATGGCTGTTTTCTAACATTTCTCTTGATTAAAAAAAAAAAAAAAAACACATTGTTTTTCAGCTTTCTGTTGTGCTCTGATATATACTGGCAAATAAAGAGGAAAAGAAAGAATGGAAGAGTATGTTTTATGGATTCTTAGATATTTTATAAGACTTTTCTGTTGCATAGACTAAAATTTATGGGGCTATTGGAAAATATTTGCTACACAAGACTGGAATTTTGATTCTTTGCTGAAAGACTTTCTGGAATAGCTACAATGCAAGTTTCAATATGCAACATATTTTTAGTATGGCCAATAGGGAAAAACTGCAAAGCTGGCAATTAGCATCTCCCATGTTTCAGATAAAATATCAATAGCACAAAAATCTGCAGTCCCACAAGAGCTCATCTATGAGCTTGACTTTGCATACACCATTAAAGTACTGAGGCTATGCAAGGGCTGTGGGATTAAGCATTTGTGTCAGGAGCATGCATGGGAGAATGCAATGAATATTTGACCACCTCAGTCATTTATCCAACCTCAAATTTTCTTGACCTGACTGCTTGAGAAACAACTATTAGTTCATTTGCATGATGAAGGAGAAAATGCAGTATATGCTGTGTTCTGTAACAGCATGATTTTCAGCAGGGCTTGTTTTAGAGAGCAGGTCCTGCTACAGGGCAACCTCCACCAGCAGTGTCATCCTCTGGCTTTTCTGCCTCTACAGCTTCACATCCCTTGTGCAGCTCATTGGCAGGTTGGTAGGATGCAGTAGTTGGGATCTCTTAGTAGAAGAGGGTCCAGTCCGCACAACTTCATGGCAAGCTTAGGAGGTGCCAGATAATGAGATGTGTCATAAATACTGCCTGTGTTTTGAAAGGACTGGAATGTGAGTACAGCAATCATGTTTTTCTTCAATGATCAGTTCTCACCTTCCAGCATCTTGATGGTTCATTGGAATACATTTAACCATAGATGTTACCTGTGGCCAGTAAAACATGCAGTCTTATTTCTAAGGTAGCCACAGTGCTTGTGTCTTATGTTCTGTGGTCACTCCAGAAATCAGTGGCAAACTTCTATTCCAAAGCACAGATGCATTTCTTAGAACAAATACAAACCTCCTGACAACATTTTTTTTTTTAATATGAAAACGAGGAAATGGCAAATCTCACTCTGGTTTGTAACAAAAAAAAAAAAAAGTCTTTTTTTTAAGTTCATTTGTTTTGCATGTGGAGCTCTTCTGTTCTGTAAAAATGTCTCTTGTGATTATTAAAATCTCACAAACTCAGTAAGCTTAGAACAAATAAGACTGAAGATATAAGTCTGTACTTCAGTACTAATTCAGTCTTAAACTCTGTGAGGAACAATGTGACACAAAGACATGAAAACTGATTACTTTTTGAAGTATTCTATTTCTATTTCCTGGTCACGTTTTAAGGATACTTTGTAACTCAAGTACATTTTGGTTCCATTTGCTATGTTATCCTTTGCCTGGAACAATAAGATTATCTTCTATCTGTTGCAGTCTACTGTAATTCAAGACCCTGATCACTTTTCCCATATGTTTCTCCCATGGATGTGGCTAGGCACTTCTGAATTTTCATCCCCCACCCCTCTTTGGTTTCATTTCAGGTTAATTCCTTGCTGGATTTAGCTTATACATTCTCCAAAAATCAAGTGTGCATTAACAACGGGTTTACTGGGCTTCATCTTCAGAATTTTTTAGGCCATGCTGTTATATTATGGTGCCATCTGGGGGGGGGGGGGGGGGGGGGGAGAAGTAAAAAGAAAAAAAGTACATGTTGTTATAAAAGTCAAGTAACCATCATTCAAAGATAGATAAACCTTACATTTTCTTGACAGGGGTTATTAATAGAATCATGATTATAAAATTAGCAATCTGTATAGGAGAACACTTAGTGAGTTACAGAGGACAGGATTTAAAAGTGACAGAGAATGCACCAAGGAATTAGATGCATAGCATAGAACACTATTCTGTAAACACGAATGAGAAAGATTATCCAAAACTGAAGCGTAAGTCCTTAAAGCAAAGGAAATACTTCAGCTTTGCTCCCATCAAGATTTTCTTTTTTAGTTAATTGTCTTAGAAGGCATCATGCCCCTTGAATTTACTGAACCGGAGTTGCTGCAGACACTTATGAAGAATAAAATTTAGCCAAAGAATTAGAATGATTAGGTAGATTGTTGTAACTATCCATAGACTGAAGATCTGAAATTAACCTCCAATAGAAAGGTCAAGAATTCGCTAGTTTCCATCTAAAGGCTTGATCAGTTGATGATCAGGATTGTTTGGCATGGTGAACTCCAGCAGAAGGAAGCTGGATTCCTTGACCTAAACAATTCCTCCTAGCCTTCCTTCTGTTCTGGTGGGAGCTGGTTTGCCTGAAGGCCCCTTTCTCTTGAATAAACACTTTACTCCTTGCATCAGGGAAGATACAGTAAAACATGTCTTTCTGCCTGTGGCTGCCTAAGAAAGCCTCCCTAGAGGTAATCACATTGGTGACATAAAGCTTCAAGTCACATTTTGGTGTAAAAAAATCCTTCTTCCTTCCCATAGTAATATCTCTATCACTAAATCAAGAAAAGTCTACATTCATGACTGTGGTTTATCTCTCACTCATATACCAAAACAGATTTTGGAAACCTCAAAATCATTCCTGGGTGCTCTTTTCATTCCATTCCATTTTCATTTCAAATCATTCCATGATGCTCTTTTGGGATAGAAAATTCTCAGTGTCTTACAATGGAGGAAATGAAGAAAAGAGATTTTTCTGTGTAATGTAATGCACTGCCATTTGTCCTGGAAGCAAGGGATTTTTATACAGGAAAATATGCTCTGTATCTAAGAGCAGCAGAACAGCTCTGTGCTCTATGGTAGCTACTTCCATAGTAGCTCAATTCAGAGATCAGGTGGCTATGCAGTTCCGTGTATTTTTATTTTTATTTTTTATTTTATTTTATTTTATTTTATTTTATTTTATTTTATTTTTTCTGATAGACATACCTGGCAAGTCCACCTGCCCACAAAAGGGAATATAACTTCCACTAGCAATTTTGATTCCTCAAGCCACTGCCTCATTTCAGATATATACCTGTGCTTTGACTATATTGAGGCCGTTTGGCAAACCTATGCCCTGAAAGCAGTGGTGAAACTGCCAGGAATTACATGGCTTCCTTAATTAGTAAAAAAAAAAAAAAAAAAAAAAAAAAATGGTGAAAAGTAACTGAGACTTCAATCAGCTGTGATTGTCAACACCTCTCTCAGTGTTGGCAATCTACAAGCAGTGCTAAAACAGTCTGTAATCTGGCCCTGACTCAAGAAAATATCACTCTGAACTAGTAATCTTGCCAACAGCTATCCTGTTTCAAATCTTTCTACTTAAGTAATTGCCTTACATTTACCCCCAGAACCTAAGAACTTTTTGAATATGTTTTAATTTCAGAGTGATGCATGTTCATTGAACAGCTAAGGACAGATATGCACACTTTTAGATATATCAGCAGAATTCAACCTAATATATCAAGAGGTGTTGTTTGTATGCTCTAAGGATTTAGAAAACAAAACTATATTGAGCTGGCTCTGTTTACTCTTCTCAAACATACTGCAAATGTTGAGATGAGTGGTAGTTTCCTCTTACTAGGTATCCCAGTTTCAGTGTATGTTGACTCAATCATAATTTTGTGAAGTTTTCCTGATATTGTTATAAAAATTTTACTTCTCAAAAATTAAAACAAACAAGCAAATAAACAACAAAAAAAATGTTATTCTTAGAGAACAGAAATATTTTATTTATATATTTTTTCCTTAAGAAGTTCTCACCTGCCACTTTGGAACTATGCTTGTTTAGCATTTTAGATATAAATATTCATGTGAATATGTGTGTATATGTGTTTGTGTTTATTACGTGTGTGTGTAAAGGATATTCTTTTGTATCTCTGTATCAGATGATGCACATACATTCTGATAATTTTCCTCTTTTCTTCTTAGTTTAGTTTTTACTCTCATCCACCTTCTTATCCTAACTAATCACAATTTATTCCAGCTCCTAACACTGATATGGGCTTCCTAGCAAGGTAGTTGATGCCCTATGACAGTCAATGTTCAAGAGGCATTTGGATAATGCCCTGAATAATATGCTTTAACTTTTGGTTAGCCGTGAAGTGGTCAGGCAGTTGGACTTGATCTTTGTATGTCCCTTCCAACTATTCTGTTCTGTCCTCTTTCTCTTCTCTTCTCCTTTACCTCAAAAAAAACAAAAAAAAAAAAAAAACAAACAACAAAAAAACAAAAAAAAAAACATAAAATCCAGTTCTGTCATCCTAATTATATATATATATATATTATAATATATAATATATTATAATATATATATATATATATTATATTATATATATCTCCTTACACTATGGTTTTTGCTTCATTGACTGAAATACGATTAGTTCTGCCTACTCTATTCAAAAACTGTAACTTTCCTTCCATCCTGGAATCTCTCCTGTGGGAAAGCATGGGGAGGGATGGCTTCATCTGTCTCCTCTGCTGCCATGCTCTGGTCTACTGTTCTAATTTGAACATGAAGACACCATAAAGATCTCTAAGCATTCATGATCATAGACAATATAGGAACAATGAGATTTAAGCACATAGATGGTGGATTTTTATCAGGAAACTGGCTATCTGCTAAGAAATGCTGAGGAAGTGAGGAATGTGAGCTCTGACTGTCTTTTTATTATTATTATTATTATTGTTATTTTTAATTTAGCAAACGTACTAAGATATTGCTATCCTTGCTTTCTGCCCACATCTTTGTTAAAGGTTATTGTTCCACCAGTAATGGAAGTAACAGAAATGTTAATATGCTGGTTCCTCAGCCACTGTTATTCACAGTCTTTGTCCTAAAGCACCCTCAGCAGATATTTAAGTTAATGCCACTCTGTGGTTGGCACTACCAGAGAAACCAGTATATATTTTATTTCTGACATGCCTATTTGGGGACTGTTAACTTCCCTGAAAGCATGAAGTGGAGTGCCATATTGGTATCACCTTCACCCCATGTCTGCTCTATCTAAAATAAGCGCTCACACTGTGCTTGTTAAAATATAAAAATGGGGATAATGGGAAATTAGGAAATCTTCAGTTCGGCTTGAATATTTGTATCCAGTTTGATTAGTCCTAGCAGGTGCTTAAACACTGTGTTTTCATATAAAGAGGTGTTGTGATTTAACCTGGCCACACAGCCATTCGCTCCCCCTCCCCCTCCCTCTCTGGGATGGGGGAGAGAAACAAGAAAGTGAAGCCTGTGGGTTGAGATAAAGACAGTTTATTAAGATAGAAAATAATAATAATAATATTAGTGTGTACGAAACAAGTGATGCACAATGCAATTGCTCACCACCCGCTGACCGATGCCCAACCTATCCGCCCCACAGGGGGAGCAGCTGGCCCCCCCCAACCTCAGCTAGCCAACCCTATATATTGCTTAGCATGATGTCAGATGGTATGGAATACCCCTTTGGCCAGTTTGGGTCAGCTGTCCTGGGTCTGTCCCCTCCCAGCTCTTGCTGCACCCCTAGCCTGGCTGTTGGCAGGACAGAGCGAGAAGCTGAAAAGTCCTTGGCTTAGTGTAAGCATTGCTCCGTAACAATTAAAACATCAGCATGTTATCAGCACCCTTCTCATCCTAATCCAAAACATAGCACCCTACCAGCTACTAGGAGGAAAAATAACTCTGTCCTAACTGAAACCAGGACAAGGGGCTGTCAGCATGTGTGACCATGCTGCCTCTATATCATCAAAAAGATAGCATTACATCTTCATGATGAACAGTATAAATGTCTCCCAGATTTTTACTGTGACTTTCTTTGTTAGTATGACCAGTAGGTGATTTTATATGTAGACTGAGTGATTTATATTTCGTAGAGTACTAGAATCATAGAATGGTTTGGGTGGGAAGGAACCTTAAAGATCACTGAGTTGAAGCCACCCTGCCTTGGGCAGGGACACCTCCCACCAGACCAGGTTGCCCAAAGCCCCATCCAGCCTAGCCTTGAACACTTACAGGGATGGGGCATCCACAGCTTCTCTGGGCAACCTATTCCAGTGCTTCACTACCCTCAAAGTAAAGAATTTCTTCCTAATGTCTATTTTAATTTATTTTTTTTTTAATTTAGTTTAGTTTAGTTTAAAGCCATTCCCCCATTCCCCCTTTTCTTACCTTTGTACTCCCAGACAAAGAGTCACCTTGTTTTGTTTTGTTTCATTCTTTTTCTTTGTTCACATCCAAATTGTACCAATTAATTTTACCAGCCTGGTGTGTCACTGTCAGTGCTCTCCTTCATTACCTTGCCTGGTAAAGTTGATCACGTGCTGAAGCTCTGGTGCTTCTTTGTTGCGTATGTGGGAACAGCTTTAAATAAACACAAGTGTTGAAAGATTTCATGTAGCTCCTGTTTCCAGAGAAACCAATTTCCTGTTGTCTGGGCATGTTCAAAAAGGTTAGGTCAATTGTAAACTAAGCATAAACCTTACTGCAGCTTTGTGCTGAGTGAAAAAAAAAAAAAAAAAAAAAAAAAAAAAAAAAAAAAAAAAAAGTTGTGATGGAAAAGCTAATTGTGATAACAAAGTCTTAAAGCAAATTCTTTTAACAATGAGATTAATGAATGGGTGAGATGGTTTATCCAGGGATAAAGGCAGAAGCTTATGGGAATCTCCTCACTTTTCTGAATTTTTCAGTTTCTCTGATTAATTTTCTCCTTTTTTTTTTTTTTTTCCCCCTTCTTTTCTCCTCTACACAGCTATTTGAATCTTTTTGTTTGGTTAGCTGTTTTTTGTTTGGTTAGTTGTTCCCCCCCCCCTCCCTCCCTCCCCCCCCTTTTGTTAGTAGTGGTGTTTTTGTTTGATTTTGAGATACGCTTTGGGAACATGAATGTTCATACATTGCTCATTTTTCCTTTCAACTTGGGAAGCAAAAAATCTGAAAAGACTTTACTGGTACGTGTCTTTTCCTTGGGATTTATATTTATATTTATCAGCTTTATCTTGCTTTATCTATTTATCAACTAAAATAATCTCACTTAAGGTAGATACCCTTGGAAAGGAAAGATAGTAAAAGACTGCTGAGACTCCTCAGAAGAGAGAAGGGCAGCAGTTTTTTATTGTAAGCCTGTTGTGCATTCTGCACAACATGTGGACTGTAAGTCATGCTGACTCACGTCTGTCCTCTTTCGGCCGTGTTTTTCCACTTGCACATTCCCATTACTATCCTGTCGGTTACCCTTTGTGATTCTCTTTTTTTTCTTGATGGTGCATCTTGTATCTTCGTTCACTTCTTCAGATTTTGTTGTTTCTAGACATTGCACATTTTCATCTGGAAAAGTGGTTCCTGCATGTTTTGGACATATTTGAGAACCTAGTTTAAGATTCCTATGGATTTCGTTGATGGCTTTAACTATGGAAGCCGCACAATTGATTTTGGTTTTTGGCTGGTGCAATGGCTCTCTCATCTGTGGCTCCTGATGCTTAGGGAGCATCTGGACCACACAGGCTTCACTTGTTTGAGCCTTCTGATTTGGAAGACCAGCTGCTTGGTGACGTGGCCTTCTTACACCATCTTGGTGATTTTTGATGATTGCATTTATGGCCTTGATTTTGGAATTAGCACAATACATTGTGCTTTTTGCTTGGCGCAATGCTTCCTTCATCTGGGAAACTGGTAAGAGAAAATACACATATTTAGAGACCAAAAACAAGGAAAGCCTTCAGCAGTATTGACAGAGATGCTGACTGGTTAGGCTTAGTGGTGAATCAGAGTCATTCTGTTACCAGATTTGCACCCTGACTGATGGGAATTTCTCTGGCTTAGTTTACAGTAAGAGAAAGGTGCGTGTTTCCTGTGCCCTGACGTTCTAGCATAGACACCTTTGTTGTTTGAGCATTGTACCAAGCCAGCATAATTCCTCTGTTTCCTGATAATAAGATGGCTGAGCTACAACTTCTCGCTAGGATTTTCAGAGATGGTGAAAATATGCTTTGTATCCTTTAGTATTTCTGCGTCTTCTCTCACTTTCCTGTTGGAACATATTGAGGGGATGCAAGTTGGAAGCTACTGGTGGGACACAGATAAGGTTTTAAGGGGGCAGAAAGGATATGAAGAGGCAGCAGATTGGAAGGGGGTGCTGTTCCGGCAATAGTGTTCTTCAGAAGGCTCTAGGGTAAATTTCTGTGGCACTGCAGGTTGTGAATTGTGAATCCGTGTGCTACTTAACTGACAGTTCAGCACACCATCATGCTTGGCAGTGTCTTGCACTTTCTATGTGCTGTGGTCTCATTGCAAAACAAGGTTATTTGGCATAGTTGCACATGCTTTCCTCTTGTTTCCAAAAGTACTAGAACCACAAGTGGGATATTTTGGGAATAATTTTCAACTGCAGAACCTTCCTGCACTCACCTTCCTGTCACCCAGGGTCTCATAGTGGCTCCTCAGCTCCTTCACAGTGATGGAGAAGGGCTCAATCTGGCAACTGCCACCCAGGGGCTCCTCCTTGAACACGTCTGCCCTCCTGCAATCTCCTGGGCCTTTCTCCACAGTGCTGCTGCAGCTGCTTTTCATTGTTGCCGGGGACCACGGGGCTGGTGGGCGTCGGAGCTTCAGGCTGGGTCTCATGGCACTTGCAGACTTCCACCTCTCCTTGAGGAGTTTCACAGAACCCTTTTGCAGGGTCAAATCAAACAGCTCCTTCGTGCCCTGTACCTGTAGGTACATGATGACATAGCTTGTACTTCAGACTGAGCTATCTGCAGTGTTGGTTTGTTAGAACTTTTTTTGCCTGCTTTTTTTTGAGACAAATATTTAACCAGGATTTGAGTTGTCTGCAGTATTTTACTGAAGAGGATAGGAGAAGAGCTACATTTCTAAAATCCAAGGGTACTCGTGAAGGAAATTCTGTTTTGACATCTACACTTGCCAGCAATGAATTTGAATTTAGGCCTAAAGCTGACTCTAAGCCACATCCCTACCTGCTCATGGTCACTTAAATCCCTACAGCTTGCTTATAGCGATTCATTCTTAAATAAAATACTTAATGAAGACTGCATGTCTGAAACTGTCGGTAATTTGAATTGTTTCCTGGGCTTTACAAAAAAAGTAGGAAGAAATCTGGGGGAATAAGAAAAGCCAAAGAGATTTGGAGTTGGGTTTCAATGGTTTTTAGCATTTCACACCACCTTTACTGACTGCACTTTTTAACTTTTGCTGGCCACTGGTAAAGTTATCTTGTTTAAATGAAAGGGAGAGCAGACAAAGCATGTACATTATGAGAAAAGGACCAACATGTTGCCCACGAGGGCTGTGACTCATTCAAGCCAATGTGTTTTCCAAACCACTGCAGCCCAGCCCCCAGGACCAGAGGAAGGGACAGCACAAAAAGAATCCGAGACCTTAGTTTATGGCCATGTTTGGAAGGGAGGAAGGGGAATGTGAGAGAGAGAACTGGAATCCGCTTCAGTTCTTCCATCTATCTGGTGACTAATATTAACTGACCACACTACTAAAGGAGCTTTTCTCCACTAAAGACTCCCTGAATGTGCACATGAGAGCTGCATGCTTCTGACACTGTCACTTGAAGGGCTTGCAGTTTCTTTTGCATGTAAGCAGAGCCTCAAGTATCTACAACATTTTTTTATTTCTTTTGCCCCCTTCATGCCCATTTATCACATGAACAGTATCAGGCTTTGAGCTAGACAACCTATGTTCAAAAAAATGCATGAGCTTGTGTATTTGTAAGGAACTAATCTTACTGCTGGGCTCTTCTCAGTTTAGTTTTCCTCTCATGACACTGCTGTACTCTTAACGTGCCTGTTTAAAAGAAGACAAATTGAAACATTCTCTTATTCACTGATCCCATTTGACTAAATAACACGATGCTTGATTGACAGTTCACAACACACATCTGAGAAAATCCTCATCCTACCTCACAGTCACACTTCCAAGAAGTAAGGACCGCAGGAAGAGGTGCCTCCTTTTAACCTGCCTGTCTGCATTATGGGCACACAGTCAGTCCACAATTGCCAGGTTACCATCTCCATCTGTGGGCATATGGAAACCAAGACAACCAAGTCAGCATCCTGGCTTTCCTTACCTAAAAAGATCAGCCAGAGACACCCCGGGGCAGAATCTTGTGTTGGTGCATAACCTCTCCTAGAAAAAACTTGGTGTCCTTAGGGACAAGTTCTTGGGTGGACCATTGCAGTAGATAATAAAGGCCCCCAAACAAAGAGAGCACTGTTTTTTTCATTTTCATTCTACACTACTTAGCTAACTTCAAATTCTCTCTTAGAGCTAACTGGCAGAAGTGTTTGACCAGCTCTGGCATGCCATGCTTGGTTTTCTTTCATTTACGAAAGTTGATGTTTTTTTGTGTGTTTGGTTAGTTTTGATACTCAGAGAAGCATCAAAATGTTGGGTAATTTACCGTTGGGTGCATTCTCTCTTCCTGTAGTATGGCAGAGACTTCTGACTTTCAGGCTACAGCTCTTTGGCCAACAAAACTTTTGAAGGACTCTCTAATAGGCCAACCTGTTCTTTCTGAATGGGGAATTAAGGGAGAAATCTGATGTGAATTTCTGTGGATCTTGAGAGAGAGAATCAGCAGGCAAAGTCATAATTTTGTAATTGCAATGCCATAACTGGACATCATAAAGCAATTCAGTGCTCAGAGTCAGGTTGAAAGGTGATTCAGAAGAATGTGCTGCCCATCTGTGTTAGGGTACTGTCTGTTGTGTATTTGCATTCAGTTGACAGTTAATAAATGTCCTTGGGAATATACTGTAGGGGAAGAGGGCAGAAAGAGATTTCCATTTTGTTTCAACCAAAGCCCTGTTGTTTGAATTTAAATACCTATTTCTCAGTTAGGTGTTGGAGTTCTGTAGATGCACTAAGTTAGATGTATTACATTAATAATTGTTCCTCATTTAGCTGGTGGGTTTCAGAACAGATTTCTGAGCAAGTGAAATAGAGCCGTGAGAATGCTTAGGGGACTGGAGCATCTGTCATATGAGGAAAGACTCAGGACTGTTTGGCCTAGCAAAGAGGAGATTGAGAGGGGATCTTAACCGCTACAAAGACCTGAGAGGACAATGTAAAGAGAATGGGGGCCAAACTCTTAGTGTTGACCAGTGATAGAACAAAGGGTAATGGGTATAAATTGAACCACAGGAGGTTTCATCGCCATATGATGAACTTCTTTACTGTTCGGGTGACAGAGCACTAGAACAAGCTGCCCAGAGAGGCTGTGGAGTCTCCTTCTTTGGAGATATTCAAAACCTGTCTGGATGTGATCCTGTGTAACATGCTCTGGGTGACCCTGCTTGAGCAGGGATGTTGGACTAAATGATCTCTGGAGATCCTTTCCAACCACAACCATTCTGTGATTCTGTGATTCTGTAAAATGCCTGCATTTATTAGAGAGAACACTGTAATGCATTTTCTTCTTTTCAAGACAGGAGGGTTGCAGATCCCTGGTTCCTGTCATTTTACTCTGAAATAGATGGACATTTCATCCTGTATAATGATCCCATGATAGCTTATGTTAACAAAAGGGCAGTAGTGACCAAGGCCACATTTGAGTTGTACACTGAAAAAGGACTGCTCAAGCTCAACCTTTTCCCACCACTTCAAATGTCTCATTTCATCATAATGCTTTAATGGGCCTGGTCTGTAGCAAAGGCCTTCTGGACTGTGTGGCAGGGGGAAGTATAAGGACACAGAAGTATAAGGACACAGAAAGATAAAATTATTTGCTTGTGGATTTTTTTTTCTGTCTTTGGAAGTCAAAACCTCTTTGGCTTGTGGGTCAAAAGCACTGCCTATAACAGTAGCCTAAGAAAGACTTGACAAAGATAATTGACACTGACTCGTGGGTGGTAGAGGTACAGATTTGTTTCCTTTCCCAGCAATGGGAAACCAATATGAGGCCTTCTCTTTGCAGTGTTTCTGACATTATTTCAGCTTAGATGTAGAATCTGTCTGTAATTACAGGATAGCACTGACTGAAAGACCACGAGCAGTCATTGCAGAATCAAAGGGTAGTTGAGGCTGGAAGGCGCCTCTGGAGGTCATCTGGTCCACAACCCCTGCTCAAGCAGGGCCACCCAGCACATGTCCTTGTCCAGGCAGCTTCAGCCTCTCTGGGCAATCTGTGCCAGAGATCTGACCCATTCTTGGCTTGGAGAAATGAGCACTTCTGACTGACCATCCCAGCCCAGACCAGAAGTGTTTTCAGTCTGATTCTAATCTCAGCTAACTGTAAATCTGCCATGGTCAAGAAAGTAACACATCATTTATCCTGGTGTTAATAAGATCAAAAATCTGCCTTGAAGCCCATATTCTTACACAGTTGCCTTGCAGGGAAAGACATTGTGTTCTTTAAACAGCCAAAATGTGGAACTGGGGAATTTTGCCAGTGGGAGAGGTGGGAAGCTAGCAGGGGTGGGGAAAGTTATTATTATTCAGAATGCAGTACAACAGCAATGTACCAGGGGGATGTTTCTGCTGTTTTATATTAAGAGTATCTGAAAAAGTGAATATTTCCTTCCTGATATAAAAATGTAGCATTAGCAATAAGTTTCAAATGCAGTATGACAGTATCCCTGAAAAAGCAAATATTCCACTGAGAAGGACTACTCACGAAAGAAAAGATTTAAGTTACTTTACCTAAACAAGACCTTATAAATTGCTTTCAAGTCACCTTTTATTACTATTGATTTTATGGAGAGGAAAAAAAAAAATACAGACTGACCAAAGTAGCTTTATTATTTGAGGCTTTTGTTGTTGTTATTATTTGTTTTGTTTTGTTTTAAAGTGAAAAATAGAATAGCTCTATTCAGGGAATTACATTGTTTGCTAATCTGTTTTGATTGCTGGAATAGATGACCTACCAATTATGAAATTGTTATTCTGGTAATCAGTTACTTATTAGTACAGGCCTTTCTTGTTAGAATAATCTGGTGTCCTTGGTGACATTTACAAAGAACAAGGGAATGCACTGAAGACAAGTGTAACATTTATTACCAATATGAAGATTATTATATGCTAAATAATACTGATGGTTTATTTTACTTCTTGTAAATAGCATCTGCGTCCTTGATGTTTTAAACATTTAGTAAATTCTCATCATTTTTTGAATATGATTGTTCTGTATTCAACAGCTTTATCAACACTAACTTACACAAAGGTATATTGTATCAGGTGTGTGTGTTTTTAATCATAGAAATGTACTTTTAAGAGATATTTTAATAGATCATTCTAAGAATTCATAATCAGCTTGTAACACTTTTTAATCTTTGCTCCTGAAGCAGTACTTCATATACATATTTTTGGCTTTCTGAAATCTGTTTAAAGTAGATGTTATCCATATTTTATAGGCATGGATCCTTGCCAGGTCCACACAGTTAATCAGTCCTGTGTCTGATGACAAATAACATTTGCAATTCACATTGCATTTGCATTAGTGAATGATGTGAACACATAGATCCATTTTTCCCCTTAGTTTATACTGCATGAAACAATGCAAGATTGTGAATGTATTTGCTGCCTGAAAGCCCCCTAAAATAAACCTTAGCTGTCCCTATAAATGTTCCTGAAAACCTGTCATTTCTTGCACTTCTTTATCATCCTTTATATTTAGATTCTGTGCTTTACTTATTTAGATACAATATTAAACCACTTCATGGCAAAGTGGGTAACTGTACGCAAGCCTCTTTCGAGAAGCTGAAATAATAAATACAGTGATAGACACTGGTGCAGTCCTCACAGGGTCTTTTATGGAAAGTGGGGAAAATTATGAACAGGAATCTTAGTCTCTGGTGATACTTCTTACAGGATTGGGGCCTAGAGTGATAAGTCTGTATGGGAGTGTTACCTCTTCCTGGAAAATTTGGAAGTGACTAAATGTTTTCTGGCACATTATTTTTCAGGGCACTAGGTCTCCTGTCAGATTGCCCTGAGCATTTTTATTTTCTGAAACTGAACTTCTTCCTGAATGGGCTGTTGTGAAGCATTTTACAAAAATAGACATCCCAATTTCTGGCAAAAGGTGCTGCAGTTCACCTCTACCCTTCCTTAGAAAGTTCTTCTTGATGGCCTGCAAACAGAGCTGGAGGACATTAGAAGCAATGGGACCTTCCTTGAGCTACTGCTCTTGCTGCCTTACAGAAGGCAGTCTTGACAAAGATAATGTTAAGGACTCTTCAAGATACCAGAGTTGAAATAGGATGTCATGATTATTTTGGGGAAGATTAACTGTTGTTGATAGACTATTTAAACAGCCTGGGAGGCAAATGCACAGGCACCTTTACCTCCTGCATAAGCTCCTTTCTCTGAACAGAAAGATTCAATATATTTGTTATTTTCTATACACTTTTATGGTTCAGAAGCACTACAACTGAGAGGTAATGTTTGTTTTTCACTCTACTCAATATTAAGTCCAGTCCAGTTCAGGAAAGTCCTTATTTTTTAAGAAGGAACTTTCAAAGTATCTTTGAAGGACACTTGCAAAGAGTCAGGATAGCTGCTTGTTGAAAACAAGGATGTCGGGAGTTGTGTTGTCTGGATGGCTCCCTTTCACACTGACATACTGAGGAATGCATTCTGGGTCAGTGAGACTGCTGAAAATACAGGGTACAGAAGGTTTTCTGAGCATAATAAAAGTGGCTTATTTGCAGTAACTATTTTCCCAAAAATACATTCATTAAAATGAAGTGGCTGAATAAGACTGTGATTCAAAACAGTAATTTAATATTCATGGTTATCACAGCCCACACTGTAAAACATTTAGTATAAGAATATAGTGAAATGACACTTGACTATCAATAAAAATAAGATCAAAGTCTGTGTCACATGCTCACTCCTTCAGTCCAAATTAAGTTATCAGCACTTTCCTTAACAAACAGCAACCTTCACTGATTTTAGTGATCAATTTATAAGAAATCAGTTATTTTCAGAAAAGAAAGAAAAAAGTCAAATTAAATGTAAAGCCTTTGTAGGCTTCTGATGCATGATACTTTGTAGTTGGAGTCTGTACCATTACTTACATGTTCATTTCTTTATAACATTCTTTTAAAAATATAATAACTTCAAAATTTTCTATTTCCTTCTATGTCCTTTTAGTTTTAGATTTCTAAGTATATCAGAATATTATTATATCCATAATAGTCGCCCTGAAATGCCCATATATTTTAAGAGGTAATTTCTACCTTGTTTTAGGAGACAAAATGAGAATAGTCAGATAGACATAAATAGAGGGTGAGAGACATAACATATGACATAAATACCAAATACTGTGCCATATATTTATCTATATTAGTGATGGACAAGATCTGTTGTGGATAAGTTATAATTCCTGTTTGGTAAGATTATTTGAGCATAGAGAATTAAGTTTAAATCAGAAGTTTTTCAGTGCATGCTACAAACCTCGTCTTACTGTAAGAAAAACTTCAAGAAATTTCTGCAATAAATTAATAATTTTGAGGCAAGTGGGTACAAAATGGTAATAAATTAATGACTGCTAAATAATAAATTAATTGATGACTCTAACAAGTACATACTTAATTTACCTTGCTATGATTTTTGTTAGCTCATTTACCTCTTATAGTGATATAACAATGCTATTTCACTGCAAGAAAACAGCACTTTACCATGATTAAGACAAACATCAGTGGAAATTTTTGTTTGTTTGTTTGTTTTTTGTTTTCCATCTGTTACATCTTTCCAATTCCTGGGAAAGAAGGTTGGAAACATTATAAGAACATGAAAATGAACAAAGGCCTCAGAATTTGTTACTTGTCCTGTTTTCAGCTATGACATTTTTCCTCCTATTAGCTGGTATGATGTTGTGTTTTGCATTTAGAATGAGAAGAATGTTGATAACACGCTGATGTTTTAATTGTTGCAGAGCAGTGCTTACACAAAGCCAAGGACTTTTCAGCTTCTCATTTTGAGGGGGAGGGAGGGGTGTTAATGTATGGTGTTTAGCTGACAGCCATGTTAAAACACAACATGCATGAAATGAAAGAAGAATTTCTTTGAAGAAAAAAAAAATGTAACTTTCAACACTGATTTTAATATAGTATAAGATAAATGGCAATAATAGATAAAGAAATACAAGAAGATGAGGGGACATCCCTCAGATAGAAAGACACAGATAGAAAGAAATTAATAACACTGAATGAGATCAGTAGGCATAAAAGGGCAAGGGTGTGCAATAGCATGGTATGTCAGAGAAATGTTAGAAAAAAAAAAAAAAAAAAAAAAAGAGCGGAAGAGTAGAAGATATGATTCTGTACAAAACTATTTCCGGAAGCATGAGAAGAGATCCTGTCTGGATTATATTATGTAGGCTTTTCTGGTCAGACTGAGACATAGAAAAGAAAAACTATGCCAATGAGAAATATGAAAACTACTGAGAATTTGGTCACTACGCACCATTGCAGACTCCCATAATTGTCTGCCCTTGCTAATATCAGTAAGTTCCAGTTACTCTGCTTTTGTCATCCAATAGTCAACAGAGCAACAAGAGCTGATTGTCTTGAGCTTATTTCCAGCAATGTATTACAGAAGTTCATCTGGAAAACAGATTGCATGTTCATGAGTTATTCAGTTTAAATTAAATGGAAGGATAAACAAAAATAGGTCTTTAACTAAAGACTTTAATTTTGGAAAGGGAAGACTTTGAAAGATTAAGCAAACTAATTAGTGAAGTCAAATGAAATGAAGAGCTACAGGATTTGAATATAGACAAGACTTGGAATGTAGAGGAGGTTGAACTCAAGTGCATACAAGACCTTTGAACAAATTTTGAAAGAAAGAATAATTAGGAACATGGTAGTTAAATGAGAAATGCACCATGGGTTGACTAAGGTTGATCATGCTAAGGTTGTCTCTTTCTTATGAGATGACTAATTTTCTGAAAAATAAAATAAAATATATATATATATATATATAATAAAGCAAATAGCTTTCTACAAACAAAGAAAATTTAATTTGTCAGGATTTCAGAAAAGCATTTAATATGGTATCACATAAGAAATTATCAAGTAAACCTTAGAAAATGAGGATTAATAAAAGAAATGTGGGCTAGTGGACCATAAAAGACTAGCTAACAATAGCAGGCTTTGTTAAAAGGACACTATTGGCCTGAAAGGATGTTTTTAATACAGCTAACACGTATCATTATTCAAACAAAGTGTGTTCAATATTTTCTTTAATGATGTTAGTGTAAAGTACAGAAGATAAATGATTTTTTAGTACAAATAGTGAATAGAATATCATAAAAGTGTATGAGTGAGATGGAACATAATGCTATCTAATAAAAAATATAACATTGCTTTTGACTAAATATTTCTAGTATAACTGAGAATCTCATCAGCTTGAAACATTAGAGGACAGAAAATAGCATGGACTAATTAAATCGGTAAGGCCATGTCAGGGATTTTATGCACAGTGGTTGTCATGAGTATTTAAGAAGATAAATTTGAACACTGTTAGGAACAGAGAAGGATATCCTCCTACTGGATGTGTTAGGAAACTATTTTACAGGAAGGAAAAAAAAAAAAAAAAAAAAAAAAAGAGAGAGAGAAAAAAAAATCTTGAAACAAAGAAAAAATTAAATGTTGATAAATTATCACTTTGTTTCAAGGTGCAAACTCAAAGGTGAAAGGTGGTAAAGAGATACTTTACTGAAAGAGCAATCTTGGCACAAGAGCAAATGGGAATAAATTGGCCATGAACAGATGTTGGCTGGAAATTGGAAGATGTGCCTTATTACTCAAAGGTGCTAGACCAGTGTTTCAGAGGAATAGTAAGGTTAAAACCTGAATTTTATATAAAGCTAGTAGCCTTATGAAAGTGAATAGGATCTCAGTATCTACAGGAAGAGTGGATTGTATTCAATAACTCTTTCAGTCATCTATTATATTACATATGCAAACAGAAATGCAGATAAATATTTTGCATCTTCGTTGTATACCTAGCACTTTTTTTTAACCTATATTGCTATAAACTTTTCAAAACATTAAATTATTCCTACCAATATTTATGCATAGTAGCTATATAATGTTCAAAGTAGTCTGTTAACATATCTTGTATACTGACATCCCTAGAGACGGGAATATATTGTTTTTAGTTTCCAAAGACACAAAGAGTTTTTTATGCTCAAGGTTATATTATAACCTTGTGGCAAAATTAAACAGGTCCACAAGTCCTGGATCATAATTTTTCATTGAAAACCCTGAACAACTACTGTTTTTTTTATTGTTGTTGTTGTTGTTGTTGTTTGTTTTTTGTTTGTTTGTTTGTTTTGGAAAAGGGTGTGGATGGTTAAGAAAAATATTGGCATTAACTATACTTTCCTAATTAGAGATTCTCTGGAACCAGATTATTTTACTTCTATTCATTTTTTTGTTGTTGTTCTGTAGCGACATTATCCAAACGTTATTCATTGTTATGCTGAGAAAGTTAGAGTACAGAGTTTATGGATAGGTAAGCAGGTAATGCTAATTCCAAATAGTAATAAAATTATAGGTATGTAAACCCAAGATAATTTCATTAAAGTCATAAACTTAGAAGAATATTGAAGACCAGATGGAAACCCAAATAGGAAAATCTATAATAGGACATAAGGATGCAAATTACACAGAGCAGAGTTTTTCCACATTTAAATGTAGTTCCTTATGTCATAAAAAGATATATACATAAAATACAATCTGTTAAAGTACTTGTATTGAAATCACAATTTCTAAATAGATGTACTTTGAATGCTACCAAATTAATGAATATGTATGGAATTGTTACTGTTCATGCAAATTTTCAATGGAAAATGTCAGACATTTTTTATGATTTTATGATGTGTAGAATCAGAATTTCACTTTTAATATGTCTTTAGCTTTTCAGAGGCTTTGTACGTATGTACATGCATGAACATAAAAGTATGTTCACTGAACAGTTCGTTCAATACAGAATATTAAAAGAACTTACATGTAATTACCGATCAATAGGAGACTTCTTGTTATTTCAGTACCCAGTATTGTCCTACTATTATTCTCTCTTGAGAATAGTAGGTATTAAAAACAAACCAGAAGGATTTGAATTTTATGTGGACAGAATTTGGTCAATGAAGTGCAGAAAGAACCTTCATCTTGGCTTTAGATCTGTTCTCCTCTTAATTGCAGTATTAGAAATAATAATAATAATAATAAAATCTACCCTAAAGTCCTTTTATCACTGTCATAAGTCTTGCTTTAGAGTAGAGTAGAGTAGAGTAGAGTAGAGTAGAGTAGAGTAGAGTAGAGT